>CM034362.1:66260049-67490650 GCA_019925275.1 Mytilus edulis
TGTTGGTGTTTAATGTTTTTCTGTTGTTGGTGTTTAATCTTTTGTTGTTGGTGTTTAATGTTTTTCTGTTGGTGTTTAATGTTTTCTGTTGGTGTTTAATTTTTTTTCTGTTGGTGTTTAATTTTTTTTTCTGTTGGTGTTTAATGTTTTCTGTTGGCATTTAATATTTTGATGTTAATTAATGCTTGTTTGTTGGTATTCAATGTGTTGTGTTTTTTTTTTTTTTTTGGGGGGGGAGGTATCTTTTTCTGTTGGTGTTTAATGATTTTCTGTTGGCGTTTCATGTTTTTCTGTGGGTGATTAATGTTTTTCTGTTGGTGATTAATGTTTTTCTGTTGGTGTGTAATGTTTTTCTGTTGGAGTTTAATGTTTTCCTGTTGGTATTCAATTTTTTTCTGTTGGTATTAAATGTTTTTCTGTAGATGCTTTTTTTTCTGTTGGTGTTTAATGTATATCTGTAGTTTTCAACATTTTATCTGTTGTTATTAAATGCTATTTCATGCTCCAAAGTTTTTATTTGTTCGTATCAAACATTTAGCTGTTTTTCCTGATCTTTTATCTGATTTTTTTTTAATTTTCAATCTCAGGTTATTTGAGTTTAAGTTATTTCCTAGTTGGAAGAGTGATTGGAATTGGAAATTGTGAAAAGATATCCTTACTAGTAATGATGAGTTATGCAAGGATTCAATATATTAAATATGTTGGGAAAACAACTTCTTTTAGCATTTTTAGTCTATCAGTCATTATAAAAAGTTGAATTTGATAATGAAGGAATAAACAACATTGACCTTCAGCATAGTGACAGTCAAGAGCAATAACTCTCACTTAAACTGTGTCAATTGAAAACAATCTATGCTCTGTGACTGTTGCTAGAGACTCAGGAGTGGGTTTCACAATAATACTTACGTCTAAGATTTATGGTGAGTATACTGAATCGTTCAGGACTAAGAATAAATCTAAAACGTAAGTTTTTTTGCGAAACTGACTCCTGTTCATCTAATAATATTGATTTGACTATAAAATATATTTAATTTTCTGATATCAAGTTCATCCAACTTCAGTTTCATGTTTTATCTTATGAAACATCATTTTCATATATATTTATATATCACTAGTATTGATTTCAATAGATATTTGAGCCAGATGGGAAAATAACAGAGCAAGGCAATGTTGACGGGAATCACAGCATGTCCATCATACTAATTCAATATCATATTCTTTATCATTGGAAATTTAGAATTGTTTGTGAAAATCATGAAAGGATCTAAGCTTTTGAAAAATACAAAATCTGTCATTTTAGTAACAAAATCTGTCATTTTAGTAACAAAATCTGTCATTTTAGTAACAAAATCTGTCATTTTAGTAACAAAATCTGTCATTTTAGTAACAAAATCTGGCATTTTAGTAACAAAATCTGTAATTTTAGTAAACTTTGTAAGCATTATTGGTATGCAGCATTTACTGAAAAATATTCAAAACAAGAATGTGTCCCAAGTACACGGATGCTGATATCCGCACTATCATATTCTATGTTCAGTGGACCGTGAAAATGGGATAAAATCTCTAATTTAGCACGATCATATAATAGGGAACATGTGTACTAAGGGTCAAGTTGATTGGACTTCATCAAAAACTACCATGACCAAAAACTTTAACCTGAAGTGGGACAGACAAATGGAATAACGAACGAACGAACGGACACACAGACCAGAAAACAGAATGCCCAATAATGGGGCATAATTAATCTGGCATATTAGTCACTTTTTTTTTTAACAATCAGAATGCTTGAATTGAATGCAATTTTTTTGGAATTTGCAGTGTTTTTTTTTTTATTCGAATGAAATGACAGGGGATACATTCCAAATGTCATACCTACAATCCAATTTCCTTTTCCCTGAATGAATTAGATTTATTACCAGGTTTGTACTAACATGAGCAACACAACAGGTGCTACATGTGGAGCAGGATCGTACCAACATGAGCAACACAACAGGTGCTACATGTGGAGCAGGATCGTACCAACATGAGCAACACAACAGGTGCTACATGTGGAGCAGGATCGTATCAACATGAGCAACACAACAGGTGCTACATGTGGAGCAGGATCGTACCAACATGAGCAACACAACAGGTGCTACATTTGGAGCAGGATCTGCTAACATGAGCAACACAACAGGTGCTACATGTGGAGCAGGATCTGCTAACACTTCTGGAGCACCTGAGATCACCCCCAGTTTTTAGTGGGGTCATGTTGCCCAGTCTTTAGTTTTCTATGTTGTGTTTTCTGTACTGGTGTTTGTTTGTTTCTTGTTTGCCCATCATCGGTTTATTTTCAACTTTAAATGTTCTTTGGTATCATTCACCTCTCTTTTAATTGCATGTGCTTTAATAACCTCTATTTTAAAAGTTTAAATAGTCAAGATAATTTCCTATGCATTCTTTTTGAATGTTCTTATATATGAAGAATTTATTCTGTCCACTGGGGGAGGATTGACATTTCCATCCTACATTAACATATTTGGTTATTTTTGTTGTTGGGTTGTTTGCTATATTGACCTATACCTTACCCCCTTTTAATCACAGTATTTTCCTTGAAACAGAAACATATTTATAGATACAGTAATATGTGAAGCTCACTTTACCTAAGGTGATAATTTGTTGTTGTTGTTTTTGTTGCTGTTGCTCTCATTGTGTAATTTCGTTCATATTGTGTACTTCTTGTTAAATTTATTCACATCATGTTTTACTTTTGTACACATTGTGTTTTATTGTTGTTCACATTGTGTTTTAATGTTGTTCACATTGTATTAATGTTGTTCACTTTGTGTTCATTTTGTTCACATTGTGTTACTGTTGTTGTTCATATTTTCAAAGACATTTTATACTGGTACCTACCCTCTTTGATCTGTTTTATCAGCCCCTTTCCCTGGCCTATGTAAACTGGTACCTACCCTCTTTGATCTGTTTTATTTGGTTGAGGCTCTCCTGTAGTATTGCACACTTTTCCGGCTTAACCGAGAAGGAGCTCATGTCCGTGATACTTGC
This sequence comes from Mytilus edulis, assembly GCA_019925275.1. Taxonomy (NCBI): domain Eukaryota; kingdom Metazoa; phylum Mollusca; class Bivalvia; order Mytilida; family Mytilidae; genus Mytilus; species Mytilus edulis. Next base: position 66,263,095 of record CM034362.1, read on the forward strand.
TGAGATTAACTCGGCAAGCTCTTCAAAATATGTGTTCTCTTTGTCTCGTCTTCGTCTTTCATTGAGGCACTTGTTTCTGCAAATAAAAGTAAAATCTTGATACAATTGGTATTAAATCTTATTTCTTAACTCTATTTTCTTGCTCATAATAATTGAAAATTTTATTGGGTTATAATACATCTCAGCAATTGATCAATACCACATTTTGAAGATGTCAGCACATTTCTTACATGGAAATCATTTGATTATAAAATTATTCAAATGGTGTTTTGGTCACATGCAATAATTACATCTTTGTTATTCTGCAGAATCTTTCTTATTCTACAATCCAAAACCAATTCATGTACAAAAACATCACATTTGATTTCTTGCATTGCAAAAATTGTAAATTAAATCAGTATTCACTTCAAAACCACATAAAAATAGAACTTGTTTTACCCATTTGGCAGATATAAACTACTAGATTGCACCTAACTTTTAAAGATGCTATCTTTTAATTTTATATACAAAAGTACATTCATTAGTGATATGGGTTGAACTTTGTTACCCAATAGAAGGCTGTACAATAAAATGCATTCAAATAAGAATTAAACAATTACAAAATTTTCCCAACTATTTGTAAGAGTAAAATTGTAACACAAATATTTTAATTGAAAAGATTTTTTTTTTAAAGATATGGAAGGGTTATCTTTCCATTTTTTTTTGGACATGTTCAGACTATAGCTAAATTTAAAAGTTTAGGAGGAGTTATCTATACCTTTTTTCTGGACATGGTTAGACTAATATTATAGCTAAATTTAAAAGTTTAGGAGGAGTTATCTATACCTTTTTTCTGGACATGGTTAGACTATAGCTAAATTTGAAAAGTTTAGGAGGAGTTATCTACACCTTTTTTCTGGACATGTTTAGACTATAACTAAATTTTCTCATGGCAGAGTTGTAATTTCTTCAGATCTTTATGTATAAAAGTAAAGATGTGGTATTAGTTGACTGACTGATTAAGACAATATTCATGGGACAGTCAAAATAAAACAGATGTCAGCAACTATAGTTACCTTCAACAATGAGCATATCCCATACTGTATAATCATCTATAAAAGGGTACAATGACAAGATGAGAAACAATTCAAACAAACAAAACCAACATTTTGTCTTAATTGTCTGTGGGCTTTTTATAACTGACTAATGTCTTGGGTCTATGTGTATCATGAACTGGTCTGACAGGGCTTCAATTCTGTAATTTCTAAAAGATAGTTTAAAGGAGACTCCAGCCTGATATTTTTCAAGATGCTTGAACAAAATGAAGGCACTAATATGACAACATAAGAACCTAAACTGGAGCCTTCTCATTTCAACCTGTGACTATATATACAAGTTCAGGAACAACCCAAAATCTGCCGTCAACTCTGACACCATTATGAATAATGAGAGTCCACATGCACACCCGGTACATGTGAAAGCATTAGTATTCACAGTCATACAAACACTTCTATTGTACGTTGACTACAAAATAAGCATTTCTTTATCAAATAAACGCGTCCTTGGATTAATATTTACAAAACCATCCCAGGTAAAATTTATCGCTTTTTCAAACTAGATTTCATTCTGATTAAAATTTGATGACATAATGTTTATATTGCAGTTTAAAATAAAATACATGCAATATGCATCAGATAGGAACAGAGGATTTTTTTTTTCAGATTATTTTTAGCTTTCTGTTTCTTTCAAATTTTAATGATGGTTCAATTTAAGTTTCAAAACTTCATGCATGTAAAATCATGATTTTTTTGTGAATTTTGAATGCCAAAATTATATCAACTAGTAGTTTTTCTTTACAATGACAATTTTATTTATGCATGAAAAAAACTCTCACTTTCTAATTTCAATAGCACTTTTAATGCTTCGTAGAACCTTTTCAGTCATTGTGTACTTTTAAAGCATTATGCCATCTGTTTGAATTACAAAATGTTTATATTAATCACTGCACAAAAAAATAATCATATAGTAATTCTAAAGACACTTTGCTTTTTCACAAGAGCTCCACTCTAGAACAGAGGTGTTTTGTTTTTCCATCATATCAAAATTAAGTTAACCAAAGTTGTTGAACTGTCAATTTAAACAGGTTGTTTGAAAATTTGACTCTTATGGTCTGCAGATTCATTATAAACTTTTCATGGATTTCACTGGTACATGTGAACCACAATTTTAAATGTTTAATGAAATAGAAATTTCTATATAGATATAGCAAGATGTGGTGTGAGTGCAAATGAGACAACTCTCCATCCAAATAACAATTTAAAAAAAGTAAACCATTATAGGTCACTGTACGGCCTTCAACACAGAGTTATGCTGGAATTGAGATTTGAGATTTGAGATTTGAGATTTGGAATTGAGATTTGAGATTTGGAATTGAGATTTGGGAAAACCATGAAATCAAATATCAACCAAAATCAGATTTTTTCTCAATCCTGGAAAATTGGTAAACATGAAAATAAATAATACACACGGTTTAGTATTTTCAGTACAGTCAAACCTCAGTCTTATAATATTTAGGACAACTTAAAGGACTCAGAACACCATCAAATCAATTATATCCAAGAAAAACACTTTTTTTTTCCCACAATCCCCGAGAATTACAGGTAACTGTGAAAATAAACTACATATGTAATCCATAGTAGTAATATTTATAAAAAGAAAGTAACTCGTAGGACTAGAGAAAACTCAGACCTTATAAGAGAGCTGAACTTTAGATACAGGTCCAAAATCCTAAAGTATAACTACAGTGGAACAACTGAAGGTGACCTGACTTATCTAGACAGATTTTCGCTTAATAAAGGGTGACTTTATAGCAGGTTTTACTGTATGAATTTTTCAGTCATATGTTTTTACAACCATAATCTATTACACAGTTATGTTATTTATCTAAACATCAACTTAGACTGACTTTGACAACCATTATATGTATACAAATATGTATTTTTCCTTTTTTATGTTCTTTAAGGCTTTGATAATTTTTACACTTCAATAAGTTTGTAACTATTTTATTTCTGACAGTTTACTAATAACTACCATGATGTTGAGTTGAAAGGTTAATTTAAAAACAAATCAAACATATACTCTTTATAACTTATCTATGTTACATATATAGTTCCACATGTGCTTGAAGAAAAATAAAAGATTTGGTGAAATAACAGGGTAAATGGCTGATGAGATTTTAGGGGCCCCAAGTAAACTTAAGCCCAGGCTTCTAATTTTTGACTGGTCTCCTAAATCAGAGCTGAAAATGGTAATAAAGTTTAATTTAATCTAACGTATTGTGGTTGAGATTGGGCCCCTTAAGACTTATACTATGAAGGTGTTTAACCAGGGTCTCAGACAATACCCTTAGATCCGAAACATAAGTCTTTTTCCCAGAGAAACTATGTTAGAAATCTTACCAAAGTTTAGTGACCCAACTATTACATCACAGCCAATTAACCAGGAAAAAAACGAAGGCAGGGAAATTCTCATACGACAAATCTTTCTGTTACTTATTACTGCTACTTTGAATTAATCTTTTTCTAAGTATCTATGAGAACAGAAACAGACTTTTAAGAGTGGTTATAGTTACTATCTGGTTTTCACTGGTTTTGCACTTTTACACATATACTGAAACGTTTTGTTTAATGAATGTAAATCAAATTTATTTATTTTCGTTTATACCAACTTTGTTGGATTCCGATGGAAAACTGTATTTCAAAGTTTTGTCAAACTCTGTGTAACTGACTATAACATTTTTTGTTCTATGTTGAATATCAAATTCACCTATACCCCATGACCTGCATGAAAATGGGCACTTTATAAATATTTGAGTATCCCTAAGTAAATCTGTGAACCAACTGTACAACACTTTTTCAAAGTTAACTGTCTTGACTTCAACAATTTGTCAGAACTCCTATATAATTGTTACCTTTTATCTATACTTTTACAATATAAAGTGATTTGGAAAAGTCAAATGACTTGTCTTTTTTTATTATATGCAGTGTAAACGTCCTTTACATGTATGAAAAATTTGTCACTGGACATTATCAAATAAACAACAACCTTCAACAGTTTGACAGAACTCATTTGTCACTTAATACTGAATAATAAATCGGATATACTTGTATAAATGAAACTTACCAACAAATAATGTATTTGCGTTTCTATTTCCATATACAATTACAGTAGTTTTTAATCGAAAGATGATGTTACCAGTAAGCATGGGCGACCCAACGTGGATATAAAAATAAATCCATAATGTTCACATGTCATTCCGTAAAAACATGTTTCACTATCAAAACATGCGAATTGTATTTTTTAAATCCATTAAAATTTTAATACAACCATTTGCCTTTAAACAACAAATAGAAATCCACACATAAAAGAAAAATAAACGGCCATAAACTTTTATGAAATACACATTCGTTGCACACTAAAATTAATCCAATTGAAAAATCCTACGTTATTTCCCTATCCCACACTAAATGGTTATAAATCCACACCTCTATTTCCCAACGTTGAAAACACCACACACCAGATTAAAATTCATTTGTTTACTACACGGCTCTTCAATCTGATAAAAACCTCGTCCAAGGACATCCAACGATTACACAAATTTAAAACCATTAACATATCAGCTATTTAAAACTATACAAATGTAATACAATTGTTAAGGACTTTGTATTAGTGTGTCGATTCAAGGACAATTATATGTATAGAAGTAAATTATATAGTGTCATCATGTAGAAAAAATATTTACCTTTACAGTAAAATCAAAAGTACATGAAATTTTAACATACAGTATAATGTAGAGAGATAAGACAGTTAGAGAAGAGTGCATCAAGATCAAAAGATAATAGGGGGGATCTACAGCATGGAAAACTGAGTCTTCATGGAAATGACATACGGATCTTAATCTGTATTCGTTAACTATTTGGTCATTTACTCGAGATCTATTCTACATTTGATTTTCTCATATTTCTTTTAATCCATTATGCCTATTAGGCCAACTAAAATTAATTAGTAGATTTTCATCCAAATTTTTTAAAAAAATGAGGCGGGTGGGAGGATTTTATTTTTTAAATTTTATTTCATATGAAACCTTTTTGTCATGTGTTATTCATATATGCAAGTGTAATAATAAGCTTGTATCATGTAAAATACATCCATAAGATATCGTGTATAAGACAATGACAATCAAAACCAAGGAGTAACCAAAGACTCATAAAACCAAAAGACATTTGCATCAACAGTTATAAATAATAAGTAGGAAACAACACGAACTCCACTAAAAGCCAGGAGTGAAATCAGGTGCTTCGGAAGGGTAAGCATTTCCTGCACCGTATACGGCACCGTCATGTTATTTCTTTGTTCAGTTCGGTAATGATGAAAGGTTGTTATGACTGAGGAAGAATATCACTGGGATATGATTTCTGACACACTTTTGTTATAATGGCCAATCAGCTCATGATGGCGACCATAAAATTGCTTGAGTGATGACCTTAATTTGATTGATTCATAGCCCTGTGTTAGCAACTTTTGAGAAAGCAGTATTCCTCGTTCAACAAAATCAACGTACTTTGAACTATAGCTCTAGAGTAACGTAACAATTGAGACACATATACTCCATATGCTGGTGCCGCTTTTTTCAAATTCATCAATATATATCTCTGATCTGTTCTACATGTAATTGCCGCTTTAGAAACCTATTGATAGTAAACAGCAGAAATGTGGAGAAATGCCCTCTTCAGTTGGACTACCTACATTAAATGTATATTGCTTTCTAAGCAATGTTTCCTTTCTCAGCAATGTTTTGTTGTCCTAATATAATGAAGCAAATGCATTGGTATGCAACACAAGTACGATAAGTACAGAATAAAATGAAAACTCAAACAAAGTTTAAATATAATAGGATTGGTCCTTAATAAATTAATATGCAAGATGCAAATATAATTACAATGTAGAAAATAAAGTTGTTTAATGACTCTATCGTGGGTATTGGGACAGAGGATATTTTCTCTATTTCTGAAGAAAAAAAACGAAACTAAGGCTAAATCTAAATCTAAGAGCTTGCTATCAATTAATAAATTAGAAATGCGTATGTTTGTCGATTTGTTTAACTCAATATACGGTCACCAATCTAAAAAGTTCATGCTTGTGTTAATTTTTTTATTCCAGTCAAATATGTTCCACGATTCTAACGCTTTTGGGTTTCATTCACAGCCCAAATTTCTTGACACAAAGTCATTGCATAAATAAAATAAATCCAAGGTGTTTTTCTCACAAACATTTGTGTCATTTGTGACATACGGCGATTTCCGTTCTTGGGCACAGCGTATTACTCGTAACCCGAATATTTCACGCCCTTCTCGTAATCAATCTCTATTCTCGGTAAATGATGTTGTCATCATAGATCAGCAGAATATATCGACTTAATCATTCAGTAAGAATACACTAAGAAATACGAAAACATAAATTTGAAACAGGAAGTTTTACATAAAACGAAATTATCGACGGTTACTGGTAATGGAAATGAACAAAATCCGGAAATCGTATTTTTTTTCAAAAATAAAAAAAATCGGGGTGGGAAGATTTCAGAGGGGCGGGCGGGGATGAAAATCTACCAATTAATTTTAATTGGCCTTATTTTCTATTCCTTAATTTTTTTACCCCTAATTTTCTATACTCTTTTTTTTTTACCCATAATTCTCTCTTCTTTATCTTTTAAACCCTATTTTTTTCTCTATTCTTTATTTGTTGGGCCATTTTTTTGTAAATTTGGTCATAAATCTCTATAATGTCAAACCCCATCCAGACTCACACATGTACACAGTATTTTAAGTTTTCAAAACACAGTGGACATTTCACTATGGCTGAAATTTGAAATTCCTCATTTTAAGATTTTTTCCACTGTGTAAAAGATTTATATGTCTATTTAGTATTAAAATTGTGTTTCACAGTAAACATCCGTAAACTGAGACTGTTTGCATGGTCCCATCCAATTGTCAATTCTACCAGAATTCTAAAGAGGCTTTCGATAAGTCACCTTATTCATGTAAACATATGTAAACCGAGATTCACTCAGTTTAAAAGTCCCATGCAATTGTCAGTTCCACCGGAATTCTCAAGAGTTTCCATTAGTTCCTTCTCAAATTTCCCAACATCTCAATAATATTTTTTTACTTTTTACATAGATTTAGAATGTCACTGTCCATATTAAATCTGAGAAAAGAAACTTGAAAAAAGACAATTGTTAATTGCACATAATTCACTCAACTTTTTTATAACTCAACTTCCATAGTATCAACCATAGTAGTAAAGGTTGAAAACAATGGTTTCAAATTGACCATGGTCATGCAAGCATTTGTGATTTGAGCTTGGTCAACCATGGTCACAAAAGTGGAAAACCATAGTTGACCATGGGTTTAATTTTAGCACATCCAACCATGGTTTGACCATGGTTATCAATAGTCAACCATGGTTGCATTTTAACAGGGGTTAAATGGTATTCCAAAAAATTGTTAAAAACCTTAAATTGAGTCAAAAATTTGGAAAACCAGGATAAAACTCAAAATCTAGTCTTCCTTCCTATCATGGCAATGCAGGGAAAGTTCCAACAAATAGTTACAATTTTACAATAACATTGATGCCCCCATATTATTTACTATTGGTCTTTAAACAACGTTTCTCAGATATTGTCCTATTCAAGGTCTTCACATGCCAATTTTAAAACAAAAGTAATCAAACTTTAAATATTCGTAAAATCGATTTTGTCACAAGTTTACGAGTTCTTATCATGACTAATATACAAGTGAATCACAACAGTTTCAAAACAAATAAAATGTAATCCATTACATAAAAAAAAATATTTTGAAAGGAAATTAAAATGTTAAAATACTTGTTAATTTCCTGATTAATGTAAATCAATCAAAATAGTTTAACAACTTAATGATTGATCCTATTTAAACATGTCCTGATCTATGTTTCTCTATAAGAACAGTAAATATTGTTAGATTGATTTTAATTTTTTGTGTTTAACGCCACTTTTAAGCACCACGTTTAGGCTATTTTGTGGTGATCAGATTTTGTTGGTGGAGGAAACCTGAATGCCCAGAGAAAACCACTGACTGTCAATAGGAAAACTGACAATCCTTAAGTATTAAGATTGGAGTTGAGTGCACTAGCACCAGCTGGGTTTGAACTATCAACCTCAGTGTTGACTGGCTTAAGTGATTATAGTAGTAGAACTACATAGACCACTAATGGCCACTCAAGCTCCTAAATAATGTTAAGACTGTGTGGATATAGAGTAGTAGAACTACAATAGAAACTGTTTCCTTTGCTCGATTATAAACATTGTAGGATCCTTTAACTTTTGACTGATCTCGAAAGAGTCATATCATACCTGTAGCCAGGGGGTTCGTCCGACCCCCCCCCCCTTGAAACCAAATTAGCACTGTTAAAAGTCAACATTCTGTTCAAATTGTGACTGTTAAAGTCGGGTTCATGAGTCCAAATAACCCCCCTTGGAAATTCCTGTCTACGGGCCTGCATATTATTATATATTTTTTTCCCATGGCCTTATAAGTTTATTTTTTGACTTATCAGTTTTATTGTCCCTCGAGAATCTTTCTCCTCTCTTTTAAATCAACAAATAACTGTACAGGAGTTGAAGAGTTGCTGTCATCAATCGATGATTTGACGGTCACAAAGATAGGGTTTTGTCAACTGTGTATTTAACAGTAAATTTTAGCCAATGAAAAAATGTTACACAAAAATTGAATTAGAACATGAAGTTTGGAATGAAAGTACTTTTACCAATGTCTACCAATAACTGTCAAAAGAGAAGTACCTTTAGAGACATTAATCTCATAAAATAATACTATATATATATAACTGTCGATCGTTAGGCCAAATAAAATAGTATGTGTGGTTCCAGTTACATCTGAAAATAAGTTAGGGTAGGTAGGTAGGGATTTTTGTTTATTTTATGTTTTTTTTTTTACATTGAGTCTATTGCAGGGAGCAACATTCTGACTTTAACAGTGCTTGATGAAAAATGACAATAAAATCTTTAGGGTTAAGGCTATTTTTAAGACAAAAAAGTAGGGACGGTAGGGTAACTGGAACCACACATATATTTTTATTTGGCCTTATTAAATGTTGGATTCCAATTGTCATGGATTTCATGGGTGACGATAAATTGGGATCCAAGGAAGTAATTGTGGATATACTTTGTTGGTATCGATTTACTGTTGATTTTAATTTTGCAACTGATGAAAAATTAATCTTTAAATTACTTTTGTGTTAAATATCAGGTACAAGTTTACTTTATCCACTTGCACATGTATGCAGATGCAGACCTTTGCAAAACTACATTACATGTACATGAAATATTCCCTCAATCCAAATACTATGTTCCCCTTCACAAGGCGACTCTGTCTGACTTGGCAGTAGTTAAACCATATAAGATTCAATTAAACACATTTGTGCAAAGACGTAGTCCTTTTAATGTTGTTCAGTTTAATGTCTGAAATTAAACTGGATCAGTGGGATTATCTCTCACAGCAGACAATAAGAGGATTAAACTGCAAATATGGATTACTCAAGATTTAATTTCCGACACAAAATCCTTTTTTTTATTTATTTTACAAAAGGTCGTTAATTTTCAATATAAATACTGTAAACTCTGTAAATTCATTATTTTCATGATGGTTTTATTAAGGTGAAAAATGAGACAAATTGTGTTTCGCCTCTTCTGACTTATTGCTATACGCCCAGAAATTGTATTCATTAATCTCAGATTTTTCCATTTTTTTCACAAATTTTAACAAATCAGATTTACAAACGCATGCAATAATTTTTGAATTTACCATAGATAGACAAGAGGCTGTCACAACGACAGCAAACCAGATTTATTAACATTTATTTGTGTCCTGCCAATATCACAAGAACCACAACTGATGAACGGTGAAAGCGAAAATGGCCAATATCAAATTTGACTTCCATTTTGTCATCAGTATCAACATATTAAAATTTGAAAAGCTATAGGTTGAATGGTTCATGAGTAAATGCAACAACATGAATGGAAATGTCATTTTTCGATCTTTCAAGAACCATAACTCCTGAACGATAAAAGTCAAAATCAACATTATTGAACTTGACCTCTAGTTTGTCATCAGTAACAACATATTAAAATTTGAAAAGCTTTAATTGGTTGAACAGTTCATGAGTAAATGCACGGACAGGACTCAAGAAACGCCATTTTTGAATCAGTCTGCACCAAAAACTTTTTAACTACTAGTCCTGCAAAGACCAATGTATTCTGACATTTTTCCTATTGGTCCAAACAAAGTTTTGCAAAAACTTACTAGTCCAAAATGAAATTTTACTAGTCTGGGGCATCTGACTAGTGGCTTAAACCGTGCAGACTGTCAACCAAGCAAATTTCAGATGATACCACATTTTTTTAAATTTTGTTTAGTGATTTCAACTTTTGAATAAAAAGAGATATAAGAATACATTAATGAGTTTCTGCAACCTTGTTCAAAAACACAAAAAAACCATCAAGATCAACAAATATTTCTATCAAAACTTTTAGATCTAAATCATAATGTCATTAACTATATATATCTGAAAATTGACTAAATTCACAGCTCTCCTAATTTCTGCATTCAATTATTAACATTAAAGATGAAGAAAGAAGTACATGATTAAAATATTCTCCTTTCTAAAATCTCATTAAGAATTTATTTACTTTTGTCTAACACAAAGATTAATAATAAAAAAAATTGGCTATCATAATTTTCTCAAGGCCATTAATTTAAAACTTAATTGTCAACTGAGCATTCACCGAACAATTATGTTTTTTTCATAAATTATGTTCCCAAATGTTTGAATTATACTACCATAGACAATAAACGTTTAGAAATAGGAAAATTTAAAAGTATACAGAAAATGGATTTTATATGGCTTTTATAAGTAAACTATTTGTGCGTTCATGTAAAAAACATTATGCACAACCAAATTCATACAATATTCTCTTTGTATATCGACTGAAAATAAAACTTGGTATGAATATTTGTGTAAGGCCTTTAAAATTGAATGCACAGGTCCGTTAAAGTCCTTTTTTCTTTTCTTTAATAAACAAACAGTATTATTGTATAATAGTGCAAAAAGCCTTTTAACAAATACAATAGTTTTGGGTTTTTTTAACGAATATTGTTTATTTTATTTTAAGTCTTTAATTATTGACTGGCATTTTAATAAAGTTCAAGTTTAAATTACAAGAACAGTGTTGGTATTTCACTAACTGTTGTATTTTTAATAGTGCATTTGACAAGAAATTAAACTTTTAAAATGACTTTTGTGGTAAATTTAAGGTACATATATACTTTAACCACTCAAACATGTCTATTCCATGTAGAATACCTAAGTGGAGGAAAAAGGTCGACTAAAAGACTAAAATAAACAAGCTTCAGGTTGAACTTTATAAGCAAGAAATGATCAAATAACTATGTAAACCATTGTACACAAAATGAAATCATGGCAATACAGGGGCAGATCAAGCCATTTTAAAAAGGGGGGTTCCCAACCCGGGACAAAGGGGGGTTCCAACTATATGTCCCCCTTCAAATGCATTGATTGTCCAACAAAAAAGGGGGGTTCAAACCTCCTGACACATCCCCCTGGATCCACCACGGCAATACATATACTAAGTGTCAGGATCATCATATGGAAAGGCATTGTCAATGTATTATAAATTAGTTTATATTTATTTCAAATGCACAGTTGATGGTATACAAAAATTACAAACAAGAATGCAAAACAAATAGAATGAAATATACAAACACCACCATAATATGTTTATTTCATAGATGAGTTTTGAAATACACCTTTGTTTTAGAGTCCACATTCTGCAGGACTTTGGACTTTTATATAAATGGCGCCTTAAAAAAACTGCATAAGTTCAGGAACAATTGTATCATGTTTATTATATTACACATATTTAAAGCACTGTTTGTTTATTGAATAACCAACAGAATAATGGCTGATATTTTTACAGTAGGCGGTTGATCATGAATCATACAATAACTATAAACTATGATAAACAAGGTCCAAGGTCACTGACCAATAGAACTCTAGAGTAAATGTTTACAATTATACAAATCTTTGACAAGTACCAATTATTAACCCTGATTCTGTATTCACAAGTTTACATGGCTTATAGCCATATTTTTTATAGATAACTTAAATTCCTCTGTTCATATTTTACAGGATGGAGAGAAGGCTGAGTGCAATTGGCTTAAAACTATTGCAACTGCTGAGATCCTTACATAAACAGGGGTTAGAGTCACTCAACTTTGTATGTAAATACTTAGTTGTGAAAATAGTCACCACTTTAGAGTTCTGATATTTCACTATGACAGACTACAATATTGTGCACATGGAAAGTGACATTAACACTAACATTTAACAAATGAATTTACTTTCTCCATTGGTGGACAAGCCAAAAACTGAATTTTCAGCTCTCTCTTGACACCATTTGCGAGTATGGTCTTGAGGAAACAATGACAGTCCGTCGGAAGCAGGGCTATAAATGGCTTACCTGTGTTAAGAGAGAGCGATATCTCTTGCACGTTAAAGACACCCTTGTAGGTTTCGAAAAAAGAGCAAGCTAATGCCGCTACAAGGCAGCACTCACACCCGCAAAGTGGAAAGGGATTCATATAAGTTGCAAAACTTGTTTCCCAATCCACTATAAATAAATATGTTTAAACTAAAACCTAGTGTATACATAAAGACACACAAGAACAGACTACAAATGATCAAGGGTACATTAAACAACACTAGAACTTAAAGTTCTAACAATACTTGGGGAAAAAAATGTCTTCGTTTAAAAAAGAGCTGTATGCACTAGATTTCCTCTTTGTAAACTTTTACTTTTGAACAATTTCCCTTCTACCTACTACTATACATTAAGACAAATGTATTCTCTATGTACTATTTTCACCTTTCAAGCTGTCAGAATGGAGAATGTTCTGTACATTAATTACTAACAACAGAAATTACACTGGTAAATGTCTTTGTGGTACAAACATATGTAATATTCTCTTTCATACCAGCTGCTGTCGACTTGGTTCTCAACAGAAACTGATTCATTAAGACATAAGCAGAAACTGTCCGAAAAGTATAAACATGCAAAATGCACTTCAGCTTAATTTATATTTTTCAAGAGTCTGCTGCTCTTTAATTGTCACCAGGTAAACTTGAACTCATGATGTCCAAAGAAAAATATAAACTCATTACAGAATTCGACTCATCTTTCTTCAAATGATAGTGGTAAGAGGAGAACTTGTGGTATGCCAATAGGACAACTATTAAATTGACCACCAGAGTCCAAATAATATTGATGTAAGCAACTAAATTACTCCCCTTACAGCCTTCACCAATGAGCATAACTCATACCCTTAGTTAACTCAAACAATTCAGACAAAACTTAGAGAACAGTTACTGATATGTACCCTTGTAATTCTTTTGAGATTTATATAATCTTATTCATTCACCGAATTTCTATAATGTGTTTTCCATGGATGTCTGACAGAGGAAAAATGTCATAATGAAAACAGAAATCTCAATATAAACAGTTGTAGTCCTATAAAAAAGTGCAAAACTTTCATAAAAGCCAAGGAAAGGGTAATTGAACTTACACGTAAAAGCACAAAATGCATAATTGCTTAATTTTCAGATCCTTTCTTTTTTTAAAGGGTTACAAGGAATACAATAAAGGGAATTGCGTAATGCCATTATTCAGTATTAATATGATGTACACACAAAAGCTGTTTTTTTAATACCCCAATAAAACCTTGTTTCCATAAAAAAAAATCTTTTATGTATTTACATATGCCCTGTAAGTGCCCCAGTGAAATTGACTCATAAACTATTTCTAAATGCCATAAAACCTGCTGGTTTCCACTTTATTTACATCACAGCAGGGAGCCAGTTGACAAATGGTGACCTATAATCTCAATGGAGTTATTCATATACTATATTATATAACTCCTGCAGTTAATGTGTAAATAAAATCCACTTATGCTTTCACTTTGAAGTCTCAAGATAAGAAAATTTATAGAAATGTGTTAGGAATAAGATAGTCGAAACATATTCATCTAGTGTAAAAAGAAGTCATTAGAAAGTTTTTTTTTATCAATTTCCATTTTTAAATATCTGAGTCTTCTTGTGTGGTTTATAATACATGTACCAGACACCAGGTTTCAAAACAGTGCATTAAACCTAATGAAAGGACAGGGACCTGAAGTCTATGCAGTCTAAATTTTGATTTTGATTATCAGAACCTGACAGACATATTCTATCATGAGAAACTGACTTCTCATTGACTTCAAAGTTGTTCTTTCAGGGCGGATCCAGCCATTTTAAAAGGGGGGGGGGGGACTGAACCCTGGACAAAGTGGGGGTTCCAACCACATGTCCTCATTCAAATGCATTGATCATCCAAAAAAAGGGGGATTCCAACCCTCAGAACCCCCCCCCCCCCCCCTCCCCCTCCTGGATCCACCACTGCCTTTTCTGTTCAACTGAAATATATCACTGCAGGTCTGCAGATGAGTTTGAGAAACTTCAACAAACTCATTTCAAGTACTGTTAGAAAATTATGAACAGCTTCAAACTGTGAGACTTGGTTAAAAAGCTGTCTTTGTGAATATCAATTCAAATCATGACAAGAGCAAGCAATACATAATGTGATAATCAGAAACAAAACCTGACACGCAGTTACATACTTTCACAACAAAAACTATTGCATTGCATAATGTCTCTATATTATATAATACTGATTCCAAAACTTTTATTTTAACTTAGACTAGCTGACTTTTGAAATGACACATCTCTATGACTTTCCCTTTTTCTTTTATTCCAGGAAAACTGAGATCAAATTGATTTTATAAAATATAATGGCATTAAAATATAACAATTGGCAGTACATCTGTTATATAGGTCTTCCATTTTAAAGCCTCTTGCATTAGAAAGCCAAAACTATAATTAAAGATTCATTCCTCAAAATTGTCTGTTAAAATAATAAACTTTCATCTGCTTAATGTAGGTAATCCCATCAGACTTGCTACATGTCCCTTCCTTATTATTTTTTTTCAGTTTTGTCCCTTTACCAATTTGACTGTTATATACTAAAAGATTACCATTATTCTGACATCTGCAGAGGACAATCAGTATATTGGCAGTTTTCAGTAAACATATAAATTAGTAGGTAAGAAATAAAAGAAAGGGAATTGTAGCTAGTCAATAATGTCTGTTAAAGTAATAAACTTCATCTGCTTCATGTAGGTCTCCCATTTAAAGCCTCTTGCATTCAGAAAGCCAAAACTAAAGAATCATTCCTTAATATTATCTGTTAAAGTAATAAAGTTCTGTGAGAGTTGCACCAGAGTTACAGTGACACTGCCATGAACTTATTGTACATATCTTTAGTGCAGAAGGTTTTATGCACTTACAAGAGATAACAAATGCTTGCCTATTTTACCATTCAAAATTCAAAATCAAGAATTCACATAAGAAAAGGATCAATGAAGATTTATATCCAAATATTTGTATATATCAATATATCACTTTCAACAAGCTTCTTTTCTATTGTATGTTCTGGGATTTTAACTTGGGATGTTAAAGATATAAGGTGACATAAATGGCTTTTATTTGAACTTCATAATTCGTATGACTCCTTTGTATATCTTACTGCTTTTATGTACAATTCTATTACATGTATATGATTCCCTATAAAAGTATGATTAACGATTGACACTTGGAGTTAGACAGATCACTTTCATTTGGTTACATTTCTAAGTTTTTGTAATATTTTTGGTTATCTAGGCTTCTAATTATCCCTAGATAACAAAGTCAAACTTCGTAGAAATTCTGTAAGGGACATTTATCAGCTCTTAGATACTGTGTATTCCTTATTGTTCATTTGATACCAATTTTTCGTGGATTTTGTGGGTATATGGTTTACCATGAATTTAAATTTTAAACGAATCTAAATGCATGTATGTATACAGACTTGACAATTACAGATTAACCCTTATTTGATGGAGAGATGTGTTACGAAGATATTTGACAAGAAACAATAATATTATATTCAAGTATTCAGAAATTTTGCAATTTCCAAAAAAAAGATGGTGGGTTTTGTAAGGGACAGTTTATACTTGTATAGTATAGAAATTCCCTGATTTTGTGCACTGCGGGATTTCAAAATATTTCAGCTTGTAAAAGCCAAAAATTAACAAAAATACAAATTTGCCTAAATTCATGAAAATTGGTAGCCAACGGAAATAAATAAATCCACAGTATTTCATTCCACATCAAATCCTCATATTCAGCTGAGAGCAATCTACAAACAAACACTACCAGTTAAAAATAGGTCTGCTATATGTCAGAAAATTTATTTAATAATGATTCAATTAAATCTAACTATTTATCAGCAAGAACAACCTGCCGAAGTCTAAACATTTCCAATGTTACTACTCACGATATACATCAACCAGAACCTTATCAACGTCTGCCAGGGGATACATAACTATTAAACACAGATTGGCCTTGCAAAAAATACCATTTCACTTTATTTTCCATTATCCTTTTCTTGCTTAGGCATACATCAATGAAATACTTAGATAATAACCATTATTTCTTTGGAATTAATATTGGTTGTATTACATTATTGAGATTTTTCTGATTAATCAGCTCCTAATCAGAACATCATTTGGATTTCCCTGATTATTCCCCAGCTCCTAATCAGAACATTATTGAGATTTCCCTGATTAATCAGCTCCAAATCAGAACGTTATTGAGATTTCTCTGATTAATCAGCTCCCAATTAAAACGTTACTGAGATTTCCCTGATTAATCAGCTCCTTATCATAACATTATTGAGATTACCCTGATTAATCAGCTCTGATCAAAACATTTCCCTGATTAATCAGCTTTTATCAAAACCACATTGTCTCTTTGAAGACGTTTTGGAATGCATAAAAACAACTGTCAAAACCAATTAAAGTCAAATACTTATTACCACAGAGATTATGAGCAATTCTTTTCTACTTATTTTTTTAACAAAAGAAACTGCATGCCTACTTGACCATACTTTTACATGCATATTTAATTATAACTGGGAACAGTATATTTAACAATATATATGTTCCTGATTATAATTCTATTATTGGTATATTGAACAAACCACAAGTTTCTCCCAGGTTTTTGTAGACATTTACTAAAGGGTGGAGTGGAGTGGAGTGGAGTGGAGTGGAGTGGAGTGGAGTGTTGGAGTTTATGAGTGGAGTCAAGGAGTGAAAACATGGAATTAGGAAATTGAACCAAATTATAAGACATTTTTGTATACATGTTTAGCTATAAAAACCATAGAATAAATGTTTCAACAGTATCCAGATGCACACCACTCCACTCCACTCCACCTTTTAGTACATGCCGTTTTGGTATGTCTTAAAATCTTTCTGGTTACTAATGATATCTGGTAACATTTTGATAAGAATCGTAACCTTTTAATTTTCGCAATTCACCCACATTGCATAACCCTGTGAGAAATAAATGCAGTTAAACATTCTAATGCCACACTGTCATATTTATAGTAGGTAATTCATCTTATATAATCTGTGCAATTCTATTGGCTAAAACATGTCACATGATGTAGTAAGAAACTTTCAAAGCAGTGGCGGATCCAGGGGGAGGGTTCCAGGTTGGAACCTCCCTTTTTTTTTAGAAAATCAATGCATTAGAATGTGGACATATAGTTACTTTTATCCTGGGTTGGGAACTCTGCCTTTTATAAATGGCTGGACCTGCCATCCTAATTGGATGCATTGAAACAACAGTTGAAGCCCGAGTACCAGTAAAAAAAAAAATTATATGCCAGTAAAGTTTTCATGTTATATGCCAGTAAAATTTTCATGAACATCTGAGCTTCAAAAGCAATATAAGTTTAAGGAAATAAAAAGAAAGACGGATTTTGAGGCTTGTAAGTAAACACGTGTGTGCAAAGACGTTCTGTTACATATTAAAGCTAGAAGCACTAAATTTCTGCACTTCAGGCATAAATGTTATGTCATTTGCACATTCCATTCTTAGATTAAAAATAGCATGTAAAATTTTTTTTAATGCAAATACACTATCTTGTTGTAATCAAAATGACCTACTGTGGATTTGTACCTGCCAACTGTCACTATTTGAGGGGTATTTCCACCATGGAAGCCCCCCAATGGAAATTTTGAAGGAGCAATTTTGTCCACAATTTTAAACAAAACAATCAATTTTACCATGGATATAGAATTGTAAAAGTATAAAGAAGCAAATAAACAACATTAAAATAAATTTGTAGGCCCCTTTAATAGGTTATGAAGGACTATGGGAGTAATATTGCACATAAAACCCCCATGGTCATTTTGATAAGTTGGCATGTATGTGGATTCATTTATTTCTCATGGATTTTAGCCCTCTATCAAATCATCGGAGCAGCTGTCTTGTTAAAACAATAATTCCATGTAACAATTGTTTCAGACCTGTATTCTAACCTCAGTCCAGCCTGAATCAGACTGCCTGTTACTAGATACCAAATACATTTCTATCAATTCATTACCATCCCTTATGGAGTTACGGTAACTTTACATAAAGTTTTCAGGAAATAACACAGTGATTGTCAGTCTTAATGGTCTAACTTGAAGTCACGTAATGAAAAACAAAACGTTACTGACGACACCAGATCCGTAGTTCATCATTTTGTTATTCTTTCTCCAACTGTATATAGCTCCGATGACAAAAACTCAATTATGAAATGTACATTTTACTTCGTGTGTTGCAAATCAATTACAATTCTTTTGTGACAGGAATGAATCAATACTCAGTCTTTCCTCCTGTGTGTAAACAGCGGAGTTTATCTGATGGTAACTAAGAATTGCTATAACACATTACGTTCCCGAGGAAGGTGTTTTGGTCCATACCATACAATTAATGATACATACATCATTGATTCACATTTAGTTAACTCAGGGCAAACACATTACCATATCGGGGAAATTTCACCTTTTTTGTTTTATTTCTCACATTAAATTTTAATGATAGAATTTTAAAGTGCTAACTTTTCAATAATTTGATTTTTTATTAGACCCTGAGGTTTTATATAGTATTGATATATAATGTTATTAATCAAAGATTAACACAACACTTTTCATTTCACTTCGAACTTTTCAATTTTGAAATACAACACAACTTTTCTAGATTTACCTAGATGCTTAAACCCCAAATTTTAAAACCTTAGCCAGGATACATAATAATACTTCAATATATATGGAGCTTTACGATTATTATAAAAGCCAAAATCACCTTTGTTTTAGTATAATACTATGGATTCCATACCCGTAGCCATGGGGGTTCGAGGGGTTCGGACGAACCCCCTTGAAATCAAATAAGCACTGTTAAAGTCAACGTGCTGTTTGAATTGTGACTGTTAAAGTCGAGTTCGTGGGTCCAAATAACCCTCCCTTGGAAATTCCTGGCTACAGGCCTGGATTCATCCATTTTCGTGGTACCCTTTTTTTGTGAAATCTTACATTTTGATGGATATTAAATTTTGTGGTTTTGTCAAGGTCTGCAATATATTTAGCTTATAAAAAAATTGTTATTCATTTAACGTTCACCTGTACCCACGAAATCAACAACAGTATCCAACAAATAAGGCCAAATAAAAATATATGTGTGGTTCCAGTAACCCTACCGTCCCTACTTTTTCAGCTGAAAAATAGCCTACCCTAAAGATTTTATTGTCATTTTTCATTAAGCACTGTTAAAGTCAGAATGTTGCTCCCATAGACTCAATGTAAAAAAAACATAAATAAAAAAAAATCCCTTCCTACCTAC
Organism: Mytilus edulis; assembly: GCA_019925275.1. Lineage (NCBI taxonomy): Eukaryota > Metazoa > Mollusca > Bivalvia > Mytilida > Mytilidae > Mytilus > Mytilus edulis. Next base: position 66,283,063 of record CM034362.1, read on the forward strand.
CCTAACTTTTTCAGATGTAACTGGAATCACACATACTTTTTTATTTGGCCTAATAATAAATACACAGTACATTTATTCAATGCTTGTTGAAGTCACGTGCCGATGTTGCTTCAAACTGGACTCTTCTATGCATAAAATGAAGACACTATATATACAGCAACCCAACAAGACAAATAACCAAATACTTTCAAAGGATCATGTTTCACTAATATTTATTACTAAATGTTATCAATCAATTATATTTTTCATAAATAATTTTCCCACTCTTTTTAAAAAAAATATTTATATTCATCAATCAGCGAACAAATGATTGTAACTGTCTATATTTGTTTGATGCTGATTCGGTAATCTGTATTATATAATACCACATTCATAACAACTCATCTGAATAGATCAGAAATTATTATACCACATTCATAATAACTCATCTGAAGAGATAAGAAATTATCACTTTCAAAAGATAATATATTTAAATACATGCCAGGCATAACACAATCTTTAACTATCATTAGTAATACTGTTTGAACTAAATTCTGAAAGCTTCAAATTCTTCTGTGTTTTACAACATTTATATTTTATCAACCATTCAAGCGCACCCAATCATACTACTCCAGAAATACCTGAGATAATAATTGCATTGCAATCTTTATCCAGTATTACATGACTCTCCTCACTAATTACGTGTTTAATTAACTCGAGTAGACTCACTCTGAACAACAGGAATGAAAGTAATCATGGGCATTTTAATATGCCCCCATATACAAAGATGCAACCCCTCCTCCCCCTTCATGTCTTCAAAGATTGAGTCTTCACTCTAAGGCTTATTATATAAAGTGTTTACAATTATAATCCTTTATAGAAGACAACATTGAATAATACAACCCTACCATTTTATGGAAAGTCCTCATTCAAAGGTTAAGAGTATATAAAGTGAATACAATTACAATCCCTTAAAGAAAACAACACTGAATAATACAACCCTACCATTTTCTGTAAAGAAGTCCTCATACAAGAGCCGTATATTTAGTGATTACAATAATCTACAATACACAACAATATACAACCCACCCAAGTTTTATCGAAGAAGTCTCCAGTCAAGAAGTCTTAATATACATTAAGCAAAGATGTCGCATGACAACCCTTAAATAAGGAAATCGTAGAAATATTTATATATATATTTATAGACTTACCGTAAAGATTTCTGTAGCAGTGATTTCAGTATCATGACAATCACTGCCGTTTCATTGCCATTTTCTATGACAGCTTCATTATTTTTGTATTTTCAAGCAAAAAATCAATGAAGAAAAACGTAAACATTCAAGGTTGTATTAAAAGCATAACTCAATGCGTTCTCCAATCAATCCACTTCATAGCTGACCGATTGAGGGAGACGATCCATGTCTCTGTGATAAAGAGTTACTTAGTATTTACGATTATCCTGACAATGTCGTTAAGACCTCGGCTAAAAGACAAGTTATGAGAGCCACTGGTTGAATCTTATAGACTTCTGAAGCCAATACTTCAGAAAAATGTAATCCCGTATTGATTTTCTCTCACTAATGATGAAATTTTCTATAATTAAGAAAATCTTGCAATGGTGATTTTGTCGCTCCTCAAAGCAGCAGTATATCATTTGGTTTTTATATCATGCAGCCTATTCAATAGATCTTTGTTGATTATATATATTTGTAAACTGAGGACAAAAATTACTTTTAATGACTGCTTCATTGATTGGTAAACCTCGTTGTATCTATATATCACAACATTTGATATGAATAGTGAAAAGGGGGGTGCTGAATGATTGATTTTATGAACTATTGTATCTTACGTATATCACTTACTAAGGTTTATCTTCACATTTAATAAGAATAATGAAAAGGGGGATTGTAATGATAGATTTATAAATCTCATTGTATCTTTATATCACAGTTTATTCTTAACATTTTATATGAATAATTAGTGAAAAGGGGGCACTAATGACTGATTTGTTAACCTTGTTGTATTCATATATCACTAGGTTTAGGCCAACTAAAATTAATTAGTAGATTTTCATCCAAATTTTTGAAAAAAATGGGGCGGGTGGGAGGATTTTATTTTTTAATTTTTATTTCAAAATTTGAAACAGGAAGTTTGGAAGGAAACACAATTTTTGACGGTTACCGGAAACGGAGATGAACAAATCCTGAAATCGAAAATTTTTCAAAATAACAAAAATCGGGGCGGGACGATTTCAGAGGGGCGGGCGGGGATGAAAATCTACCAATTAATTTTAATTGGCCTTATTTTTAACATTTTATATGAATAGTGAAAAGGGGGGTTCTTTTGACTGATTTGTAAACCTCATTGTATCTATATATAACTCTAGGTTTATTGATAACATTTTTCATGAATAATTGGTTAAAATGGGGGTGCTAATTTTGTTTGATTTGTTAACTAATAATATCTATGTTTTACAGAGTTAAATCGTCACATTTATGAAAATAAATTCCGAGGGGGTGGTTAAATTGATTTGTAAAACTCATTGTATCTTTATATCACAGGGTTTATTCTTTAATGTCATATCAATGAATTGTGAGAGGGGAAAAAAAGGAGGGGGGGCTTTTTATTGATACCTAAACCTCATTGTAAGATGACATTTTTTTATATCTAATATAAATAAATGTGGAATGGGATCCTTTTAATGACTGGTTCGTTAATTTGTAAACCTCATGATACCTTAATAATATCGCAAAGTTTCATTAACAATCTATATCAATAAATTGTGAAAAGGGGGAAGGGGATATTATAATATTCCCCAGTCAACTTTTTGAGTTCAATTGTTTTAAGACTGAAAAAAAAGATGTTTCTTAAAAGATTTATGAGGGGAAAATCTTTATAAATATATCCTACATAATTTATAAACAGTGAAATCTGGTGACCAATCTGTTGTCAAGATAAAATAACATTAATTCTATGACAACATTCTTAAAACAATAGGAATAAAATTAAATACTATTGCATCTGTTGGTTACATTTCCCATCTGTATTGAGTGGGACTCTTCTGTGTACACTGATGTAGATCATCAAGTATTTTTAATATTTAGAAAGCTAAAAGGGCAATCTTGAATTATATTGATTGATTTGTGGTGTTGTTATGCCTCTTTTTAGCACCACTGTTTAGCTCCACTTTGATGCTATTTCCTGGCGTCCAGTTTTGATTGGTGGAGGAAGCCAGAGTGCCTGGAGAAAACCGTTGAAATTCGATAGGTAAACTAACAATGTTAGTCAATTAGGATTGGAGTCAAGTGCACCCACAAGAGTGGGGTTCAAACTCACAACCTCAGTGTTGGCTGCTGACTAGTGATTACAGTAGTAACTACTTAGACCACTCAGCCACCTAGGCTTGCCGAGTGTGTGACGATTTTTACCAGTGTGTCAAGCCTGTCTATATATATAAAAAAGAAGATGTGGTATGATTGCCAGTGTCAGGATTTAGTACCATGAATAAAAAGATCATAACTCTTTGTTCATAGTAGAAATGGTTATTCATGTAAATTGTTGAAAAGTAATTAAGTTGAAGATATAAAAAACAAGAATGTGTCCAAAGTACACGGATGCCCCACTCGCACTATTATTTTCCATGTTCAATGGACCATGAAATTGGATAAAAAATATAATTAGGCATTAAAATTAAAAGATAATATCATAGAGAACATGTGTACTAAGTTTCAAGTTGATTGGACTTCAACTTCATCAAAAACTACCTTGACCAAAAACTTTAACCTGAAACATGCACTGTCATTTTCTATGTTCAGTGGACCATGAAATTGGGGTCAAAAGTTTAATTTGGCTTTAAAATTAGAAAGATCATATCATAAGGAACATGTGTACTAAGTTTCAAGTTGATTGGACTTCAACTCCATCAAAAACTACCTTGACCAAAAACTTTAACCTGAAGCGGGACAGACGGACGAACGGACGCACAGACCAGAAAACATAATGCCCCTCTACTATCGTAGGTGGGGCATAAAAAGGGGGGGGAGGCTTTTACGAACTGATCAAAATCATGTCATCAGATCCAGATCATAGAATAAAACATTTAAAAGTATTTATATTGAAAACTGTAGAAAATACAATTTCAATGAAAGTAAAATTCAAAGCATTTAGATTGGCTGTCCAAAATTTTTTTTTCTCTCACTCAAAAATTAAATTACTTTTGAAATCAATTTTTAGCATTATGTTTAAATACAAGGACAAAAAGTCTAAAAATCAATACATCTTCCTATTTTTGTTTATAGAGTGGTATTACATAGATCACATTATACAGTATAGCATTGAAATGGCTGTTTACATGCACATGACACACCATTTTTTACAGTGATTATAAACACTCATAACTTTTTTAAGAACAACAAGTAAATTATCAAGCATGGCGTAAAGCCAGCTACCAGATCAAAATTGTATAAATCACATTCTTCAGTATAGCATTAAAAACTTGTATACAGTATAATGAATCAAGTATGGCTGTTTACATTTTTGCAGTATTTTTTTTAAAGCACAACAAATAATTGATCAAGCATGGCCTTAAAACCAGCTAATACCAAAGTAATATTATATAAATCACATAGGAATTAATCTCCTCTATTTAATATACAAACAACAAGAGGCATTGATTTTATTACTACTGCTTGTGTATTGCTCATTTGTTGTTTTTATTTACCATTATATTATTCTTTTATGAATTTTACAAATATTTTCAATTTACAGAAGTACAGAAAGACATAGCTGACAGCCAACCCATAGAATTGTAAAATCTGAACAAGAAATCACAGTGGTTGAAAAAGATGTTCTTTAGTCTGTTCATTGTTTTAAACAATTGACATTGATATCTAGAGTCTGTTTATTTGTATAAAATTCCAATGGAATCTGCATATCACACAATATGAGAGTTTCCAAGGACAAAAGGTCAAGATGGCAGATATTCGTACATTGAAAATCTTTTATTTTGGGATTAAATATGTAAGGTCACCATCCATTCACAATTGCTCATACATACATACATAGAAAACATATGGAAAGAGCTCAGTACTCATTCTGTGCAAATTTTCTTTAATTCATTACCTTGAATTCTAATACCATTTGAATTAATACAAGATTTCTTGTTCAAAGATTTCTTTGACTTAAAAGTCTTTGTTTTGATGGAAAACCTTGATTGAAACAAAGGGACTTTAAGAATAGTAAAGGCAATGTATTCAGATTCCCCTGGTGACAGAAAGTGTGATTTTTTTCACGGACTTGTGAATAAGCTCTTCCCATTCATGCAAGCATCTTGAAATTCAAACATATCTTCTATCTTTGTTTAAATCTGTCACTTTTGTGTTTAATTGCGATACAATTTACTAACAGCCGTCTTTAATTATCAATTTGTTTTAATTCTGATAAAAATCAGTTAACTCATATAATTTGCATAATAAGTTCTATTGGAAGTAAATAATTTCAGAAAAATTTAGCCATTTTGTAAATGTGATGGTTAATTATTGTCTATGCATCTAAGATCAAAGTCCAATTTATCTAACCTATTCTCAATTCTAATGTATTAATCACAAAAAACAAGCAATTAACATTTCAGACTTCATAATTTGCATTTCAATTTCGTTAAATGCAGTCTCTATTAGAAAAAAATATACTTATTGCAATAAAACATTAACACAGTCTAACGATTTCGTTTTTTGAAGATGAATTATTCAGGTAGTGGAATTGTTGTTTATAAATAATTCACAATTGAACAGATGAGTTATTTGAAAATTAAAATTGAAAAGCTGATCCATGTGGATGGTGGGTTTTTTTTTGCATTATAGTAGCATACATCAATGATTCATAGTAAATAACTAATGACTATAGTAAGTCACTAATGTAATATGAACCTGAGAGACCATTATACATTGTACAAACCTAAAGAGATACTGAATAGATTCATAGTCAAAAGGATACTTAGCAAGCAGCATAGAAAGGGCATTATACAAAAAGTGGAAATAGTCAGAAAATAACAATTATGCAGATGAAAAGACTATAATGTTTTAAATTACCTAGATTTCATTGATAAAGAGAAGATGAGGGACCTTTTCCCTGATGATGGAATTGAGGACTTTGGGATTTAATCATTATCATGCTGCAAGAATGCCAGTGAGACACATTATTTTCATGGGAATTCTGAATTTGGCAGAATCACCTTCTTATTAATTAAGGGATAAGACCCCCCCCCCCTTTTTTCTCCCTTTTATCCCCCCTTTTTCTTGTCATTAGGAAAAACACATGACATTCAATGTTCAATCAACCAATCCTGCGCTGATGCACAGCTGAGTGTGAGCACTGAGAAACTAAGAATTTAGATGGCATAGATAATACAGCTAATTCAATCTCCCATCTGATCACAATGTCAAGAGAGGGATGAGAAACCCTCCTCCCTCCCTTTTTTTTCCCATCATTTTGAAAAACATATAACAGTCAATGTTCAATCTACCAATCCTTCTAAGTTTAGCACTGAGAATTTAGAAGGAAATAGATAATTGAGCTAGTTCAATCTCCCTTCTAATCACAGTCAAGACACTTAATTACCCCCCTTTTTTTCTTGTTATTAGGAAAAACACATGACATTATACTTTCGAACTACCTATCCTGCACTGAAGCACAGCTAGGTGTAGCACTGAGAATTTAGAAGGCAATAGATAATTGAGCTAGTTCAATCTCCCTTCTAATCACAAAGTCAACGAAACTTAAAACTGAAATCAATTTCCAACAAGTTTTCTTCCCAATCATTATCAACAAGTGAAGAAAATTGTCAATAAATTGTGATCTTTCTAACACATTTTTCCTACTGAAACCACCTGCCTATTTCTCCATTAAGACATATTTTTCGTGGTGACAAATTTTCACGTCATTTTTAAACAACTAGGGGGTCAACGTAGCTTTAAATATCCGATATAAATTGACCTGCTTGAATTACGGTGTCAGGGTGACAGAACACTATGCATATAATTAGGGTGCTTAGAATCTGGGAGCATTCAATTATTTTCAAGCTACTGAGGACAATTTTGATTTAATCTGTCATGAAGCGGAAAGCATATAACGCCAAATTCAATAATCGTAACAAAAGCTTAAGCCGAGTGACCACTCGTTTATTTTTATTTGTCACGATGGAAATGCAATAAAAACGCTGTCGTGAGAACTTATTTAAATACAATTGTCCACTATTATTTGGACCATGATTACTAATCCATGATGGAATGTCCCTAATAAATTCAATTATATCAATTTCCAAGTGATTCTATTAGAAAAACTATCAGAGATATTTTTGTAAATACTTTACAATGGTAATAGGTTTTCACACTTCAGAGTCAATTAGATATATATACTCCATCTGCTTAACGGGAAAATACTTTATTGAACACAATATACTGCTATTCTATAAAACACTGATGTCAATTGTAGAAGGTTAGTTATTGTACAGGTATAAAATGACATGAGTCTGAGTTGCACAAAAAAAACTTATGACTTAGATTTATCTTAAAAAAAATACACTGAATTGTTCATGACTTACGATCAATCTTAATCACTAGTTTATTTGTGAAACCAACTCCAGGTCCCCAAATCAAGCATGGATTTACAGTAGCTGTTCGTCAAAGCTTTTCGTCTATGTCATAAACAAGATTAACCTATACAGTGGCGGATTCAGGGGGAGAGTTCAGGGGGTTGGATTCCCCTTTTTTTTGGACGATTCAATGCATTTGAATGGGGACATATGGTTGGAACACTCCCCCCTTTAATCCTGGGTTGAGACACCCCCCCCCCCCCCCCCCCTCTTTTTTTACATTTAGCTGGATGCACCCGTTATATCATTGATATAGGAAGATATGGTATGAGTGCCACAATATTGACAAAATATGAATAATTTTTTCTTACATATTGATGAGTTTATCTTATCGAGATATCCTTCCCTCTGAATAAAATTCTTATATCTATTAAATCTTCTAATTTATCAATACTTGAAATTATAATGTCAAAAGATTTAGCCAATAGAACTGACATTTACATTTGACATAAAACTTTTGACATATTGTACCAACACCTGCCATTTTGTTAAAGACTATACATGTTGATGTCTTGTAACATATTTAAGAGATCTTTTACATTTTTTTGTTGTTGATCGTATTTTGTCACATTGGCACTACAATTACTCTGATAAAAATAATAAATTGGTCAACCATGTGGCACAAAAGTGGAAAACCTATAGTTGACCATTGGTCAACCATGGACACAAAAGTGGACTATAGGATTGTATGCAAAATGGTAACCATGGTCGGGCACATTTTGTACATGTCATACAACATTCTTCAACATTTTTGTTATTTTTCAGTTTCAATTTCTTTTGTGGCTTATTTACCTGGGGGGGGTGTCTTTATAGTATTCTTTTATTAACTACATTTGTACACCAACCCAACAATGAACCATCTATCTCCATTTATCTTTACATATCATCAATAAACAACATGTAAGCTGATGCTTGTCAAATTTATGCTAACTACCAGTTTTCAAAATTCTGTACATTTCTATTTTCTTGGGCACATGATACATATCCAGTGCCTGAGAATATGAAGTACTTCAAACAACTGCTGCCAACTCTGACAAGACACAGATATATGCCCATTAAGATAAGAATATATGCAATCCAATGATAAGATACAATATTACTTAGAATTCCAATGACTTAATGCAATGTAAAGATTGAGTGACAGACCAAGGCTCACAGTTAATAAACCAGTTCAAAGGCCATCTCAAAGTTTTTTCAACAAATCTAGGGGTCATCTAGAAATACTTTTCTGAGTCATTAAATATTGTTAAACATTTTAATGTATAACGTGATAACAGAAATTAAGTGAAGTAAAAGTGGATGCTGTGAATTTTTTTATTTTCCTGGGTATTTATTTTGTGGATTGAAAAAAAAATGTACAACTTGGTGGATATTTCATGTTTTGGCCAAAGTATGCATACCTAAGTTGATAGAAAATGTGTACATCATTAATTTTCTAAATGTGGTTAACCTGTACCAACAAAATCCACTAAAATGTATATTCTTGCTAGGAAGAATAATCAATTCATAGAAGCTGAAAGAATACTTATTTTAAAATTGTTTTCTTGCAGAAAATTAAATTGATAACATATATATGTAAACTATTGTCTTGTGAAAAAGCAAAACAAGCCTTATCTTACCAGCATTATCAAGTGTATAAACTTTCATACTATCAACTCTACAGGGTAAAATGTTATTAGCGGAAGAAACAATATCATCTTACAAATTACTAAAACACTTAAAGTAATCAACTTTGGGACATTCTATATTCTGCAACTGAAAACATCAGGTAACCAGATAAAGATGTTTTCATTATCTTTTTGGGAACAGAATCGGCAGATAAGACATTTCAAGTTTCAGTAATGGAATAAAATCACTAATAATCAGGGATCGAAATACCCATAATGTCTGTTAAACTATCATCTACATGTATGATCTTCTTGGGAAAGAATCGTAGATAAGAAATTTCAAGTAACAATAATGGAATAAAATCACTAATAATCAGGGATCGAAATATACATAGTATCTGTTAAATTATTATCAGGGAAACGAAATACACATAATATCTGTTAAATTATTATCTACATGTATGATTTATGACTTACATAAATCATGGTAGATTAACGGGATCCCTGTCTCACAAATCAAACAACATAGGTATTTTTTTATAGTTTTATCTACTGATACCTATAGAACATGCTTCTCATAACACATTTCATAACATGCAACAGGAGGTTTACATATCATATGGGGGGTCCGTAGATTTACTCTAACTTATTCTACCTATAAATCGTAACTAATTATCTATTTTTCAGAAATAGAATGGTGACTATACAAATGCAAGCTTCACTAAAATGAAATCAAATTTCTCATAAATTCAGTTATTGATTTATTTTTATTAAATTTTTTTTAATTTTTTTTTTCAATTTTATCAGCTGAACAGATGTTTGAAAAAAAAATCTTTTTTTTTTTTTTTTTTTTTTAAATTTCTATAAAAAAAATGAATCTATCAGCTGTAACAGATGTTGTAAGAGTTTGGTGGTAATTAAAATTATGGTATTTTATAAACTGGTGAATAACAGCTCTGATTTGGTTTTGTAGATCAAAATGTTGAAAAAAAGCTTTAATACCTCAAATTAGGAGTATGCAAAATTTATATATACAGAATCCAGTCTGAAACCAGAAGGCAGAGTGCTGACCAATAAATTTAGGTTCTTTATTTTTTAACAAGAATTTAACTTTGAAGAATATTTATCAAATAAAGGAAAGGTTATGCAACAACTGGAAAAAATAAAATGATGAAAACTTCAAAAGTGTTTGGCGTTAGAAATCGTGAAATTTATATTTGGCCGTTTTTAACAACATTTTATAATAATAATGAAAAATCTTACACATTAAATACCTCCCTTAAGGCACCTCAACATTTTGTAACATGTATGCATTACCCTGTTGGATGGAAATCAAGAGATAACAGTCAAACATTGCCAAGATTTGTTTTGCTTTCTTCTCAGATTTTTTTCTCACAAAAATGAATTGTGCAGAGAATGCATATACATGTTAATGTTCAATTCTACGAAATATGCATATTACATATGCTTTGTTTTCTTTTTCCAACTTAATCAATTTTATGTCATATAACAAATGAATGGCATGAAGTATACGTAAATAATGAGTTTTTTGTGTGTTTGTTTTTGAATTTGTTTGTTTTATTTTTTGTTTTTTTAAATATCATTAAATAGTTATTAATGTTTTGAAGGTCATTTTCATTAAAACTTTTTAGAAATATATTGAATAGGTAAACAATGAAACATGACTGTCATATGTTCTTTATTATGGTGCTTAGTTAATGTGCAACAGAAAGAATCGAATTTCTGTATATCAGATAGGCAAATTGGCCAATGATATTATTACTTTTTCTATCAAGTTTGAAATAGGATATAAGAACTGCCACTAATATTAATGCATATTAGTCTTGCATTACATAATTACTACATGAAAAAAAACATATTTTATTTCACTACTTGGTAATTTTTGTAGTATCTCTTCTAACAAAATACTGTTGCACTATCATTTTACTCAAAACATATTTAATTTCACTACTTCATAGTTTTTGTAGCAACTCTTCTAACAAAATACTGTATAACAAAATTGTTGCACTATCATTTTACTTTTTACCATTTTTTTTGTTAGCATGTGATTGTTCTTTTTACAAGTATCGTTTTAACTTGACAACGACATATTAGTATCAAAATTATACAATTCATGGCATAAACTGCGTTTTGCTATCATTTTACGTTTTACTCATTCTTTTAGCTTGCCCCCCTTGACAAATAATTCTTTTTAACTTGACAATAACATATTAGTACATTAATTATACAATTCATGGCATTATCTGCGTTTTGCTATCATTTTACTTTTTACTCATTCTCTTAGCTTGCCCCCTTTGACAAATATCGTTTTATCTTGACAACGACATATATGAGTATCAACATTACACAATTCACAATTTTGGCACAATACAACTCATCAATAACAAATAAATAATAGTCCGTCTTTCTCAAAACCTCATCCTAGTTCACCAAATATATTAAAAGTCCATTTAAAATTCCTGTATTCCTTAGATGAATGAGATTGCCACATATAAGATACTACTATTCACTAAAGAAACCCAAAAATGGCCAATTCAAAATGATACCGTGGATCATCTTGTTTATTTGGATTTCAGTGCATGGCTTTTCTACAAGGTCTCATAACTGAAAACATCCTTTAACAAATATGCAATCAAGGCTTTAAGTAAATTCTATAAAACAAACATCCTCTAATATATGTATTGGTTGTAAACGGGACTGCAAACATACATTTTTTTTTAAAAATGAAGAAACTCAAGGTTACTAATGGAACAATATGTAATTTAAATATTGATTTCCTAAGCAGTCAAATATGAGCCTTTCCTATTTTTCTTTTATTTAATCATATGAATATGCAATGAAATTATATACAATCTATATTTTCAAAATTCATCATTTAATTATAATAACATAGTCCCCAGGTTTGATTACTGAATGGTCAATTCGAAATAAAATAACAGTAAAGACCAGGACCTAACTAATTCAAATGCAACATTATAACACAACTCAATAATTAATTTCAGGGAAAAAAGGGGGGGATATATAAAGGAAGCTTTTTAATCAGTTTCAGAACTTCTTACAAAAATCCATTTCTCAGACATAGTATCCACACCAGCCCTCTGCTTTCACTCAAAACTATATGGTAGATCAGTCACTGTTCAATAATTTATTTAAATAAATCCATTACTTTTAACAAGAAAATTATTTTTTTGGAAAAAAAAGGGGAATATGAAATGGAACAAGTTTTTTCATCGTTACAGAACTCCTTGCAATAAAATATTTCTCAAACATTTCTATTCACACCAGCCCTCTGCTTTAACTCAGAACTATATGGTAGATCAGTCACTGTTCAATAATTTATTGAAATAAATCCATTATTTTTAACAAGAAAATGACAGGCAGTTTTCACAAATATAGATTGATTATTTAACTCCTAGCTATACATTTTAATCACTAAATTGAAATTCTTGTCTATACAAAAACCACAACATTGGAACACAGTCACATAACCCATAGATACAATTCACACAAGTCAAAATTACACAAACCACAACATGAGAACACAGTCACCTAGACCATAGTCGATTCAATTCCAGGCATGGGGTAATCGTAATCAGTAATCGTAATCAGCTGTAATCGATTACATTTTGCAGTGTAATCCTATGTAATCAGTAATCATGTCATTTATGATTACAAGTAATCGTAATGTAATCGATTACATTGCAATAAACAGGTGTAATCATGATTACTTTTAGATTACTTCAAGATTACATTCATATGATTACTTGCTGATTACATATCTTGAATGTATATATATGAAAATAGTTTTTGATAAACAAGATGAAAATAAGAAAATGTAAAGCTTGAATGAAAATCATAAAACTAGTATTCACAACGATGGGACCTTGTTTAATGTGATAAATTGTATCATCTAAGTATATATTGGTAATGTCTGTGTCATTTTGGTCTCTTGTGGTCAGTTATCTTATTGGCAATCATCTCACATCTTCTTTTTTTATATATAAAAAATTTGTATAACCAAATGTTTTACTTTGTTAACAGTTAACTAAAGGAAATTGCCTCTCCAATATTTTGTTGTGAGATTTGGCTCTTAATTATGATACAAGAATAAGCCTTGAAAGCATTTTTTTCCTTGTTTGAAAACTTATTAACTCCAATTTCATATAAGTTCAATATTTTTACATAACTACATTGAAATTCAAATGCAGAAAACATTTAGTTCTAATTTGACTTTGATGGTCGACATAAATACATGTATTTGAGCCCACTTTATTTAAAATGGAAGTTAAAGTTTAACTTAAAACCAGATTTCAATGTATTGACAAATTGAATAAATTTTGTTTTCCATAAATTTGTGTATAATATGTGCTTTCTAGTTCTTTTATTCTTTATTAACTTTGAGCCTTATGGCTCATCAGTATAAACAAGTACATGTACAGTATATACATATGGCATAATATTACAAACAAAAGGTGACGTCAGACATTTCATGAATAAAAATTACCTTTTATTACAATAAACTGTTTCTTAATTTAAAGAGAAATGTATATACTTTCCTAAGTTACAATGCTGTTTTGTGCTTTCACCTGACAATAATTCTAGTAATTATTAATTAGATCAAGTATTAAAAATTTTCAAACAAATAATGACAATCAACCACTTTTAACTTTATTGATATTGTTATTAAGACAATAAAATTTTAATACCCAAGCTCACCTATTGTTTGTTAAAAAAAATGGACTAAGGGATTAACACCTGTAAAAACATTAATGAATGTGTCAATTATGCCCCAACAGACAATAAAACTATACTTAATTAAGTTTTCCTTATTTCTTCAGGTTTTTATTAATTAGGCTGTTGGTTAAAATTTGTAGAACATAATAAAGTTATATCTTTTACATGGAGAAAGGACACTTGTCTATAGCTATTTTATCAAATTACACATGTTACATTGTACTTGTCTATAAATTCTTTTAAATAAGATGAATAAATTAAGGCTTTTCAAAAAATCACCAAAAGTAGCTTTTTTGTGAGGATATAAAGTTATAAAAAAAACTTTGATATTGCAATATACAATGTAATCATAAGTAATCTAAAGTAATCATGATTACTTCAAAGAAAAGTAATCTAATGTAATCGATTACATATGAAATAGGGTGTAATTGTAATGTAATCGATTACATTTTATTAGCAAAGTAATTGTAATTTAATCGATTACATTTTAAAGTAATCTACCCCATCCCTGTTCAATTCAAACTGGTTAACACGTTTTCGGCTAATTTGAATATTGGCCAATGTTCCCCGATACAATGACATCACAGTAAAAGTCAGATACCTTAGTACAAATTCTGTTAATTTTCATACTTTTATAAATATACCAATAACCCTAGGCATGTACATGTGTATGATCACTAAATTGAAATACAACCACAGTATGAGAACTCAGTCACCTAGACCATAGTAGATACAATTCAAACCATTGTCTAACAGTCAACATGTTTACAGCTAATTTAAGAATCCCGTCAATGTTCTGTGATACGTTGACCAGTACAAGTAGTACAAGTAGCCCTAGTGTCTATGACCTCATCAGATCAATACATAATGTCCACCATTTTATCAGCCAGATTATCTTGTATTATATTACTGATTGCTGTACTATTGTACAGATAAGTCAGAGATATGTCCTTAGGGGGTCAATGTGTTACCCTTTCAATAATATGTGAAATACTTAAATGAGGGTCTGGATTGGTGGAGAAAAAAGGGGGGTCTATAATTTCTGTATTTTTAATTTTTTAACCATTTTTCTCTATTCCTTTTACATAAATACATTTTGCCCATTTAACTCCATTCTTTGTAGGTTTTTATCGGGGCCTATTATAGCTGACTATGCGGTATTTATTATTGGGCTTTGCTCATTGTTGAAGGCCGTACGGTGACCTATAGTTGTTAATGTCTGTGTCATTTTGGTCTTTTGTGGATAGTTGTCTCATTGGCAATCATACCAGTGACATCTTCTTTTTTATATTTATATCTAACTACAATGTACCTTCCATTAATCTCTATTCTTTATATATTTGGCTTATTTTTCTCTCTTATTTCCCCCCCCCCCCCCCCTCTTTTTTTAATCTGTATTTTATTATTCTCTATTCCGTAAACCCCTCCATACCCCTCCATACATGTATTGCCTAAGAAAAATTTGTCTCTTAAAAATTAATCATATACTGTATATATATATATTTATAATTCGTTTATAATTCGTCTATATATATATACCTATCACAGGTACATGTAACAAGACCTTACAAGGATGGTCAGGTGAAGTCTAATTACAACAGCTTACTTGCAAACCTCAGTTATTGATTTTATTGTCATAAACTCAGAGATGCAATGAGACAAGAATTGTTCTTATATAATTACCATCAGCCAATTACAAGCACAAAATATAGCAGTATCTTGTTGTTTTGGATAATACAACATCATAATTCAATGTCAGCTATTAAGTTTTCTAATATTTTGTTTATATTATTTTTAAGTACATGTTATTTGGTGGGTTTTCTTTATAGATTAGTAAAGACATTAGATTAGACAATAGACTTTATATTGAAGCCATAATTAGTCAACTATCAGTGGTAGCAGAGGGTAGTTACAATGTAAAATATCATCCATTAAAGAAATAAAAGATGAATGTGTCTGATGACACGGATCAGTGCCCTGCTCAGGCTTCTCACAAACGAAACTGGGAAGGACAGAGGGAAAGACAGAAGTCCCGCAAGTTAGAAAGACAGAAGGACAGACAGTAAAGGGTACAGCTTTCCCCTAGTGTCCCCACATTCAAATTTCAAACTAAATATCCAAAAAGAAAAAAAGGTATTTGAGCACTGTATTGGAAAGACCCAAGATAATCATATATACATGTAGATACTGCTCCTGGTATGATAATAAGCACGTGTACTATTTTTGGTCTGTACAATTATATAATGTACATGCAAGTTGTTTAAATTATATATGTTTGTAACATCCTAGCATTGTTTTCCACTCAAATCATGTGTGGAGATAATCAAGTTGTTTTTCTCCATTTTAAATATAGTAATTACAATAAGTTATAGGCAGTAGTCATTACAATAACCACATTAACATTTTCCTACATACAATGTATTAAATCATATCCAATCAGATTGTCACTTAATTAATTCAAGCTAAAAATAATCTCTAAATTAATTCACACTAAAAATAATCTCTAATTCATAAATATGATATTTTGATGGATTGTTTACCTGGAGCTAATTCAACAGGAAATGACAGGGTTTTTTTTACCATTTAAAATTTGTTTATTCATTACATAACAATAGATATTTAACAGAAAAAAATATGATATCTATGATTATATTCAATATCAGCAAAAATTCATTATTATTCGTGGGATACCAATTTTGAGGAATTCATTGTTACAGATGAACCAAGTAATTAAATGTTCAACCGAATAACAAATTTCATATAGCTGATCTGTTGCCTTTGGCAAAAGCAGGAAATCAAATATCCACAATAATGCAAGTTTTCTTCAATCCACGAAAATTCAGGTACCCACGAAAATAAATGAATCCACAATAAAATCCTAATGCAAATTAACATATAACTAGGATTATTTTTTTCTTCAAATTTTCATATTTTGATGGGTTGCTGTCTAAGAAAACATGAACTTACAACATATATTCCAAAACAGAATGAAGGATAGAATCAAAACCTGTTTGAGCCAGTAATAACAGATCTTCAATTCATGATTCTGATTATGATCAGCTCTGGACAGAAATAAACCTCTGAATTAAATAATTCTTTCATAACCATGACAATAATGAAACAATATCAATGATTAAAATTAATGATGACTGAACGCAGCTTGTTTATAAGCCTAATAACACAACATAATTCAACATGTTCTATCCAGAAGTGCAGTGTTTAGACCCTCATTTACATATAAATTATAATCTTATCAACAAATACTTGATACATTTTAATCAATATAAGAGATGATCATATTTTCAAATGTGTAAAAATGATCAAGGCCAAGCTATAAAACTTTGAAATCTGCTTACAACTTGTAAAAATCTATTGTCCTTTGGTGGGAGTAATATTTTTAAGATTGTCAGGTATTTAAATCTTTAAATCTAAATATTACCTCTGATAATTGATTGTAAGACAGGTAGAATTCTGAATTAAATTTTAAGTTTTATAGATCTGTTTAAATTAAAATAAATTCTATTACATGTATTGTGGGTAACAAAAAGGGGGGTTAAATCTTTGTCACCAGGAATAGAACCACTGTCATCCCCTATGTTATCAATGGCACGAGGAAAGGAACCCCTGTCCACCCCTATGTAATCTAGGCCTCAGGAAAAAAACAACTGTTAATCCTCATAAAACCTAGGCCTTAGGAAAGAACCCCTGTTCACTCTCATGTAATATACTAAAGTGCCTTAGGAGAAAAGAACCCCTGTCCACTCTCCTTGTAATCTAGTCGGCCTTAGGAAAGGAAGCTTAAGTGTCAACCCCCATGTTATCCAGGCCCCAGGAAAAAACCCCTGTCCACCCCATGTAATCAAGGCCTAAGTAAAGAACCCTGTATACCCCCAAGTAATCAAGGCCCCAGGAAAAGACCCTGTCCACCCTTGTGTAATCTAAGCTTTAAAAATAGGAAAAGAAGCCCTGTCCAACCCCCGTGTTTAAGCCTTAGGAATAGAACTCCTGTCCACTCTCATGTAATCTAGGCCTTCGAAAGAAAACCCCCCATCCTTCATCTGGTCCTAACTCTAGAGGCCTTAGGAAGGGTCCCTGTCCACCCTCATTTAATCTAGAACCACTGGCATCACCAATGTAATCTAGGCCCAGGAAAAGAACCCCTGTCCACCCCCAGTAATCTAGGCCTTAAGAAGGGACCCCTTTCCACCCCATGTTATCCAGGCCCCAGAAAAGACCCCCTGTCCCCCCATGTAATCTAGGCTTCAGGAAGAGACCCCCTGTCCACCCCATGTAATCTAGGCTTTAGGAAGAGTCACCCCTGTCCACCCTCGTGTAATCTAGGCTTTGAGGAAGAGAAGCAGCTGTTACTGTTACACATGTAATGCAGCATCTGTATAAATTATAATACATTTTTAACACTCCAAGGTCTCATGGCAATACCAGAAATCACTAGTAAATCATCAAAATGTAATCACTTATATATCAAAGTGAAAGTCAAACAAGAAACACTAAAAAAGGAAATAAATGGATAATATCTTGTCATTGAAAAAAATTCAAACTAAGCACATGTTTGTTTAAGGAATTTCTTTTAGCATATTTCACAGAAAAAAATCATTGATGCTATAGGCAAACCCACCAACAAAGATTTATTTTAATGCCAAATTTTAAGTTTTTGTGTTTTTATCTTAACTTTTCTTAACTTTTCTTCATTTTTAATATGGTTGGAATTGAAACAGATTTATTACACAAACTTCCTAATAATCACTACATATGTAGAGCTGTTAAGACCTATTCATTTTTTGAGGAAAGCTTATTAGATTTTGACAGAGTGCGTCTGCAGTTGGATTTAGGGTGACACCCCTTTTTTCAATATCATACATTTGTATATGATAAATGCATAGACTTTAACATTATGGTTTCCAGGGTCCCCCTTTTTTTAAATCTTGGATCTGTACCTGATGTATGTAATCGTTGGTGCGCTACAGGATGAAAAAAGAAAATGTTCAGTTATAAGATTTAACAATATGACTTTATAACTTAAATAGACCATAAGGTGCTAGTCAGAAAATGAAGTTTCATAACTTATTGGAAACATTTGTGTAACCTTTTTTTATATTGCTTGTTAATGGCATATAAAGTTCAATATAACAAAGTATAGTAAATTTATAAAGTTTTAAAATACTAGTTGTACTTTGACATTTTATATATGAATTTCAGTTTTTCATTTCATTTAAAATAAAATTCTACTCTATTAAAATAATTTATACATAGATTTCTAAATTTCACAGAAGTGCATGATATAGAGTATGTCAGATTTATAATTGTAATTATTTCATGAATCAAATTTTTCTACCACAATAATTTATACGCCAAGAAAATCAAAACTTAATTTCATTCCTTCAAAATTGTCCATTCACTAATAACATTCTCTCAAAATTATTCATTTACTTTCAATCAGATATATATATATATGCAAAGATACACTTCCTTAATAAGTGTAAGTTGCTGATATCATTTTCATATATTACATGCATCTTTTTAATTATAGTAGTAATTTTGTATAATTTCTAAATAACCACCAAACAGGTGCTAATTGGCATTGAACACTAGTGAGAAAGGGTTCACTGAGAGAATTTTGAACAAAAATATTCTGACCAACTACAAAATTATTTAGTAAACATCATACTACACTAATAACAAATGAAACTTGTGTATGGTCAGTGAAAAGAGCCATACCTGAACACATATAATGACAGCTTACCTGTAAAATTATTAATCCTAAAATATTGACCACAGGTACACAAAAAATATTCTTGGTAAGTTAATAAATCCAAGGAGTTATATTACACAATAATTCCACAAGTTGCCATGTTGTGTCATAAATTCAGCACACTACAGTATAACCTGGCATTGACCAAGGAGAACTGTGGTCAATGAACTGACCTGACCATTGATGACCAACAAGCTGGACAAGCCAGGTTCAATCACCCTACAAACCACATGTTGGTCAGTTAAACTGTGAATCAATGTCAGTTCCACAGGTGCAATTGATCTAATTAAATTCTTATCTATCCTAGATTAGTGTATTGCAGTAATTCCCAAGTGTGTATTGGTCAGCCAGACACCCTCTGGTCATCAGTCAATCTTAAAGACAATGTTTCAGTTTGTACAACTATTTCACACATAACACTGGTCATTCAGGTATGAAGTCATGTGACTTTACATAACACAGGTCTGACTGGACAACAATCATTATTTATTGCCTGAGGGTCAATAATACACCTGACTAGTCCTTAAATGATTTAAATCTAATACACAAACACTGGACATTCATATTGGCCAAAATATTCTTTGAAGTAGCTTTTTAAGCCTTTCTAGTGTAAACTATATACAAAAGATTGAGTAGAATGGAAGTCTAGGCAATTTCAAATTGTTAAATGTTATTTTATCAAATGTATACAGCCCTTTTTAAATAATCCCTTTCTAAAAATATACAGTGGGATACGACATTATCCAAAGGATTGGCTTTCATGTTAGTTTATCATTCTTTTAACAAAATGTATGCAGCCATTTGTTTATTTATAAAATAAATCCTTTATAAAATTTAGACAGCAAAATTGACAAAAAAAATTTTTGTTGTTTTCTCTTTTTTTTTATCCACATTGGGACTTGTTTTTTAGACTTTATTGTCGGGCCACTTAATAATAATGTAAACAGGCTGATGAATCATGTACTTTTCAGGCCAGACATAAACTGACAATAAAATTTTCAAAATTGATTGATTTAGTCTTCCTACTTGACCATATACCAAAAAGAAAATACATTCTAGCAGATAATTTTATACCATAAAGCATTCAGGGTTGACATAATATCCCAAATAAGTGATGTTTTTCCCCCATTCTTATAAACATGAAAATTAAATAAATTCTTAAGGGAATGCCTGCACAATGTAAAGAATATGACAGTTGTTTTCCAAAAATGTTCCATAGGTTGACAAAGTCAAAGGATTGATTTAGTTAGTTTTTATGGAGATGCCCTTTCAATTGACCTAGGAGTTGGTAATTGTGGCAATACTTTTTTACTTGAATAGCATTGAAGATTTATAAAATTGAGAATGGAAATTCCAGGGGAATATGTCAAAAAGACAACGACCTGAACATTTTTTACAGAGATATAACAGCTGAAGCTGCCACCAATAGGTCGTCACTGAGTAAGAAAATCCTGCACCCAGAGGTGGGCCTCAGCTGGACCCTTAATAAAAATGTGTACTAGTTCAGTGAAAATGAAAGTCATACTTTTATCATATAAATGCCTATCTGAGACACCTGTGTTTTTACTGAAGTTTTTGGCTTGGCCTGAAATGTGTATTGATCACAAGATGGACAATGTCCAGACAATTTCTCATTAATTGATAATAATCAAACATCTGTTGTACTTACTGTTTCATTAACAAACAAGAACTGGTGTATTGAAAGTTTGTTTGTCCAATAAAATAAAGTACAAGATCTAGTGTATTGGAAGTTAAACTGTTCAATCAAAATCAAGTTTGAAAATGAAATGAATTTTTTTTTTTGAAAAACATGATTCTAAAAAATAGTTCTATCAATTTCTCAGAGTGCATTTCATGAAAATTTGTCATTTGTTGAACATTTAAATTATGTTGTTCACGGTAAACTGTACCCAGAGACCCACACAAATTGGTATCTAGTCAATATTATGAATCTTCTGATTTATATGCGAAAGTGTGTTGGTCTGATCAGGAACAAGTTATTATGAGTAAATTTAGGAATTTATGCTACTTCATCAAGACAACAAAATACATCAAAATAAAAGCTTGAAAATATTAAAAAAAGCAAAATTGAATGTGTAAATACATTAGAACTTCCAATTTAAGCAATCACAGTAGCTTCAGAGACACTGCTGAGAAAGAATTTGTAACTTATGAATCAATTTCATATCTCAATACAACAGCCTGGATGTCAATTAAGACTCTAATTTACTTTCATCCTTTACAATATTTACAAGCAAAACATGCCATCCTTAATTATACAAACTAATATGATAAGATAGAATTCACAGGAACATAAGGGACATTACTGTGAGTCTGTTCAATACTGGCCTTTTCAGAATCTAAAGGACTATGGGTAAATCTCATTGTTAGTACACCAAAATGAAAACAATGTTACGTCAGTGGTTGAATTTCAATTTTTGGGAACGTTTTAAACCAATCACAACATTTTGGTGTACGCTTGTGAAAATATTACCCAGAATGCATTTAAAATTCTGAAACTGTGAATTCTTTGCAGAATAACAAATGTTTCTGGAATAATCTTGCCAAGTTGCTTGACAATAATTTTTGGAAAAACGAATAAGGAGAAAACAAAAAGCGAAATTTCCAAAAAATATGACTGACACAACTTAATTTCCTTAGAAAAGTACAACTATACTAAAAGACATTAAAAGCAAGTGCAAAGACTTAAAGTTCTTTTAAATGGCAAGAGTACCAATGTTGTAGTCTATTATCTGGATTATGTTGAAATGTCAATGAATTCTGTTGACACAGACATGTGTCTCACCTGTTTTTATAGGACACACAAGTTGAAATTCAAATGGCATCACTAATGTTAACCATCAAAGAGTTTCAAAGCCATTGAACTGTGGCTGTCAGGGGGCAAAGACCAAATAATCGCCAAGAAAATGAGATGTGCCAATTCTTTACCACCAGCCAAATATCATTGATTTACACTCGTTGAGATCATTGGGTGCTTCCACCATCGTTGCAAACCACATGACATTTGAATCTCACCTTCAAAACTAAGTGGCATGAGTTCCAATAGACCAAAAAATTATAAAAAAAGTCTTGTTTTAATTGAATAAGAAACTTTGAAAAAAACTTAAACAATTCAGTATCCAGTAACCTAATAAATAATGCATGTCATTTGATTGACATAAAATTAATTTTCATTTTGTAATCTCTTTATAGAATAACAATTAACTCCAACCAACCACAATGATAATGTTACAATAATTGCAACATGTGCAACAAATACATATATACAATATAAATAGTCTGACAATCTGTTCCCTGACAGGATGATACAAAGATTTTAATTAGGATACCAGCAGTAACACAGATGATGCATTTGGAATATACAATTAGTGGTAACATTTACTTCATCACAACATTTCTTTCATTCCATTTGTAACATCTTTGAGCAAGAAATTCCAAACGAATACTGTATAAAATGTAGAAATTTTAGATTTTTATATTATTTTGAAATTTTGCAACGGAATATGTGTCACAAATCATGTAACCTGCATGCGTTTTAAACTTTGAAAAAAATAATAATTTATATTTCTACAGTAAATTGTGATTTTTCTTTTTTAAATTCATAAAATTTCAATTATAAAACCCCATTTGAAATTTTGATATCATTATTGTATACGCAGCATTTCTGGAAAATAGCAATTATTAAACTTGCTTCTGTATTTGGAAATATAATGATTCCCTGGCTGCAGGTCTCTGAGATTATGTACAAATCTTAAATAATTTTGGTGAATCTTAAATTTAACTAGGAGCTGACCTGTAAATGAGATTCAGAAACTTCCATTTAATAACTTGTAAAATTATTACATTTAATCCAATTAATCCTTTTTATTTACTGTAAGTTATTGATTCTAAACTTTGAACCAAAACATATCATTTGTTTTCCTGAACAAATAATGTAGAAAATCAATCTAATTTAAAACAAGAGAAATAGCAACAAAAAAATATATCAATATTCATTAATTGAAATTAGACATTACAGAATTTGAGTTTTTTATACAAGGACAACATCCTTGTCCCAGAGAAGATTTTTTTCTTCTTCTAGTGACGTCAAACGATGGGACATTTACATCACTGTTCCGATAGAACGATCAATGATAAAATAAATACAATATCTTTGACTTTTGATTATATACATATACTTTGTGGTAAGATAAAAGAACAAGTTAATGAGCTATGTCGAACATTGAACATCGGTTTTAAGAATAATGAAAGTTACATAAATGTGGGACCATTTTAACACATATTGAAAAGTATATGTCACTTTTAAAATTTTTTTTCCTAATCGAATCGTTACTTAGGAGTATGGTGACCAATTCATTCAGTGGGGAGAGGGGGGGGGGGGGGGGGGGGTTACATGGATTCATGAAGCAATCAAACATAAAAACATAGAATGTTGACTTTAATACTGCTTATTTTTTAACAAGGGGGTTGTGTTTAACAAAAATCAGTGTGACAGTCACAGGTAAACTAATGGGGTCCATGCCCATTGACTATTTAAATACATAATATCTAACTAAAATGACTAAATACTCTCATAAAAATAGTTCTATTTCTTCTTATGGTTTAAGTGCCATATCTCAGGGATGCTCTCATTGACATTACACCCCACACCTATTTACCTTACACGTAATTGTAGTAAAAAAAAATCAGCTAATGGCTAATTTATTCACAAATGAAACATCTCGAAATAAACCTTTTCTCTCTCTGTTTATATCATTTTAAAATTCTATCTTTTTCATTCACTTTGTTAAAAGTCTTTATGCCATTTCAAAGGACAGGATAAAAACACAATTTCACAAACACAGCTTATAAAGGAATTGAGTTTTTAAATGAACTTTAAATTACAGAGTATATATTCTTCAAGATGACACCTTACACATTTAAAGTACTTCAACTCTGACACAACTAGTGCCAAAAGGCATTTATCCCTTCAATACAATCATACTGTATATAATGGATTATTGTCCGATGAAAATATTTATTTTAAATTGTGAAATCATTTGTACGCCATTTGAGTCAGACAAAAAACATGCCTTTTTTGTGGGTGTTTAAAAAACCCAACCTCAAAATATGAAATAAAATCAGTCATATTATAATGTGCCTGAATTTTACTTTGTTTATAACCAATTTTAATTTGTTTTTAAAATCTAATTATGTGTAGTCATTCACTTTTATGTATTGTGGGTTTTATATATAACTTATTGTGCACTTATTTTTGAATATTTGGTGGGTACAGGTAAATCTGTTAGTACTGTGAATTCAGAAATTATTGCACGGTTTTTATTATTGCCATATATAGTCCATATTTTTTGACTGACTAAAATTTTTGCTTGCATGATGTCAACAGTTACACCACAAAAATTTAGAAAACCACGGATACATGAAGATATCTCACGGCAAAATAACTTGGTAAGAAAAATTGTATGAATAGGGCTAACTATACCTCCAACTAACAGGGACTGCAAGCATGTAACAATTTTGATCAAAAGAGAAAACATCATGTCAGACCAGGCATAAAAGTTTGTTGGACATGTACAAAGATAACATACAGCAAAGACAGAATGGAAATAACACCTTATTTAACAATGTTGATGAAACTCTCAAAGCCAATCAAAATTCAGCAATATCCATGAATCCTTCCAAACCAATTGTCATTCTAAAAATGCCATGAGAGTCTTGGTGATAATAAATATTTAACCTTCATCATGCGAGTCTTCAAGACATACAAATAAAATTATTCAACATTGTGACGATTTTTAAGTCTTCAAGACAGCATTCATGAAAGTTTCCAAACCAACCATCATTCTAAAAATGCCACAAGAGTCTTGAAGGTAATAAATATTCAACATTTTGAAATGCAAATCTTCAAGAAGTTTATATATATATTCAACATTGTGATGATTATTAAGTCTTAATTCAAGACACTCAAATATATTCATCATTGTGACGATTTTTAAATCTTCAAGACGTTACTTTCATCAATATCAGCGAAGGTTATTCTGACTCTCATATCACAGATAAAGAAAACCTGCAGAGATGTCAGACTTAGAACTATCATCACAAACTGTTACAAGGGAATAATCAATATAGCATAACACCTGATGTCAGATTTAACTAAATTCCATCTAATATGACAAGATCTGCAAACACCCAATTATATATTCAACAACAGCATTTTCAAATTAAATGTTACTATACATATCTAGCTGCAAGTCTTTCTAAGAATTATGATCACATCATTTCCTTTCAAGCAGGATATACATCCCTTTCAATAATCATCCATCAGTAAATTGAAAAAAGAAAATTGTAAGATTGTACTTGATCAACTGAGACTATAATAAAGGTCAACTGTTTTTCAAAACATGCTTACTAATGGATATTTACAAATAATAACTTGATTGACTTGAAATATTTGCCACTGGACATTGAAGCAACTAACAATCAATCACCGTCAGTAATTTGAAAAAAAGAAAATTATAAGAAATTGTACTTGATCAACTGAGACTTTAATAAAGGTCAACTGTTTTTCAAAACATGTACTAATGAATATTTATAAATAATAATTTGATTGTCTTGAAATATTTGCCACTGGACATGGTAAAGCATTTTTTGAGGAAAAAAAACAGTTGACTTTAGTTAAAGTATGGTCGATCAAGTACAATATTACCAATGGTCATTTATAAGTAATAATTTGATTGTATTGAAATATTTGCCACTGGACATTAAAGCAACCAACAATCAATCAATTAAAAAGATTTGTAAAGGGAGCAGTGTCTTGTAAGGTCTCATGTACATTTTATATGGGCCATCCTGACTTAAGCAGCACAAAAGTACTGGTAATTTACACACACCATTGATAACCATGGTCAAACCATATTTGGATGGAGCACCTGAGATAACCCCTAGTTTTTGGTGGGGTTCATGTTGTTTATTCTTTAGTTTTCTATGTTGTGTCATGTGTACTATTGTTTTTCTGTTTGTCTTTTTCATTTTTAGCCATGGCGTTGTCAGTTTGTTTTAGATTTATGAGTTTGACTTTCCCTTTGGTATCTTTCGTCCCTCTTTTACACCATGGTCAAACATGGTCAGCATGGATTTTCAACCTTGGTGACAAATGTCAACAATAGTCATATATCAGACCATGGTTGACCATGAACAAACTTCATATACATCTCTGCTGAATAATATTTTGTTACTTGGTTCTCAAGAAATAGATAAAGAATATATTGTGAATCTGAAAAGCTTACAGAAAGACAACAGGTCACAACAAACTATAAAGACAAACGCTCCACACATTATACAGGCCTTCATCCAGTAAGGAAGCAAAAATAGAAATATAAACAACAACCTTTTAAACACCACGAAAAAAATTATAGGATTTGAACTACATGAACCCAACAAATATCATAAGACAGACCAAAAAAGTTCTAAGATTCAATGGTATACATAACTATACCATAACACTTGAATAATCCAAGGTTAATGTGTATCATCATCTATGAGAGTCTCAACAAGCATTTTATTTACATGTTACAATACACAAGTGCCAATTCTACCATTGATTTCTATAAACAATGACAAATAAAACAAACTCATTTTATGTTAACTTCTTTAGAGGATAGTATATTTGTATCGAAACCATGCTGCTATTCAATGGGATAAGATATTCTGCATTTATCATGTTTAGTGCCCCCATTCCGCTACGGCCAGGACATAATAAACAGCTGCGCCATGAGCTCATGATACGCCCGACGTCTTGTGTGGAAGTTTTATGCAATAATCATAAATAGTTTCTAAGGAAGTTTTAAGCAATAACCATTTATTGTTTTTAAGACACGGCGGGACATGTGAAACCCCCCCCCCCCCCCCCCCCCACCCTGATTTTTTTTTTACAAATATCACTAAAATAAAATTTTGAATCAAACCAAAAAGTATACAGATCTTTAAATTAGTATAACAAAGAAGTGTGTACAGTTTCAAGCAATAATCATAAATTGTTTTTGAGATACGGCGCGACATGTAAAAAAAAAACCTCCCCTTTTTTTACAAAATACTCAAGAACTCAAAAATAAAATTTTGAGTCATCACCAAAAAATATACAGATCTTAAGATTAATATAACAAAGAAGTGTGTAAAGTTTTAAGCAATAATCATAAATCGTTTTGAGATACGGCACGACATGTAAAAAAACCCTCCCCCTTTTTACAAAATACTCAATAACTCAAAAATGAAATTTTGAATCATCACCAAAAAGTATACAGATCTTTAGATTAATATAACAAAGAAGTGTGTAAAGTTTTAAGCAATAATCATAATATTCCTTTGTGCATCAAAAAAACCCTGGAAAAAACTCAGATCCAGATTTACATTAACATTACGGTAACATCTGGTTACACATTTGCATATGCATGTTCAAGTACATGTGTAATTTCCAATGTTCTTACAACTTGTTCACTCTATTTTGGGTTAATCCAATCAAATATTTGACTGAATAATTAGTAGTGGAAAAAATTAAGCTATTAATTCAAGCTACACAAATCTTTTGCCCGAATTGTTTTCTAGAAACACAATAAAATCTTTAACAGATGACACAATGAACTTGGGTAGGTGAAGAGGTACACATGTAGGAAACCGACAAAGATTTTTATTGTATCAATATATGCCACAGAAAATCAGATGCAACTGGTTGACACTAAACAGGTCAAAAGATATAAGAAGATATGGTATGAGTGCATCTTAATAGATTGTACTTACTACTATTTAAACACTTCAGTTCCATACAAGTATACATAATCAACTAAATAAAGACCATTAGGTCTAATATGTCTACACAGTTCTTTCTAAAAACAACTATCATTGGTTCCTTTAGTACATTTCGACTTATATTGTTGTGAATTCCCACAACATATGCACATGTAATGTTACGTACCCTTAGCCATCATTAAACATTAAACCCTGCTTACGTATTTACTTGTCAGACCATCTTAGGACAAACTGTCAAAGGTACCCACAATCGCCCTCTTTGGATGAGTTGATACTATGAAGCAATGTTCAAACTTAGACGGTCCTCCAATAGCATCAATGAGGGTATGTACTTAACAACAGGTTAAAGCCAGAGGCTGATTGAGAGGGGGCCGAGGGGGCCAAATTTTCTGGGAAGAATTTGGTTGATTATATGGGGAATCACTGATGCATGAGCGGAGCAAGCCCTCTGTTAGGCAGTCAGTGTGCCTCCGCTGAAAGCAGAGGCAACAATTATTACACACATGCATATGAATGTAGAAATTCTGGTTAAAAATGTACAAGCCAGAGCTCTTACAAGACTGGACAGACAGAGACACAGACACACAGACACAAGGACAACAGGCATTCACATGGGATTTTGTTTTACGTTTTTGATTGCCCCTTTTGTGCCTCTATTTTTCTAATATTAAAAAAAAGTTACCCTTGAAACATAATGATATATACAGCATTTTTTCAACTTCTAAATTTGTATATTTCCAAAACAATAGAATAAAAGAAAGATTTAATTGACATCAATTTCTGAATACATCTTTGAGACTGGATCCCTGTATATCATTTTCTACCCACTGATATTCCTTCTGGAAATTAAATTCTCGTCACCTGATATAAAATATATATAAAATATATCAGGATCACTCTTTTAATGAGACTTTAATAGCATCTACAGAGAATTATACATAATTACAAGATATACAAGAGATTTTACAAATTGAAAAACATCAAATTATAATAAGAAAACCAATCCTATATTTTACACTAGCTATCCCTGCGCTAGTCAACTGGCGAGTCAATTAACTATCGACAATTTGTTTGCATGTAAATCCATGAAACATTACTAGTCTCTCAGCTGCTACTAAGGAACATAGAAATTGTGCAATCAAATAATTATTGATTTGTAGAAATCTGAAGAGAAGAATCCGATTTCTGGAGAAAACAAGACAGTTTTATGTTATGTCAGAATTATAGCATTATTATGTAGAAATTTGGTCATCAAATT
Organism: Mytilus edulis; assembly: GCA_019925275.1. Classification (NCBI taxonomy): domain Eukaryota; kingdom Metazoa; phylum Mollusca; class Bivalvia; order Mytilida; family Mytilidae; genus Mytilus; species Mytilus edulis. The sequence goes on from CM034362.1 coordinate 66,312,903, forward strand.
CTCTGCTTCTCAGGAAATTTCTTGTCAAATTTACTTTGGGTAATGCTGAGATTTTCATTTGTCATCAAGCTGATGATTTCCCAAATTAAGACAACATCAATCTTTATATTTCATTTCAAGTTTTCAACATCCTTCAATCTTTCTTCATATATCAATGATTTTCTTTTGATGATAAAATAATGAGTCAGTAAAACACAGATCTCAATTCAACACTGTTTGGAACTTTTCTTTTGATTGGATAATACCAAAGTTAAAGGGCATTAATTCCACAATTTGCTTTTATTTAAAATGATATTGTTTTATTTTCCATACTTAAGAGTTGGCTAAGTTTTTCATTGCATGGTATTTTCGCTTCATTCTAATTAAAATTTGTTTAAGAGACTGCAGGCAAAATATACCAAATTGAAGATCTAACGCATAAGTCTAAAACAAACTAACAATGCCATGGCAAAAAACAAAAAAACAACAAACAATGGGAAACAAATCATGACATCGAAAACCATTCTAGACAGAGAAATATGAACCCCTAAAAAAACTTATGATGATCTCCCGAGCTCTGGAAGGGTAAGCAGATCCTGCTCCACTCAGTACCACCTGCCATGTTGATGATCTCCAGAGCTCTGGAAGGGTAAGCAGATCCTGCTCCACTCAGTACCACCTGCCATGTTGATGATCTTCAGAGCTCTGGAAGGGTAAGCAGATCCTGCTCCACTCAGTACCACCTGCCATGTTGATGATCTCCAGAGCTCTGGAAGGGTAAGCAGATCCTGCTCCACTCAGTACCACCTGCCATGTTGATGATCTCCAGAGCTCTGGAAGGGTAAGCAGATCCTGCTCCACTCAGTACCACCTGCCATGTTGATGATCTTCAGAGCTCTGGAAGGGTAAGCAGATCCTGCTCCACTCAGTACCACCTGCCATGTTGATGATCTCCAGAGCTCTGAAAGTGTAAGCAGATCCTGCTCCACTCAGTACCACCTGTCATGTTGCTAATGTAAGTACAAACCCAGTGATGATAAGTCTAATTTTTTAGACCCAACTTAAGGAAGAGGACAGCATTGTTATATCTGTATATATATGTTGTGTTTACTATATAATATCCACATGAGCTTGAGTTATAATTTTGGTTTCCACAATTAGATAAACTTGAGAATGGAAATGGGAATATGTCTAAGAGACTAAATGCAACAACCTGACCAAAGAGCAGTAAACAGCGAAAGGCAATCAATGGGTCTTCAACATAGTGAAAAAATCTTGCATGTTCACTTTGGAATCTTCAACCTTGTACAAATGTATATACGTCAAGAACTTTTTCTGCTAAATAATTGAAACATATTGAGCCAGGGCAGATACCAAAAGCTGTTGGACTAATCTCCTAAAGGCATACCAAAGACACAACAAAGAGTTATTCTAGGCTAATACTGCTTCAATGATCATCAATAATCTATTCTTAATACTCATAACTTCTGGTATTCTGCACAACATGTATCAGGAATTCTTAATCTGTCTGAGGGCATAAACTTTAGAGACAGTTTTTTGTACTCATACTCCAAAATCAACCAATCAAAATGCTGGATTTCATGTTTCAAGCATGATTTTTGTGCTTCGAGCGTTGAGCAAAGTTTTATGACTTCATCCCCTGTGTTACATGTATCAGGAATTCTTAATCTGGCTCAGGGCTCATACGTCTTCATTGTATATGACATTAATCAGCAGAATATCTTAGTGATTACAAATTCCAGAAGTTTGTAAAAATACGAATTCGTTGTATGTAAAAAAAGATTTAGAATATCATTTATAATTTCTACAACAAACCTCAAATTTCATTAAGGGGACAGGTATGGGGCAGTGGTGGGTTAATTTGTTCTTTAAAAAAAGTTGACTACCTGATTTTGAACCTGAATAATTAGCCAATAAAATTATGAAAAGATGCATAATAAGCACAACTTCTCAGAAACTTACCTAAGGGTCCACACTCCCTAGCCCCCTGGCTATGGGTGTCACATGTATAAAAGCAAAAGCTAATTTTTATGTAAGAATTTCCCCATAGTTTGTACGTAACAGTGCGACAACAACCACTAACAGTTCATGTACTGTGTGACTGTATATCTATCTACACAGGTACATGGTAACACCTACAAATATCTGTCAATCAAAATATATACCGGTATTTGAGGAAAAAAATTATGAATTCCCTAACTTAAGCTTGAAAACAAGAAAAGAAAAATATATTACTTACAGTAAAGATCTAATAGTTATGTACTTTTGTGTCATAATTCACATCACAATGAATTGTAATATCCAAATAATACTTTTCTAAACACAAAACCATGTGGTTTTACAATTATCCTAAGCACTTTTATGTATTCATGTCAAATAGCTAAAAATAGACATAAAACCATGTTGCTCTAGTAATGTTAAATCAGTCGGCAGTGTGTCAGTGGGCCAGTAGAGTTCATTGCCCTCAATTACAGAACATCAGGGAGAAATTTGATTGGCTCAGACTTGATGACAAAATTGGCAATATATCAAACAGTATTGACTTTTATCCTGTGACATCTGTATCAATAACTGAACAACCCTATGACTAGAAAATTAATTTAGAGAGTGTAAAAGGGGTAATATTTACCTATCACTGTTTTATTGAAAGTTATATAATTATAAAACAGAGATGTGAATCGCCTGGTAGCTTGCAAGCTGCGATTTTAAATTAGAATATGAAAACCCCTCAGGATATCTAATAATGACATGTAAAATACGTTATGTTACTATTACTCCACTTTACAAAAAGTAAATTGAACTGGTCGGATTATCCTATAAATTCCTAATGCTTCATTTACCTTAAATTTCACTGGGACATTTTCTCATAAATGTGTTATTCCTAAGTACATTCAACTTTTAAAGATGACTTGCAATGTTATGTATCTGCGTTACAGATTTAATCATCTTTCCCTTGTACAATAAACAGACATAGAGATTCTGGGCCACCTCTTTAGTGGAAAAAATTTGGTTGATTATTTGGAATGACTGGAGTCTTAACCCCCCTCTTTAGACAGTCAGTGCCAGGGTGACCCCCTTCCCCTGATGAAAATTTCTGGATCTGCCACTGGGTTCATTAGAACTGACATTTCAAAGGCCAGTTGAGGAATTGAACATCTTCCAGTCTTCTAAAATAACTTGCTCATCACAATGCAATATACTACAAAAGTAAGTCAATAAAGATCTTTACAAGTCATATCCATCTCACCACAGAGTTCATACTCACAACCTCAGAGTGAATATATATAGTCATTACTGTAGATAAACTACTGAGACCACTCTGCCACCAAAGCTCCTTGACAAAAGAGATGTGAGGTACTCCTAAATGAGATAGAAATCTATTTAACCAAAAAAAGTCCAACAAAAGAGGGGTGCCTTTAACGAGGGTAGTAAAGGGTAATTTTATTGCAACGTGTTTTGCCATTTTTATTCCAGATGCAGCTGTGAAAAAGGTTTGTTATTCACCGTGTTTATGAAATCGGTAAAAAGATCAACGTGCAAGACATTTTAAATTGTTCGTTCATCGTGAAATGACAAATTTATTTCGCGTTCTTCCATGCAGATACCCCCCCCCCCCCTTTTACGCCCCTCTTTAAACATGTAGAGCTCTAAATAGTCTGGTGCATTAAATATTGTGAAACAGTATGTTCCTAAAATATATAACTAATTCTATAAGAAGTTGATGAAACTCTAATACGAAATACAGTCCTCATGTATTATATTACATGTAAAAGGCTATTATTTGAACTTGGAATTATTTTTAATTATAGAATTTGCATAATTTCTTGTGCTGGAAATTTTTAATAAATTTCATGTTTATTCTGTACTCAAATGTTCTTTGCTGAGCACAACACTTTCTATTACAAAGAAGATAGTACATTTTCAATAGAATATACTGTGCCGCGCACAACACTATCTATACAAAATACATTGTATGGAAAGTGTTATGATCCACTCAAAACATTATAATACATTTTTTACCAAATAAACATGGAATTTATTAAAAATATTCCAGAACAAGAAATTATGCAAATTCCATAATTAAAAATAATTCCAAGTTCAAATAATAGCCTGTTAATTGTACTTCTTAATGTGTTACAAAATTATACAATTTCAGAGAGATCTTGAGATGTTTATCTAGGAAATAGTACTTGAAATATGAAGTCATTTCACAGGAAACTGTTTAAAAACAATTCAAATTTGGTAAAAATGAAGTACATACACTATATATATACATGATATACATGATATTTTTTACAATAGCATATTGATATCGAAGTCTTATTCATTCAGTTCATGAAAATTATGAATAGAACTTGTGGTGTACTGATTTTCATATGCATGTGAAAAATGTCACTTTTTTTTTGTTACATATGTAACTGTTTGCGTAATCGTTACATATGTAACTGTTTGCGTAATCGCTACATTTGTAACTTATTTTAATGTAACATATGCCAGTGTTTATGTTATGTGATATGTAGCTGTTTTATGTTATTCTTTTTCAGTTTAATATGACATGTGTGGCTGTTTTTGTAATGCTACATATGTAACTGTTTTTCGTAATGCTACATATGTAATTGTTTTTGTAATGCTACATGTGTAACTGCTTTAATGTAATGCTACATGTGTAGCTGTTTTTGTAATGCTACATGTGTAACTGCTTTAATGTAATGCTACATGTGTAGCTGTTTTTGCAATGCTACATGTGTAACTGTTTTTGCAATGTTACATATGTAACTGTTTTTGCAATGTTACAAATGTAACTGTTTTTGCAATGTTACATATGTAACTGTTTTTGCAATTACATATGTAACTGCTTAGATGTAAGATTACATATATATGCAACTATTATATTACATAGATGTGTATGTAACAACAGCTTTTAAAATTATTAAATGTTTTTCTATCTCACATTTGTTACTTTTCTTAGTTAATTCAAAAACTGTAATGTGACCGTCACTGATTCTTTTAACAAACATATGTCACATATAAAGCATACATATGTCGCATATGTAACTATTTTTGAAATGTAAAGTATGTAACTGAGATTTAGTCTGAATAGATCAATATATATGTTTACAGTGCAGATAAAACATGCCATTAGTTTACTTTCAAGGACATGCATGAAGTCTTATTTTCTATAACTTTCATGAAAAACAAGAAATGTGCATGGCGTAAATTAAATTTTTCTTATAATATTGATCTTTACTTTGTGTATTCATGTGAATTCTTCTCAACGACTTTTTCTTTGGCTTTTTCTCAACATTTATTCTTCTCAGTGACTTTTTCTTCGGCTTTTTCTCAACACTAACATTTGTACTTGTTTTTACCCCAGCCAAACATCCCTTAAATTCTACTTAACATGAATACATGTCAAAAATTGATTGAAATTAAACTAAACTAACAACCCACTAGACAAACTCAATAAATTTTTCTCAAGGGGCTAAAAACATCTAATAGGCAATATTTCCTAAAAGCATAAATTGCAGTCGAAAACTTAATTTTTTAACGATTTCCTATTTACTGCGGATGATCGGTTCAATATTTGCCAATCTCAAGTGGCATTTAAGATAATTCGCTATACATGGTCGTTGACAAGCAACTGGAAATCTATAGACAGCCTGTTTTTTAAAGAAAATGGCAGGTATTGAGAAATACTACTATACATAATTGCCTGATAAAACATTGATTGTCCTTCGAACATGAGTGAATTCATGAATATAAAACATATCTTTTTTAACAGGGGACTTATAGATTGAGAGAATTTAAATACTGTTCAGCATGGGTGCATTGATTGACATACAAGTTTTCATGTAATCTAAATTTCACTTGAGGTCTAATACAATTTAAATTCTACTAAAAGAAGTCCTGCATTGATTTCTGTTTTTTTAAAGGTATAAACTTCAGTTGGTAGTACATTTTAAATATTTATATAACCATTGGAAATATATTGAAGTGTTTGTTAATTAAGAAAAATGTCTTGTCATATTAAAATTAAATAATATTTTTATTAAATCAGTTGTCACATAGTTTGAAATAAAATAGACATGAATACGGCAATTCAATTTTTATATCAACACATAACCGCAAGAAAATCTGGAGTATAATTATTGTTCTCTGATAAGACTCAAAAATAAACCAATCAAAGAACTGGATTTGATGTTTCAAGCACAAATTTTGAATATGAGTAGAATCTAAAACCCCTGAACTTCCAACTCCTTGAAACATTTTCTACAACTAATTTAAAAGAATTTTTTATGGTCTGATTAATCGTTTCTAGGCCCCGCTGGTAGAGAGGTCTAAGCAGTCAAACTACCGTGTAGTTGGAATCCAGAGTGAGGTAGTTGGCTTATATTTAAAATCTTGAGTGACAAGAATTGTCATTTTACCTACTGAAGGTCAGTGGTTCTCTATCCAGGCACTCTCAAAGGCTTCCTTCACCAAATAAAACAAACTGCTAGAAAAATAGCATAATAGCACTGAAATTGGCCTTAAACACCAATAAATCAATCAACAATTAATTGTCTCAAGTCTGTCTGGTTATCATAGATCTATTTATAAGCCCTTACATTTTGTTTCCTAAAAACATAACATAAGGAAATTAAGACCATGGAAATAACACAAATTCTTGGTAAACTACACCACAACTCAACATAAATCAACTTATATCATTTATCCTTACATATATGCCAAACCCCAGTATTCTTTGTTCTTTTCATGTAATATGAGTTTTCTGTGTAAATGAGCTAGTAGGAATCAATTTTCTCGTGTTTCAATACGTAATTGCAACAACACATTAAAGTCTATGTATATGATCAGAACAACAGAGCTAAGTCTATGTATATGATCATGGAGAGCACAACAACATTACTACATATAATCACTTCACCCACTGCCTTCTCAAAAATGAACTTTTTGATGTTGTAGAGAAAACATTATGAAGCCAATAACAAAAGATCACATTTATTATTGCCATTTTATCATTTTAGACTAAAATGTGATTTCAAATTTTGTGATCCTGTTAAATTCATATTAAAAATTTCAGATTATAACCCTGTCGCATTTTTCGCAATAATAAAAACATCGAAATAATTTCTGATTTTACAGTAATCACTTCTCCCACTGCCTTCTAGAAAATGAAGTTTTTGATGTTGTAGAGAAAACATCATGAAGCCAACAAGTGTTCACATAGAATATAAACATCAGCTATTGATTTTCTTGAAGAACTATCAAGGACTTGCAGAAAATGGTAATTTTTGAAATCTCAAGAAGAGATTTTATATGAATTTATAGGGTTAAATATACTTACCATGAAATTACATTTATATTATATAGAATATGTTTGCTTTCACAACATGTTCTCATCGCAATTAACTAGGTGATTAAAAATTACATCCATGAGATGTACTCACCTACGTCATAGTTCACCTGTGTAACATACACTAGCTTTAGTTTTAATTTGTCGTTTAATTGAATAATTTCAATTAAGTGAACAAAAAACTGAATTTATTCCAGGGGTGGTGGTGGATTGTGGTAAGTATATTTAACCCTATAAATTCATATAAAATCTCTTCTTGAGATTTCAAAAATTACCATTTTATATGAATTTGGTTAAATATACTTACCATGAAATTACATTTATATTATATAGAATATTTACTGATTAACAAGCAGTATTTCATTTGGTGGAGGATAAATTCTCTCACACACATACAATTTCAACATATAAAAAAAATTATGTGAAATTTTTTAAAAAGTAACTCCATTAAATTTTGTAAATACGGATATTAGTAAAAACCGAAATTACTGAATTTATTATACAATGAAGCTATGCTGCATAACTAAATGTATCAATGGCAAACTTTGCAGATTGTATAAATACAAGTATGCAAAATTAATAGACTTGATGTAGAGTTGTCTCAATGGCACTCACATGTATATATATACCCCATCTTTCTATATCTGATGAATAAATAATCTGCAGGTCAGTATAGAAATAATTATATTAAAGCTCCTTCATTATGAGCTAAATGTGTTGTAATATTTATGCAACAGTAAATAAGCATTTATTTCTGAATAGGTTGTTCTTGTTGCTTGTACAAATCGACAAGAACTAATCCAACCTTAATTTCATTACTTTCCACTTTGAAATTTAAGTTTATTTGGAAACATTATTACCTTTCTTTTACTTTCCATTGTTTTCTCTATATTAATATAATAACAGATAATATATGATTGCTGTCGTCTTTTGATAACCTGATCAATATCACATCTTTCGAAATAAATTCTTTTCTACTTAATTAAAGAATTATAATCAATTAAAATATACTTTGTAAATAGGTGTCCTTAATACAATCAAAGTTTATTAAAGACTCAAACCAAAGTTGTTTCATGATTATGCTAGATCTGGATTAATCTTTAAACTTTTTTAAAGTTATAGTCCCTGAGAATTTGCTTCTCTGCTAGATATACTACTTTTAATATTTTATAGATTTAGAATAAAATATTTTCATCAAGAGAAGTCTTGTACTATTGTATAATGACAATTCTCTAAACTGACTAAATTTAAAAAATCTGATAAAATTTCTATGAGTGGTAGAACCTTTGAATACAATGTCTACCATTTCAACCATGAACAATATTTTTGTTTTGTATTGGACTACTCAAGTGTAAAAATACAGAAAAGGACAAATCAGTGGAAAAGTTTAAGTATACATGTTTCCATTGATATACTGCTTCCACAGAACATTTGGATGTTGAGCTGAATTAAAGCCATGATTGTTGTCCTTATAAGTCCAAAAAGAATGCTAACAGATGATTTTCTCCAGCTATGAAAAATCTGTCTAAAATAAAATGTTTTGATATTCCTAATTAACATTCACAACGGTTAACTTTCTAGAATATCTTGCCATGTACAGTTCCAAATTTAAAGAAACAAAAATTTGACATAATGAACAACTCTTGTATGTTGCTCTTGACAATTGTTTATATTAATTTCAGAAATTATTTTGCTATCAGAAATACTAAAATGCAACTTGTCAAATATAGTTCTATAGTTGTATTTAAAGAAAAACACTTGTTTGGCAATATGGCAAACACTTGTACCAACTTGCAGTATCCTTAAGTGTTCTTAGTTATTTCAGAAATGGTTTCACTATCAAAAAATGCTCATTTTATTTCTGTCTTGGTTCACCTCATCTGAATCCTATACATTCTGATATGATTCAATATATATCAACCAAACAGCTTTTGGTAGTATTTTGTGACTTCAACCCAGTCATTTGGTTAACTTAGTCACTCAGAAGAATTTTGCATTTGTCCCCAGATTTGGCAAAAACAAAATTAATGTGATTTAAATAATCACATCTTTCAAAACAATATTGAATCAAAATTCAAAGTAATTGTTTAAAATAAACACATTTCAATTTTGTGTAGCATATTCTTGCATAAGATACTAACTGTATGCTATATATTTATATTATTCTGGCTGGTAATATGGAAATTGAAAAGTGAATAATTACCATCAATTCCGAGGTTAAAATCACATGCATTCGGAAAACCTTCCTGCATATAGATAATATACAACTTGACTTTGACCAGACTAGATTTTTGTAACTTTATGCTTATAATGAGCAAAAATAAAAATAAACAGTGACATTTTAATATTTAGGTATAATATTAAGAAAATGTCTCGCATTTGATTTGATATAATCATGGAATTATCATACTATATTTTACTTCCATGTACTATTCTTAGACTATTGAAAGCTATTTGCTAACTATTAATCAGTCTGTTAAATAAATTGCTTTTCCTACATTTTGCTGTAAGATTAACTGCTTCTACACTGGTGCTAAAATTTGAGAACCAATTGAAATGTATATATATTATATGTTTATATTGGTACATCATGTGTTACTCCAAAAAAAAAAAAAACTCTTCTTTTTTTTCTGCATCTCGTAAAGACTGACTAAATAAAAGGTTTATATAAAGAGCTGTATAATAGATAGTTTCAAATCTTGAGAACTACTTCAATTTCCTAGACCATGTCTAGCATTTTAAATAAATCCTGCATCCACAATGCTTTAAATCTTATTTATTTATTTACCAATATTTTACTAATTTTTTTACAAGATCTAAATTAAGATAATCTTGTTTCTATAAATCAGCATATTTGAGTCCTCTATACTTCAGAATTCTGAATCAATATTTAACTCTAGGAAAAACAATGTGTGGCCATTGCATAAACTGTTGGGTTCTACCAATCTCACATTAAGAATAAAACGGACCCAATGAATGAATCCTTATAGCAGAAACTTGCCCATCTGTTGGCATTGCTTAGAAAACTTAAGATGTAAATTAAGGCATAATTTTCTATCTTTAAAAGAGCATCCAAACTCCTTTTGCTTTCATGATTGGAAGATATATGTATAATTTGACAGTGATTCCCATATAGTGAGGGTAAGATAGTCTCTTAAGTCTTACATTATCACCTCTTTTTTTTTTTTTTTTTTTTTTTTTTTTTTGTACTCAAAACAAAAACAGAATTAGTACATATTATATTTAATAAATGCATTGGCAATGTACACTCTGAATTATGTAATCAATATATAAGCCATTACCTTGAATGAGTCTTTGTGAAATGCATCATGGCATCCCCTAAATTCTTTATTCAATAGACAATCTAATGTTTACATAAAAACATATAAAAGCCTTTGTTTCCTTACTGCCGACAAAAACAAACAATTGGTTATAGCAGTTCATACTTATAATATTCATGTTCTTCTTGTCATAAGTAAACTGACCATGAAATTTAATATAAGTAAAAAGAGTTGTCACAAGCTATCAACTGTATTTAGAACAGTGCTCCATTCTTACTGTCTCCATGTCTGTTAGAGCATTGGAGAATTATTTATCAGTAAAAAAATAATTAAATATTTACAGCAATTTGCTGTTCTGGAAAAATATTTCAGGCTTCTAAGAATTACTGTCCTGATTTAAACTGGACATATTTAAAAGAAGTATGTATTGGTATGCTTAAACTACAATCACATTTGTATTGTACTAGATAACAATGTATCATTTTCAGTGTCTTTAATATCTGTCTTGACTATTTCCAGACACTTGTTCAATATATTATCAATATGAGCAAATATGTTAATTGACTAAACTGTTGGTTCATCACAAAAAACAATGTGCAACCAAATATTAGCTATGCTTGTGTTGTTTTAAAATATAATAAATTTAAAGTAGACATAATGTTCCCTGGGTGGAAGGATGTCTAGAAAAGTCAGATAGACCTGGACTTAAATTCACTAGTCTGATTCTAATTTATTTTATTTGCAACAATCATCCACGTGCAATTCTATGCTCCATAAATATCAATGTGCAATAAATAAATAGTTATGATTTAATTTTATGTAAGATATCAAATCTGTATTTTATTAGAATGAATGCAACTTACAGATTCTAAATCATGCATGTTGTTCTAGTTCCTATGTTTCCTGTATGAAACATGTCAACATTAATCAAATAGACTTGGGCAAAATCCCTATTCTATTTTAAGTCTATAGTGATCCATTGAGCACGTTTTATTTTCAATAAATATGGTTTATAAATGTTCCCTGAATGGAAGGTTAACCAAATAAACATCATCAGTTGTGGGCAAAATCCCTATTCTGATTGTGATGTATTTATCAACTGTTAAAACAGTATCACTGTTGGTCTACGCTCCCTGTATGGAACGTTTTCCAAATAAAACAATCAGAAATGGGCAGATTCCCTTTTCTGATTGAAATTTATTGAACCAATTGAGGTTCTAGTCACAATAGTGGTATACGCTCCCATACGGACGTTATCCACATTAAAATAATCAGATCTGGTCAAAATACCTATTCTGATTTAATAGTTATGTGTTTACACAGTCTCGTGTACCAGGTGTACACGTAACAGACTGCAAATTGTAAACAATCGAACCAATTGAGGTTCTAGTGACAATAGTGGTATACGCTCCCATACGGACGTTTTCCACATGAAAAACAATCAGATCTGGTCATAAAACCTATTCTGATTTTAATATAGTGATGTGTTTACACAGTCTCGTGTACAGACTGCAAATTGTAAACAATCGACTTGATCCAAACTTTACACTCGACCCGTTTCGTAGCATTGCTCTAATGCAGTGAAAAATCCGGTCAGCTGAGCGTGAAAAAAAAAAAAAAATAAACATCCGTTTAAATATATATCTTTTTAAAAACGTAGCACTCACGTAACATGTCCGATTTTGACAGCTAAATTCTGCCTTTCCTCGGACCCGATTTAATGTTTGAAAATGGCGGCTAAACAAAGGTCATTTTCTATGTCGTCGTATTTCCAGACTCGTAAGCTGTAAAAATGACGAAAACGTGCATATCAGAAACTTGGCAGAAGCGCTGTATTCTGATTCACATTAAATTAATCGTATAACGATATTCCGAAAACAAATAATGTCTTTTATAAAACATAAGGATTTTCAACAGTAAACTGTTAAAAATCCTTGCCGACGAGAAACATGCGTTCTCTTGAACGCAAAAATTAAAACTAAAGCTAGTGTATGTTACACAGGTGAACTATGACGTAGGTGAGTACATCTCATGGATGTAATTTTTAATCACCTAGTTAATTGCGATGAGAACATGTTGTGAAAGCAAACATATTCTATATAATATAAATGTAATTTCATGGTAAGTATATTTAACCAAATTCATATAAAATAAATACTGTTATTCAACATTTTAATCATCAACAGCAGAGATGATGGATGTATTATAGAGAAATTGCTATCAGAGTGGAAATCACTCTCTTCTTAGAAATATGTGTACTTGGCCTTCATGATTATAATCAATTTTTATAATAAGACAGGGATACAGTCAATTTGTCTCTATGTAGTCTTCTACAAGAAATATTCTGAGTCATTCTTTAAAGAGGGATACATTCAGTACTTGATATGTATCAAACTTAAATAATATACTTACCTTGAGGAAAATGAAAGCGTTTGATTGGTTGGAACCAAAACATTTTAAAAGTTTTATTTTAAAGGGGAAAGGGGTGTTTCATTTCTTAGTAATTCCTCCTGGAAATGTCAATTTAATCAATTTCTATAATAAGACAGTTAATACAATCAATTTCTATAAGATGACACAGTGATATTCTATTTATGACATGCATAAGGAAGCATTTGATTGGTCAGGAACATTTTAAACAATTAAAAGTTTGATTCTAAGGGGAAAGGGTTACTCATTTTCTTCTCTATTGCCGGTAAACAAAATGGCAATTTTTTAAGAAGATTTACCCAGTTGAACATTGAATTCTCCCTCTTTAAGAAAACGGAAAACTATGGAAGTCTTTAAAAAATTTGATGTGGAAATATTTGCATTTGTTTTGGTACACAGAGACTTTCATATTTACATTGTAAGGTGGAGTCATAAATTACAACATATCATACAATTTTACTTGTCACTAAGTCACATGACTTTAAGAGAGTACAATCACAATGAAATACTATATGTATAGTATCTTCTGCTTGACTAATCATAGACAAGAGTCACTGATAAAATAACTCCATAATGTACAATACAAATGTGTCCTTGAAAATTATATAGATAAATATTTGTTGTTCAATGTTATATTACACATAGTCTAAAGGTTGTTTAATTTTTATTTAAATTGAAGTTTCGAAATCGTCCAAAATCATAAATGTTTGAGCTGTTTTAATGACGAGGTTTCCACACTCATAATCAATGAGGGGGTCAAAAGTTTCACTCCATTCGAAAACCTAATCAATACTGTAACAGACTATCAAATTCAAGATTCTGATTGAATGTTTGACTATAAAAGTCAAAATGTCATGGCTCCAAGTCAAACCTTCTGAGACCTCCTGGCTATGGGTCTGCTGCGGAACTCAATTCCCATCATCACAAGTATCCCTTAAACTGTCCTTGAGACATTTAAAATATTCTATAATAAACCTCCTTCAAAATTTTATGTTCTGCTACATTTCTTGTAATTGTAAGAATTATCTCCCTTTCTTGAAATTGTAAGAATTATCTCCCTTTCTAGTAATTGTTAGAATTATTTCCCTTTTAAGAATTATCTCCCTTTCTTGAAAATGAAAGAATTATCTCCCTTTGGAGTTGTACATTTCTCGTGATTCTTTAACCACAGGGGATTGCTGCTTGACAAACACTTGAAGAAAATAAATATAAAATTAACATTCTACCTATCAGGGAGATAACTCTTTCTCAACTATAAAGAGGGAAACAGGGAAATTCTAAATGCTTTTAGAAACCATTCAGTGACTTAAAAAATACTACAAGAAATACCGGGGTAACTTGTTTAAGTCTTGACTATTTCAATTTAACTTTCAACCTATTTTAGTCATGATATTTTTGTAATAAAAAACAAATTCTTACAAGTGATGAGCAAAAATTTCAATTATCTAGTACAGTTCCCCACTAGATACCTCATGTAGTAACCCACAGAGGTACAGACAGACGACGATCCACAATTTCAATTATCAAGTAGTAAATATAAAAAGGAAGATGTTGTACGATTGCCAATGAGACAACTCTCCACAAGAGCCAAAAAAATGACACAGAAATTAACAACTATAGGTCACCGTACGGCCTTCAACAATGAGCAAAGCCCATACCGCATCAATTATCAAGTAAAGTTTCCCACTGGATACCTCCTGCAGGAATCCACAGAGGTAAAGACAGGAGACATCATTAATTGATACCAGCTGATTTCCTCAATATTTCACAAAGTATGACAAAAAGAGATGAATAACTGATCAAAGAGAAGCCATATAAATATTTGATTAGAATAATAGTAATCTCTAAAACAATATTTATTAATCTTTAAAATAAAAGAAATTATGTACTAACTACAAAATGAATAACATGTAGCGATTGTGGTTTGGGAAAAATGGATGCGGTTATAATTACTGGGGCAGAGGTTATTAATTTTTCAAAAAATGTCTTTTATTAAGAAAAAATATGATGTATTTGTCTTCAAAATATAATTTGTTTACAATTAAATATTGAATGGATATTGGGAAAATGTTAAAGAGACAACAACCTGATCAAAGAGCAGAAAACACTCAGCTGAAGGCCAGTCCAATGGGTCTTGCTGTTCGTTGTGAGCCAAGGCTTCATGTTAAAGGCCGTACCTTGACCTCTAATGGTTTACTTTTATAAATTGTTACTTGGATGGAGAGTTGTCTCATTGACACTCATACCACATCTTCCTATATCTATTCAATACAGTGAGAAAATCCCGCACCCAAAGGCATGCTTCAGCTGGCCACTAAACAAAATGTGCACTAGTTCAGTGATAATGGTCGTCATACTTAAAATATTTAGTTTGTGTTTACAATTGTTTTAAGTTGTTCTACTAACCCTTACAAATAGCGTTTTTCTCTTAACACAAAACTTAACAAATTAAATAAGACCTTATGATCCATCATAAACCATCTTCATAAAAAATTTACAAAAAGTCCAAAAGTCACATAATCACCACAGCATGACAATGACATGTTGACGTCAATACGATTTATACATTACATGTTAACATAAGTAATAGGTAAACTAATTATGAAAACGTTGTAGTTTCAAGGCCTAGGTGTACATCTCTTTTTCTTACTGACGTAAAAATTAACATCCATGCTTTTCTAGTAAAAATATCCCTGCGGGTATCAAAAATTACTAACTTCTAGTTTCAAGGACTTCAAAACTTGTCATGTTATTTTATGATAGTTTAACGTATACCGATTATTTAAGTTCAGTGAACCGCCAGTTTTTATATTTGTTGTACATACCATAGTATATGTTGTTTATATTATAATACATTTACATATTACTGATATAACTCTTGATAATATTATACAAAATAAAAACATCTTTATCATAGAATAAATTAAGACCAACAAAAGTAATACCTGTGTTTCAGCTAACTTCTTGAAGAAAATAGATCAATAGCAAAATAAAACCTTTTTTTTTCTTTATTTTTTTAATTAATTGTACCACATGGTCAAATGACTATGCGCTTGATAAAAAAAGAAAAGAAAATGAATTTAGTCATAAAAATTAAGGTCCATGGAAACACGCACGTTTTTTTGGCTTATTAAACTCAAAATTAAGACTTATGTCACCATTTCTTACCAGATGTCAAGCTTACAATAAATATGTTTATAGTTCCTGAGTGTGCACAATGTAGCTGTGCAAACAACTATATAATGAGAAATAAAAAATGTGCATATCGTGAATTAATTCAGTTTATTACATAACTTTATCATGTTTCTGTACCAGTTAATTGCTGAGACACTTAAAATCTGGATTATTCCCCCCTACTTTAGTGTTGGGATTGTGTTACTAAATCTCTTGTTTTCTGCGTAGTCATTTGTGGACTTTAAATCAACCTTTTTCTTTTTTATTATACAGTGGATTCATTATTTGTTGGATACAAATTTTCATGGATTTTGTCGAACCACAAGAACCATGCACAATATTAAATGTTCAATTTCGATTGAATGCACTTATAATGCAGTATTTGGCAAAACCATGAAACTAAATGTCCACGAATGTGTAAGGTTTCTTTAATCCATGAAAATTGGGACCCCTGAAAATACATGAATCGATAGTAGTGCTGTTTGTTTTTCTGTAATTTCTTGTTTTTTATTTCCTCCCTCCCCCTTTTATCTCCTACCTCGTTATATATCTTTTAAAAAATATCAAACAATTAATCAAGCCCAACAGATTTTCTCTTGATATAATAAAACACCAAAAAAGGCTTTCAAAATCTCTCATGAACCGATTATACTTCCCTATTTATGAATAAATAAAGATGTGGGCTGTGATACTTATATATGAACTGAAGTTTTTTTGAAAAAAAGTTCTGGTGTCAAAATTCAGTGCATATTGGCCCTAACTCACAAATGTGTTGTTTTAACTAAACTTGCATTATAAAAGTCAATAAAATGAAAAGTGTATAACTTTCAAAAAATCAAATACAATGTATATCAATAATCATTCAAATTGCGACCCAACAACATGATGTCCAGTCAAAGTTTAACAGAAGAGTTGAGTCACGGACACTGTGTTATATGATACAATTATGGCCCGTTGAAAAAGTGAATATCCAAAATTGTCAACACGAGAAGGTTATTTCGATGAGGGCGCAGCCCGAAGTGAAATAACTTTTAAGGGTTGACAATTTTGGATATTCACCTTTTCAACGGGCCACAATTGTTTTTTATACTGAACTAACAGTGGAAGGGCATTTCGAACACTTACTATAGTCTATATTTTTAACATAACACACAGACAGTGACTGATATTTGAAAATATATTTGTGTTCGAATTTCTCGAATTTACAACAAAAGTAGACTCTTTTTGTAAAATATTGATGGCCCTGAAAAGGACCGTTTATAAGAGATATCATCGGCTGCTGCACTCTCCGGTGAGCTCTATTGATGTCCAATGCCTTATTCCCTCGTCTCTCGATGGGCTTCTAGTGTAACGTGAACGCTGCCATTTTGTTTATTTACGTCTGTGACGTCATTTTCACGGGAGGTAACTCAAGTACAAATAAACAAACTCAAAAGGTTATTCACCGGTGAATAATAGGGTTATTCACCGCTCCCCTATTATTCACCGCTGGTGTAAATGTTTCGGGTTATTCGTCCTTCCTTGCAATTGAACGAAAAACAACTGAATTATTCCATTTCACGTGATAACGTTTCACCCAATAGAATTGTTTAAAATATATGTAAGGTATAATAATATTAATTATAACTTGCAAGCCATTTTCTGCCGTATAATTTTAATACAACAACAACCTGCTATCATATCAGTGATTTTATGCATGCATACAATTTTGTGTTGCAAGTTCATAAAGTTATATTTTATCCTATTAATTTTAAACACACAGAGTTGAAGATTGTTCAGCAAGTGACATTTTATTTTAAATATATCAGGCAGTGTTTTTGTTTTAAGAATACTAATTAACAAAACTCAAATACATGACTAAAATATTAGAAATTCAATTTGATTAAGAATTACTCTTTCTATATCATGTATGCACAGCAAGATATTTCTATCTGCAAGATTAATGCATAAATTATAAACAGTTTTCAATATGTCTTTTATGTACAAGATTCAAATATGGTTTTGCAAAAGACAAATCATGCATAAAGTAGTCGTTCGTTTATAGTTAGTCGCTAATAAGATTTTAAAAATATATGTACATCTGCATGTAAAGTAATTTTTTCTCTATAATCAATTTTTTGTAACCAACTGTTACAGGTTTCTCGCTATATTTATCTTAGAAGAGGCTAGACATCAAAAGATATAAAATTGTATTAAATGTCTGCTTTCAATTTTCTAGAACGGCTAAAATTTGTAGAATGAGTTAGGAAAGTTAAAATCTGTTAAAAACTTTAAAAAGTTGAAATCTGTCTGGCTTGACCCCAGAATCTGTCCCGTTTGACCCTAAGAATCAGTTACACTTGAACTTATAAAGTCATACAACAATCACTTTTGAATTGTGGGGTCAGATATTTTCTATTATGAAGTCAAATTTTACAGGAACTTTTGTGATGTCCTGTATTTATAACAGACAAATACCGATAAGGCGCATTTTGGGCACAGCTCACTCGTTCATTACCCCTTGAACTCTACCACTTGTATAACATTAAACTCATCATAGAAACCAGGGAGGCTTAAGATTATGTATGCTAGACATGTATTTTGTCTTTATGACTCATTAGTGACGCTCAAATCAAGAATACTAAAAGGGGCTCAAGAATGAGTAAGAACAATGAGGGCCAAAACTTTCTTAAGGTTTCGCCTTTTACATAAATGACAAATATAAAAAAAAAAAGATGTGATGATTGCCAATGAGACAACTCTCCACAAGAGACCAAAAAGTCAATAATTAGTATGTTCTGTCAATCCAAATATAGTCAAGAAAGGGATAATGATTTCTTAAGAATAATCATCAAACTGTTTGCCACTGAGGGAACAACAATGATAAAAATAAAAGTGACACTAATTATAACAGAAAGGGCGATTAATGTTATCACTTATGTATATTGGCAATGTCATATATATGACATCTTGGTTTTTGGCTCTAGTATGGTGTTATCAGGGTTAATTGTGTAAAAGCTTATGTAGTATGTATCATGATAAGAAAACCAGTGACTTCCTGGGTGATTTTTGAGATTCTTTTGAGAGCCAGGACAGATGTTCTTGTTTTCTGATATTCAGGGAACTTCGGAATGGCCAGTGCAATTGTCAGAAATTTGGGAATTTATTATGGTATGCCGGCACTAATGCATTATTTTGATTGGAATTGGTTATTTGGCATATATTCTAACTGAAAATTGAGTAAAAAAAACCTAACCCTATCCTTCCCCCTTCTTTGATCTTTAATGTAGCATTGCTCAACAATTAGCTAAATTATTCTGTTGTACATGCATTGAAGTGAGAGACAATCTTTTATTGCTTAGAAAAAAAAATATATTGTGCACAAAACTGTGCAAGGAGATATATCTTACATGCTAATGATGAATGATCCCTAATTTTGCATGAATTTATGATGGAACGTGGCTCCAATTCACATTACCGGTAGGCCAAACAATTTACAGTCTAAGAGCTTTTCTCCAGGAGCAAAATAGGCCAGGAACAAAAACTTATTTTTTAAACCAAATATATGGATTTAATTGTATCACCACTCACTTTAAGATATGCAAATTCATCAAAAATAACCTAAAGTTTAGGCGATTTGATGCAAAAAAAGAGTTTATAGTGTAGTAAAACCTAAACCAAAAGTAATTTTAACTTTGGCCTTTAAAGGCCCATCCCTAGATTTTCCATCATCTATCATGGAAAACTGCATGGAATTCCATGGAATATTTTTCCATGGAATTCCATGGAGTATTGGAACCTGTTTTCCATGGAAATCCATGGAAAATAAAAAGAGAAAAAAAGGAATTAATAATATTTCCATCTGAAACATTTTCCATGGAATTCCATGGAAAATATTTTCCATGAAGTTTTTCCATGGAATTCCATGGAAATATATTACATAGAATTTCTTTTTCCATGGAATTCCATGGAAATATTTCCATCATTTCCTTTTAAAATGAATTGCTCAAATTAACCTTTTGACAATATACCCTGTTTAACAATATCTGTAATAATCAATGAAGATAAAAAAAAAACTAGGTGCCATGCTTTTTTCGGTTTGGTAAGGTCTTTTGAGTCTTACAATGGTCAGTAATAAGCAATAGACTCAAACATCATTTTAACCTTTAATTCAAACTCATTTAATGTATTATAATAAATACAACAAACAAGAAAAACTTTCAATACTGGTATATGTTTACACTGCCTTTATATCAAGAAATTAAGGTTATAAATGTCACTTATGTCAGCACCAGGCTTCAGTAGATCCATCTTGTAGAACAGCATTAACCATTTTATTGGAGTTTCATTTCTTCCTCATGATACCTAAAAATAATTTTACTGTTATAAATAAAGAGATATTCTTTAAATAATGACATTATTAATAATGGTTAACAACTTTAGTCTTTGTCCTAAATATTTTTTTCCATAATTATTGTATATAAATGTCTTCATTGGTATTTTTCATATATTTAGAACTTAGTGTTGATCTGCAGTTTGCTGTAAAGATACACTTTTTTTGCTTTTATGGATCTATTTCTCATTGGCAACCAATTTCAACGGATCTTAAATTTATAACCAAATTACTTCATTAGTGGATTACTAGTTATTATAATACACCATATACAGTTTGTCTTGTCTTAATACCCAATCATTATAATTATAAGTGAAAAATCTACTATAGGTGTTTTCATGATGTTTTTATGTTGAACTAAAGGAGCTTGCACACACTTAAAATGGTAGAATATAATTCAGTGTACTTACCAAAAAATATGCTCTAAATCCAACAGTCAATGCAAGTCATCAAAGAATAAATCTGCACTATTCGATGTCGAACTATTTGGAACTATTTAATCTAAAGTCCAATATAAATTTTGCATTTTGTTCAGGAGAGAAGACATCTTTATTTGTTGCCTGCATATCCATTGCAAGTTCAAATTTTCAATGTGTTGGGGGATGTATGAGGAGTTATCTGATTTCTTTTAAAAGAGTCACAATTGAATACTGTTATTTACCTAAATCTTGGATATTTTATATATATTTTAATAAAAGATTGTCCATTTATTGTTTATTTACCATTTTTATGTTTTAAGTAATAATAATTGCACAAAAATGTATAAATCCATGTTCTACCCTACATTTGGCCTCACACTGTATGGTCATATCACTTCCTGTCTTCTACACAAAGACCAATGAAAACCAGATGGCACTTTACATTTCTTTCACTGTCTAATTGATGATAAAGAATTAATGTATGTAATTTGTGTACATTTTTTCCATGACTTTCCATCTCAAAAATATTCTAAGTTAAGATTCTATAATTTTTTCCATGTTAAAAATATTCTAAGTCAAGATTCCATCCTCTTTTCCATCTCAAAAATATTCTAAGTCCACTTTCCATCCTCTTTTCCATCTACAAAGTTTTATTAGTCTACTTTCCATCCCATTTTCCATCCAAAAAGTATTTTTTCCATGGAATTCCATGGAAAGTTTTTCATCTTATCATGGAAAATGATGGAATAAGTAACACATATAAGTTTTCCATCTGACATGAATTATTTTTCCATGAAATTCCATGGAAACTCATGGAAAAAAACAAAATTTCCATCATTTTCCATCATTTTATCATGGAAAAAGTTGAACTGCATGGAAAATCTAGGGATGGGAAGGTTAGCTGATATACATTAGATAATATTTACAGATATTTACATGAGAAAAATAAGCTATAATTTCCACAGCTATTAAAGTGTCATGACATTCACATTGCAAGGAAACTAGTTCAGATTTAAAAAAAAGATTTCGGAGATTACTAATGTAAAATCAGAAATTATTGTGTGTATAAATTTTTGCGATTTTGTCATTTTAGACCAAAATTCATTTTTAATTTTTGCGATATTGCAGTATCCTCAAAAACCAGATGCTCCGCAGGGCGTAGCTTTATACGACCGCAGAGGTTGAACCCTGAACGGTTGGGGCAAGTATGGACACAACATTCAAGCTGGATTCAGCTCTAAATTTGGATTGTGATTAAATAGTTGACACAGCATAGGTTTCTGACACAGAATGAATGTGTTCTAATGAACTTAAAATTTTTGTTTTCTCTTAGAGCAATTCATTATGCTGTTGAATATTAATCCTCTCAAAAAAATGTTTGAAGAAATTTTCTTTTTTATTTATGAAATTTCAAATGAGAAAAATTGAACCCAATTTTTTAATCACATCCCCCTTTCCCTTATTCCAAAACTAATCTCAATTAAAATTTCTAATGGAGTTTGCAACAATAACTACTCATTTAAATACATCATAAAATATTAAGATGTAAAAAAACTGCTTGTTATCACTGAATGGTAAAGATTATTTTAATTTATCAGTTGGTAGTAAAAAGTGAATATACATTGTATATTGTATATAACAAAGATTTAAGTTGATTCTGGACAAAGAAAGATAACTCCAATTAAAAAAAAATCTTGCTATTGCACAATATTTTGCAATTAGATATTTCTTGCTTACTATTCTGGACAAAGAAAGATAACTCTAATTAAAAAAAAAATTGCTATTTCACAATATTGTGCAATTAGATATTTCTTGCCATTGCTTAATACTGTGCAATTAAAAAGACTTGCTATTGCACAATACTTAATATATAATTTTAGATCCTGATTTGGACCAACTTGAAAACTGGGCCCATAATAAAAAATCTAAGTACATTTTTGGATTCAGCATATCAAAGAACCCCAAGATTTCAATTTTTGTTAAAATCAGACTAAGTTTAATTTTGGACCCTTTGGACTTTAGTGTAGACCAATTTGAAAACAGGACCAAAAATGAAGAATCTACATACACAGTTAGATTTGGTATATCAAAGAACCCCATTTATTCAATTTTTGATGAAATCAAACAAAGTTTAATTTTGGACCCCGATTTGGACCAACTTGAAAACTGGGCCAATAATCAAGAATCTAAGTACATTTTTAGATTCAGCATATCAAAGAACCTAACTGATTCATTTTTTGTCAAAATCAAACTAAGTTTAATTTTGGACCCTTTGGACCTTAATGTAGACCAATTTGAAAACGGGACCAAAAGTTAAGAATCTACATACACAGTCATGACAGTTAGATTCGGCATATCAAAGAACCCCAATTATTCAATTTTGATGAAATCAAACAAAGTTTAATTTTGGACCCTTTGGGCCCCTTATTATGTTGGGACCACAACTCCCAAAATCAATACCAACCTTCCTTTTATGGTCATAAACCTTGTGTTTAAATTTCATAGATTTCTATTTACTTATACTAACGTTATGGTGCGAAAACCAAGAAAAATGCTTATTTGGGTCCCTTTTTGGCCCTTAATTCCTAAACTGTTTGGACCTAAACTCCCAAAATCAATACCAACCTTCCTTTTGTAGTCATTAACATTGTGTTTAAATTTCATTGATTTCTATTTACTTAAACTAAAGTTATTGTGCGAAAACCAAGAATAATGCTTATTTGGGCCCTTTTTTGGCCCCTAATTCCTAACTGTTGAAACCAAAACTCCCAAAATCAATCCCAACCTTTCTTTTGTGGTCATAAACCTTGTGTCAAAATTTCATAGATTTCTATTAACTTAAACTAAAGTTATAGTGCGAAAACCAAGAAAATGCTTATTTGGGCCCTTTTTGGCCCCTAATTCCTAAAATATTGGGACCAAAACTCCCAAAATCAATACCAACCTTCCTTTTGTGGTCATAAACCTTGTCTTAAAATTTCATAGATTTCCATTCACTTTTACTAAAGTTAGAGTGCGAAAACTAAAAGTATTCGGACGACAACGACGACGACGACGACGACGACGCCAACGTGATAGCAATATACGACGAAACATTTTTCAAATTTTGCGGTCGTATAATAAACCCACAACAGCTTTTTAATTTTTAACAACAGTTATAACAGCCTGTTTTTTCTGTATATTTTAAGTAATAATTTGTTTGTGAACCGGTTTTTATCATGTAAGATAGTTCAATTTCTCTGTTTATGGAGCTAATTATCATCTTTAACATTATAATAAGTGTTTGAGAAAAATATTACAATACCTTTCAAAATATAATCCATACATTGTCACACTTTTGAGACTATTTCAAAGTCAATTGTCAGTTAAATGATATTGTCAGTAATCCATAGACTGCACACTTATAGCAACCGATAAAACTGTGTTTCCATACAAAATTACTTGGAATTGCTATGCAGCTACAAAAAGAGTCCACATACATATTGCTTTAGATTGGAAAAATGTGCAATCAAGAATCGAGTCCACATACAAATTTCTTTGATTTGAAAGATGTACAACCAAGAAAAGTGTGACGGTGTCCACATACAAATTACTTCAAATTGCAAGACTTGCAACCAAGAAGAAACTATAGTCCGTAAACAAATTGCTTACACATAGCAGTGGGTCAGGCATAAATGTTTATTTATCATGAAATAAACATAATAATTCCATAACTACATCATTTACGACTATAAGAGAGGGTAGTGGTTAAAAAAAATCATTTGCATTAGTGAGCGTTATTAATGTGACAATGCTGGAATATAAACTGATCAATCTGTATACTGTGACTGTAATATCATCTCCCACTAAAGCCAGTAAAGCCAGTAAAGCCAGTAGTCTAAATAAAGGCAACAGTAGTATACCGATGTTCAAACTCATAAATCCATGGACAAAAAACAAAATCGGGGTAACAAACTAAAACTGAGAGAAACGCATTAAATATAAGAGGAGAACAACGACACAACACTACAATGTATATATGAGGAGAACAACGACACAACACTACAATGTAATGTACATATTGCTTTAAATGTGTATTGTCTAAAACGTGAATCAAACTTCTGAACTATGAGGGGAGGAAGGACCTTTTTCGGTACGTTGGGATTGGGTGTTTTTAAGTTCGGGATTTCAGGATTGATCCTTTCCAGATACAGGAAATCTTTCTTCGAATTTCAGGATGTCAGGATTTAAATTTATACAAATTTGGGACCTCACGTTTTGTCACATCTGACCCCCTCTTCATTTATAGACATTAAAGATTATTTCTATACTCAAAAGGTTCCCCCGAGCTTCCCAGCTAAAGTTTCAAGAGTTCACTCATACGCCCCTCCCCTGTTTTGATTGAAAAAAAATCATTTTGTGCAAAATTATCAGATTGTTTCAGTAACACAAAGTATATTATGTTTAGAAACTGAAAATTTTAGCATGAATCAATTCCAGCAACATGACTGTCTGTTTCTCTTTTGTCAAAAGTGTTTTATTAACACAAAATTTCATTTGGTTGTAAATGTGTTTGGGCAACATGACTTTCTGTTGTCAATGTCTTTTGGCAATACAAAATTATGTTGTCTATTTGTTTTATTGAAATTTCATGTGGTTGACAATGTGTTTTTGAAACACAAAACTCTGTTGTTACAAAAAATTGTGTTTAAGCAACAAATTATGAACAATTCATTATCATATATATGAATCTTTCATTGATTACAAGTCATCACTGCATTAAAATACAATGTAATGTCATGTTGTTTGCAACATATGCTACTTAGTACTACTAGTTATGTGAAAGAGTTAATTTCATTTCTGTGTTACTGAGGTTTTAGCATTACCAATTTATCAACTGTCAAATTTGTTTACTTGTGCATCATGCTGCAAGGAAGGAAACATTCAATTTCACTACCAATTATTGCAGACTGTTGTATTATAAGTCATTTTTGGGGGTCTTTGGTAAATCACTAACATAGAAGTTAGATCAACTAGTGTATTTTCCTTTGGTCTCAAAGAAGTACCAAGAATGAAATCAATTAATCCAGGAATCTAGTTCAGACTTTTAATCCAATCACAATACAGAATTCAATTTGCATCATTTGCAGAAATCCTGATTCTAATAAAGAAACTAAATTCATAAAACTATATATAAACCCCGTGGTGTTTAATGATCTGAAATTCTGTAATAAATTTCCAGAGAAAAACCTCCATACATGCATATAGAATAATAAGGAAGTTTTTATATAAAATATAACTTAAAAATATAAATATTGTGTTTGCTAAAAAAAATTTTTACCATAAATATCTCTTATTATTTAAAATTTAAATTGCCTGAAACATGATATATGTAAAATAATCTTTTACCTTTAATTGAAAAGACAATGCATTATGCTCCTAAAAGTCTAGCCTAAAATCAAGGGCTATATAAAATAAGAAGATGGGGTATGGTTGTCAATGAGACAACTCTCCACCAGAAGCAAAATGACATAGAAGTTAAACTAGTGGTCAGTCAGCACAGTTTTCAACAGTGAGTAAACCCATACCCTATACCAGAAAGCAAAAAATCAGGCAGTTGGTTTTCTGGTTAAAACTGTTTCACCTTTTCTATTGTTCTTGCTTTAATACCTGATTATATAGTATGGATTTTGCTCAGTGTTGAAGGACCTATGGTGAACAATAGTTGCTGATAACATCGTCCTTTAATGTCTGTCTGATATTTGGGATCTTCTTATTTTATACATGATGTAACATTTTTAGATACCACAATCAAATTTGTGACAGTAAATCCAAAATTTGTAACAGTAAAACCAAAATTTGTAACAGTAAAATCTAAATTTCAGTAAGTATCCAATTATTTTATACAAACCTTTGACCACAGTGACTGTTAGTTTATACAGTATCAACTTTCAATACAGGATATCACTACTTGAAAAAGTGTGATGACCAAATATTTAACTTAGGTCACTTTAATCCACTTAAAAAAAATTATGTTATGCAGTAAATATATCCTTCCGTTTCATTGTTTCATTCGTCTAATTCAAGGACAAACGTGTGAAATTCATTTCTCTACATTTACATTAAAATCTAGATTATCTTCTTCGACAACAGATGTCACATAAAAGTTTTTATTCGCACTTTGAAATCACAATACAAAATCGTCACAACTGCTTCACTATGTATGATTCACAAAGATTTTTATTATATTTTTTTTTCTTTTGTTAGAAAAACAACTGTTCTAAAAATCATTATTTTCACAAATATAACCAGTCATAAATTTGCAATACAATTTTCTTTTTTAATATACTATAGTAGTATAAAAATCCATTAACATTTTAGTTGTATAATTACACTATATCAGACCAAATTATATTTCAAAATGATAGCAACATGCATTGAAATTTACAACTGAGATAACTTGACAGGTGTCAGTTAGGTGTGCTTTTCAGTTTAACATGCATTAAATGTGAAACATACATTATTTCCCCCAACTGGTGCTAAAAATAGAAATCATGAATACCTACAGATAATAGTCAATATCCTAAATCCATAAATTCACTGCAAAGAAAATCAAATATCTTATGTATCTAAATTTCTATCCTAGGTATTAAATCCCATATGTTTTAGTTTTTTCCCTGAACAGCTGGTAATGAGTTACTGAAGTATTTATTTTCCTCGTTTTGTAAACACTCCCCTTCAAGGTCTCAGGCAGTCACACTTAACGAGAGTGTAGTAGAGGGAAATACACACAACACTTCAAAGGAGAAAGTACAAGTCATAAACGAATCTCTATTACATGTTTTATTGTTTTGTGGTTGAACATTAAGGGCTGGTTAATAGTTCTGTTATTACCTGGACAATATTATATCTTATGGAAGGTAATAATTGAATCATTATTGACCAGCAATGTTACCCTAAACTTAAGCCAAATGAGAGGAATTTACGGGTGCCCTTATAACAAATGTGGATTTCTTTATTTTCATGGACACAAATTTTCGAAGATTGTCTTATTGATAGTTTTTCTGGTTGACAAATCTTGGTAAAAACATATATATATTATATATATATTATGCTCAACACTTTAATTTCTGATTCATTTATGTAACCCACAAAATCCACACAAAAAATCCTTCTGAATGAATAATAATGAAATCCAAAATACATGGAAATACCTCATCAAAGATTTCAGGCCTAAAAAATGTTGTACACCAGACGAGCATTTCGTCTACAAATGGCTCATCATTGCAGGCGCTTGAAACAAAAAAGTTAAAAATCTAAATAAAGTATAAGAGGGTGGTAAAGGGGGGGGGGGGGGTGCTTCGAAAAAAACGTGAAATAAGACAAATAATTTCTGTAATGAACGTTGCACGAAAAATAAATACTTTTATTTGAACCTTTTGTGACCTTCTTGTATATATTAACTCTTTGTTTTACTTGATATTCCCGATTTAGTATACACATTTATGATATAATTGGTTTACGGCTTTTAAAAAAGTATTTCTTGACGATCCCTGCCAAGTTTTTGAATTTTATTTGAAAAATACCGAGCACGCAAAATAAGACTTTGAAAATCACGATGCACGTAAAATTAAATAAGCAGAACACATTGAACGAGGCACCCGTCTTCCACGACTGAACGTCAAATAAAAAAGTAAAAACATGTTGAACGTGAAATAAAAAACGGCGATCACGTTGCACGAAAATAACCCTTTACCACCCTCGTATAACTTTGAAGAGCATCAAGACCAAAAATTCTGAAAGGTTTTGCCAAATAATCTACTCCTGGGGTCAATAAATTTTTAGCATTTCGAACAATTCATAGTTATGTAAATAGTTGATTCCACATATTTATACTAACTAGAGTTCATTACCCTCTTCAATGGCTGCCTGGGTTACCTTAAGTCTCAAAACTTCCCACACTCGAAATAATTCTTCATCTACAGACTTATAAAAAAAAATTGAACTAAACTGGTAAACTGGATTCTTTTTTAAGTCTTTGACAATATAAAGAAATACTCTCATTGATCTCAGATTTCAATTGTTTTTCCAATCCTTCTTTATATCATCATTGTGTCACAGACAATGAAAAAAAGACTACCATATATTTGTTGAGAATTTGTCTCATCAGCAATTCTACTTACAATCTTTTTTTCATATTAAAAAACACATCTAGTACCATTATTCTCTTTCATTTTTTAGGAACCATTATATTGTTTTTCAAAAGATGTGTCAATTTAGATCACACAATATTTCATTATAATAAAATAGTCATAAATAATCTGATTTTTTTTTGTAGGTGGCTAAATAAATAACTGTTGGGTTAAAATGTCAGGCTCTTTATTATTTAGTTTCTTGCAGAGAAAAAGACTTTAGATGGAGGATGATTATAAATAAAATAAGATGTGGGGTTTACGTCTATTAAAGAGAGCAACCCTGAACAACACGCAAAACCATTAAAAACATGTTTATTCTGTTAAAACACCTGTAACTACTGGTAGTCAGGTTACATTACATATTCACAAAAGATGAAAGTTCAATTTGCAGAATTGGCATATTTTGTACATGAGGCAGACTTGTTTTTGTTTTGCTTCGTTTATTTGGATTTTTTAGGGGGGGGGGGGGGGGGGGGGGGGAAGGGGGTAATTTTAATAAATATGTTGCATCCTTGAGTAAAATAAAAACATGTTTTCTGACACCTGGAATTGGGATTGAAATATTCTTTGCTTCTTTTATGAATCCATGAAACAGCTTGTTGTGGGTGATTACAATATTGAAAGGCAAAATGTCTGCCTCAGACCAGCATGTGTAACCTAAAATCTGTCACAGTGCCTCACTGGTTCTCATTCAACTGAAAACTTCTTTGTTTTAAGCATAATGTCATTGAGTTCTTATAATTTCTAAGAAGAAAATGTCAGTGAAAATTTTTGAAGTCTGAAAACAGCATATACATATATGTCATGTATGTATATGATCATAAATAGTGCAAAGAACGTAAAGCTTTCAGCTTTCTTTCTTTCTTTCTTGTGTATTAGCTTCCTATCTAAGGAACACCCCGCAATGGGTAATCAGGAGTATTTACATTAGTGGGTAAATCAAAGATTTATTTTATATTTTTAAAAGTTAATTACAATAGGGTTAAAAAGTAAAAAAAAAAAATAGACCGAGGACAAAGGTAAAAATAATCGATAAGATTAATAATGTAAAAAAGGGCCAGTAGACGTGCTCTGTACATATGGTGGAGAGGTTAACATGGTTAAGAGATAAAAATACAAATAAATTTGGGATGGAAAAATATTCACAGGATTAGAAAAAAAATGTACATGTTTGGAGGCATAAAATCTAAAACCCAACTTGTCCATCATAAGTAAAAAAGTAAAAATTGCATGTTCAGTATTAGAGTAGATCTGATTCTTTAGTTTCTCCCAAATTTCAGCTAGACCCATTTTTCAAATTCCATGGAAACACTTCCTAGCATTGCCCGGCTATATCTGCCTATGTGTACAACAACATTACTTATAAGTATACCTTGTCCATTGGTTTTCCAATGATATGAGTAAATGTCTTAAAAACCTTAAAATTGAGAATGGAAATGGGGAATGTGTCAAACAGACAACAACCTGGCCAACGAGCAGAAAACACCATTAGATTTCCTACGATTAGGGAATTAACTAGACATCTCAAGTATTTAATGTTTATGTTATATGCTCAAGGTAATATTACACTTTGTACTTCAAAACACATTTATCGAATCAATTTACAATATGTAAAACAAACAATAGGAAATTTAAAAAGTTTAAACCTGAAATTTGATCATCTCTTAAATGGATTTTTAATTAAATACAGCCTTGGAAAAAACTTACAAATAAAAAAATCAATCCTTGAACAAATATTATTGGATTTTAAAAACAGCTGTTAAATTTCTTTGACGTTTCTCATGATTAAACAACATACTCCAAAAGGTCTTTAAATACCCCTGTTGGCCTTGAAAGATAAAAAATATAATTATTCATGTAAGCAAGGATCTTAAATCAAACATAATGCACATGTGTAGTACAATATTTACTTGTTTTTTTCCTAACCAACTGATAAAGATTTGGCCATGAACCAAAAAACCAAAATGAACAACTATGTTACAGTGTTGTGTTGTATTACACAGTCAATACACAACATGGAAAAAATTACAGGTGAAATGAACCATTATAAACACAATCTGACCAATACACAGATAGAAATAGACATTAGTTAGAACTTACCTCTACAGAACAGGGAAATATAAAGTTGTTAATTAGATGTTATCCTGAGTAAGACTAATGTCTTCTACATATACACTACAAGAGTTGTCAAAGTTTAACTAACATTTGATCTTATGCACAGTTGAGTAAACACATGTTGTTGATAAATCCTTGATAAGGGGAAGCAACTCTTGTACATTATGTAAAGTGATAAATTGATTGACACCTAACAGACGTAGATCTTGTTATGTTATTTGCAATTCTTTTCTTATAACAATTTTTCTAAATTCATACAGACATTTATTAAATGTTTTAATTTGAGTGTTTTCTCAATAGTTTTGTTCACCAAATTTTGAAATGTTATATATTTTCAATTCTTAACAATTTTTTTAAATTCATACTGACATGAATCTAAGGTTTTAATTTTTATGTTTTCTCAACACAATATTTTTTGTAGGACACTTATTGACAGCATTGCTCAATTTTTCAAAATTTAATAGGTAGTGGTTTATCACTTACTCTTAATTTTTTTAACTTATGATATTTTATTGTTCTTTATGAATTTACTGCCTCTTTTTTTAGGTTAAATCAAATCATGCAACTAAAACCTTACATCTTTGAGGGGAGGGGCTCCAGTAGAAGAACCCCATTTCGTCACACAATATCACTTTTTAAAAATTGCCTGAGGTCACCTAGTCACTTTCACGAAAATTAAAACAGACATCCCAAATTAACAGTTTCACAAAATTTATATAATTTTATTAAATTTGTCTTTATGTGCAACATCCTCAATTCCCGATTAACTTGTACCTATTAAATATACTGGTTGGTTGTTTTTATATAGTAAATAAAACCTAATGAACCATAATAAAACGCCTATAGAATTTACTTCAACAAGACAAAATCTGAAATAATAAAAAAAAAAAAAAGAAGAGAAAAACAAACTGCTTGATTTATCTACAAAACACTAAACGAAAAAAAATACCAAGTTTAAAATGCAAGTTTTATTAAACATTAAATATGCAAAAAGCATATCAGTCTGTCAACATGGTGTTAACTAATGTGACACACTATGTAAGTCAATTAATTCTCTAGTTTCCCTAAAAGGAAAAAAAGTGTTAAATCAGAAGTTCTGAAAATGTATTTTGCAAGGTAAGGGAGACAACTTCATATTTCTATTTGTATAAATCTGATGTAATTATTTGTTTTTAACTTCAGTTCAACAGTTACCCATGTCAGGAATCAGAACTTTCTGGTTTCTACACATATATCTAAAATTTCACTGAAAGAAAACAAATAAGCCAATAAATTGGAGAGAAAAAAACAGTAAATCCTTATTTAACTGATGATTCATTGTTATTCATTGCATGGGTACAAATTTTTGTTGATTATGTGGGTAAAAGGGGAAGAATAATTTAAATAATCCATGAAATAGGCATAAGTCACAGTAAGCAGAATTTTTCAAACATTTGAATCAAGAATCCACAAAAATAATTGTTTTTCCCAATCCACAGGTACATGTCTATTGGAAAGGATTAAACCTTTCTTTTGTAACAATAGGCTACTTAAGGACCCCTCAAAGAATTGATACAAGGGTTCAGCATGCAGAGATTGTGGCACTCATCTACTTATGGCATCAGATCTAACATCAAGATTCTGAATGGACATGGCTGGGAATCAGAAGAAGACTAAAAGTGACCAGAATTCTATACCCCCAGTCACCCTTGGGCTATCGAGCATATAATAGTGGATCACCAAAGTCATTTAGAACAACAGTTTCAGTGAAAAGAATCTTTCTTAATGATATTCCATAAAAGCACAATTGTAGTCTGCTTTATTTTAAATAAAGCATGAAAATATTATAGTAGTTTGGTTGTTCTGCCAGAAAAGAAAATCATTAAAGTACACAGCCCAATCTCAAATGGTTTATTTAAAGTTCAGACTGTTGACCGTGGTCAATCAGGGTAAATGACAACACTGAACAATCGGTTCTTGTTGTGACGTAATAACATAAGTATTATGACATAAGAAATGTACGAGGGGGAAAATGAAAAAAATGTCGTCTATGAAAAAAAATAGCAGACACAGAAATCAGCATAGTCCATAAATTCAGCAAGTTTCCTATTCCAAGAGGCCAAGAGGTATATCTTTCCTCAGTATTTCAGATATTATATAAGAACAACTTGTTTACACCATAATTTTCTTTCAAAATCAATATTACACAAGCCAACCTAAGGACAAAAGTCGTGATTTATAATTCTAAACTGTATAAATATATAACTGATACACTGTAATAAGGAATTAAACATTGATTTTATATTCTAGAGATGTCATATTTCATAACCTACACAATTACACAATTTTATCTAGTGTCATGTTTCCTAGCTGGGAAAGTCAAGGCGAGGCAACACTACATCAATATTAAACCCTTGTTATGTATGTCTGCTTTAAGTCCATCACCACAGGGGGTTCCAAGGGCCACCAATAATTCCTGAATCAAACAAACAATTTTTTTGAAGATGATATTCCACCTTTATTTTACAAAGAATTAGATATTATTTTGATGTGATTATCTTCAGTGGAAGACATACGGGTAAGGTAAGTTAGTTATGGCATCATCTGCATGAAATGGATTGATATCTGTCAATATGACAGCAATACAACAACTACAAAAGAAACCAAAAGACATCCATAGGGCATCTTAAAACAATCGGAAAATGGAAATGGGGAATGTGTCAAAGAGACAACAACCCAACCAAAGAGCAAATAACAGCCAAAGGCCACCAATGGGGTCTTCAATGCAGCGAGAAAATGCAGAGGTTGAACCCTGAACGGTTGGGGCAAGTATGGACACAACATTCAAGCTGGATTCAGCTCTAAATTTGGATTGTGATTAAATAGTTGACACAGCATAGGTTTCTGACACAGAATGAATGTGTTCTAATGAACTTAAAATTTTTGTTTTCTCTTAGAGCAATTCACTATGCTGTTGAATATTAATCCTCTCAAAAAAATGTTTGAAGAAATTTTCTTTTTTATTTATGAAATTTCAAATGAGAAAAATTGAACCCAATTTTTTTAATCACATCCTTCCTCCTTTCCCTTATTCCAAAACTAATCTCAATTAAAATTTCTAATGGAGTTTGCAACAATAACTACTCATTTAAATACATCATAAAATATTAAGATGTAAAAAAACTGCTTGTTATCACTGAATGGTAAAGATTATTTTAATTTATCAGTTGGTAGTAAAAAGTGAATATACATTGTATATTGTATATAACAAAGATTTAAGTTGATTCTGGACAAAGAAAGATAACTCCAATTAAAAAAAAATCTTGCTATTGCACAATATTTTGCAATTAGATATTTCTTGCTTACTATTCTGGACAAAGAAAGATAACTCTAATTAAAAAAAAATTGCTATTTCACAATATTGTGCAATTAGATATTTCTTGCCATTGCGCAATACTGTGCAATTGAAAAGACTAACTATTGCACAATACTTAATATAATAATTTTAGATCCTGATTTGGACCAACTTGAAAACTGGGCCCATAATAAAAAATCTAAGTACATTTTTGGATTCAGCATATCAAAGAACCCCAAGATTTCAATTTTTGTTAAAATCAGACTAAGTTTAATTTTGGACCCTTTGGACTTTAGTGTAGACCAATTTGAAAACAGGACCAAAAATGAAGAATCTACATACACAGTTAGATTTGGTATATCAAAGAACCCCATTTATTCAATTTTTGATGAAATCAAACAAAGTTTAATTTTGGACCCCGATTTGGACCAACTTGAAAACTGGGCCAATAATCAAGATTCTAAGTACATTTTTAGATTCAGCATATCAAAGAACCTAACTGATTCATTTTTTGTCAAAATCAAATTAAGTTTAATTTTGGACCCTTTGGACCTTAATGTAGACCAATTTGAAAACGGGACCAAAAGTTAAGAATCTACATACACAGTCATGACAGTTAGATTCGGCATATCAAAGAACCCCAATTATTCAATTTTGATGAAATCAAACAAAGTTTAATTTTGGACCCTTTGGGCCCCTTATTATGTTGGGACCAAAACTCCCAAAATCAATACCAACCTTCCTTTTATGGTCATAAACCTTGTGTTTAAATTTCATAGATTTCTATTTACTTATACTAACGTTATGGTGCGAAAACCAAGAAAAATGCTTATTTGGGTCCCTTTTTGGCCCCTTATTCCTAAACTGTTGGGACCTAAACTCCCAAAATCAATACCAACCTTCCTTTTGTAGTCATTAACATTGTGTTTAAATTTCATTGATTTCTATTTACTTAAACTAAAGTTATTGTGCGAAAACCAAGAATAATGCTTATTTGGACCCTTTTTTGGCCCCTAATTCCTAAACTGTTGAAACCAAAACTCCCAAAATCAATCCCAACCGTTCTTTTGTGGTCATAAACCTTGTGTCAAAATTTCATAGATTTCTATTAACTTAAACTAAAGTTATAGTGCGAAAACCAAGAAAATGCTTATTTGGGCCCTTTTAAGGCCCCTAATTCCTAAAATGTTGGGACCAAAACTCCCAAAATCAATACCAACCTTCCTTTTGTGGTCATAAACCTTGTGTTAAAATTTCATAGATTTCCATTCACTTTTACTAAAGTTAGAGTGCGAAAACTAAAAGTATTCGGAGGACGACGACGACGCAGACGACGACGCCAACGTGATAGCAATATACGACGAAAATTTTTTCAAATTTTGCGGTCGTATAAAAACCCCATGAGGGCCCTCATTAACAATAGACAGAATAAGTAAGCATATATATATATCCCCAGGTCCATTGGAAAAGTGTGAAACCTTCAATTTCAACAACAGTATCATAGAATTCTGGCTTCGTGGAGCCTGAGAAGATATTCTTTCATTAGGAGTCACGAATTCAACAGTAGATATTCTTTCATTAGGAGTCACGAATTCAACAGTAGGTTTCCATTCATTCCATAGGTTAATATAGTCCAGTGTCTATAATGGACTTCCCTTTTATGAATTTACCTGTTTGGTATGATTTGTGATGCCTTTTTTGCTATTTTCTGCAAACAAAAAATTACTTATTGGCATGGTATTTTTCACAAACTGAGGCTCTACGAACAATTTAATTATGTACTTGAACACCTCTTCGTAAGAAACACAAAACTACACAATTGTAGAAACACAAAACTTTACACATAAGTTGAAACACAAAACTTTAAACAACAGCATGACATTATAATATCATTTGTATGTCCAAATTACATTTGGATATTTGATATACCCTTTCATTCAAACCATCATGTGGCCATTACAAATATAATTACCATCTCATTAAGGTTTCAGACAATTTTTTCTTCATTTATTAAAATCTTGAATCTTATAAATGACAAAGGTATTTCTTTACCATGAATAACAGTACAAGACAATTTTTTCTCCATCTCTTAAAATCTTAAATTCCTATTAAAATGACAAGGATATTTCTTGACCATAAAGAACATTTTTGACTTTGAAGTCCTTCTAGCTTTTTAATCTATTGTCATAGTACATGCAATTATTGAAGTTTTCTTAGCTTTTCTCACATAATTGAAATGATAGGGTCAAAACAAACGGATCTGAGGTCAGGTCACTTCGCCTGGACACAGGTCATTAATTGTTGAATTAAAGGAAAAAGAAATGTTTAGGTACAACAGCTGAAAAATAAATTTATTGAGATGGAAATATTTTCTCAAGTTGTTTATTTAACAATGTATAATGGCAGGTTTTTAACAAGGATTTGGCAGGTTTTTTATTCTCTCGTATCGAATTCCTCTCTAGAAACATCTTTATTTGTTATAAGTCATCATACTTTCTTTAGAAATTGTCGTTGCAAAGATTGTTTTCCCCCCATTATTTCTGTAAATTAGCAGGAAAGGCAATCCTTACATTTTTAAGAAAACCATAGTTTTACAAATTTTCAATGATTTATATTCATATTATTTTTGTTTCATACTCACAAAATTTGCAAAGATAAATAACTGCAAAAATCAGTTGGTTTACAGTATTCTGATCAATTGACAACTTGGAAATTGTTTCAAATTCTCTGAAAAAAGTCTTCGGTATAATTGGTTACAGTAATTAGGCAGTTAGTTTTCTCCTTAGAATTGTTTTAATATTTGTGATTTCAGTGCCTTTTATAGCTGACTTTGCTGTATGGGCTTTGCTCATTATCGAAGTTTGTATGGTGACCAGTATAGCTATTAATTCTTTGTCATTTGGTTTCTTTTGGAGAGTTGTCTCATTGGCAATCATACCATTCTTCTTTTTATATTGATATAGATATCATTTTATAATTGTTATTCTCTCTCTGGACATTCAATTTTGAATATTAAAAAAGAAGATTTGGTATGATTGCCAATGAGACAACTCTCCATAAGAGACAAAATGACACAGATATTAACAACTATAGGTCACCGTACGGCCTTCAACAATGAGCAAAGAATCTACAAATTTTGAAATCTATTGAACTTGAGCAGATCTAACACTGACTGTTGTACCTGAATACACCTATAAACTGGGTGCAAAAGTGACCATTGGCAGCAATATTGTTTTTAACTATTCAGAGACTTGATTTCCTAAATCTGAAACACACTGATTCAGCAGATATAACATTATTGGCTAATTTGTCCTT
The DNA here is from genome assembly GCA_019925275.1 of Mytilus edulis. Classification (NCBI taxonomy): domain Eukaryota; kingdom Metazoa; phylum Mollusca; class Bivalvia; order Mytilida; family Mytilidae; genus Mytilus; species Mytilus edulis. Next base: position 66,350,874 of record CM034362.1, read on the forward strand.
TTTGTCACTTAAAAGAGAACATAAAAATGACCATGTACCATTAGCTTAATGGACAAAAAAAATGTCAATCGTAACTTATTGCAGTTCTGATTTCGAAAAATTTCTCTGGTTAAATGGATAACATCATTAGAAGTGTAATTGTCTTGATTTGTGCACCACTGACAGGCCAAAAAAAATTCTTGTCGTTCATATATTTTGGACAAAGGTTAATCACTATTACAAGTTCAGATATTTTTTTGGTTAAGCACTGTTGATATTCAGAATTTGTTGTATTAATGAAAAGGGAAACTGGTCCACTTAGGAATAATTTACCCTTTCCAAAACACAAGAGTTTCCCTGTGTCTATGTTTTTTGCTTGACTCATGCATTTAGCTCACCCTTATATGTCTACTGTGCAATGATGTTGTGGTCTTACTAAGTTTTTGGTTTTTTTTTTTATCTTTTGTGGACTATGCTCAGGTGCAGAAATAGTAGTAGTAATAGAAAATGTGAATATAAATAAGAAGAGAGATGGACATCTTTACTGCTGGACATCAACTACTGGAGTCGATTTCACAATAAAACTTACGACTAAGATTGATCGTATATACATGTACTTACGATAAATCTTAGTCGTAGGTTTTTTTGTGAAATGGACTCCTGGATACTACTAATTCATCTAAGCTAATCCTAGGGCATTTTGAAGACCATGCAAAACTGCTCCTTATATATTACTATAAATGCATCTAGATAAATCTAAATCCGAATACAGTTGGACTATGTAATGACCGCTATATCACTTTATGCACAGCTGAAGCAAGATTGCAAACTAAGAGGATTAGGTTAACAGAAACACGGGAAAAGCTGGCATATATATATGTCAATATCAGCCTTCAGATCATAGAGGATTTCAACTAATTCTGATGATGAGATTTCTATCATAACATGCTGAATTATGGCGGATTCAAAACAGTAGAGAAATTAACCGTAGCGTACTTGGACACTGCTACTTAAGATTGAGGTGACTGCAATATAACATGCAGAATTATTGTGGATTTAATACTTGAAAATTGACCGAGGAGCTCTTGAACACTGCTACTTAAACAGCGGTGTCTGCAATATATGGCATGCAGAATTGTAGCCGATTAAATCGTAGAAAAATTAAGCTTAAACCTGACTCTTGGACACTGCTACTTTAACAGCGGTGACTGCAATATAAGAACACCACAACCAAAGTAGTAAAATGACCAGTAAATGACCAACACAAATACTAAATATAGCACCTGCCCTTGCTTATTTATGGCAAGCAAGTTGACTATTTATAATAAGTCATTAAGTGCAAGCCTCAGTTTCAATAGCAATCATTTAAAGTAAAGTTTAGTGAGGTACATTTATTGTTTTAAAAATAAGAACTAACCCTTTTGGTGCCCTAATTTTAAGGGTAAAAACACAAAATGATAAATTAAGATTTAAGGCTTTGAACTAAGTTGAGATAAAGATTACTCCAAAATTGGTACTTTCTGTTTTTCGTCTATCAGCGCTTCGTAAAATCTTGCTGGTCAATTTTTACACCCAAAAAAATCTGACAAGAACGATTCAATTTGTTCAAACTATTTTATAAGTTGGTGTCTTTTGCCAATTATTCAGAGTTCTGTGGATTCATTTATTTTTGTGGGTATCAATTTTCGTGGATTGTGGAAAACTTGCATTTTACGTGGGTATTTTAAATTTTCATGGTTTTGACAATCTCTGCAAACAAAGCCTACAGAAAATGTGAAATTCGTAGAAAATTTGAATTCGTGATTCACAGTGCACCTAGGAAAACCACGAAAATTGGTATCCAAAGAATTATATTGAATCCACAATAAAATATATATATGCAATTATTTCTGTTTTCTTAAGACATACTTCATTATTGTAACATAGACATATAGAAAGGATGATCAGAAGCATTGAATTTCCTAATACCCAAAATTCTGTAGAAATCAAAGAGGCCAATTATTATCTTCCTTATGACTTCAACAGACTACTAATTGTTTAACCATATTTCCTTAAATTTGTAATTGTTGAAATTCTACCCTGATAATGGCTGAGAGGCCTGATTTCACTTTGAACTCAAAGTCCCAAAAGTAAAATGAATGTTTATTGACCTCATGCAATCCCATCCAATTTACTCATTTATATTTCATTCAAAGTAATCAAGTTTGTTTAAATATGTTCAAAGCTGTCATATAAAAGGGTGCCTTTAGGGACTCTGGATACAAAATTTAGATATTACTTAAAATCAAGAATTATTAATTTTTTAACTCCCAAATTCTCATAACTCATAATAAATTTACACAACAATGAAAAGTCTTTTAATTTGATTTCAAAATTAGCATTTATTTCTATTCAACATTATGAACTTTTGGGGAAAAAACTACATGCTAATAAAAGAAATGAGATTAATTTAAGGCAAAAAACTTTCAAGAAAATAATTGATTGATAGACTGTTTGTGTTTAATGCCACTGTCAGCACTATTGGCAATATCAAAGGCGGTCAGTTTTGCTCATGGTGGGAGTTGTGTCGTGCTTGGAGAGAACCAACTAACAATCAAAGGTTTTGTCGGCAATTGTGACTATAAAAATCATTAAAAAAATTTAACAAAGTTTTCTTTACACCAGGCGTTAGATTTTTTAATTAAGATTTAATCTTTAAAAGTTTGAGTTTCTCAGTTAATTGTTTTTCTAAAATTTATACTCCTCAAAAGAAATTCTATAGCTAATTGACAATTTTCTTCACTTTGAAAATCTAGAAATTGTCACAAATTTATTCTAATTGCATCATAAAACTGACCACGCATTTCATGTGGTCACCTTAGTGACCCAATACCACCTTAAAAATCCAATTATTTATTTCTCAAATGTATGAAATCATACCAGTAAACACCTCCATTGTGGACAGTTATAGAATTACTATCTTTTTATTTTTTTTCAATTCAGTTGTCGCAACGTTAACGCCTTAACAAATAAAAATCTTTTTGTATTCTGGTCAACTAAGATCTATTCAAACGCTATACTGCACCTGACCAGGAATAAAGAAATGCCTTCTCTTATTACAAAAGAAAGTTCAATTTATGTAAAAGAATTTGAAAAACTTTTAAAATCAAGTTTTTGCTTGTTAATTCACCCAAATAATATGAATGAACTTTTTTTCTGAGCCATTTACAAAAAAATACTTTTTCTACACCTCTTTATATCTAAATGACAAATAAATATGAAACTGGGTGGTACTATAAAAATATATTCAAAATATACTATATGTACCTCAAAAGTATAATATTGACCTCTAATTACAAAGTTTTGTACAAACAACAATTTAAATTCAAATTTAAAGCAGTAGTGTGCTTATTAAAGATAAAAACAACCTTCTACATGTCCAAACCAGACTCAGGATAACCATTGTTTTCAATTTAGAGGACCCCTGTCCAAGCAAATAAATTCTACCAAAAATTTAATGAAACAAGACAAAGTTGAAAACAATTAAAATTTCACCAGAAATGTTTAAACTTCTCAATACATACATGGTATGTATACATGCAAATATGTGGCAATTCATGACAAACTGATAACAGCATGTGCTAACATTCTATGGACAGTCTATGGACAGTCTAGTGCAATGAAGCAGCAACCCAACAATTTAACAAAAAAAACAAATAAATATATTGAGGTCAAAATAGCCTAACACCAACACTTTTTACATTTCATTTGATTATAATTTTGTGGGATTGGTGGCAGCATGCAGTGCATTTGTGAATAATATGATCTGAAGAGAAAAATCTTGCCTTTTGCAAAATAGATTTTTTGGTTTCTCGTCTCTCGAAATTACTCTTCCAACACATTACATATAACTTTTGAATGCATCAGTTTTAATACTTTAGATCAAATCTAAATTTTTACTAGAAACAATGCTAATGTTGATCGAAAATACTACATGTATCTCTTTTACTAATAAATATGATCTTGAGAGAAAAATCTCGCCTTTTGCAAATTAAATTCTTTCGTCTCTCAAAAATACCCTTCCAAGGTCCAACACATTACATATATCTGTTCAATGCACCAGTCTGAATTTTTGTAAATAATTAGCAGAAACAAATGCTAATGAAAAAACTATCTCTTTTACTTATAAACGTCCCTTTAGACCAAATCATCTATTACCTACATTAACGTGTCATTATCAATTACGTTCCAATAATCAAAGTAAACATTAGCAACATTTAAACGTCTGCCATGAAGAAGGGAATCTCCCAGGAAATACGTAATTACTGCTGTCATTTTCATGGTAAAGTTTACTGTCAACTTATTCCCATGGAAACTTTTCCTCATATAGCAAAAATTATTTCCGATGTAGTTTGGACGTAATTTTCTAACGAACAAAATTGTGAATTTATGGCAAATTATCTCTTTTAATTTCCTCCTAAATTCAATATGGTGTACATCAATGACATAATTATTCCCACGGACAAATCTTTAAAGGGGCATAACTACTTGAAAATTATGAAATAGCAGTCTGTCTAAAATTAATTGCAAGGACTAGCAGGCTTTCTTCAAAGACCACCAAAGAAAAAGAGATTTAGAAATCTCTGATTAGTAATAACTTTTGTTGAAAGATATCTGTAGAGAAGGCTCAACCCAAGCAGAATTTTATCGGAATTGCAACTTTTTAAACCTACATTACCTGATTACAGGAGAGATCTCTAAAATATATTGCGTTAGCTTAATAGGAACTCTTTAACATTATTTTTCAAATTATTTTATCTGATTTCTGAAAATAAAATTGCACACATAAACAAAAAAGCTGATCACCACTTAAATGAATTCAATTCTTGGTGAAATCAATGTGCTAAAAACATCTGATAACGTCGGAACTTTATACATGTATATATAATATATAAAGTGTTTTGACAACAATGCATCAAATTTTACTGGTACTATAAAACAACCTCCACTTAAGCATTTAAACCATTCATCTTCTTCTTGGCACAAACAGTTTTTCTCAATTGCAATAAAAAGCAAAGTCTTCATTTCAATAACAGTTAAGAACAAAAAAGTTGGTTAGAAATTCAATATTGTTATAAAAGAGGGACGAAAGATACCTGAGGCACATTCAAACTCATAGATGAAAAATAAACGACGATAAATTTATAAATTTCCTCTCCGACTTTCAATGAAATAAAATTATTTTTTCTCTTTCTTTCTCAGACAGTTTCGTTTCCTCTCTCAAGAAACATGCATATGTACATTGAACACACAACTGCAAACTAAAAAATGCCTACCTTAAGGCTTGCTGTCTTTCTTCTAAAGTTTCCTTCTTCTGGGGTGACGAGTCACTCATGACTATGGTAAATCCACTGATGAACCTTTACCATTGTTCCTATTAAAAAAAGGAAAAAGGATTCAAAACACTAACAAAATATTTTGATCATAATGATTATGATGGCCCGGTGCAGGTCTCATGTCTAGCTGCAAAATTAGTGCATACTGTAAAAGCAGAAATTTTCGTGGAGGATTTAATTTTGTTTATTTCGTGGGAAAAATATATCCACGCACGAAATTTAAAACCCCACGCAATTTAACCTTCATATAATATCACTACCATTTAATGGAAACCATGAAACTAAATCCCCATGAAATCTTATAAAGTGACAAAACCACGAAATTTTAACCCCACGAAAATTAATGTGTCTACAGTGTTCAGGAAAAGAACATGTTAATAAAACATAGAGATTAATAAATAGCCTTTTTCATATCAGCTCGGGTATCATCCTAAGATTCCCATATCAGCACAAGATGAAGTCTAGATGCTGATATGGGTCGAGGGATGATACCAGGGCCGATTTGGAAAATATCAAAAAGAATATGTGGTATGATTGCCAATGTGACAACTGTTCACAAGAGACCAAAATGGCACAGACATTAACAATTATGGGTCACCGTACGGCCTTCAACAATGAGCATAGCCCAGACCGCAAAGCCCATTGAAAAGGCCATTTATTAATCTCTTTATCATAGACTTCTGAAAAATGAAGAAGATTAACACTTGAAGCTGATATGGATTTTACCAGTGATGTCATAGGGCTGATACTTGGTTATCAGACTGGGTGTGCAAATACGGCTTGTCTTCTTCTGGTCATCACACATATGTAAAAAACACTGTATTAGGCATGAAATATATGATAAATGAAAATTAACACTGACATGCTGTGCCAGAATTTTAACATGCTAGTTCAGAAGGTAAGAGTCCACAGGTAGACATTGTTTTACATTGTCATTTCAGGGCCTGTTATAGCTGACTATGTGGTATGGGCTTTGCTCATTGTTGAAGGCTGTACGATGACCTATAGTTGTTTATTTCTGTGTTATTTTGGTCTCTTGTAGAGAGTTGTCTCATTGACAATCATACATCTTCTTTTTTTATATTCCCTGTACCTGGACAAATTATTCCAACTCCAAGCCAACCAGTCTTTGCACTTACTCTATAAAGTACATTTTGTAGACTGCTGAGCGGAGAATAAGCAAATACCAATTTCAAAGTGTTCGGTTTGACCCAGGAGTTGTTAGAATATCCAATAACATGTACATGTACTCGAGGTGAACTCCTTACCACAACACCACAAAGCCAGTAAATAAATTAATTAAAACTATTTAGCATTTGTGTTTCTCAATTCTCAATACATTTTCACTTACATTGTAACTAGTACACATTTTTATTTAGGCCAGCTCAGATGCCCACCTCCAAGGATGGGATTTTCTCTCTGTGTTGAAGACCCATTGGTGGCCTTCAGCTGTTATCTGCTCCAAAAATCAACTTACTGATAATGATTTGGGTGTTTGAGATAAGCCGTTCGGTTGAAATGAACCTTATACATGTATATACTGCACGAAAATCTGAAAAGAAAAACATATCTAGAGTTGTCTCCTATTTCTGGCTGACCGTAACTTTATGTTGTAACCATCCACTTACCAATACTGTTTAATGTATCAAACATAAACACCACTCTTTTCTATTTGAAGTCAAATTCACAAGTATGATTTCAAGGGATTTGTTAAAATGGTTACTGTCAATTTTTATATTGAATTTTTCAAGGATTTTGACTGATGATATTCAACCTAACAGACCAACCTTTTTTTTTTTTAAAACATCCCATTTTTTCCACCTGACATTGAAAACAGCATAAATTGATCGAATTAACTATATTAAAATAACTTGTTTGAAAAATGCTGTACCTAGTGTACCCTTTTGTCTTCAGACTTCTTTGCTTTCCTACAGAATATTTTGCCTCTAATTACAAAATGTATAATGAATTTTACTCTTTTAAAAAAGATTACTTATAGTATATACGCTAATATTAAACTCATATACCTAATTCTGATTACAAAAGTTCTTCTCTGTTTCAGTCAAGAGATTAATACAGCATGATTATCCAATCGTTACAAGAATAATTAGTGTCTGGGATTTTCCAGTGGAAAGAAGTTGATTTCATTTATGGACAAGGTGATATCAATATTTCAAAGACGATTTATCAAGTATATTCTACATTGCAAATTCAAAAGTATATTCTTGAACATTAGAATATGGGGTGGCCGGTCATCTTATATCATTGTATATATAGCATGTACATGTATAGACTTATTGAAATACTGTACATGCAGCTTTCCTGATGAAATTAAATCCAAGAAAGAGGCTCAATAATAAATGAAATGTAAGTTAAGGATATGTTTAGTTTAAACATATTTATTTATAGTGGATTGGGAAACAAGTTTTGCAACTTATATTAATCCCTTTCCACTTTGCGGGTGCGAGTGCTGCCTTGTAGCGGCATTAGCCTGCTCTTTTTCGAAATCTACAAGGGTGTCTTTAACATGCAAGAGATATGGCTCTCTCTTAACACGGGTCAGCCATTTATCATCCCCGTCCGACAGACTATCATCGTTTTCTCAAGACCATACTCGCAAATGGTGTCAAGGGAGAGCCAAAAATCCAGTCCATGAAATTATCATCACAGACATACATTGTAAGGATATGTGCTCCTCAAGTATTTTAATTTTTGATAATACAGATATTCGGAATCATCTGGTTTTAATCATCATCATCATAGTCAGGTAGCATGTGCTGAGTGCCATTAAAATGTTTGCCAGTAACCTTACTTTTTTCCCATAGTTTGATTGCATATAGTTCAACTCTGTATAAATGATTTTTTGCGGAATGACGGTTGACAGAATTACGGAATTACGGAATTTCAGAATCATGGAATTACGGACAAGGGTAAAACTATATGTCACTGACAACTTTGTTGCGGGGCTATAAAAACTTTGTACATATACCGTATAGCAGGTATTTTAGCGAGTGTAAAATTTCGGGATTTTCATTGAATTAAGGGTTTACAAAATATTTTAGTGATTATCATTTTGGTGGATTCAAACTTTCCTCAATACCTTTGCATGTGAACTTTTAAATTTTATATTTTACACCCCGCGAAAATAACGCGCTATATGGTAACAGGCTATTAATTCAACTTGGAAAAATTTTTGATTATGGAATTTGCATAATTTCTTGTGCTTGAAATTTTTAATAAATTCCATGTTTATTCTGTACTTTAATGTTCTGTGCTGGGCACAACACTTTCTATTACAGAGAAGACAGTACATTTTTAATAAAATGTATTGCGGCGCACATAACACTAGCTTTACAAAATACATTGTATGGGAGGTGTTATGAACCGCTCAAAACATTATACTACCAAATAAACATGGAATTTATTAAAAGTTTCAAGCACAAGAAATAATGCAAATTCCATAATTAAGAATAATTCCAAATAATAGCCTGATATACATGTATATAAATAAATTTCCATAACACAGATGATGCCCCCTTTTAAGACACATGTACCTTGATAAAATTAAGAAATCAAGTTGGGAAAATAATGTAAAATTTATAAACCTAGTTTACCTTTCATCCTTAGACAAATGTTCTTTTCAGTCAGAGTAATTTGTTATCAAGAAACATGTATGTCACTTTTCAAAAAGATCCTTATAAAACTAATAGAAAGGCTATTCAAATTACAGAATTTCTTTCCCATTTCAGGCTTACTGATTGATACTGTAGGATTATCAAATCGTTAGATGAATAATTAGTGTCTCGTATTTTCCAGTGCTAATAAGCTTATGTCATTTACAGATGTATCAACTTGCAGTTTTATAAGTACAAAGATCAGTGGCGGATCCAGGGGGGGGGGGGGTTATTTTTGCCGATCAATGCATTTGTATCGGGACATATCGGGACATATGTTTTGCACCCCCCCTTTGCCCTGGGTTAGAACCCCCCTTTCGAAAATTCCTGCATCCGCCCCTGAAGATATATGTAGATGTTTAAGGAATGACTGTAATATTTTTTGTGTCTATGAAGAAATAACATTAAAAAAATGTGGTGCACATAAAGGGTTATTCTAAAGTGTGCATAGCATTTTTTATGTTATTTGGAATAGACAGAAAAAAATATCACAGTCATTCCTTATAATTTAGTTCTAAATTCCATTTTAGACAGGAGCAAATTATGAAAAAACATTGATGACATCACGGTCACATGACAAAATTATGTCTATGAACTGAGACACATAACGTTAACACTGTCAGCCAATCAGAAAATATGTTACATGTATATCCAAAATTATATCATTACCTTATCAATTTTTAAAAGTACAGTCAATAAAATATTACATCATACTGGAGCAGCTCACAGAATCACACCTTTATTTAACTCTTGTTCCCAAACTTATTTTATAGAAGGGAAATATATTTGGAACAAGGCGCAAGTGTGAAAAAAATGCTTTACTTGTTAATTGTTAATTTGGTATATAACTTTGTCATTGAGCTTACAAGAACGCAGTATTGTCTCAATCATTGAAAGCAAATAAAATTGAGAATGGAAATGAGAAATGTGTCAAAGAGACAACAACCCTGACAAAAAAGCAGAAAAAAGCCGAAAGCCACTAATGCGTCTTCATCACAGTGAAAAAATCCTATGGCCAGAGGCGTACTTCAGCTGGCCCCTTAAAACACAAATATGTACTAGTTCCAACTTAGAACTAGGTCCTAATCCCATATCCTGCTTACTGTTTTGTCTGATTCACATACATGTATCCCGCTTACACTATATTTACATAAGCAATTCTCATTTTTTTGTAATTTCTTGTGTCCCGCTAGACTTCATTTCCCATTTTCACAACACAATAATTTGACTTTCTTGTTTACAAAAAATCAGCAATCCTGCGTCACACTTAGACCACAATGAGACCCACTTTGAAAGGGTATTGCAGGTTGACTGTTTATTGAGAATATCTGTGTGACAGATATCTCCAGATATATCTCCAATTGTCATAGTCATTCTGCTGTCCCTTTTCACAGAATGAGACCAACCATCAAATATTTCCTTCCTATGAGTAACACTATGCATATGCTATGTGCAGAGGTGGATTTAGGGGGCAGGGGGCCCCGGCCCCCTCTTTTGGGAAAACATTTAGTTGCTTATATAGGGAATCACTGAAACATGAATGGAGCGGGCCCCCTCTTAGGCAGTCAATGGGCCCCCACTTATGAAAATTTCTGAATCCGCCACTGATGTACAGGGCTTTCCATAGAAGCCGGTAGCCGGCAGAAATCCACCGTTTACGGTTGTTTCAATTGCCGGCTACTTCACTGGCAAAATTACAAATTCAAAAAGAAAAAAATATCTTTTTCAAATGTTTACAGGCAGCCGAGAGACGTATTGTCGCAAAGTCGCGGTCACGATAAACAAGGATGAAAAGTCAGTGTTTACCTTGGGCTAAATATAATTCACATGAATTCAGGTCACTGATTGGTTGTCTATTTAAAGTCAGAATGCATGGTTTCTTTTCAAAGATAACAAGAGAGACATTCCGTTGGTCATTGAACGATAACAATAGAGACGTTCCGATGGTCATTAACTCGTTGGCTTTTTTTTGGGCTTTTAAAACATGAAGACAATCAGATAGGATGACAATCTTATCTGATGGAATAATATCAGTCAAATTAAAGAAAGCGTAGTAGATCATATTGTTCAGAATCTGGAAAATAGTATCTTTTGAAGTTCATTTTTCAAAGCCCACATGGTGTTCAGAGAATCAAGGTAAAGAGCGAAAGTAGAATATTGTCAACTCGTTATCAAATAAAATAACATTTTCAAATGATTTATGTATCCCACTTATTGAACAGTTTACAAACAAAAGAGAAAATCAGAGGATATATCAATTTTCTGTTAATGCTTGAGAAATAGTTGTATGATTTAAATACGAGTAACAGTCTTTAGAGAGAAAAGGGGGGTCATTTGTTTACAAATGCACGTAGTTATGCAAAATAAATCGATTAAGATTTCTAACAAACCGGATTTTTATATAAATAAAACTCCTTTAAAACTTAATGAATTTTAAGCATATAAGGTAACGATAATAAAAAAAATAGCATAAAAAAAAAATGAAATTACTTCGAGATTTTTTTTTCTTTCTATAATTTCATACATAAATCAAAGCCTTAAAGGCTGTAAAAGCAATTGCTGCCATGTTAATGTTTGGGGATTTTTATTTTTCATCCACATATATACAAGAATTAAACCTGACATGAGTGTTGTCTAGTTAAAAGTAAGGAGGTTTTAACTTTATATAAATAAAAGACTTTAGCAGAAAGTCTTTTATTTATGTTTTATATTTCACAAGGAGACAACACGTTTACCAGGCTAAAGTTGGGGTCATATATACATGTGCTGAAACATATAACTCAAAAAGAAATCATCATGGATTATCCCCTGGTAGTGTTTGTAACTTCCTTGGCAATAAATTCCTTTATTGATTTAATTTTAACAATTTTCATTATTAATTTATATTTAACCATTAACACAAATGATTAAGTTAAAACATTTCAACTTTCCAGACACAAATGTTAAAAAACGGGAAAGAAATAAAATATCTTAGTACTTACAAGACATAAACATGTAAAGAATAAATGTATATTTCAGCTTAATAAAAATATTTTCATAATGTTACTTTGTCATCATTTTTAAAACTAAGTTCCCAACATTATTGCTCAGTTGATATGTGTCCTTCTGATGCGGTACGAGCACAGGCACTTGTTTCTATCCATAGGAAGGTCGATTATCCATATAAATAGTTTTATATGGATAGTCGACCTTCCTATAGATAGAAACAAGTGCATGTGGGTACGAGATAACTACAATTCTCATGCAATCCCGAAAAGGGGGGTCATCACAGACAAACATGACATTAAATCGTTATCACTGAACTAGTATATATATTGTATAGGGGCCAGTTGAATGACGCCTCCGGGTGCGGGAATTTTTCGCTGCATTGAAGACCTGTTGGTGACCTTAATTCTGCTGTTGTATGTTTTTCTATGGTCGGGTTGTTGTCTCTTTGACAAATTCCCCATTTCCATTCTCAATTTTATTATACGAACAAGAACAAACAGCTCTACGTTGCTTTGATATTTATCAATTTTCAGGAAACATTGCGAAAAATGATCTTCAATATTTCGAAAACATGTGAAATAAAATTACTAACACGGTGGACCTTCGAGTGTCAACAAACGTAGTAGACTTGTTCACTGAAAAGACGAGGATAATGGTTTCATCTGACATTTGTTATGCAAACCCAGTTTTGATCATGATATTTAAAAAGACGTACTTTTTTTCAATCTATGTATTAATAAACTAGAAAATTCCAAATTGTAAATATCTCTTCATCTGGACCGACTTGGCATCTACTACGTTTGGACGGGTCCATTTCATTAGTAAGGTGATCGATAAATATTACGGAGTTTTGACAGAAAAGGAAAACGAACTTATTGTTATGTGTTTTCAACAAGGGTTTCGTTCCGCTAAATTATTTGCGCAAATAAAGTTTGTCTATTTTTAGATTACAGGTAATAATTTGACACTACGCATTAACCTGTGTAGTGATTTTGATTTTACGATAAATGTATGAATGAACGATAATTTTATGAATGAACAAGAGCACCTGACCTCTTAAAGAAACACAAATTAAACATAAAAAACCGTATTTATTAGGAGATAATTCAGTTAAATTTTCAATACTAAATCAAAAACTGAAATGAATCCATATTTTGTTGAAACATCGTACGAACGGTGGAAAACGGAATCGCATTTATAAAAATGTACTTTTTTTCACTCGGACTTCTATGTTATTTGATAGTCAAACGGTTGACCCTTTAAATACAAAAATACATCTACAAGAACATATTCTGAAACTTCTTAAATCCACTAACTTTTTTTTAAAGTTTCAAGCTATGAATTGCATTAGAAAACATACATAGGTGTTAAAGAATGACTGACCAGGAGCCTGTTTAACAAAATACTATCGCTTGATCTGGGCGGAGTCTCTGATCTGGGTCACAAAGATGGCCATACGCGACGGCATAAAAGCAATTGCTTTAAAAATGGTCATTTGAAAGATGAAATTAGGTGCCAGGAGATTGGGAGAATGCAGGATTTTGCTCTATTAATGCCAGAGCTTCTGGAGGCCTTGAGCAGCCCCCAGACCCACTGCCGCTTCGCCGAACACATGTTACAGCCGCATACAATTTTAATTGAGCCTTCTACTTCAATTTCAACTGTATTGTACCACATGTGATTAACATGAAATTACCCAAAGTTGATGGTGGGGTTCCTGTTGCTCTGTCTCTAGTATTTTATTCAGGTATTTGGAGACTGTTATCTTTCTTGACATTAATTATTGTGTTAAAAAAGTGTCCTGAAAATGTTTTGACCAACATGACCAATTTCACCAAATGACAACCAAATCCCATGACAATATCACTATGCAAGTATTTTACAATTAATTCCGGAGCTTTTCAAGGCACTGGAGAAAATACTATTGAAATCTCATGAATTTAAACAATTCTGAAAGTTGACAGTGTGTAGGTGGTCAATGGTCATTTGGTCAAAACATTTTCTGGACACTTTCTTTATCAAAATAAATGATAAATATTGTGTTGACAGCTTCATCTGATAAGATCATTGTCTAAATAATACATCTTTTCATCAATTTAGTGTGTTGAAAATGTTACAGAAGTCCGTACCTTTAAGTTTTCTGTGAATATTTTTCACCTACACAGCTAAATGAATATGTGGTCGCCATATTGTAGATCCGATATCGATTTGCGAGTTACGTAACACAACACAGAACTTGAGCAAAAAATAATGATTCCCTGTCGTTGTAAAGTTGAATTGGTATTTGAAAGGGACTAATATAATAAAGTTTGCAATGCATGTGCAATAATGTTGCAAATTATGCTATGCAAGCAGAGAAATTGGATGTTTTTTACTTTTGCAGAATCAGGGCCTCTTTCGCTAAGTGACCGGAAGTCATTTTTCTAATATTTTTTCGTCCCCGTAAAAATCCGTAAAAATTCGCAAAATAGAACAAGTAACAAACAGGCACGAACCCTATTTTTTTGGTATACACACTAACCATGGCGGGAGGGAAAACTCTATAGTTAGAGGTACATTGTAAATATATTTTAGACTTTTTTTTAATAGAATAAAAATGAAGGTATCCGGCCCTTTGGGAGTGCTCCGAAGAGAGGAGGAAATTACCTCTGTAATTGATGTGGATTTGGTAGTTGTCAACGTATATTTGTTCCACCTAACATGCCTAACAGAAGTTCAAATGGAAACTTTTTTATAAACAATATCATCATAATACCTGTTCCTGTTGGAACAAATGTTCTATACCATTTATTCCGTTAGGAACATTTACTGTAATATTTATTCCAGTGGAAATCATATTCCAGGATGATATTGTTTCCATTTGGAACTTATATTATGAAGGAATTTCTATTCCGTGGCAGTCTCCTTTGGCCAATAAGGTTCTTGTTAGTAACTTTTAATTAATAAATGTTTATTTCAAGTTCATCTTTAATTTGATCTAGACATGCTGAAATAAAAAGAGTTTTTTTTTTAATCAAACTTCAAAGTATTAAGTATTCAAATTATACTAGAACACACCCGCGAAATCGCGGGCATATACACGCAGCTTGTAAACTGTTGTAGGATGAATTTTTGTAAAAGATATTATGACTGGAGAATTTCATAAAAGGTATCAAAAGCCCTCTCCCTTTTTCCAAAGTCCGTTATGTGTTTCCTTTCTGTTAAATTCAATTATCGAAAGTTTCATGTTTCTGGCCTGATACCACAATTATTCTTCCCCTTTGCTACAATGCATTTTTTGGTAAAAGTCAAATTAATCTCGTATAAATGACTTTTATTTAGTGAGAACCATGAAATTAGGGCAGCAGTCCTTTTGCGCCAATTACTGTTTTTCATGGGTAAAATTTGCGCCAACTTTTGTTTTCCAAATGTATCAATTGCGCAAATAATCGGAACTTCTTTGCGCCAATTTACCTGTACATAAAATTATATCTATCATAGATATCAATGCATGATTAATATTTATTCTTATTTTTGGCTTAAAAAGTATTATCATGTTCGAAGATATTTCACCATGAAAATGAGCATCTGGAGAGAAATGACTTAAAATGTATTAGACTGTCCATGTACAGAGAGAAAGCAAAACTTTGAATATTTAATACAAGATATGCCAAAAGAGAAAAAAAATAGAAGCTTTTGTTGATTATGTTTTAGCCACATATAATGATGAAACAGTGCTTTGTTCCCATCATCCGTATGGGCCGAAACTATATCTATCGCAAGACGTACCAGTAATGGAGCAAAAGCATACCACAGGACGATTATTATGAGCTGTGTTATGCAGTAAATCCTTCAATGTTTGTCTTTTTGGACACTAAAGTGCAGTTACAAGCTACTATACATGCATACATTAAATGGGGAAGTACCCATGCAGCATCAGTAAGAAGAAAGTATGTTTCAGAAAAGGAAACATTTGCCGTGTAAAGCCGGTTCCAAGTCCGAATAAAGGAGGAGGGAAGTCTTTTTTTTCTAAATGGCGCAATCGTATGTTTTATTTGTGGCGCAAATGATACCATGTAATTTTAGTGCAGGTGTCGCAAACATGGCATTGAAGGAAACAAAGTGTGGCTCAAAAGGACACATTTTTGGCGCAAACGGGTCTCTCTCATGTATACCAAGTTTCAAGTCGATTGGACTTCAACTTCATCAAAAACTACCTTGACTAAAACCCGGCTTTAACCTGAAGCGGGACAGTCGGACGGACGAATGAACGACGGGCGGACGAACGGACGCACATACCAGAAAACATATGCCATCTACGATAACGGTTGGGTTGACGAATGGACGCACAGACCAGAAAACATATGCTCTCTATGCTATCGTAGATGGGGCATATGAAATGAATGAAAAAAAGAAACAGGTAATTTCCGAAATATCATCGTGTCGGCTTAACTTGTTAGAGTCGTTTCGGTCATACTTTGTAAAAAGTCGTTTCGGCCATACTTTATAAGAAGTCGTTTCGGCTATACTATGTAAAAAGTCGTTTCGGCCATACTTTATAAGAAGTCGTTTCGGCTATACTATGTAAAATATCGTTTCGGCCATACTTTGTAAAAAGTCGTTTCGGCCATACTTTGTAAAAAGTTGTTTCGGCCCGATGATACTTTATAAAGTCCGTTTGGACATGCTTTGTAAAAAGTCGTTTCGGCCAAACATTTTAAAGTCGTCTCAGTCATATTTTGTTAAATGTCGTTTCGACCATACTTTGTAAAAAGTTGTTTCGGCCATACTTTATAAAGTCCGTTTGGACATGCTTTGTAAAAAGTCGTTTCGGCCAAACATTTTAAAGTCGTCTCAGTCATACTTTGTTAAATGTCGTTTCGACCATACTTTGTAAAAAGTCGTTTCGGTCATACTTTATAAAGTCGTTTCTCAGCGGCAATATACTTTGTAAACAGTTTTGTATAAAGTCGCTTCGGCCATAATTTGTATAAAATCGTTTTGGCTATACTACTTAGGTATAACGTCGAAAAACGTCCATGATTTTTATTGTTATAAAGGAAGGGAATATGATTGATTTTAGAATCAAAAATTATAAAAAATATCTTTTAATCATTAATCCTTACTACAGTTTAGTGTGGCCGAAACGTCTCGCTTTTTCAAAAATATAATAAAGAGTATGGGACACAGGATGATAGAAAGAAAACTAAGCGATTTAATTTAAAGATAAAATTGGAGAAGATAGCTCTTATAATATGCTTTCAAACATTTTTAAACAAAATTTATACCACGTCATCGTATTGCCAATGACCACGCCGACGAGGGTGTTTTTAAAAGAGAAAATGTAAAATATGTAATATCTTAGACGATGAATTTCATTTTTTCTTTAACTGTAAAATAAATGAAAATAAAAGAGAAATCTTTCTAAAATATACAAACATATGTGAATTTTAATACACTTAATTTTACTGATAAACTCGTGATTATACTAAATCCATCAACACCATATGACGTAAAAGCAGTTGTTTCTTTTATTAAAGAGTCATTAGAACTGAGGAAAGGAGAACAATAACTGTTTTTATCATATATATCTCTTATAATATTGTCGAGTTTTCATTATGTTTGATCATGTTTGTTTTGTCAATGTATTTGCCATAACCAAAATTGGTTTTTGTCTGTTTTTGCAAATAAAGAATTATTTAAACCACCTTGACTCGATCCCATGCATGAGGGTCCTGTACGGTCGGCCCTGGCTTGCCACTTTTTTCGGCATTTAAATAATTTAGTTTTATCTTAAAGATAAAACTAAATAAGGTAATTGATATAATTTTGAGTGACACAAATTAAAATATCTAATATTAATAAAAAGTAAAATGAGAAAAAAATGAGAGATAAAATAAACAAATAAATGAATTGATGAATAAAAATAAAAATAAAAGATAAAAATAAATAGAACGAAAAGCTAGGCCAATCAATCGGCAGTGCGCGGCAGCACTGAACGTTGTCCTGGTAAACCATCAGCCAATTAAACAGTTTGATAAGCCAAATTTTGTGTGTAAATAAATTCAAAAATATTTATATAAATCGAAATAGTCCTTTTATTTAGCAAAAAATAATTAGTATCAGGCTTTGTGTGTACAAAAAAAGAGAGAGAAAAAAGACTGGGTAAAGAAAAGAAAGAAAGGATGTATGCATACTTTTTACTCCTCTATATTAGCCTATTGTTAGGACTTTATAGTCGGCTAGTACACCGAAACGCTGTCCGAAAGAAGACAAACGCTCCACGTACGTTAATTAAAAATTGGTTAGCACAAACCAGATTGCAAATGAGACAACACTCCACCAAAGATCAAATAATTTTGGCGTAGAAGTTATCACTAAAAGATAACCGTGATTAGGTCCTTCGACAATGAGCATAAAAAAAATACCGCATAACAAGCTGTATATAGACTTTGTTCGTTTAACTTGCTTATTACAGGTTCCTGCTTGGCTGTCACTGGATGAGGGTATCAATGCCTTTTACCGTCATGCGTCAAACTGGGTTTATTCTGCTATTGTTAGCAACAATTTGGTTAAAATTTTACCGTGCTTCGTCAAAATATTCTTATCGTGATTCGTCAGAGGTCTCAAATAATTATTGTTACTGTTATTTTTTGAAAAAAAATCATGTGATTCGTCAAAATCAATCGATTTTTCATCGTCTAAAAGAAAGTGTGCATTTTATCGTCATGCACAAAAAATGACCGTTAATGTCATTTGGCAATATTTTTTATAATAGGCCCAGTTTTATTCAATATTTTTATAAACGATATTTTTTCTTTGTTAAAAACTATAACTTGTATAATTATGCACATAACAATATCCTTTCAAAATCTGATTCTTATTTGACATTAGTTATTATATATCCTTCGAGAAAGACCCTGCTTGGCTGTCACTAGATGAGGGTATCAATGCCTTTTACCGTCATGCGTCAAACCGGGTTTTTTTCTGCTATTGTTTATAGCAACAATTTGGTTAAAATTTTACCGTGCTTCGTCAAAATATTCTTATCATGATTCGTCAGAGGTCTCAAATAATTATCGTAACTGTTATTTTTGGAAAAAAATTCATGTGATTCGTCAAAAATAAAATGCAGAATAATCCAGAAAAATTCAAGCAATAGCGATTGGTAGTAAAACACATAAAAACAACATGATAGTCTTCATTTAAATGCAAACAATATCAAATGTGATGATGAAGTTAAACTACTTGGTGTGATCAATGATTTTATGCTCGACATAAACCACTGATGATATATATCGATAATAAAATTGAGAACGGAAAACATGGGGAATGTGTCAAGGAGGCAACAACCCGGCTATAGAACAGACAACAACAGAAGGTCACCAACATGTCTTCAACTTGTGCAGCGAGAAATTCCCGCACCCGGAGGTGTTCTTCAGCTGGCCCCTTAAAGGGAAATCACACTATTTATACTACTAATAATGATTCATTGAAATTTTGCATGCAGACAGATCATACTTATTACAACATTTTAGGCGAAAAAAACAATTGGGGTCACCGATGTTGTTTTTGAGATATGACGTCATCAAAAAGTAAAGAATCGCGTTATACCGAAATATAGAAATAGCGCTTTAAGTTGCTAATTGAAGGCGAAATTATTGAAAAACGATCTTTCACTGGTATAACTAAAACATTCAATTGTAACTTTTACCTTATACACATTTATTTTTCTCAGTTTCTTTATTTTTCAAGGCCTTTGAACATTTCCCGCCATTTTTAATTTCTATTTATTATAGATTTTTCTTGAAATAAAAAAAATCTACTAATGTTTTTTCCTTCAAACTTCTGCATAAGCTGCAGCTTCAGGGGAGATTTTAAAAGCATAAATAAAAAAGGGGGGTCACCGATGTTTTAAATCCGCTAAAACGGAAATAATCTTATTATCGATTTTTGGCGGGAACTATAACTAACGCTCAGAGAACGACATTGCTAACATAGGAGCATTTCTTGCAATGCTTGGAACTATTGGGTTGACTTAAACCTTTTCACTTCAAAATATAATATCATTTTTTCAAGGTATTTCGATTATTAATTGATATTTCTATCAATCTATAGAAACGTTTTAACATTACATACTGTAACAGTTTACGTAATTGTCAAAGTTGAAGTCATCTGAATTTTTTAATTGCATTTGTTGTATAGGGAAAACGATTGTCTGCCTCGTGCCGTATTAGAAATAATTTACGGATCCGGATTTACAGATTTAGAATCCTCTACTTCGGAATACTGAGGGTATCCGGGCTGAAAAGTAACACGTTCCATTTAGACTACAAACAGAATATATTCACTAACTTGTCCATTCGCACCGGGAAGATAAAACCTGAAATGCCGTATTAAAAAGCCACAAACTCGGCACTTTTAAAAAAGCCCTTAACGACACCATTTTCGGAAGAAATTTAAAATTCGGGATTCCCGTAATTACATAACGCTCCATAATCGATCGCACCAACGTTAGTTCGACTTTCAGTGAAATTTTGAGTTAAAGTTTTATTTTGATTTCGAACATTTATTCCAGTAAGAGTTCTAGTCAAAGCTCGAGTTACACTTATAAACTTCCGAGTTATACTGTTAGATAGAGTAAAAATTCTGGTAAGAGTTAAAATTTTGAGATCCGATGAAATTAGGAGTAAGATTGCAGTTTCTATTTTCTGTGGGTGCAACTCTTTTTCTTTAAATGTATATTCTTTTATTACATTTATATTTTATTACGGTATATGCCAATGCTGATTAATGATAGTTAATTTGAAAATAACTGATTGAATCTGTGTGCCAATTTAAACACTCTCTGCTATATCATATTGGCCATTTTTTTTCTCTCAAAAGAACCGAAGAATCAAGAGCTTATCATCTACCTTTGTATTAAAAAAAAAACTGGTTGACCTTTTCAGTCATGGTCGGAATCCGACAATCTCACTGTATCAATGTCTACAGCCAAGGGGGGTCAGCCAAGTGATCACATTGAACACGAACCTACATCTGAACTATTAGGCAGCAACCATTTGATTTTCTGGGGGGGGGGGGGGGGGGGGCTATGGGGTTTTTTTCTGTACAAACTTTTTTTTTCGCCTGCGGGGAAAAACAATCTATTTTTTTCGCGACAAGTCGAAAACAATTTTTTTCTTTCAATTTTAGCATTACATATAGTGGCAGCTGAGGGTGAAACAAACAATTTTTTTTTCTCAGAATCAAAAACAAATTATTTTTTTCTCCAAAAACTGGAAACAAACTTTTTTTTCCAAAAAAAAAACATAGCCCTATACCTCTAGCCAATGTAGAAAAGTAAACGCATAAAAAAAAGTAACGAACATATGTGTAAAAAAGAATCCAGAAAATTGAAAGTTCTGAAAAAAAATTGGATCACACTTGAATAAACTGACAAAAATGGAAATTTACCATTCTTTCATCATGCCAAACCTAAGTTACTGTCCACTCACATGGCATTTTTGTAGCGAGCGCAACACCAAAAATATATATAAAAAAACCTGCCAGAACCGGAGCGCTCAGATTTATCTGTAATGACTACAATAACTCATAGGAACAATAACTCGAACAATCTTAACTACCAACACTTAAAATCAGACGCACGAGAACCACGGCATAAAAAACTGTGACAAAATCCAGTCCAGAGCTCTTACACAATTAATTAAATTTTAAAAATTACTCGTATAATATTTTAGATATTAACTCACATAAAAAAACATATCATATGCACATCAAAGATTAAGGCTTCTTCTTGACATTTGAAGGTCCCTACTATGTATTGGCTATCTAAACAACACAAAAAAAACCATTTAAATATTGTTTCATCTCGGCCTCTAGTAAGTGTTCTACAAATAATTTTTCAGTGCTTTTAACAAGTAGCTTATCATAAACTATTGTAATAAAATATATGAACATAGTGGAATAAACTATTTTTGGAGTGAAACAAATTCTTTGGATGTTTTAGATAAATTACGTGCTTTTGATGGTCCTTTTGATTCTGTTGACAGTTTTGATTTTTCTACTCTTTACACTACACTTCCACACTATTTCATCAAACAAAAGTTATCCTATTTAATTAAATGGTCGTTTAGTAAATCTGAATGCAAATATATTTGCTGCAGCACATTTAAAGCCTTCTTCTCTAATGAGAAAGGTAAATATGCTCGATATACTTACTGGAGGTGTGATGAGGTGACTGAAGCTGTTAATTTTCTCCTTGATAATTTTTTGGACGTTTCGGCAACAAAGTTTATCGACAGGTTGTGGGTATTCCTATGGGCACTAATTGCGCCCCTTTATTAGCAGACTTGTTTTTGTACTTTTACGAATCACAGTTTAAGACTAAACTCAGTAAAGACCTGTCGAAATTGCATTTAATTGATAAATTCAACAACTCTTACCGTTATCTTGATGATATTTTTTCGTTAAATAATCCAGAATTTTCTCAATATACTGCTGAAATTTACCCCAAGGAACTTAATTTAAATAAATCAAATTTAAACGTTAATAATCGTCTTTTCCTAGATTTATATATCTCGGTTTTAAACGGGAAACTCCAAACTAAAATTTACGACAAAAGGGACGATTTTTCGTTCCCTATGGTTAAATTTTCCATATTTAGATGGTGATGTTCCTTTGGCACTGTCTTACTGTGTTTATATTTCACAGCTCGTTCGCTATGTCCGTGTCTGTTGTGATGTTTTTGATTTTAACAAACGTAATCTATGTAGTTCTGGTGATTATTAAACCAGGGATCACGTTACCATAGATTACTTTACTAATTTTTTCCATAGATATAAAGAATTGGTTTTGTAGTTGTTCCTGTAGAAAACATATTTCAAGCGGGATAGCACATCCTCATTTTTATGGAAATGTTGTTAACCGTGCCCGGAAATTTAGAAATGATCCTGGTAAACTTATCGCTCTTTTAAATAAACTTATTCTAAAAGGTTACCAATTCAACACTGTAATAAAATCATTGAATATTGGTTTTATTGGTATAAATATTGATTTTGTTACCAGTAAATAAAAAGCAAACTAAATATTACTGGTATGCTATATACATATACTCATTCATGGATCTACAATGTGTCGATACCTGTATCTTGGCATTGCACGAGGTCATGTTTTTTTGTTGTTTGATTGTACCAGTACCCGGCCACGCCCACTTGTATTTTTGTCCATTTGCAGAGTTAATAGATATAGGAAGATGTGGTGTGAGTGCCAATGAGACAACTCTCCATACAAATAACAATTTAAAAAGTAAACCATTATAGGTAAAAGTACGGCCTTCAACACGGAGCCTTGGCTCACACCGAACAACAAGCTATAAAGGGCCCAAAATTACTAGTGTAAAACCATTCAAACGGGAAAACCAACGGTCTAATCTATATAAACAAAACGAGAAACGAGAAACACGTATATATTACATAAACAAACGACAACTACTGTACATCAGATTCCTGACTTAGGACAAGTGCAAACATTTGCAGCGGGATTAAACGTTTTAATGGATCCAAACCTTCTCCCTTTTTCTGAAACAATAGCATAACATCACAACAAAGAAAAACATACGATAAAATATCAATTGGCAGACTTAACTCAATCAAAAAACCTATGATTAAACAATGAACGAATATATTTTCAACTGATTTTTATAGTTTGTTCTTATGTTGTACTGTTATATCACTGTCCCAGGTAAGGGGAGGGTTAGGATCCCGCTAACATGTTTAACCCCGCCACATGTATATGTATGTATGTGTCTGTCCCAAGTCAGGAGCCTGTAATTCAGTGGTTGTCGTTTGTTTATGTGTTACATATTTGTTTTTCCTTCATTTTTTTTTATATAAATAAGGCCGTTAGTTTTCTCGTTTGAATTGTTTTACATTATCATTTCGGTACCTTTTATAGCTGGCTATGCGATATTGACTTTGCTCATTGTTGAAGGCCGTACGGTGACCTATAGTTGTTAATTTCTGTGTCATTTTGGTCTCTTGTGGAGAGTTCTGTCTGTATTGTTACGTCGTAGCTACCAATTCTGGCTTTAATACAACGGGGTGAAGGCGCCGTCGATTTACTGACGTCTCGTGAGAGCAGCTTTAAAGCTCGCAACGCTCGTTTCGCGCACAATAGTGTCCTCAAGATGGTTCCACAATGTTCCAGTTAATAACTGTGGACACAACGAATGAGTTTGAGTATTGCTGAGTTTTACTGGTGGGAATGTCAAAGCACCTAGTATTGTTCCTCACTTGATTTTCCAATATGTTTGTTGCCTGGTAATTTTCAAACTTTTTTGCTGTGATGGTTCGGCTTGGTCTGGCTGATTTTAAAAAGTCGTCTGGATCGATAGCATGCAGGTACCAATTCCTCAACCACCTTGTACAAAAATATAAGTTTTTGGCTAGTGCGTCTGGCTTTTAGTTCTTGAAGTTCCAGTTTGTCGAGCATGTCTGTTACGCAGCCATCTTCTCTGGTTTTGTAGTCGCCTGTTATAAAGAGTGCTGCTTGTCGTTGTATACGCTCCAGTGTGTTTGCATCTATTATACTGTAGGGGTCCCATACTGTTGCCACATATTCCATTGTTGATCTATAAACTAAGGCAATGTAAGCGGTTTTCTTTCATTCCTGCAGGCAGTATCTTAAATTCCTTCTGAGGAAGCCAAGGGTTGAACTTGCCTTTTTTGCAACATTTGTTATGTGTGTGCTCCACTTCAGGTCTTCTGATATCTGCACTTCTAGATATGGGTTGTTTTGAACTTGTTGGAGTATCTGGCCGTTGAGTGAGTAGAATCTCTGGCTTTTGTTTTTGATGCTCAGGATGTAGCATTTTTTAGCGTTAAATCGCATACCCCATTTAGTTGCCCAATCTTCTAGGTTTGCTAGGTCTTCTTGCAGCAGTTTGTGGTCTTTTTCTGTTTTGATGGTTCTATACAGTAGGCAGTCATCGGCGAACAGCCGTACTGATGACTTGACAGTGTCTGGAAGGTCATTTATGTGACATAAGAAGAGTAATGGTCCAAGTACTGTTCCCTGTGGAACTCCAGAGTCCACTTTTACTTCTTCAGATTGTTCCCCCTCTACTACAACTTTCATCTTCCTCTGTGTAAGAAACATATTTAGCCAGTTGTTAAGTGGTCCTCGGATTCCATATTCTTCCATTTTTGATAATAGCTTGTTGTGTGGTACAGTGTCAAAAGCTTTGAAAAAAATCCAGGATTGCAATGTCAGTTTGTAGTCCGGCGTCAAATGCTTTCATGAAGTCTTGCAAGGTGACTAACAGTTGTGTTTCGCATGAATAGCCAGATCTAAATCCATGATTAAGTGATGTTAAGACTCTGTGTGTATCAAGGTGTTTTAGAATGTGCTTGCATATGATGTGTTCTAGTAGTTTGCAAGGTACCGATATTAATGAGACTGGTCTATAATTTTCTGCGGCGTGTTTGTCTCCCTTTTTGAAGACGCACGAGATGTTTGCGTTGAGCCAGTCTTCGGATAGTAATCCAGTGTCTATTGATGTGTGGAAGATGGCAGTGAGTCCTGGTGCTATTTCTGATGCACATTCTTTTAGTATTCTGTTTGGTATACCATCTGGTCCAGATGCTTTTGATGGGTTTACATCTTTAAGTAGTTTTTCGAGACCATTAGTTGTTATAATAAGTTGTGGTATTGATTCTTTGATGTATTTTGTTGTTTTAGGTATTGATGTTGATTTGTCAATTGTGAATCACGGATCTAAATTGATGAATTAGTATGAGTTGTCTCATTGGCAATCATACCACATCTTCTTTTTTATATTATAATTTATTATTTTCTTTTAGTTATCAAGTCGATTAAAAGCTCTACAGAGTCCATATTTACTATGTTAAATTGTACATATCATGCCCGACTCAAAATAAAATCATCATTACTTGCTTCTTTACTTATTTATCGTAAATTCCGGAAATACAAGCTACTCCGTTATTGGTTTTTGTTATTATACACAGAAGTAAACAAAATTTTTGTCGCCTTGTTTACAGAACTTCGAAGTTACAGATGAAGTAAATTTTATTTAAAGGACCAGAACAACAAGACCATAAAACATTGGTATAAGTCATTGCGTAAACCCTGAACTTAATGTTTGTTTCTAAACGAAACCACCAACCAAATGTAAAAAAGGGGGGTAGGCATGCCTTGCAGTGAAACGATAAAATGTTGTCGGTAAATTCGTCAATTTAACACAATTTAAACTAACGATTCGTGTCACATTTTCGTGTTAATTGCATATATATGCATTGGTAAATGTCACAATGTAGATTTGTTACAGGTAAATCATTATGAGGTGTCTTTAGTCTTAATTATGAGGTGGGTCTCTTTGGGTCTAAGCGTGACACAGGATTGCCGATTTTTTGTAACCGTGACAAGTGAAAGTCAAATTATTTTGCCGTAAAAATGGGAAATGAAGTCTAGCTGGAAACAGGAAATTACAAAAAATGAGAATTGAGGGGGGATAGGAGGGGTCGTGATCCCGAAATCCCGGACTTAAAAAAATGAAATCCCGAGGTCCCGAATTTAAATAAAGTAAATCCCGACGTCCCGAAATCCGATAAAAAGGATTCCCGGATCCCGAAAGGGTCAATCCCGAAATCCCGAGCTTAAAAACACCCGATCCCGATAAAGGTCCTATCCCCCCTCAGAATTGCTTACTTACATACAAATGTAGTGTAAGCGGGATACGGGATTAGACCCCACCCCCCATATGAGGTTAGTATTGCCCTGTATTGTCAGGCTTCAAACAGTCCTTTACAGCTACCGTTAGCATCAAATTGGTTAAAATTTTTGTGATTTGGCAACATATATATATTCTTATCATGATTATATCTATCTATCATGATTAATCAGAGGTCTCAAATAATTATCGTTACCATCATTTGGCAAGAATTTCTACTGTTATTTGTCATGGAGGTACCTGAATTACGACCCTCAGTTATCCCAAATTAGACTAGTCAAATCAATCCTAATTTTCATATTCAATCACTGATCAGATTAGTAGGATAAAATACCATTCTGATCAATAACATTTTAATATTGATCTCTACAATCAGACAATGTTACATGACATGTTCCATATTTTTGTAGATGATCAGTTAAATTAATGATTTAAAGATCTAAGATCACTGCCTGCTTTTGGTGTCATTTTAATGAATGTAAATTGTAATTTTCTTAGCTATATGTAGCACTGGATTAATTCTTTCTAGCTATATATAGATTTACCATTTTTTTGGGGTCAAATTTTCAATATGTATACAAATTGTTTATGCAAACAGTTGCTATTTGTCTGCCTGACTTGGGACAGGTGCAAACATGTGACTGTTATAAAACATGTTTTGTGAAATTTCAATCCTCCCCCCTAAACCTCTATCCAATGTAGAATAATCATACTCACAGTAAAACTCAAGTCTGAGTCTGAAAAAACACCCATATGTTACCCAGCCACATTCTTTAAGTGCCTGACCCAAGTCAAGAGCCTATAGTTCAGTGGTTGTTGTTGGTTCATGTCTGTCATATTTGTTTAAATGTTGTGTAATGAAATAAGCCATTAGTTTTTCTCATTTGAATTGTTTCATATTTTTCATGTCAAAATCATTATACATGAAAAATTTTCGTCAAATTTTCATGGCTCTTATGAAAAGGATGATTATATATGTAAGCCTCAAATCTATGTCCTTTTCTCAAATCTATGTCCTTTTTAATATAATTGCGTCATAGACGTTACAAATCTGTGTCCTGTATTGTCTCACATCTATGTCCTTTATTTACTCAAATCTATGGCTATTTTTGGCTCAAATCTATGTCCTTTCATTGACGTAAAACATAACAAAACGTCATCAAGTAGCAATGAAAAGTTAACAATTACAGGTGTAAGTACGGCTTTAACACATAGCATAAAACACACATGTAACAAACATTGAACAAGTGGTTTATATGACAAAAGCAAGGTTAATATTTTATCTATTAATACACATGGTTTAGAATTGCTTTATGTTTTGTTTTTTAAACTGGAGGAAAATCTGTTATGAATAGTGGACTGATGGAATATTT
Source organism: Mytilus edulis (assembly GCA_019925275.1). Lineage (NCBI taxonomy): Eukaryota > Metazoa > Mollusca > Bivalvia > Mytilida > Mytilidae > Mytilus > Mytilus edulis. The sequence goes on from CM034362.1 coordinate 66,378,991, forward strand.
TCAAAAACGTCAACTAGAGATTTATGTCTGCAGCTTGATAGTGATGAATTAATAAACATTTATTCAAATGTTTTTGGCATTTAAAAATCAAACATGTTCTGTACTTTGACCTATAATGGTTTACTTTTATAAATTGTGACTTGAGAGCAGAGCTTTGGTCTAGATGTGAATAATAAGATGTGGTATTAGCGCCAATGGTACAACTCTCAATCCAAGTCCAAATGTATAAAAAGTTTACAATTATAAGTCAAAGTACAACCTTCAACATTCTGAGCCTTTGCTCAAACTCAAGAATCACACTGAACTGCAGGCTATAAAGTGCCGCAAAGTGACTACTCTAAAACAATTCAAACAGGAAAACCAACAGTCTAATCTATAAATAAAATGCAAGAAACAAGAAACTCATATAGCATGAACTGATGGTGGTAATGATTTAGGACTGAATTCTTGGGGAAATAAATGGAATTTGGTTTATAAAGCCAGACAATTAAATTTCACTTACGTCCAGTAGTTGTTATAAACAAATGACTATAACCTCACAAACAAAATGGCTTCCTATTTTACCCCAAAAAACAGGGGTTAAAAAATCCACTAGCCCGACGCCAGGGACTAGCTCATTTACGCCTCGGGCAATTAAAATGTGTAATCCGATATGCCCGACGGACTAGTAACAAAAAATTCTTGATGTTTCCAAAATAGAAAGGGAAAAATCCCTTCATCACTATTCTATGTTAGCCATTTCGATTCAATTAAGTCATCCGGGATTCCAAGAATTTGAACTGGTTTGTACAGGTCCTGTTGTACATATTTTTAAAAATAGAACAAATAACTCTGGCATGTCTGGGTGGCCTGGTATCATGTGTTGATTGCAATTCTCGTACTTTAAATATCAATTTCTCATACCATGGCTTGGGGTATTGTACAGCTCTTGAGCACGAAACTATGCAACAAAATATTTCTTAATATTTTAGTACGGGAACCGCAGGAAATTCGTCAGTTTCAAAACGAAAAACAGTAGATGAAGGGAGTAACGAGGCTGAAAATTCATCCCCCCCAAAATGCTAAATACGACAGGGAAAAGCCGCGGAAAAAAAATGATAGTGTCCAGGAGAGCAGGGCTGTCAAGGCTTTAGTGCGAGACTCACACATGTTCATGCTTATTTGGCGGCATTTTCCTTTAATCTATTGTTTTTTCTCTTTGATCTTTACAATTTGGCAAAAAAATCACGCATTCACTTCCTGAAAAGTTGGCAGAACTGGGACACAATGATTGCCCTGGCAAGGTTGGCTGTTGCTGATGAAAAAAACAGACAATGCTCTGTGAATATTGTCGTTAGTTGTCCCAAGCAAGCCAATAAAAAGTCTGCTTTGAATGTGGGAACAACTAAGTTAGGTTAAGCACCAAAAGAATAAATAACAGATCAACAAAAATTATTAAATACAGTGTATAATGTCTCCTTCAAAACAAAGGACACCAACTTTGTATTATGCAGCAAACTCTTCATTTTTAAGGCATACTAGGGCTAGCTGGTCAGTTTTGATGGACTAGCAGTTCTTCCAACAGGGCTAGTAAAATCCTGCTGCCAATAAGTCCTGGGCTAGTTAGCTGTAACAACAATTTTTAACCCCTGAAAAAAATTCGCAAAACTTTTTGCCATATGTATCTTTTCTAAATAAGGAAAAAAACAAAAAGAGTTGCAGATGCAGAGAAACAAGATTTTTGACACTAATGAACCATGTCATAATTAAAAGTAAGCTGACATTATATGACAAAATTATAGAAAACTGTAGATACATGTAGGTCTGAAAGGGAACCTGTTTCCAGGTGCAAACATTTTGGAAAAAAATCTAGAATTTTGTCTTTGTTGAATTCTAATTAATTGAAGTTTGTCATCTTTAAATTTTGTATGTTTATGTCTCATCATTTTCAGTTAAATATTGGTACGTATGATGGTATAGAAGGATGTCATCCCCTAGTGTCAAAGCTGAGAATGGGAGTAAAGTGTTGCCAGGAGACAAGTCTGGGTTGCCATGGGAGATATGGAGAATTATACTTTCCTATCTCACTGCAGAAGACCTCTGTGGATCAGCCTGTGTATGTAAAACATGGAATGATCTGGTTATGAGTCTGGACAGCACTAGGTAAATACAATAAAACAAGAAATGAATAGTAAAATAAAATGGATTTCAGTATTTTTCCTGTTGAAAAAGTTTTCTTAAGTTCATGAGCTTGGTAAAAGCTTGTAGAAATACTTATTTTGTTGTTGAAGAATTGAGTTTTTTTTTAGATAATTTAAATTCATGGTAATTCAAGTTTAACTGAACATATTAGAATTAAATCATAAATAAATCTTGCCTTTTAAAAAATGAGAGGCATTTCTTACACTTATGGTTTAGTTCAATTACAAGGTAACTAACAAATTGTTTTGGCACTTAAGACATTGAGCTTTTGCAAACACGTGGATCAACCTAGTGCAAAACTTGAACCTTTGAAAAAAAGTTCTATAGATGACCAATCCAGTCAGAAACCTAGCAGATCAGAACACTACAAGTACATGCAAGAAATGTGAAATCGCTTTCTGTTAAGAGGTCTTAGAAATATTGAACACCATAAGGGTCTTAACAAATAAAATTAGAGAGGTCTATAGATGACCTTTAAAGACTCTGCATATATGATATAGAGATTTTCATCATCCTTTGTTTCAATGCTTGGATCATGCTGCTAAAGTTTGTCTATTACAAATGCATCCCATATCATGTCAGATTATGATATGGCAAACTTAGGCTTTTGCAAATGTGATTATGTCATATATATATATTTCATGATATAGAACAAACATAGGCTATACATAAAATAAGAATACATAACTCCATATATTGTCCTAAGGGAAATAACTTTTGCTGGACCTTTTATTCAGAAATATTTTTTATAGCAAAATAGTGAATTGAAATAGGGAATATGACAAAGAGACAAAAACCAGACCAAAAGCAGAAAACAGCCCAAGGCCAATAATGGGTCTTCAAAGAAGCTAGAATATCCTGCATACGGAGGCAGACTTCATCTCGCCCTACACAATAATGGATATTAGATCAGTGAAATGGTTACCAATCAATATCTAAAGTCTGAAAAAACAAATAAACTAATTACAAAAAACACACAAGACTAACAAAGGCTAGAGTCACGACTTGGGACAGGTGCTAAAATGTGGGATCCCGCTAACATGTTTAACCCCGCCACATTATTAGCTCACCTGTCCCGAAGGGACAAGTGAGCTTATGCCATCACTTGGCGTCTGTCGTCGTCCGTTGTCTGTCGTCGTCGTAAACTATTTCAAGAATCTTCTCCTCTGAAACTACTGGGCCAAATACTTTCAAACTTTAACTGAATGTTCCTTAGGGTATCTAATTTATAAATTGTATCCGAAGTTTTGATCTATCAACAAACATGGTCGCCATTGCTAAAAATAGAACATAGGGGTCAAATGCAGTTTTTGGCTTATAACTCAAAAACCAAAGCATTTAGAGCAAATCTGACATGGAGTAATATTGTTTATCAGGTCAAGATCTATCTGCCCTGAAATTTTCAGATGAATCAGACAATCTGTTGTTGGGTTGCTGCCCCTGAATTGGTAATTTTAAGGAAATTTTGCTGTTTTTGGTTATTATCTTGAATATTATTATAGATAGAGATAAACTGTAAACAGGAATAATGTTCAGCAAAGTAAGATTTACAAATAAGTCAACATGACGGAAATGGTCAGTTGACCCCTTTAGGAGTTATTGCCCTTTATAGTCAATTTTTAACCATTTTTCGTAAATCTTAGTAATCTTTTACAAAAATCTTCTCCTCTGAAACTACTGGGCCAAATACTTCCAAACTTTAATTGAATGTTCCTTAGGGTATCTAGTTTGTAAATTGTATCCGAAGTTATGATCTATCAACAAACATGGTCGCCATTGCTAAAAATAGAACATAGGGGTCAAATGCAGTTTTTGGCTTATAACTCAAAAACCAAAGCATTTAGAGCAAATCTGACATGGAGTAATATTGTTTATCAGGTCAAGATCTATCTGCCCTGAAATTTTCAGATGAATCAGACAATCTGTTGTTGGGTTGCTGCCCCTGAATTGGTAATTTTAAGGAAATTTTGCTGTTTTTGGTTATTATCTTGAATATTATTATAGATAGAGATAAACTGTAAACAGGAATAATGTTCAGCAAAGTAAGATTTACAAATAAGTCAACATGACGGAAATGGTCAGTTGACCCCTTTAGGAGTTATTGCCCTTTATAGTCAATTTTTAACCATTTTTCGTAAATCTTAGTAATCTTTTACAAAAATCTTCTCCTCTGAAACTACTGGGCCAAATACTTCCAAACTTTAATTGAATGTTCCGTAGGGTATCTAGTTTGTAAATTGTATCCGAAGTTATGATCTATCAACAAACATGGTCGCCATTGCTAAAAATAGAACATAGGGGTCAAATGCAGTTTTTGGCTTATAACTCAAAAACCAAAGCATTTAGAGCAAATCTGACATGGAGTAATATTGTTTATCAGGTCAAGATCTATCTGCCCTGAAATTTTCAGATGAATCGGACAACCTGTTGTTGGGTTGCTGCCCCTGAATTGGTAATTTTAAGGAAATTTTGCTGTTTTTGGTTATTATCTTGAATATTATTATAGATAGAGATAAACTGTAAACAGGAAAATGTTCAGCAAAGTAAGATTTACAAATAAGTCAACATGACGGAAATGGTCAGTTGACCCCTTTAGGAGTTATTGCCCTTTATAGTCAATTTTTAACCATTTTTCGTAAATCTTAGTAATCTTTTACAAAAACCTTCTCCTCTGAAACTACTGGGCCAAATACTTCCAAACTTTAACTGAATGTTCCGTAGGGTATCTAGTTTGTAAATTGTATCCGAAGTTCAAAGCTAGGCTAAATGAGTTTCAAAGTATCTAGTATAAATTTTATATTTTATTTCCTTGTATGTCAAGAAACATAGCTCCTATGGCTAAAATAGAACATAGGAGAAAATGATTATTTTTTTTGGCTTTTGAAGAAAATAGGACGATCCAAAAAACATTTAAATAAATTGAAAAGCCAAAATAATCATTGATGAGAGATTTAACCAAAAGAATTAAGGTGAGCGATTCAGGCTCTTGAGAGCCTCTTGTTTATGTATGTGCCTGTCCCAAGTCAGGAGCCTGTAATTCAGTGGTTGTCGTTTGTTTATGTGTTACATATTTGTTTTTCGTTCATTTTTTTAACATAAATAAGGCCGTTAGTTTTCTCGTTTGAATTGTTTTACATTGTCTTATCGGGGCCTTTTATAGCTGACTATGCGGTATGGGCTTTACTCATTGTTGAAGACCGTACAGTGACCTATAGTTGTTAATGTCTGTGTCATTTTGGTCTTTTGTGGATAGTTGTCTCATTGGCAATCATACCACATCTTCTTTTTTATATAGGTTAAATATATATTTTTGGAGATTTCCATTACCTCTCGTCAATGTGGGATAAACAAATACACAGCAAAACTCAGTTTAAAAGAACTTTAAATAATTGATACATGCACAATGTATGTAAATAATAAATGTGATACTTTGTATTCTATAATCTATCAATTACACAGAAAAATTCAATTAGAAATGTTATCTTTAATTGCTATGTATTTAAATGAAACAATTCTTACCAAGTATTTTATTTTATTGTTTAAAGGTGGCATGAGTTATATTTACAATGTTCAGATTGGAAACACCCATATTGGCCTCTAAACACAGATTCAGAGCCACTGTCATGGCGACAAGCTTACAAAAACCAAATAATGTCTATAAGGTTCTGGAGTCGATACTCCAAGGAGCCTGAACCAGGCACTAACTGTTTGTATGTATTAAAACGCAGAAAGGATCGAAAAGTGATAAGAGTAGGACGAGACATGGAACATAGTACGTTAAAGAGTGCTTTAGCGGTAGCCAATGATTACGATAGAATTGAGGTGTACCCTGGGATATATGATGAACAGTTTGAGATGTCATCCAAAATACCGTTTGAATTGATTGGAGTGGGAGAGCTTGGGAGTATAATTCTGGTTGTTTGTATCGAGCAGATAGGACTGACAGGTCGAGTCAGTAACCTTGTATTCAGGGCACCATGGTTTACAAATTTTATATTAAAGGTAAACTTAAACATGCATAGATAAGGAAGTAAAGTTTTGCATTTTCTCTATTTTGAACATATAGAAAACCAAAGATGTGGGTTAGTTAGATAATTTTATAATGTTCAGAAGCATTCACAAACATCAAGGAGTCCATAATAGTTACGTTATAGATAAGACAAATCTTTGCATCACAGTTTACTTTATATATTTATTTTTTTTAATTTCATTTTTGTTCAAAGAAAATATTTGATTGAAAAGAAAAGGAAAGTTATTACTGTAAATTCAGAAATTATTGCTTGCATTTATTATTGACAAAATTGCAAAATTAGTTATTGTGATTTTCGGGAAAATCTGCATACAGATACATTTATCAGATATCAGAATGCGAGTTCTTATTATTGATTATTGCGATACTCACCCAGTTGTATTATTCGCCATAATTTAAACCTTGCAATAATTTCTGAATTTACAGCATTTTAGTGAAAATTGTCTGTGATAGGAATAGTTGCATTTTTGCTACCTTTGAAAATTTCAACTTTGTGTTTACCATATAACTAATTGTTCAAAGGAAATTTGCAGTATTGTTTTTATGCCCCATCTAAGATAGTAGAGGGGCATTATGTTTTCTGGTCTGTGGCTCCGTTCGTCTGTTCGTTCGTCCGTCCATTCTTTGGTCCCGCTTCAGGTTAAAGTTTTTGGTCAAGGTAGTTTTTTGAAGAAGTTGAAGTCCAATCAACTTGAAACTTAGTACACATGTTTCCTATGATATGATCTTTCTAATTTTAATGCCAAATTAAAGTATTGACCCCAATTTCACGGTCCACTGAACACATAAAATAATAGTGCAAGTGGGGCATCCGTGTACTATGGACACATTCTTGTTTTCATTGCAAAAGGTTTGAAAGTCAAGATACAAACAAACTTTGTGATAACTTATTAAAAAATTACAAAATTGCATAAATGTAGATACTACAATTATAATGTATGGTGGCCTTCGGCTGTTCTCTGCTTTGGCCTGGTTGTTGTCTCTTTTACACATTCCCCATTTCCATTCTCAATGTTATTGTTTCAGGTGAGGTTTGGATATCTACAGGTAGATAACTGTATATTGGAGGATGGAATGGTCTACGTACAAAGTCCTGGGTCTAGTCACATAAAGTACTGCACATTTAGACATGCAACTGTCATCTTTCAACATTTGACAGCAAGTATTATTGAGAATTGTGAATTTTCACAAACTGACACAGCTGCAGTGACTGTTGAAGGGTATCCCAAAGACGATAGGAACTGGACCTACAATTCTCTCCTGGAAAAAATTTCACAAAATTGTAATATAAAGAATTTTAATCGACAGAAAAAAGACGTTGCTCCATTTTCTGCATATTCTGCATCAACTGCTTTGACATCCGGTCAAAAGACACTTGAAAAATCGTACACATTTTCAACAGATCGTGATTTTGATCATAGAAGGAAAAGTATATGTAGTTCAGGGAAATTTTCAAGCATGGTGACAACAACAGATCATGGGAATTGGGGTCATAGTTCAAACGGGTCGGTGCATTTTGAATCAGTGATAAATTCTGATGTTTTGGATTATCTTCCTATACCTACAGCAGTACTTTGTGATCTTCCATCAGTCAATATGATGACACCAAGTCTGTTGCCAAGGTTTGATTTGTCCACTTATTTGTCAAAATCGGGTAATGACCATGAAAAATATGAACAAAATGGACAAGATAATTATTTAAAACCAACAATATCTCAGTCAAGTGAACAAATGTTTTCTTTACAAAAGACTTCCACAATGGGAGATAATTCATGTGAGCCGTCTGCTTCTACAATGGATAATTCTACATTAAAGCTACCTGAGCCTTCATCCTCAAATGTGAATGATCTGTCAACATCTAATGAGAATGGACCATCATTATCCAATGAGAATGGTCCATCATTAACCAATGAGAATGGACCATCATCTTCCAATGTGATTGGTCCATCAGCATCCAATGATAATCCTCCATCACCTAGCGATTATGTTAATGGAGATACAATAGATTCTTCACGAAACTGTGCTAATTATGTAATGGAAAATGATGCGAGAAATGTACCTGATGATGATGATGAGGCTTCATCACAACATTCTAATGCTATCAGTAACCATAGTAATCGATCAGGAAGTAGTGAAAGTCTGTACCGGGAAGATTCAGATGAGTTTGATTCTGGGTCAGTGGACAGTGGTAATTCAAATCATCATTTAGGTAGGTGAATAAAAATAAATTACTGTTAAGAGTGAAATGTGGGAGGGGGGATAAGGGGGAACATGGTTGACGACTGATCTAAGTAGTTAAACTACTGTATCACTAGCCTGTAAACACTGAGATTGTGAATTCGAATCCATCATTCCCACATGGCAGGTGCACTCAACTCCAACCTTAACTGACCACCAATAAAAACAATCAAAAGAAATAGCACAGTAGGGCTGAAAGTAGGGTTGAACAACTGATCAATCAATCAATGTAGGGGTGGCTCAGGGGTGCTCACTTTTTTTTTGGTAATATTGTCCCACACTATCTTGAGTAATATACTTAAGGCAAAAATGTAAAAACACATGTGCCTCCTTATTTTAAAGTCAATCTTATTAGAGAGATTATCTTTGATAATCTATGTTATTATTTATTTTAGGTGGTAGTTCCACTAGCAGTAGTTATAATCTATGTTATTATTTATTTTAGGTGGTAGTTCCACTAGCAGTAGTTATAATCTATGTTATTATTTATTTTAGGTGGTAGTTCCACTAGCAGTAGTGATATTGAAGAGGTCTCCTATTCATCTGACGATTTCTCATCAGAGGAAGAATCAGTTATCATGTTATCACATCCTGACCATCAAATGCCAAGGTCAATCTCCTCCATTAGTCTGGGAGCAGACGTCCAGTCAATCTGCAGTCAGAACCAATCAGAACACATCAAAATCATCGAAGACAATGACATGAAGAAAGTTTTGGACGAAATTCGAGGATGTATGATTCATCGATGTCGGATCACACAGGGTAAAGGGGGTGTGGTGGTAGCGTTACAAGGTCATGCTGTGATATCTCATTGTGATATTAATTCAGTTGGATATGGTATAAGATGTATTCAGAATTCAAAGGTAGGTTAAACAAGAAGTAAAATTACAAAATAACCGAACCCAAAGGTCAATTCAATTCAAAATGGAAAGTCCCTTATCAATTGGCAAAATCAAATACTCAAACACATCTACACCATTAAATCTGGTATTATAGCTAGCTACAACCTTTCACTTGTATGACAGCCACATACTATTCCATTGTTAGTATTGACAACAATGTGTCATGTAGTAAGGCTATACAAAAATCAGTAAAAAAACACACACGCACATTCATAATGCCATTGAAGTCCACACAAATTTCAAATAGCATCCTGGTTAACAGGGAATTATGAAATACGTACCATGTATCTTGTATCTAGAAATTATTACATCACGTCATTAACAAATCTTTACAAAAATCTTTTGAAACAGTATCCAATAAAGAATGTGTTAAAGCTATAGGATCCCATTACAGTTTTCATGTGTGTTAATTAAGGATTTTTTTTTTCTTATGTTTTTAATGATAGATATTTAAATTTGATTGATTTTAAAACATTTAAATACAAAATAAAAGATGAACTATAGTCTGTTTTGTAAATTTTCTTAAAATGGCTCAATTTTCAAACAGTTACAGACTTTCCCAAGAGATATTTCGACCTAAAATAGTTTATGTGTTGATATTCATTTGCTAGAAACTAAGCCATAATATTGATTTTTGTCAGACGTGCTTATATGTTACAGTGAATGAACAAAATTTAACATAGGTTATGCATATTTTTCAGGTTGTGATATTAAAGAATGAGATCCATCATTGTAGAACCTCAGGAATTTTTATGAGATTAGCAGCTTCAGGTGTTATAGCAGGTAAAGATAAGATTATAGCAAGAGTTATTTCCTTGATGCTTGTTGGAGTTGTGAGTGCACAAATTCTTCCTAAACAGCCACATAAAAATGATTTTAGGCAAACTTAATTTTTTTCTTATTAGTAACTGCAAAAGATGTGTTCTTTTTATGTGATTGGTCGCTAATTTCGTTATATCACAAGAAGGAAAATAAGATAGATATTAATCTGTATGCTCTGAACACCATAAGTATTTATAAATATGTTTTCAGTGAACACAGAAATTACAGAGATTAATGCATATTTTTCACCAAAAAATAAAAAAGCTTTGCTTATACAAAAGAAGCTAGAATGTTGATAAATACTTCAGAAATGTTATATTGCACCAAAAGCTAACATGTTTTTGATCCCTATAAATAAGGAGTATTGATGTGGTATGATTCAGCTTCCCATCCAAATGAGTTGATGTTAGCAAATGCAATTATAGTCAACTGTAAGTCCCTTAGACAATGAGAAAACCATATATCTGTATCTGCTTTAGTGAAAGGTCCAGAGATGAAAATATGAAACAATTCATTATGAAACTAATACCTTATTATACAAAACTAACAACATGAACGAACAACACTGAACTAAGGAGCCTGGGTAGGATTTCAATATTCAATGATGAAAAAGTTTTTCATTTGTTTTAGGTAATGATATACATTCCAATTGTGAGGCTGGTATTGACATTAGAAAGAATGCTGATCCCATTGTACAGGTATATATAATTAGAATACCGTTAAAAACCTTATTTCATTTGATTTTTTTTCTTCAAGATGTTTAATTGCTTTTTAGAATTTCCTGGCTCAGTCGTCATGTGGTAAGAGCAAAGACTGGTTGGCCTGAAATCAAATAGTGAGTCCAGGTAGGATGTCTTCCTACTAGGACACATTATTCTGTCATCGTGTGAATCAGCAGTGACTGTATATTGCAAAGAAGAAGAAAAAATTGATTTATATGACAAATTTTGGACCCCATTACAATATATATTTCCACTATAAATTTTTACCCTTTCCTTCTTTTTGCACAGTATCTAAAATAATCATGTAAGGTAAAATAATGATGAAGATGATCTGAATCACTTTAAATAAAAATCTTTGTTCTGTTTTATTATAGTGCAACAGAATTCACCACAGTAAGAGATCAGGGGTTGTTGTACTCGGAAGTGGGCGTGGTCAGATTAAAAGTAACGAGATTTACCAAAACAAGGAGGCTGGAGTGTACATTCTGTACAGAGGAAATCCTATTGTCAGGTAAAAGTCATAGTCTCTTTGTAATTCATGTTTTTATCAACTTTCTTTATGGAAGCATGATTTTTCTTATTTATATACAATATGAGGTCAATGTCAGAAAATTATTAACTTTTTTGATTGAATCTTAGAAACAGGAGAGTGAGGTTTACTAAGCTCTTTAACCAGGTGTGTAGTCCCTATACGCTAACTAAGTTTGTGTGCACATCGATTCGGCATGCAAAAAAAAATGACAAAATAAAAATTTATAGATTGAATGTTAAAGGAAACACCTATGTTGTCACTTTTTAATGATGAATATCATTAGATAACGCATTTGGTTTCAAATAAAGTGTTATTGGAGATATGACAAAATCTGACAGTAACTTGTTATCTTTACAAGATTTGAATTTGTAAACTCATCTAAGACATGTTTTTTTGAGACATTTTACAGTGTATGGTTCATCAATTTGGATGAGAATGTACCAATCGGCATTAGAATTATCAGAACCTTCGTATCGTTGAAAATATACGAGGCGATGTGGGCGACAGACTACCAGAGCCAATCACCCTGCAAACACGCCAAAACAGTATTGGAAAGTCTCATCATTTTTCGCGTATGTTGAAAACAAATGTACGATCAACAATGAACGACGAGTTACTAGCATTACTAGCATTACTGCATATTCATCAGCATTTCAGTGTGAATATTGACAATTAAAGTAATAGAGAAGTTTGTTTCTGCCTAGACCCGAAGAGCAGATTTTGGACAATTTTGAGTAAATTCTGTATCACAAATATGTGTTCTTTATGTATTACTCTATTCAGAAGATTTATTAATAGTTTTACATTCATAATGTTTTTATAAGTCCTATCTACATATATATAGCTCCTTTTTTAACCGTCCTATGACAGAAAACCGGAAAAGAAAACATTTTTCTGCATAAAAGGGTCCCAAAAATTTTTCATCTCGCCCAGCTCGGCTGTAGTTGCTTGCACATCGTTTCTTTCTAGCTACGTCCCTGTTAACTGTTTCCTTCTGACATTGACCTTATATAATGTACTGTTTTTATACCCTAGCTACAATGGCTACAGTTAAAGTTTTGAGAATATAAACACAAAAGTTAAACATATTTTCCATACCTTAAAGAACCCTGTTGATATGTATGCTGATGATACAACACTTCATACATATGGAACAAATAAGGAAGAGATAGAAAGGAAACTAAATTATTGGTGTCTGAACAATAGGATGGTTATAAATCCCTTAAAAACTACTTCTATGTTGATTGGAACAAATAAGAAACGGACTTTGCTAGGAAATGATATGAATATATGTATACAAGATAGCCCAATCACACCCGTTGAAATACAGAAACTTTTGGGTGTATATATTGACAAAAATTTGGACTGGAAATTTCAAATTGACTATGTATGTAAAAACTTAAGTTCTCGTATCGCACTGCTATCTAGAATTAAGAAATTTTTGGATATAAGTAGTAGAAAGCTGTTTTATAATGCTTATATTCTGCCCATATTTGATTTTTGTTGCTCAATATGGGGAAATTGCTATGAGGATGGATATAAAAAAATTCTTAAAATGCAGAAAAGAGCTGCAAGGATTATACTTGATGCACCAATACTAACACCTAGTATAAATTTATTTAAAGAGCTAAAGTGGTTGAATTTCAAATCTCGAATTTCATATCATAAACTTATTCTTGTTCATAAAATTCTAAACGATAAAGCACCTGATTACTTAAAGGAACTCTGTTGTCCAATTGTTAACCTACATAGTAGAAATCTAAGGTCATCTGCAAATAATAATTTAGCTGTTGTACGACCGAACACAAATTCAATGAAGAAATCTTTTGCATATACCTCTTCTATACTTTGGAATAAACTACCAAATGAAATAAAATGTTGTGAAAACCTGGACACTTTTAAACAAAAATGTGTTGATTTCTTGTCTATAAATGATTTATAACAACTTACTCAAATATTCTAATGATTTGAATGTTATGTATATATATATATCAATGAATTTATTTTTCTCTTGTTCTACAGACAGTTTATAGTTAGTATGAATAGTGCATTTACATAATATGTTAGAAACTGTAAGCTTTGTAATATTTGTACTGTTTGTTCTTTGTGAGGGCCTCAAGGTAGATTAGCGAAAGCTAATTGAGTCACCCTCTGTAAATAAAGTCATTACTTACTTACTTACTTACTTACCCTAAATTTTGAAAAAAACATTACATTCATAACAGTAATTGACATTGCACAATATATCATTTCGTAAAGATAAATTATTGATGAAGACAACAGGAAGTTTCCTAGCAATAATTGCAATAAAAGCACTGTCTCTTTACTTAGTGTTTGTTTATACTGTGCATGTACTGATTTTGTGTCATGAATGGATAACCATATCCTTTGTTTTTCTGTTAAGTAAATTTACTGTAAAACTAAATAAAATTTTATTACACAACTGACTACTGTTACTATATCAACATATCTAGCAATAACTAGTACTTTATATTCATTAGCAAGAACCATATACACAGTGGAAAGGCTGCTGGGATAGCTATCAATGAAGGAGGTACAGGGTATATTGCTGGTAAGTCATTCCCTTAGCTGGATTTGGCAAAACTTTTAGGAATTTTGGTCCTCAATGCTCTTCAACTTTGTACTTTTTTTGCCTTTTTAATTTTTTTTTATTAGAGCGTCACTGATAAGTCTTTTGTAGACGAAATGCGCGTCTGGCATATATAAGAAATTTAGTCCTGGTGTCTGTGATGAGTTTATTGTATCAATGGAGGTGAGAGACTGAAATTGCAAGATCTGATTTAGGAAGGGAACTCTTTAGGATAAATATGTTACCACATTTGTGATAGTCTATTTTCATACATTGTTTATTTCTTCTATTCAAGTGAAAAGTGTTAATTTAAAAGAATTTCATTGAGTTCCTTTAAAAAAATCTGATATCTTCCATCTGTTAAATAACAAATGACCAAACTATTGATTTGTGTAGACTTTCTATGGTTCTGAAAATAAAAAAAAAGTGGTTTCTTTGGCTACAATCTATCTAAAAGCTAAGCAAGAAACTTGCTTGGTTTTGAAAGACCTTAGATTTTCAGGTTGTTGCTATTTTCTCGAGTAGCTTTTGTTCAAAAGTTATCACTCAGAAATATCAAAGAACTTTTTTTCTTCTATATAACAACATGAATAATTTTGACTAGGTAGTGGAAAACACTCATGATACACCATTTGTAAATTCTAATACATTTGAAAGTATGTTTTTGTTTGTTTGTACTTTTACTGTTCTAATTTTTTCTCTATGTTTTGTAGATAACGTCATATCGGAGAACCATTGGGGAGGTGTAGACATACGACATGGAGGTGACCCAGTTATAGTCCAGAATATCATCTGTAACGGTCTGTCTGATGGTGTTGTTATTGGAGAGAAAGGAAAGGGCAGCATAGAAAATAATGTGATATCAGGTAAGGATAGAGAGAAAGGAAAGGGCAGCATAGAAAATAATGTGATATCAGGTAAGGATAGAGAGAAAGGAAAGGGCAGCATAGAAAATAATGTGATATCAGGTAAGGAATTATATACTGTTAGTACGGTCAAAGGCATCATAATAACCCAACGTCTTTGTTAGTATGGCAAAATTACCTTTTAAACCCTCCTTCATGTCTATGCTTATGACATCAACAGATCTAGAAGGAGGGGGTTTAAGGGAAATCATTTCACAAAAAGTAACAATTTAGGAGATCATCTGTCAAGATCTTTCTGATTGCTTTGTAATTGAGGAGAAAGGCAGCATACAAAAACATATCAGAAAATTATTGACAGTGCATTTACTTTGTTCTTCACAAGTTTCATAAATCATCCTGCAACTCTTAAAAAAATATTCTTGGGAATAAAAACACTTGTAAAGTCATTCAAATTTCAGTATAACTTAATTTTTTATCGTGAGACTGTTATGCTGTAGCAGAGGGGTCATTTAATTTTACCCTTTAGTTTGCCTCAACCAAATGTTATGAAACTTATACACAATGCTCATAACCACCTACAAAATACAGATCAAGTTTGAATTTTGGTGTTGTCACTTTAAGTGATCTAAAAAGTTATACCTCTTTACAAATTGAATAAAATCCAGAATTTTATGTTTCCATTCTGTAACTTAAGTAAGCTTCAACCAAATTTTATGAAACTTTTACACAATGCTTATTGTCACAAATTTCTAATTCAGTTTTGAATTTTGGAGGATGCCACTTTTATTTTTGTAGAGTTTTGGCATTTATTGGTCATATATTGGTATCACGTCGGCGTTGTCGTCAGCGTCGTCCGAAGACGGCTTGTTTCCGGATAATAACTTTTGAATAAGTAAAAAGTAATCAATTAAATTTTAACACATGGTTTATAACCATAAAAGGAAGCTTGGGATTGATTTTGGGGGTTATGGTCCCAAAGGTTTAAGAACTAGGGGCCCAAAGGGGCCAAAAACAGCATTTATCTAGTTTCAGGACAAAAAGTTGTGTATTAGTATTTCAATTGTTCTGAAATTGTACCACAATGTTGAATACCATAAGTAGAAGGTTGGGATTTATTGTAAGGGGTTATTGGGCAAATATTCTAGGAATTAAGGCTCAAAAAGGGGCCAAAACAAGCATTTTTCTAGTTTCAAGGCAATATCTTGTGTGTAACTGTATGGATCTCTGACATTGTACCACAAGTTTCCATATAACACAGGGAAGGCTGGAATTCAGTTTGGGGTTACTTTTCCCGAAGATGTAGGAATAAGGGGCCAATAACTTGTGTTTAAGTGCATTGATCTCTATAAATTTTTAAAAGAAGGTTCAATACCACTAAAGGAAGGTTGGGATCGATTTTGGGGGTTATTGTCCCAATAGTTTAGGAATTAGGGGCTAATAAGGGGCCCCAAAATAATCATTTTTGTAGTTTTCATACAATAACTTATGTTTATGGTGACTTGAATAACAGCGGTATCACTCAGATTACAATTTTACCTTGACAGGTAAGTTTGTATTTAGCCTATAAAATACTTATTTAGCCTTGAGAATTAAAAGGTCAGTTTCCCATTCATACAATAGAGGTTGATAAATTTTGTTTTTGTTTTATTTACACCAAATCTGACAGATTATTATTAAGTTGCAAAATATTTTAAATGAGAGCTGAAATTTTTTCTATCTTTAAATGTGCATTGAACAATGTTGAAGGTTAAAATAATCATAATGTGAACAAGAATGAAGAAAACATCTTGGTCCCAAAAAAACCCATCATCAACCAGGATATAATATTCCAAATTTTAATTTATTATACTAATATCAGTTGAAATCTCAAGCCACTATTTTGCATGTTTACAATGTAGGTCATGTCCCAACAGAAAATCAATGAATTTGACAGTACAATGTACTCTTAGCACAAACACATAAGGTCACTGTGAAATAGACATCTAGGGCAAAAAACAGTCAGTTATACCAAACCAGTTTGACTAGATGTCTAGTTTAAAACCAGTTTGACTTAGATGTGTCCTATATTTTGACAATGTAAATGACATGAGGACCTGCATGGGTTTTTTAATATCTGTATTCTTTAAATTTTTAGGGCATTTTTCTTTTAATAGCCTTAAAAATAACTCTCATTCTGTAAAGCAAATTCTCATGAAAATGATTTTACTATATACCGGGTAGTCTTTCTGTTACAAGATTATTTATCAATTATGCACATTGATCATTATATTATCGGTATTGCATTACAGTTACCTAAGTTTCCTTTTTATTTTGCACAGTTATTTTTATACTTTTGCACCCCATTATTCTCTATTCTTTATTTTGTTGTTCATTTTCTCTATTCTCTATTTTTTGTTGCTATTACATTTATTCTCTATTCTGTAAACCCCATTCTGACCCTTATAGGTAAACTTCTATTGTATGAATGGGATAAACTGAGCTTTCAATTCTCAAGGCTAAATAAGTATTTTATATGCTAAATACAAACTTACCTGTCAAGGTAGAATTGTAATCTGAGTGATACCGGTGTTATTCAAGTCACCATAAGTGTATGATACTCTCTGAAATCAAACCACAAGTTTCCATACCATGAAGGGATGGTAAGTATTGACTTTGGGGGGTTATGGCTAAAAATGTTTCAGAATTAGGGGTAAAAAAGGGGAAAAACTAGGTATTTCTGGTCAGTGGACAATTAAGACAATTTAAAAGCAGGGTAAGGGAGGTAATTCTAAAACATTTAACATACAATGTTGGGTATGTTTGGATTTACCTCCCTTACACTACTTGTATATTATGTATAAGGAAAAGTCAGGTTTTGGACTAATTGCAAAAAAAGGGGGCGGTAGTTGTTTCTGAAATTCCAAACTTTTGAAAAGTTAGAAGAAGGAATCTTTAATTGGCTTTTTTGCACAATATTGCGCAATAGATTTGTAAGATCTTGACATTTGTTTTGTGTCAGAAACTCATATTATGTCAAAAATTTGATCGCAATCCAAATTCAGAGCTGTATTAAGCTTGAATGTTGTGTCCATACTTGCCCCAACTGTTCAGGGTTCGACTTCTGCGGTCATATAAAGCTGTGCCCTGCGGAGCACCTGGTTCATTTCCGTTCTCTAACTTAAGTTTGCCTCAACCAAGTTTTATGAAACTTATACACTTAATAGTACTGCAACTGACATCGAAAAAGACGCTTAGTTAACGAGTTTAATGGTCCGGAATAACACAC
Source organism: Mytilus edulis (assembly GCA_019925275.1). Classification (NCBI taxonomy): domain Eukaryota; kingdom Metazoa; phylum Mollusca; class Bivalvia; order Mytilida; family Mytilidae; genus Mytilus; species Mytilus edulis. The sequence goes on from CM034362.1 coordinate 66,397,139, forward strand.
GGCTTCAAATTGTTTTAAATGATAGAATAATATCTATATTTTAATTTCCGTCGGGTCGTAAAAAGTTTCTATGGTCACATTTTTGTATTTTATCCCTTTAATGGGGGTACCCTCAATTTACGGTTTTGGGTAGTTACCTTAAAATCCAAAAATGTATTTTTTGGTTAAATTTCTCGCTATTTTCGTAAATATTTTCTATGCACATATCATCAGAGATCATCGGAATGATGAAGACATAAATATAATACCATCTCCAAGTAAAACTTTCAAACTTAAAGTTGACTGTTTTTTAGATAGAAATTTAACGCGTTTTTCTTTGAAAACGAGAAAACATATGATTCAAAAACAGTATTTGACATTTGAGAGGACAAAACATATTTTTGCGATACTGCATGCAAATTTTGTTGGGCGAATTCCAAACAATTTTGTCAAAAACTCAAAAATAAAAACATCATTTGTACCTTTTTTAATAACGGAAATTTCCCATCCGTCAATCAGCTCCACCATTTATTTTTTCCTTCACAATCAATTTGATAGTTTCGATGTGATTATGTAGATTTTGTAGGAGAAGTTAATTTATTTTTGAGTGATTTGAATATATATAGTAGTTCTTTCGTGTATTTTTTGTAAATAAGTTATATTTTTGTTAATAAAATTTTGACTTTATATAAAAGTTAACCAAATCCTTCGGATAAGACGTTTTTCCGGATAATGAATATAGTTGACATTGTGTGAAAAAAACATTGTATGTCAATGTTTACTCTCAGAGCAATTAATATGCATGCAAGTGGTCGGGGGAAAAGTACTATTGAAGTTTCGCAGAGATTTGGTGTGTGACAAGGTGATGCTAAAACCAACTTCTCTTGATATTCTGCTTTCCGTGGGCGAATCATCAGTGATGTTATGAGACTTGCATGAGAAGGCAAAATTGATGCGTCTTTAAATTAGATTGATTGATTGATTGTTGGTTGCTTAACGTCCAGTGGCAAATATTTCATGCATGTTTAGGACGAGAACAACTTAACAATAAAAACAATAGGGAGGTTTTGTCATAATAGAGGCCATTCGGGGTGATGATCTGGAAAATTTAGACTGCCACTGGAAAATGATGGTATATTGGATTGGAACAGAAATTTTCCATTGCATCATGCCACATACGGACCCCTCAAAGAGTTGATGCAAGGGTTTTTAACTTGCAAAGAACGTGACACTCCCTTTTCACGAGGCATCGGATTTAACGTCCCCATTTTGACCGGACGTGACTGCGAACTTGATACATCACGCACAGCCAAACGGACCGGCCCCACTTCGTTTTACTGCCGGTCGGGAGAAGACCAAGTGACCATATTTCGTTTCCCCAGTCACCCTTGGGGAACTTAAAATTAGAAACATCAGACATCCATATATGTGATCAAACTGATCGACATGTATCCTCACAACCTGACACTTTTATACGATCTCGCGCTCAGTTTCTTCCTTGTAGTTTGGATATGAAAACAGGGTTTTTGTGTAAAAGAAAAGCCTTTAAAATAAACTGAAAACTACACAAAACTGAGTCCTCTAAACGTGTTGACAGTCTTTTTAAGTTGTGCTTATTAATGTAAGTAATCATTTATCCATGCATATCCAAGTACTTATTGAAGTCAAAACCTGTGCAATTAAGTAAAACAGTTACTAAAAAATTAGAATTTGAACTTGTTGTCAGTTCATTAATAACGATTGTTAGTGGTGTGATTTGTTCTTCAGTAAGAAAAAGCCTTTCTCATGTAGCACATTCTCTATATATACTGATCAATTTTACCCAAGATTGTCTCTGATGCTTACCAAACAACTGCCAAACTCCAGAACTAACTAGATAGTGTGACACCTTACAATTCAGACACAGTGGGGCCAAGGGATATTAAATATAGAGTTTAGCTCTGAACTCAATTTAGAAGATGCCATATCTGCTGAAGGAAAATTGAAGTCTATGTTAAGACTTTCAGAATTACACCAAGGTGTGTCTGAAAATATCAAGGATACATTAAAAGAAGAGCAATTACTTCACCCTGCCACCAGTGCTCTTATGAGCTATCTCCTCGTTTTGGTATTTCTATGGAAATGATGCCCGCATAGCTTGTTAATAGATATAGGAAGATGTGGTATGAGTGCCAATGATACAACACACCATCCAAGTCACAATTTATAAAGTAAACCATTATAGGTCACGGTCCGGTCTTCAACACGGAGCCTAGGTTCAAAAGTTGATTTGTTAGTTTTAATAAAATTGATGAAAAATAACACAAAGGCGTTTCTGAACCGTATATTGTTCCTAAAGATAACAAAAATTCGTAAATGTATGGCTATTACTAAATCAATCGTTTTACATTTGGGATTGGCAGTGCAGATACATCATGCATATGCATATGGGAATATGGGTCACGAACATTGATCGAAACTTTGTACTCACATATCTTTGTGTTTCCTATGCAAAGGTAAGACTATATCTGACGAGTTTGACCGAATCATGACGGTATTTACGCTCCAGATAGCATTTGTACTCAAAAATTGTGTTTGCTTTGAACAAACTCTGTCCTGCGCCGAACTTGTTCTTATAAAAAAAGGGAAGTGTCTTGTAATGCAAATACGCGTACTGAATCCGCATATGATGACTAAGAGATTGATTCATGTCGCTATTTTATAAATACTTGAGCTATTGTCTGTCGCTTTTAAAAGTTATAAAAGGATCATGACTGATTTTGAATACAACATTAGAAAATTGGCATTGCATTGTATAATTGTTCATCCTTCCCTTAAACAATTAATGAGTTAACTTTTTACCAGGATTATCCCACTAAAAAAATGTTCATGCACCAAACTGACCGTTTTTGTTTTACACTCATTTTTTTTAAACCTCGCATTCGCCTCCGGTGACTATAGTATATTTTGTGTTATAACTGCTATGTCCAGACTTTGCAAATACACAATATGTATTTATCTAGAACTAGATACTAATTTTCACAAAATACACAACCTTTAAGATGCAAAATTAAAAACACGGTTTCAGCGCTTGAATTTTTTTTTTTTTTCAAAGATAGAAAAAATATTGAAATAATTTGATAAACTGGTGTTTTATACTTTAGAAAATAATTCTGTAATATACTATAGTGAAATACTATACACAATATGAAAGTTTATGGATGTGAAAAGGTCAAGGCCACTTCTTCTTTTGCTATGTCTTAAATGGAAAAAAATCAAAAGGTTCCAAATCAACGCCATTTTGTAATGGCAGCTCTTCATATAAGTAGTCAAATTTGTCGTTTTAACATCGTTTATAGCATATGCTTATGATTGAAACGTTTTTGTAGCATTCTATTGAATAAATATCAAAATATTTCTCCTTTTTGTCCTTGTGGTTGAAATATTGATATTTTTAGGTCTGACCTTTGACCTCAATTTCACAAAATTGTGACCACTCTGGATTTTTACGACCCAACTTTTCTTATTGTACACGTTTTCCTCTTTCCATCGATATATAATTCAGGTGTGTGTTCTTCCGGACCATTAAAGTTTTAAAAAATGAACTCTGGTTGCAGTACTATAAGTATTACCACAAAACTCAAATCAAGTACAAATTTGGGTAGCTTCACTTTTACAGTTCTCCAGTTATGTCCCTTTATAACTTTATATCATTTGCAAGCAGGTGCATCATCTCTGTCCCATTGACACATTCTCCATTTATTAGTGAAGAGAAACACTGTTGAACAGGAAATTTTGAAATACCATCTTATTTCTAGAAGTTATAGCATTAGATATATGACACAATCTATAAAGGAAGTCATTTCAGATCGAATCACCTTCAATGATATTGTTGAAAAAATATAGCATAACATTAACAAGAAGAAATTGATATAAAATGATTTTATGGTCACTGAAACATTTTCACATGTATATAAAAAGAATAAGTTATTCTGTAAATTCAGAAATTATTGTGTGCATTTATTATTGCGATTTTGTCATTTCCGACAAAAATGTGATTTAAATTTTTGAAAAATCTAAGAAAAATCGTTTGTAATTCATTATATAAAATTTCTAAATGCGAGTTTAATTTATTGCAATTATAACCCTTTAGCAATAATAAAAAACATTGCAATAATTTCTGAATTTACAGAAGTTATTTCAAATTACATTTCATTCCACATGACAATCTCACATGTCTTTATTACCACAGGGAATTCTGGGTGTGGAGTCTGGGTTACTACTGCTTGTCAGCCTATGATCCATGGGAACCAGATCAACAACAATGGTAGTAATGGAATCACCTTTGTAAACAAAACTGTGAGTATCCATTGCTACATCAAAAACAACTTATTAATATACACAAGAAAATTGTTTAAAGGTCTCAAACTTTTATAATGTAAAAAAAAATTAAAGAAATTTTGATTATGCATGAAAAGGAACAGGAATAGAAAAATACAAGGAACCACACCAATATTTCTGAGAAAAGAAACACACTCATAAACAAAGACAAGGATAAAAAACATATGGGGAAGATAGCCTATCTTGATGTGGTGGTGTTGAACCAATTTAATGTGGACTTGCACCTCTCCCTTTTACTCTTTTGACCATTTGTCCTAAAAGTAAAACACACAGTCAAAATTTGCAAAGCCCAGCTGACAAAAGGATGACCATGCAATGAAATAAAGTATGACACATAAAGTAGTACAAAATGTGCTTACTACAAAGTGCTGGCGGCTAAGAAAGCTACAGCTGTTGGTTGAAATGTCTGCTCATGAAATTGTTTTTAGCTGAAGGTTACGGTAGTGAAAGGTTGATTCTTGGTAATGGTCAGTTTTGAATACATGTGTAAACACACATACATGTTTTTTATTCCCATTTATGGGCATTTTGTTTTCTAGTCTGTGCGTCCGTAAGTTTGTCTGTTCGTCCGTTCATGCGGCTTCAGGTTAAAGTTTTTGGTCGAGGTAGTTTTTGATGAAGTTGAAGTCCAATCAACTTGAAACTTAGTATACATGTTCCCCAGGATGTGATTTTTCTATTCTTAAAATTGAGAATGGAAATGGGGAATGTGTCAAAGAGACAACAACCCGACCATAGAGCAATGAAATAGAGAAGTTCTCTTTTTAATGCCAAATTAAAGTTTTTACCCCAATTTCATGGTCCACTAAACATAGAAAATGATAGTGCGAGTGGGACATCCGTGTACTATAGACACATATTTTGTTTTTTGTCTATTTAGAATTATTTACTTTTTTAATCAGGATTTGTCCCATGAAGGGGAGACAATGAATGTTGATATAGGAGAAATGACGAGTCAGAGAAGCATGCAGATGTGGCAGCTCTTTAATGATGAACAGCCACCCCCGCGGAGAATGTGTACCAGAGCCACTGTGGAATATAACAGCATATACCATAATAATGGTAACTTCTAAAAAATGCAATTTGTTTCCCCAAATTTTTTTTAGATGAATTGATTTTCAAAATATAAAATATTTTTAATGGTAATGGAAATTTTTTATGATGGGTTTATTTTTGACAATTTCAGTATTAGGAAAAGTCTTGAAAATATGACCTCCTATTAAGGATGTTTGCTCTTCATGTAATTGAATGAGCGCCAGATATTCGGAATCCTCTAATTTTATCAATGGAGTGCCATTAAAAAAAATCACCACTAACCCCTACTTTTCTTTTTATTATTTTATTACATATATTTTAAAAAGCCTTACTTGAAAATCTTATAAAATCCTTGGGTTTTTTGTTTATTGAAAGAAAAAAGGTGTCAATGTTGAAATATGAAAAATCTAGAGAAAATCATTCCCCCCTAAAGTTTCAATGGCTTATATCAGAAAAATAAGCACACAGACCTTTAATTTTTTCTGCTTTTTTAGTTTCTTTATTTATAAACTATCAATTTATAACAGTATTTAAAAAAGCTTGTAGTTTTGAAACAGAGAAGCGAACATCCTTAAATTTATTTGAGTAATATGATACATTTAAAGGTTTATCAATATGAAACATGTATTTTAGAAATACTTCAATAGTAACCATAAATATTAGAAACTACAACAAACTCAGCAACTGTCTTCTTACTTGTCACAGCAATTTTAAGCATTGATAAAATCAAAATAATAGACCTTATTGCTTTTTGGGAATTTGCGACAAATGACTTGAGAATCTTTGACACTTGAACTATTGACATCATACAATAAAATAGTCTTTATTTCTATCGTCAGACATTTTTTTTTGTGAGCACTGACATTAAAATTTACTTTGCAATGTCCAGTAATGAAGGACAAATAGCTATGAGGTGTTTAAAGGATAACATAGGGCTCATAAGCCTTTTAAATTGGTCAGGCAAATAAGGGGATAAGTAGCAAACACATGAATGAAATATTTATTACAAGAATGTGTCCCAAGTACGCGGATGCCCCATCTGCACTATTATTTTCTATGTTCAGTGGACCAAGAAAATGGGATAAAATCTCTAATTTGGCATTAAAATTAGAAAGATCATATCATAGGGAACATGTTTACTAAGTTTCTAATTGATTGGACTTCAACTTCATCAAAAACTTTAACCTGAAGTGGGACAAACGGACGGAAGGACGCACAGACCAGAAAACACAATGCCCATAAATGGGGCATAAAAATCTAGGAAATATTTGGTGAGCCAGCATAGAAGGAAGCTTTTCTGAAAAACATAAATGTTTGAGGTTTGTTTTATATAAGTGACAACATTAATTAAGAACAAAATCTAATCAAATACTCTTCTGCTCCTGAAATTTTAAAGCAGACTTTTTTTTAGAGATTTGCATTTTCATTACATAAGTGCGTCACTGTTGGAGATGTCCTGTGATGTCAGTTGATGATGGAAGATGTTTATTGCTGTCACGTAGTGTTGTCATTTAAGCCTAATTCTTTAACATTCTCACAAAAGTAGGAGGTTTGGCTAGCATTAAAACCAAGGTCAACCCATTATTTTTTTAAAAAATGTCCTGTACCAAGTCAGGAATATCACAGTTGTTATCAAATAGTTTGTTTCTATGTATATTTACATTTGTTTTTATTGCAATTCAGTGTTCCTTTGTTTTCTACTTATACTATAGTTAATGTGTTTCCCTCTGTTTTAGGTTGTAACCCGGATTTGTTTTCTCTCAATCAATTTAAGACTTATGAACAACGGTATAATTCTGTTGCCTTTATTTATGAAGCTCTTTTAACAAAACTATAATTTCAGGTTGTGGAATAAAAAGTAATTTTGGTGATGAGTTGGTAATTCAGTTTAATGCTGTCCATGGTAATAGAAGAGATGGTATGCTTTTGAATCAGAACTCTCCTGTGTTAGTGAAAGATAATAGTGTAACATGTAACAGTGGTAATGGTATTATAACAGACAATCAAGGAAAGGTAAGGTTATCTCCCCTGCACCAGAACTCTCCTGCGTTGGTGAAGGACAATAGTGTCACATGTAACAGTGGTAATGGTATTATAACAGACAATCAAGGAAAGATAAGATTATCTCCCCTGAACCAGAACTCTCCTGTCTTAGTGAAGGACAATAGTGTAACATGTAATAGTGGTAATGGTATTATAACAGACAATCAGGGAAAGGTAAGGTTATCTCCCCTGAAACTAACTCTCCTGTCTTAGTGAAGGACAATAGTTTAACATGTAATAGTGGTAATTGTATTATAACAGACAATCAAGGAAAGGTAAGGTTATCTCCCCTGAACCAGAACTCTCCTGTCTTAGTGAAGGACAATAGTGGCCCAAGACCACAATTAATGACCCGCTTTTCGTTGTCCACGAATATAGTTCCTTTTAATTAGAGTGTATTTTTCCTTAATTTTTTTTCTTTCCTTTCCTCACTCAATCCTTAAATCTTTTTGGGTGGAAATGAAAGAAGAGAGGTCAAATAAATTTTTGGAGGTTGTATTTTAACTGATTTTGATATGGAATGAGTGATTAGGTCAATGCAAAAAGGTGATATTTACAGTTTTCGGAACATCTCTTGACTTGTCAATAGGGGTATGGATGTGTATTGGCTAAATGTGTAAAAGTGATTGCTTCAATCTTTCTGAATTTTGGATATATATTTGGACTAGGACAATACATTACACACACAAAAAATTGGACAAAAGTGCATGGTGCAATTTTTTTAATGATGCAAAAGGTTATAAAGAACTGATATAGGAATTAATTGTGGTCTGTGGCCTAAGAGGTGCATTTCAGCAAATTTAGAATTTTTACTTTGGCATCTTTTCTGAATTATCTATTGGTATTGATTTGTCAAACTATATGAGAAGAAATGATTTTCACTTTCATTTGATAGAAATTTTGTGAAAAAGTCACTTTTCAGGTTAAATGCCTAAAATGTAGCTTTTTCACTTTTTTCACTATTTTTTCAAAAACAGCATGCTTAATTTCTCTCTGACAGTTTTTTTCTGATATCTATTTGTGTTTGTGGTATTTATTTCAGTTGTTTAACTTATTTGTGAACTCTGAACACAATAAAAAGTAGATAAAAACATAAAAAGAGTGCAAAATGTGCTGTTTTAATAGTCTAAGTCTAACGGTCAGTATACGCAGCAGGTGAAATGTGAAGTTCTATGCACTTAAAAGTTGTATTCCAAAACAGATTGCACTGAACCTACATCAAAAACACTTATTACTGGTTGCTTAACCATTTCTGTTTCACAGACTACCTTTACTTTCTTCTGTTGGATAGCTAGTGGTTTAAATATTGGCCTTTTGAGGCTGACATTTCATTCAGTTTTTAAACAGTAAAGTTAATAAACTTTGCATCAGACCATACTGTCTGCATATATAGTTGAAAGTGACAGTCTTGTTACATCCAGGCTCCATGTTTTATCATATCTGAGCACAGATTTTAGCAAAAAGAAGTATATCTCCATCTCCCATATCATTTATATGCTTTGAAATATGCAAATGTGGGGAACGGCCTAAACTGGCAATCTGTTTTTTTAAGCATAACATTGCTAAAGACCATTTTATCCACATGCGTTATGCTATTTGAAACTTATATTTCCATCAAAAGTACATTTATAACCTGTTAAAGTTTGTTTGATAACTTAACAACTTCAGAAAATTGTGGTAAGTGAAAAATATTACATTTGATATAAGACCTCACCCTAATTGAAAACCTCTATTTTTTGGCACAGGCTCATATAAAATTAACTTCTGGCCATTTTGCATAAGTCTGATACATGAAATATGCTTTCTGTTGCTTTAAATAGATGTTAACTTATACATAGAGACATTAAAAAGTGTTAGTTTTGGTATCTTTTGGTTTTTAGAAGCTCAAATTTGATAGTTTTAATTGTTCTAATTCAACGCCACAATTCAGCACCCAAAATTCAGATATAAAAAATGCCACATTTTTTTTATTTGGTATCATATGGCTTTGAAACTTTGTAACCTGTTTTATAATATACTGAGCTTGAATCATGCCAAGTTTTATTAGAATTGGTCAAGTTTTAGGCCCCTAATAGGCCCAAGACCACAATTAATGACCCCGCTTTTCGTTGTCCACGAATATAGTTCCTTTTAATTAAAGTGTATTTTTCCTTATTTTTTTTTCTTTCCTTTCCTCACTCATTCCTTGAATCTTTTTGGGTGGAAATGAAAGAAGAGAGGTCAAATAAATTTTTGGAGGTTGTATTTTAACTGATTTTGATATGGAATGAGTGATTAGGTCAATGCAAAAAGGTGATATTTACAGTTTTCGGAACATCTCTTGACTTGTCAATAGGGGTATGGATGTGTATTGGCTAAATGTGTAAAAGTGATTGCTTCAATCTTTCTGAAGTTTGGATATATATTTGGACTAGGACAATACATTACACACACAAAAAATTGGACAAAAGTGCATGGTGCAATTTTTTTAATGATGCAAAAGGTTATAAAGAACTGATAGAGGAATTAATTGTGGTCTGTGGCCTAGTGTAACATGTAATAGTGGTAATGGTATTGTAACAGACAATCAGGGAAAGGTAAGGTTATCTCCCCTGAAACTAACTCTTCTGTATTAGTGAAGGACAATAGTGTAACATGTAATAGAGGTAATGGTATTATAACAGACAATCAAGGAAAGGTAAGGTTATCTCCCCTGAACCAGAACTCTCCTGTCTTAGTGAAGGACAATAGTGTAACATGTAATAGAGGTAATGGTATTATAACAGACAATCCAGGAAAGGTAAGGTTATCTCCATTCAAACTAACTCTCCTGTCTTATGTATTTTGCAGATTTATGTGCAACCAAAGGTGTTGAAATTTAATTTCTTCAACATATTTTTTGACCCCTATAAAGATAATAACTTCCTTTCAGTTGAAAATGCACTCCCTCAGGCCCATTTCTGTAAGAATTAAAGTGTTCAATGTAATTTTATTGGTATCAGAAAAATAAATACCCTTCCCCCCAAAAAAATGCCATTAGTTTACAAACAAAAATAAGGTAGTGTAGCTGGAATAAAAAAAAAATTGGGAAAAAAGAACCAATTATGTGTAACTTAAGTGTATATATTACATTGTTAAGTGGAAAAGGTGAATAAAAATGTTTTTTTTTCTAATTTAAGATAAAAATCCAAGGCAATGGTGTATATGACAACAGAGACCATGGTATTATCAGTCAGTGTGAGGTCATAATTGAGAACAATGATGTGGTTGGTAACCAGAGGAGTGCGATACAACTAGACAGAAACCCCTCTGTAAAGGTAGGTGACCAAAATAACTTTATCTTTAGCAGAAGTTTTGTATTATTAGTTTACTGTAAACAAACTAATTTTTATGCCCCACCTCTGATAGTAGAGGGGCATTATGTTTTCTGGTCTGTGCCTCCATTCGTCCGTGCGTCCGTTCGCTTCAGGTTAAAGTTTTTGTTCAAATAAAGATTAACAAGAATAAAATAAAATCGAAAATAAGTTGGTTTACAGTGTGTTTCATAAGACTTTGATAAACAGATCTAAAAAGGTATTGTATTTATGAAGGTAATGCAGATACTGCTTCACATGTGGTACCTCTCATGTTAAGTCACATGTGGCATATCTCTTGTTAAGTCATATGTGGCACCTCTCATGTTGAGTTACATGTGGCTTCCTTCCTGTTAAGTCAAATGTGGCACCTCTCAATTAAAGTTATATTTGGCACGTCTCATGTTAAGTTACATGTGCACCTTTTATGTTAAGTTACATGTGGTACCTCTCATGTTAAGTTACATGTGGCACTTCTCATGTTAAGTAACATGTGGCACCTCTCATGTTAAGTCAAATGTGGCACATCTCATGTTAAGTTACATGTGGCACCTCTCATGTTAAGTTACATGTGGTACCTCTCATGTTAAGTTACATGTGGCACCTCTCATGTTAAGTAACATGTGGCACCACTCATGTTAAGTTACATATAGAATTATACTTAGAAATGTTACAGCAAAAATCACATGGGATAAATGCCTCTAGTTATACAGTTTCCACAGTGTAGATACTATTCTGTACGCTATCCGGAAGTCGCGATTTTCGAAGCGAGAACTTTTTGGATCGCATTTGAAATTTGATGGATATACTGAATTAAACGGTAAGTTGATCATCTGTACATTGCTTAATGATTAATTCAGCCGACATTGGTATTCTCAAATGGTTAAGAATTAAATTTAGCACATTCCATTATTCGTATCTTTGCCTTAATCAATATTTTTTCAAGTGCATCACTAAGGAAAATGAGTCTGTGAACCTAAAAACAATCTTTTTACCCTCTTAGTGTACACATTAACGTAAACACCAGACTTAATTAACTAAATGAAGTATATTTCAAGTGGTGGTAAAAATTTCAACCAGATCTTTGAAGCCAGAAATAAGAAAATTACACTTGTTTGAATTTCTCACTGTACGATCAGTCTCGCTCGTATATTTTGAAACTTTATGATCAGTCTTTATTTCACTGTATTCTAGTGGTGATTTCAAAGTTATTTACGATACATTAGAAGGTGGCATTTTTCTAAATAATACAAATATATTTCAATTAATTCACATCCTGAAAACTTATGAAACATGATTAGCTTAAAAGGGTGTACTCGACTTACTACATTAAGTATAAGGATGTTTAGATGTTGTTAAAATAAGAGGAAGGTTTGTTGTGTGTATAAGTTTCAGAACTGTCCTCCGTTATACTTAAAATTGTACAAACACGCAGGTTTAATTGTTATATAAAAATGCATGTATTTGGCAAATTGCACACATTCGAGGCTGTACTGTAGCCTATAATTGATCACAGTTCCTTCACTTTGTTTTGAAAGTAGAGCTGTCTCTTTGACACCCAATTACTTTATAGTACAGCCCGAAGAATGCCCTCAGATTTGAGGGAATCTCAAATTTCACAACTGATTACCTTCACAGTTTGAAGTCCTTGTAATTTATATATCACTCTTCCCAATAAACTGACCACAGATGTTACACATAGATTATCTGATAAGAAAGTCAAATTTTGGCATTTTCTGTCTTTTCTTGAAGAATAAATATTTCTACTACATGTAACATTATCTATGTGTGTATATTCTTCATAAGATTTTGACAATCAAGTCACTGTTTTTTAATCAATCATGTTCAAATACAGTTAAAGGAATATAAAATAAATATTTTTTTTTATTAATTTTCATTTTTTTTTAAATGTTGAATTGATGTTGTACGTCATTTTGAAGATTAATTTTGATAAAAAAATGAATATTCTCTTTGTAATTTTCACATTTTTATTCGGATTAACTTGATTTAATGATAAAACAAAATCTCCTTAATATTTTTGTTTATATATAAAATATTCATGAAGCAAAGACAATTAGGGATAAGAACACCCCTCCCCCTTTTTATACGCCTGATTAAAGGAATACTTATGGTATATCTTTGTCCGTCCTTCTTTAACATGTCAGACATTAACATTTTCTAGTATTTGGAGAAAAACTCAAAAATGCTTTATGTTCTTATGAAACTTTGGTAAATTGTTTTTATCTATTTATTTAATATAAATAAAGAAGATGTGGTATGAGTGCCAATGAGACAACTATCCGCAAAAGACCAAAATGACAGACATAAACAACTATAGGTCACCGTACGGCCTTCAACAATGAGCAAAGCCCAAACCGCATAGTCGGCTATAAAAGGCCCTGATAAGACAATGTAAAACAATTCAAACGAGAAAACTAACGGCCTTATTTAGTATGAAATTCAAAACAGTGTAGCTGTGGCCATTGATTGACACATTAAAATCATTCATCGACTGGGACAATTTAGGTGAACGTTTGTATGTAACGACCAATGCTCACTATGTACTTTTTAAAGACACTTAAACTATGGGGTCACCAAAGGTTCTCAACACCTAAATAAAGTAATTCGAAAAATTAATCAGAAATAACACGATATTTTGATTTATATCAATTATATAAATCAAAACACAAAGGTTATTCCTGATTAATTTTTCGAATTATTTTATAATTAAAGGCGTTAAGAAACCTTTGTTGACCCCACAGTTTAAATGTCTATCGTAGGTACGTCATGAACAGTGGTTGTTACAGACAAACGTTCACGTAAATTGTCCCAGTCAATGGATGATTTTGATGGGTCAATCAATGGCCACAGCTACACTGTTTTGAATTTCATACTATGTAAAAATCTCCCTTTCGCTTTTTATAAATTTTTGATTTCACATTTCCGAGTTATGGGATTTTATTCATGAAAAGGAGTGATTCTCTAGTTTTCAGACAATAACCTTAAAGTGCTTTGACCATTTTTTGTTGAACTTTGTTGACTGATCTATATCTATTAAGATAACCCCCCTTTTTCATAAAATTTCTGGTATGATATTGAGAAGTTATTGAACTGTATTCTTGAAAACCGTTAGGCTTATCATGCGCTCTAGCTCATGGCGCAGCTATTTATTATTTTTATGCCCCACCTACAATAGGAGAGGGGATTTATGTTTTCTGGTTGTAGCATCCGTTCGTCCGTTCGTTCGTCCGTCCTTATGTCTGCTTCAGGTTAAAGTTTTTGGTCAAGGTAGTTTTTGATGAAGTTGGAATCCAATCAAGTTGAAACTTAGTACACATGTTCTCTATGATATGATCTTTCTAATTTTAATGCCAAATTAGAATCTTTACCCTAGTTTCACTGAACATAGAAAATGATAGTGCAAGTGGGGCATCCGTGTACTGTGGACACATTCTTGTTGAGCTTAGTTTTCATTTTTAAAACATCATCAAGTGCTGGATTTTTTCTCTGTGTTGAAGACCCATTGGTGGCCTTCGTCGGTTTTCTGCTCTTTTGTCGGGTTGCTGTCTCTTTGATACGTTCCCCATTTCCATTCTCAATTTTATTTCATATTTCAACTTATTTTCTCTTATTTTAAGCGTTTGATCTCACTCATTTCAATGCGATACTATAACAATAAATGTGGTGTATCTACATATTGCCCCTCTATTCAGTGGAAAATAAAAAGGTATGTGTGTCCACTCCACATTTGCACGTGAACAGAATTAGGTAATATTTTAGCCTTAAAATGAAGAATATCTGGATTGGTCCTGAACCTGATTGATTTCAATATAGTTATTTGAGTACACAAAGGCTTCCTTAGAGGGGCCTGCTCCAGTCAGGCTTCAGTGATTCCCTATTTAATCAATAAAATTTCTCCCAGAAAAAGGGGGGGGTCTAAATCCGCCTCTGGAGAATCCCCATAAGTGAAACTAAATTCGAACCATTCTAAGTATTACAAGAAAGGAAACATATAGGTTAGGAATACCACCAGATGATGATATGTGACCGTAACCGAAACACCTCCTTTAGTTGTAGAAACACAGACCAGTTTTTTAAAATTTACATTCTAAATATACACACACAATAAATATACTACATTTTAGCTTGCAAGTGAGAATTAAAAAAAAAAATCAAAATAAATGCTAAAAAATGTATTCCATAAAAACTTTTTTAACAAGAAATATGTATCCTTCAATAAATATTCCAGCTTCAAATATATGCAAATGAAAAATGGAATTAATTACGAAGGACTATGATAAATAAACTCATCATATATAGATATCAGGACTAAATTTAGTATATATACGCCAGACGCGCGTTTCGTCTACAAAAGACTCATCAGTGACGCTCGAATCCAAAAAAGTTGAAAAAGCGAAATAAAGTACGAAGTTGAAGAGTTTTGGGATAAGATAGACTGAATTGGTCCTGGACCCTATTGATAATGATATAATACTGAAAAATATCAAATTTGCTAAATTTAAAAATTATTTATCATAGCATTTCCAAATTAGCTGCAGAAATCCTAAAGAAAAATTAAATTTATATATTATTTAAATGCATTTTTAAAGTAAATTTTTTTTCATTCAAAATACCTTGACTGAGAATTTTTTGTAGACAAGAATATAAAATGTATTTAGTGCAGAGGATATGGAAATTAAATAATCTTGACCAGCTAACCATCTGTGTTCATTTGACATCAGTGGACACCAACTGTGATAGAAGCACTTAACTTAATCATTTAATTGCTTGTATAAACAATCAATTACATGGTTTCAATGTTGAATATCAGGGAAAATCCGGGCTGTTCTCTAAAGTACAATTGTACACCACTTTGTAAAGCGGCGGTTTATAGTGATAATAAAGTCTGTCTTTCCGTTCGTTCGTTGGACCGGTACAATATGTTTTGCCGGTTTTGTAAGCGCATCTCCTCATAAACTACTTAATATACAATGGGGTTTTCAGCCATTTTTAAATGGAGAGAGGGTCCAACCCAGGAGAAAAGGGGATTCCAAATATATGTTCCCATGCAAATGCATTGATATTTAAAAAAAGGTTTCAAATCGCCAGATCCCCTTGTTTTGGATTCGTCACTGATATGACTATTAATTAATCTTTCTCGGATTCCTTATCAGAAATGATAATGACTGTATTGTGCAGCGTCTATTTCGAATTTTAGTAAACATCTTTTATGGGGTTTCTTCAAATAAGATACGGACTTTGCATTATATGGGCACCCATCAGGTATTTCCAACACCTAAGCCAATTATTAAAGTCTTCTGAAATTGCTCCATTTTTAATCAATTAAAGCATTATGCACCTTCTATTTCGAATTTTTGGTGAAAATATCTATAATAATTCTATATCTAAAATACGGACTTTGCCATAGCCTTATATTGGGCGTACCTATTTTATTTCCACAAATTCCTTCAGACACTTAACTTAATGAATCTTTTTTAGATTCTTTATCATTTAATTCAATTGTGCACCTCTTATTTTGATTTTAGTACAGCGGGTTTAAACGTTTTAATGGTCGCACCAACCTTCAACCTACCAACCGATTTTTCTGTGGAAAATCCTGTTAAAAAGGGTGACAGTACATAAGCAAATTATTATCATTTTCACAAGTTGTCACGCAATTAACAAATGCAATCAGTGCAATGAAATATATATGGATTAACCCAGAAATCGCTTTTTAAAGAAAAATAATAATATCCTTTTCATTTTAAATTCATTCGTTATTGATACAGGCAATGATTTCTGTAAACTTACCCAAATTATATCACATGAATTATTCCCCTTCGCAAAGCTTTCTTTATGCATTTTTTGTAATTTTGAAAGAGACGAGCTTGATTTATGTTATCAATTGGTCAACGGCGGACGGTGTAAATAGTCTTTAAAAATTTAATAGCTAAACAGATAATTGCAACGATACACTATTACAAAGTCCACAAGCAAATCATGTATTGCTTTTTAGGCATTTGATTTTAAATAAAACTGACGGAACAAATATACAATTATTTTGAAGTCTACAAAAATCATCAGAACTATATTTATATATATATATAAAAGATATTACACGTTATAGTTCCTTGGACAGTTCATAATATAACATAGACGCCTTCAAATTGCCGGGTTTTTTTTCTTCAAAATCACAACTGGTCATACAGTCAAAAAAATTGAAATCCCTTCTAGAATACAGTCAGTTGTAGACTGATCGTACAGTAATTTATTTTGGGATCCTCAAGAAAAACATATTTTTTTATGGGAAATACGAATATTCTACTTAAATACGAAAATAATATTGAAACAGTATATATCTAACTGTAAACTGATGCAAATATTTGCAATAAAAGATTATTTGCTTTGTACTACGAGAGCAAAATTCTCCATGGATTTCACTTTTTTCTATCAAGTTGGTATGATGCACACGTATATTTTATGTTCTTGTGCATGTTTTTGTTACAGTTACACATATTTATGATGCTATACATACTTTGAAGATGTTCAAAGCACTTTATAGATATAGGTGTAAACAAATGATGAGTAAAGTCACCGTAGGCAAAACCGTCCTGTTAGCCAGTTGGAAATCATCGCTTCGAAAATCGCGACTTCCGGATAGCGTACAGAATAGTATCTACACTGTGGTTACACATATATGAAAAACATACTTTAAAAAATTACGAATTTCAGGTCGTAAAGAACAGAATTCATTCCAAATCAGACAAAGCCATAATCATGACAACCATTTCTGAAGGTCAGATCCATGACAACACCTTGTTTAAAGGTCAAAGAGATCCACTTCAGTGTTCATCAGATTCCAAGTGTACTATAAAAAATAATGAAAATGTTGACATGGATATAAAAACCAATGCCAGGTATGATATTATTAGTAGAAAAACTCTGAAGTTAGAAAGTATTGCGAAAAATGTGACAGGGTTATAATCACAATAATTCAAACACACATTTTGAAATATTCTATAAGAATTAAACATCATTTTTCAAAATATCACAAAAATTAAAATCATATTTTAGTCTAAAATGACAAAATCACAATAATAAATGCACGCAATAATTTCTTAATTTACAGCATACGCTTTTTACTACCCTCTTGAAATTACTTAAAGAAGGATTCAATACATGTAATTACATTTTTTGCTTGGATCATGAAAACATGATTTCTATCAAGATTTTCTTTTATTTACCTGTTCACTTGATTGTGGAAGCTCATGTCATTATGAATGTTACATTTTAAATGAAGGTTGATTTTAGAAGGACATGAGATTGCTGTTGGCCAATGGAAGTACTGTATTAAAATGAATCATACATGTAGTGTAATAAACTGGAAGAGTGCATTAAAAAAAAAATGTGGAAATAAAAAAATCCATAAATTAAAACATTGAAACTACTGGTACATATATTTTCAGTATCTATTCTTATTTCAAATTTTGCTTCTATCTTTTTAATTTTTTCATATTGGACTACTCAAGTTATATGGGATTTTCTCAGTCAAAAAGAAAGAAAATGTATGACGTCACAACCCAACTTCATTATCATTGCCTAGGAAAACAGTGATCAACTGGTTATCAATTGTCTTTCAAACTAGTGGATTTCTCTCGTCTCAGGGCTGTTGCTCTTTGATGAATTGTAGCTTAGAAACACAATCACTAATTAATGTATTGCAGTATCCCTATGCAATTTTAGATTTATCTTAAATAAATGAAAACAAAAACAACCCAAAAATAATTCCCACTTTGCAGCATGAGATTCTTAAGGGTTATCTCCCCTTTAAAATTTGTTTCAGAAAAATACAAAACACGTTGGGAATGGGAAAAAAAATTCTGAACTCTGAGAAAAACTCAAAAAGGAAAGTCCCTAATCAAATGACAAAATTAAAAGGTAAAATATATCAAAAAATGGGTAACAACTGTCATATTCCTTACTTGGTACATGGATTTTTATAGCAGAACATGGTGGATTAAACCTGGTCTATAGATATCTAAACCTCTCACTACAAATGAATTGAAAAACCATAATTTACCAGCATTGCTTTTAAAATTAATATTTTTTTATAACTGTTTTTCAGTGATGAATTAAATACAAGCAAACATGGCAAAGACTTTAGTCTTCTGAAGGACCCCCCAGCTAGACCTCACATAGAGGCTCCACCCAGAATTATCAGGGCTCCTGCCAATCAAATAACAACAGTAACCAGGGTAACCATACCATCAGACAATCAGTGTCAAGATGGAAGTAAACTGTGTATAATATTATAAATGTTGCATTTGTAAAAACACTTTTGATTGGTTAAAAGTTAGATAATAATGATGAGGATGTAAAAGAATATTTGATTTGTTCAAAATTCAAAGATTCATTTGCAGGAAGGATGACAATCTTATACATATCGTCGCTGGGCTTCTAAAATATTGTAAATAACAAATTTTTCAAGAAAAAAATATCTCACAAACAGGCTTTGAAAATTTTGGCAAAATGCATACTTCTAATATGTCATTGTGAACTTGAACATTTTTGTAAAAAGCAGTGAAATAATAACTTTGACATTTCTGGATTATCCTAGAACTTAAAATATTTTCACAGAAATAAAGTAATGTACAATAATTTTTTCCCAAAGCCATTCTACAACGATTTTCAAGTTTTGATACAACATTTTCGAAGCAATCTTTACAAACAACTGACATTGGCAATTTTGTAATATGTCTTATTTCACACATTTTGATTGGTCTAATTGTATGCTGTTTTGTGATACCAAAGATTTCCTCCCGCCCAGACCATTGGTGTCATAAAGTATTTTTAGCCAAAAAAGTCATATACGACGTTTTAGAAGCCCAGCGACGATATGTTGGTATGTCGTTCTCATTATGTTCCACTTGTATTGTTAACTGTTTATTACCATGTCCAAACTTGCATTTAACAAGATTTTTATTTTCACTTTATGTATTATTAGCTTAGCTTATCCCTTTACTACTTGTATTACTGTGTAATAAAATGTGTTGAGTTAATGAGGCAAACTGTATAAGTTTTTGGACATACATAATTACACCATAAAAGAACACAATTTTAAGAAATAACATGTTAGTAAGACCTTATTTCTTCTTATTGAAAAGACATTTTTAATTCTAGTCTTTCAAATTTTATTTTCATTATTTATTCATATGAATTATATTAAGGTGATATCAAATACTTTGACCTATTTAATTTATATAAAATTTTGAAAAATATTTACTTTGATCTTTTGACAAAAATATGAAAATTTTAAAAAAACTTGATCACCACACTTTATCAGAAAAATTTCATTAGATATACAGCAATTTAACAAATTTTGAATTTTTTTACTGAGTTATCTCCCTGTAGTGTAATGTACCACCATAACGATGCTCACATCTTAGTTCATTAATGCAGCCTTTGTTCAAATATATTGTGATATATATTTTAGAATCAATATTTAGATTTTCTATTGTTTCTCTGTTCAGAAATGTCTGAAAATCGACAATTGTTGTTACTTAGATTTATCATGATATCCTACTGTGATGTAATTAAATAGTCCCATATAGTTATATATATATATATAAATAGTTTTGTATTTAGTAGAGTTATTTTATTTGCACTAGTTATATTTTTGAGCAATTTACATTTATCATGATATTTATTTGTATAAACTTTATTTCTACACTTGTTATATCCTGCATATTTAACCTCTTAACCTTGTTTTGTTTGTTTAAAGTATTAATTTTATGAGAAAAAATACTATATATATGGTTGTGGCCTGTTATCAATTTATTTCATGAATAGATATTTCTCATATCACATTGCATGGAGGGTGATACAAAAATTTGATTGGCTTGTTGAGTATCACAAGACAATATTGTGGCATTTTCATTGGCTTTTTGTTAAGTCATTGTTGACTTTCGAAGGATAAGACGATGTACATTTCTTCCATTGCAACATGCATTTATGAGATTCCTTTAATAATATACAAATCACTTGCCTGTCATTTAACCATATAATTTTCTTTTTGTAAAAGGAGTAGGTTCAGTACTACCCCTTTTTGGCCCCAAAATATAGCAGTTTTACAAAATTGTGAAAGTGTAATCTTCTAGCTATTTATTGGAAAGTAGAATGCTTCTGCTACATGAATATGGGCTGTTACAATACAATGAACATATATCGGGTACTAGCATCAATAAGTCATGCTAAATTACTGAAATCTCCACAAATTTAGAATTTTTAGTTAAATTTCACAATATTGAAATGTAAGGTGTATTTGATTAAAAAACATAACATATATAAAGGTATAGGATGAACACTTTCAATTTTGCGAAAAAACATCTGAAAAGAGACGTTTTTTGGCATAATTGTTAGATTTTTCATATTTAAGCTTGAATCAGAGCGTTTTTAATGACTAAATCAGTTAAAATCTTTCAAATAAACTAACCAAATCAATTGAAATAGACACTTAAGTGTTTAAAAAGTGTCCAAAATCTTTCGTGAGATGAACCTGAAATTTGAGGCCAAAATTGGCCCTTACCGGAGGTTAAAGTTTGACACTGGAAAAAGACATATGACGTCATACTGGAATTTGAAAAGACTCGACCAACATTTTGCAGAATTTTTGATTTAACACATTTAAAGTGTTGACCATAACAGAAAAATGTTTAACAGGTTGTGAAAATTTGATATCGCTTGATATCAACTCTCATTATTAATTTAAATAGTAATAATAAACTCACCCGAAGGTTCTTTTATTATTATATTATATATTAGATAACTCTAGGTGATATCAAGGGATATTCTGTTTGCACTTGTCATTAAAACTATAAATAACTAGAGTTATTACAGTAATAAGTAGCTGATAAAGTTCTCATGTAAAATGCAGGTGTTAAAACGTAAAATTTATGTTTGAAGTATAACGTAACAGAAAGCTGTTTGATAAGGAATACTATATTTTGATACAAACAATTTATCTCCAAATTGTAATTACAATTCTTATATTCATTTTATGGTCCTTCTAGGCGATATAGTTCTTCAACTGTTGATGTTCTTATAATCCTTGGCTTTCAATATACTATTTTGTGCGTTCCTGATGAAGGTAAATCAAGAAAAACGATTCTGGAGTATGCAATTCATAATGTTGTTTTTCATTTTTCATCATCTCTCATTGGAATAAAGATAACAAAAAATTTCAGTATTGCAAGATTTTAGACATTCTTTATTAATAAAACATTTGACTATTAAATACAGCTTTTTATGTAGGAAAATATTGAAAAAGAAATTAATTTTGTGAAACAAAAATCTAAGCATCCAAAAATATCTATTTAGGAGAAAGAAACCATTCACTTTCAGATAGAAATTTGGTATCTTGATAATTGAATTTATTTCGTGATTGGATAAATCTAATGTTCTGAGAATGCATCTTTCAACACCTAGTAACATAAGACTTTAAAGTTTGGAATCTTTTGTCTGTTGTTATACCAAAAGATTGGATTGTATTTGATTCTTTCTTAAGGATGTACTTTGGTGAGGTTAGGTGAAAATTAATAAATTAAGAAGTTAACATTGTTATTATAAGCTGTTAGAGCACTCTTTAAGGATAAAAATAAGCTAAAAATATTGATAGGTCATGGACCTCCTTTTCGAGATATTTGAGATTTAAAATATGGTGGGAAAAGGCTGACTCGGACTTTTACCTTTTAGTTGCATGGATAATATTTGGGTCTCAAAACCAAAGAAAGAAAATCAAGAATCTTCTTAAATTTTGGTAAATGACCTTTCATGAGCTAATAAATCTTATGTGAAAAAATAAATGGGTGTTACGGGGCAAAATATTTTACATTGTATTGTTTGGAAAAACACCAAGGAGTTCGAACATTTGACACAAATTCCAAAACCTCACCTAAGTACATCCTTAAGACATCAACTATTGATAAACTAGGATGTAGCCATGTTAGCAAATTGATTCACTGCCAGATGAATATGAGAAGATGTATACAATGATATTTTATCAAAACATGAACAGTAAGTAGGGTTCTCATTTAGGATTTTTAAATGCATGTCCAGGGACTCATAGTTTTTTGTCATGGTGAGTCCATGAGTGAGAAAAATTATATACTATTGCTTTATAATTTATTATTTCAGTCTCCTTGACCTAAAAGAGCAAGGCGGTGAAACCAAAATAAGATTTAAACTCTTGCTATAGAAAAGCAATATATATGCTCAGTTGACTGTTTTACAATCTTGGTGCATTTTTGGACTCACCAGTTTTGAAAATGTTGAGTCCAGACAGATTTTCAGGACTCAATGACTCACCTTAGTGAGAACTTGGCAGTTAGGAAGAATAGATATAAATTTGAATTGAATTAATTTATTTTTTATTATTTCTCATTACCATTGTGTATGTTATGTAATAAGTCGTTAATGCTTTTTTGTTAGACCAGAGTATTTAGTGCTCATATTTTAATAAATTCAAATAGAAAACAAAAAATTGTTTTATTTCATATTTTTGGTATTTGTTCAAAAGCCTACTACAATGACTACAATCTATTTCCCTGGTTTAGCTTCCAAATGAGTTTCTGCATATCATCCCAAATTGTTTTATTTCATATTTTTGGTGTTTGTTCAAAAGCCTACTACAATGACTACAATCAATTTCCCTAGTTTAGTCTCTAAATGAGTTTCTGCATATCATCCAAAATTGATTTATTTCATATTTTTGGTGTTTGTTCAAAAGCCTACTACAATGACTACAATCTATTTCCCTCGTTTAGCCTCTAAATGAGTTTCTGCATATCATCCCAAATTGTTTTATTTCATATTTTTGGTGTTTGTTCAAAAGCCTACTACCATGACTACAATCTATTTCCCTCATCTAGCCTCTAAACTGGTTTCTGCATATCATCCCAAATTGTTTTATTTCATATTTTTGGTGTTTGTTCAAAAGCCTACTACCATGACTACGATCTATTTCCCTCATCTAGCCTCTAAATTGGTTTCTACATATCATCCTAAATTGTTGTTTGAGTGATGATTAAATAGCTGTAAAATTATATGCCCCTTTTAAAATAAATAAAATCACAAAAAAAAACTGAAATCCAATGAAAATTCAAAACGAAAAGTCCCTTATCAAATGGCAAAATCAAAAGCTCAAACACATCAAACGAATGGATAACAACTGTCATATTCTTGACTTCGTATAGGTATTTCCTTATGTAGAAAATGGTGGATTAAACCTGGTTTTAAAGCTAGCTAAACCTTTTACTTGTATGACAGTCGTATCAAATTCCATTATAATTACAACGATGTCTGAATCAAACAAACAGACATAATACTAGTAGGTAAAATGTCAAAAATAGGGGTACAACAGTCAGCATTGTTTTATAATAATCTTAATCACTATAAAAACAAACAAATGTGTGAAAAATATGCTCAAAAAGGTATAAAGACAAAGCACATCGTAAAAATTTAAAAGACAAGAACACAAATTTACCATAGCACAATAAAACAACGACGGTATATACACTACACAGCCACGTCATATGTATCAAAGAAACACAAAAAGACATATAGAAAAAGCACATTTAAGTTTTCAAAATCAAAAGACAAGAATACATTTTTTTTACAATAGCACAATGACAAAATGACGGTATGAATAAGTACAGAGTCACGTCATATGTATCAAAGAGATACATACAGGAATGCAGACACAACACATAAGCAAAACAGAAAAACAAGAATACAAAAAATGTTATAACACAATGATGTGATGTATAAGTACAGAGTCACGACAACGGACATGACCAACATTGGATCAAACAGCAAAAGTAATATTCATAAAGACAAATAAGAGAATGATATAACACGCCACCAAGATGACAAACAACGACAGTACCCAGAATCTATTATTCAAGACCATCGTGTATTATTTGTAAAGTTAATATGGAATGGTCTTGGTACCTTCCCGTTCCGTTGAACTTTTTTTTGAAAAAGGACAGCGTTCTTTGATATAACCCATGGTCCGTCTACTTTCTACTCAAACACAGGTAAAGTTATAAGTTTAAAAATGAGACGGAGAAAGCCGTATCTGCTGTTTCCTTAATTTCTAGTTCTTGAGGAAATATTAATGGAACCCAATCAGAAATGTTTGGATTGTTAATGGAAAGAACATCATCAATTTATTTGAATGTGGAATTAAATGACCTGGCTTCTTTGATCTTCTTGTTTTTGACAATTGTATGAAAGAACTCTGATTCCTATGAAAATGAGAAGAGGTCGGCATGGAGAGGTTCACAGTTCGTTCCTATAAGAAAGCTGACAATTTGTTGAAAAAATTAACAAATATGTTGTCAATAAGACACTCCAGCATAACTATCACTCGTTCCTCTGTGTAGTATGTTTTACCTTTTTGTTCACTATTAACAAAACATGCCGAATGGTATCCAAAAGTAATAAATTTATAGCGTATGTTACCATTTTTATGTTGAAAGCATTGTGGATTATTTCTTTTAGACGATTTTTCGATGGTGGTACCTATATCATGTATATACAGGGTTGAAAAATCAAAAGTTTTGAGAGAAAAATTTCAGAAAAAAGACCGAGATTTAAAATTATCCAGAGTTTTTTTTAGCTCACCTGGCCTAAAAGGCCAAGTGAGCTTTTCTCATCACTTGTCGTCCGTCGTCCGTCGTCCGTCGTCGTCGTCCGTCGTCGTCGTTAACTTTTACAAAAATCTTCTCCTCTGAAACTACTGGGCCAAATTAAACCAAACTTGGCCACAATCATCATTGGGGTATCTAGTTTAAAAAATGTGTCCGGTGACCCGGCCAACCATCCAAGATGGCCGCCATGACTAAAAATAGAACATAGGGGTAAAATGCAGTTTTTGGCTTATAACTTAATAACCAAAGCATTTAGAGCAAATCTGACATGGAGTAGAATTGTTAAACAGGTGGAGATCTATTTGCCCTGAAATTTTCAGATGAATCGGATAACCCGTTGTTGGGTTGCTGCCCCTGAATTAGTAATTTTAAGGAAATTTTGCTGTTTTTTGTTATTATCTTGAATATTATTATAGATAGAGATAAACAGTAAACAGCAATAATGTTCACCAAAGTAAGATTTACAAATAAGTCAACATGACCGAAATGGTCAGTTGACCCCTTTAGGAGTTATTGCCCTTTATAGTCAATTTTTAACCATTTTTCGTAAATCTTAGTAATATTTTACAAAAATCTTCTCCTCTGAAACTACTGGGCCAAATTAATTCAAACTTGGCCACAATCATCTTTTGAGTTAGTAGTTTGAAAAATGTGTCTGGTGACCCGGCCATCAAACCAAGATGGCCGCCATGGCTAAAAATAAAACATGGAGTAAAATGCAGTTTTTGGCTTATAAATCAAAAAGCCAAAGCATTTAGAGCAATTCTGACATCGGGTAAAATTGTTTATCAGTTCAAGATCTATCTGCCCTGAAATTTGCAGATGAATCGGACAATCCGTTGTTGGGTTGCTGGCCCTGAATTGGTAATTTTAAGGAAATTTTGCTCTTTTTGGTTATTATCTTGAATATTATTATAGATAGAGATAAACTATAAACAGCAATAATGTTCTCCAAAGTAAGATTTACAAATAAGTCAACATGACTGAAATGGTCAGTTGACCCCTTTAGGAGTTATTGCCCTTTATAGTTAATTTTTAACCATTTTTCGTAAATCTTAGTAATCTTTTACAAAAATCTTCTCCTCTGAAACTGCTTGGCCAAATTAATCCAAACTTAGTCACAATCCTCTTTTGGGTTATTAGTTTGGAAAATGTGTCCGGTGACCCAGCCATCCAACCAAGATGGCCGCCATGACTAAAAATAGAACATGAGGTAAAATGCAGTTTTTGGCTTATAACTCAAAACCCAAAGCATTTAGAGCAAATCTGACATGGGATGAAATTGTTTATCAGGTCAACATTTATCTGCTCTGAAATTTTTAGATGAATCGGACAACCCGTTGTTGGGTTACTGACCCTGAATTGTTAGTTTTAAGGAAATTTTGCTGTTTTTGGTCATTATCTTGAATATTATTATTGATAGAGATAAACTGTTAACAACAATAATGTTCAGCAAAGTAAGATTTACAAATAAGTCAACATGACCGAAATGGTCAATTGACCCCCTTAGGAGTTATTGTTCTTTATAGTCAATTTTTAACAATTTTCATAAAATTTGTAAATTTTTACTAACATTTTCCACTGAAACTAATGGGCCAAGTTCATTATAGATAGAGATAATTTTAAGCAGCAAGAATGTTCAGTAAAGTAAGATGTACAAACACATCACCATCACCAAAACACAATTCTGTCATGAATCCATCTGCTTCCTTTAATATTCACATAGACCAAGGTAAGCGACACAGGCTCTTTAGAGCCTCTAGTTTTAGTTTATTAGAATCCACATATGGTCAATATCAATACGCGAGTAAACACTTTCACATTATTTCTGAAGACTCTCTATCACTGCGAACAGAATATTTGTCAATCTAATGTACAATTCTGTAGTCGAACATGCAGATAACCGGCCATGTACCGTTGTTTGTACGGAATTTTGTGAATCTTATGGATCCAAACAAACAAGGTAATTATCAGATGATGCATAAATCATTCTATCAATAATTATTCATTCTTACAATTTATTTTTGCAGGTTTAAATAGAAAAAAAGAAATTATAATGATGGTAAGAAGTGGTGAAGACAAAAAAATGATTGTTAAGTCATATTTGATTACAGCCCATTTCATTGAGTGTGTAGAGAAAGGTAGAATCCTAAGTAAGCTTGCTTGTTAGCTTTTGGTTCCTTTAATAACCCCTATCAATATATACTAGTGTTATGAAAAGCTTGATATTTTGAAACTGAGTAGCGAACTTCCCTAAGCCTTTTTCAACTCATTATTATAGTTGGTTTTGGTGTTGTATTGTTACACCATTGTCCCAGGTTAGGAAAGGGTTTGGATCCCAATTTCATGTTTTTTCCTACCACATTCTGTATGTATGTGCCTGTCCAAAGTCAGGATCTTGTAGTTTAGTGGTAAAACATTAATTGTACTATTTGTTTTCTTGTTTGAATTGTTTTCAATTTGTATTTTCGGGGCCTTATATAGCTGACTATGCGGTATGGGCTTTGCTTGTTGTTGAAGGCCTAATGATGACTTATAGCTGTTAATTTCTATGTCATTTTGTCTTTGGCATGTTTGGTGAGAGTTGTCTAATTTGCAATCATGCATTATCTTTTTTTCTTCATATTTACACTTTTACACTACAGCAGCAATCGCAGTTGAGACATAGGGTTCTGTGGAACCCTTTACAATTATTTTTTTTAACTATTGAAGCAATCTTAGTTTTGAAAAAAGCAACGGACTGATTAACAAAGCAACAACAATATATATATTTTTATCTAAATACTGCACCCATGGTGAGGGGTATAATTACAATTATTTCAATTATCAAACGAAATAGATTATAGTTAAACAAAGGATCACAAAATTACCTTTCATGTGAATAATTAAAATGCAATATTTCTTTTCCATTTTCATTGTAATTTTTTTGAAGACCTTCCAGGTAGGTTTTTATACATGTATGTGTTTAATTTTTATTCTGTATATATAAAAAAGAAGATGTGGTATGATTGCCAATGAGACAACTATCCACAAAAGACCAAAATGACACAGACATTAACAGCTATAGGTCACCGTACGGCCTTCAACAATGAGCAAAGCCCATACTGCATAGTCAGCTATAATAGGCCCCGATTAGACAATGTAAAACAATTGAAACGAGAAAACTAACGGCCTTATTTATGTAAAAAAAATTGAACGAAAAACAAATATGTAACACATAAACAAACGACAACCACTGAATTACAGGCTCCTGACTTGGGACAGGCACATACATAAATAATGTGGCGGGGTTAAACATGTTAGCGGAATCCCAACCCTCAACTAATTTTCAAAATGCTATATACTACATGTATACTTATAATTGAATGTTTACTACATTTGTACATGTAAACTTAAAATTGAATGTATACTACATGTTAACTTAAAAGTGAATGTATACTACATGTATATATATATTTTTATAAATATTATTTTAAATGAAAAGTAAAAACACAAAAATACTGAACTCCGAGGAAAATTCAAAAAGGAAAATCAAAAATCAAAAGGCAAAATCAAAAGTCCAAACACATCAAACGAATGGATAACAACTGTCATATTCCTGACTTGGTACAGGCATTTTCTAATGTAGAAAATGGTGGATTGAACCTGGTTTTATAGCTAAGTGAACCTTTTCAAAAAAATTAGCCAATATATTGGTGATTAAAACATAAATAAATTAAACTTTTGGTGCACTTGGATATGGTCCATAAACATATAGATTAATTAAGTTTTTGGTGAACTTGGATATGCTGAATCTAACCTTATATTTTGATTTTGGATATTGGACCATAATAGGTCTAATTTAAAAAAAAAATCAGTTTTTTCTTTGCCTACATTCATTTTGTGGAAGAAACCTATGCTGTGTCACATATTTAAGGGCATACGATACAGTTACAGGGAAGATAATGACGTTGATAACGTAAAATGTTATTTTCGCGACGTCAAACTCTGACATATCGGGAATAGATGAATTTTTCGACTGATTTTTATCATTCAAACTGATTTAATTTGAAAACGAGTGCATGGAACCCTATTTTTTAAAACAGCAATTTGTTTCATTTTGCAAGGAGATTATGTGACCCAAATTTTATAAAACTGTAAATAGCGCAATTTTTTTAATTTTGATAAACATGCAGCAAAAAATGACATTTTTTCCTCTATTCATGAACATTTGATAAATATAGAGTTATTTCGGAAATCAAAATTGCATAATTTTTAATGATACTTATAAAATACAGAAATTACCGATTATTTAACAAAAACCATTTTGTGTTTATCTTTTAAAACAAAAAAGTTATGTCTTTCTTTCGAAAAAGAAAATACGGACACAAATCTGAATTTTGAGTAAATATACAAAATTTCGAACTCATTTTACTCAAAAAGTAGCACATGCAGGTATATTTTTTATTACATATTTGATTTAATGAGGTAAAAAATAGCCTATATGCAAATTTTCATCAACTTGTAAATACAGGTTCAAAACTGTATCGTATGCCCTTAATCATCATAATACAAATTTAGAGCTGTATTTAGTTTGAAGGAAGTGTCCATACTTGCCACGAACTGTTCAATGAGGATTCGACCTCTGTAATTGCACCCACAGTACATTATATTACTTTGGTTACAATCTTTAAAAAAAACTTGACTAGCTAATTAGAATTATTTGTCAGTAATTATTGTTGCTTTTGGTCCATTTCTCAGGTGGGAAATTTACCATTAAAACAGACTACACAATAACAAACCCTGAATGCTGGTAGAATAGATGTGAAGGATTACTTTCCTTTTCCTATTTTGTAAACATTTCTAAATCCAACCCTTAGTCTCTCAGACCTTTGAATATTTTATACAAACATTTTCATTACCTTTAAAGATTATATTTGATGTATTCTGACAGATGCCTTAAAGCTTAAATGAGGGTGGCAGGACCTTTTTCGGGTCGTCGGGATCGGGAGTTTTTAATCTTGGGATTTTGGGATTCACCCTTTCTAGATCCGGGATTTCTTTTTTTCGAATTTCGGCATGTCAGGATTTAATTTTTTTTAAATACAGGACCTCGGTATTTCATGTTTTCAAGCCCGGGATATCGGGATCAGGACCCTCGGACCCCTCTAATATAGTTTGACACAGTGTATCTTAGCCTTCTTACTTTTATCTGTTGCCCTTGTATTACACCCAATCCATAAAACATCAGTTTTGTCAATATCAAGACTTAAAGGGAATTCTATTCCTAAGATTTTGACTTCCTTACATACAATAACCTCACCATGCTGATTTAGTACATGTATAGCATGATTCAAACAATCAGAAACTAAAATCATATCTGTAGAGGATATTGACACATCTCTTGGGTAAAAATTGACAGGATTAGAATTTATACTTTTACAACCAGTATAGGTCCAATGGAGTTGTGCCCCGTAATCTAACATTACTACCCTACCATATGTGTCATCGTTTATAAGTATCTACAACTAATATCTTGCTTTTGAAAGTATTGATTCTACTTGGGAAAGTTAACAATTTATGATTGTCCTTATCATGTTCAATAGTGTGTTGTATGTCACCCTTCTGGTTCATAACCACAAGTCTTCGGATACTGTCCTTTGATGGGCGTATAAATACTACTGCAAAAGATTCCACCAGCCCAACTATTATCCTTTTATCTTTATCTACATGAACGCATGAAGATTTTAATGGAGAAAAGTCCTTAAATCTCTTAAATTTATTGTCTTTAGTATATAGTTTTAAATCACTTTCCTCAGTTGATACAAGTAGTTCTCCATCTTGTGTCCATGTCATATCATTCACTTTTATTTGAATTTCTTGCTCTACCTTAATTTCATGATTTTCAAATTTTACTTTCTGTAATTTTTCACTAAAACTGCTTCCTATAAATACAGTATTGTCACTACAGGACAGAATTGTTGTTGCACCTGTATTATTAATTTGGAAAGTGTCTATGAGTTCCAAATCTGGAACCATATAAAGATCGCCTAGCATTGACTGACTTTCTGTTTTGGATTGGACATTTCTAGGAATAAATTTTGTTTTATTTGGTTTAATTTTTGTAACTGCAGAATTCTTAAACGACAGTGACTTATCCAAGTTTTTATTTGTATAGAAAATTTCTTCAACATAATGAGACTGTAGGGTTTGGTTTATGCTGTTCTTCATGGTTTCCAATTTCTCCTCGTTCTTTGTCATGGCCGAAAGTTCTGTTTTGATAACATTTTGTGTTGGTTTCCATTTTGCATCGAGTTCTTGTAAGAGGTCAATAGCATGTTTTGTAATAGCTTCTTTCATTTCTTTTTCAGTTTGTAGAATTATCTTCCTAGTTTTAAGAAAATTTGTATTACTATCTATAAGCACTTTTTGCAGTTTATCCTTTTCATATCTAAGGAACTGAAGATTAGATGAAAATTTTTAATGAGTTCCTTCATTTCCAAAATTATTTCATCATGCCTTTCATCTAGAGATATATAGTCATGCATTTTATGAGTCTCGGTTAAACATTTGGAACAAGCAGGCTGACTGCATTCATTACAATAAACAAAACATTTTCGTTTACTATGATTTGTACACACTAAGTTTTCGAGATCAACTTTACGCACTGAAGAACTGAAATTCTCTTTTTAATATCTTTTATATTTATAATTTCATGTTCCATAGAAGCCTTACTTTTACGGTGTATTTTCGAACAGCACAGTTGACATAATAATAATTCACAGTTGATACACTTCCATTTAATCTCTGGTGATTCTTCACAGAACTGACAGACACTACGAGACTGTGCCATTCTAATATAATGAGAAAAAGCCATTTTTGTAATATGTTAATACACCACTTCCATTGTCCAGATGAATCAGTTGCTTTTGAAATAGTGTTTATATGCATGTACCGTTGTTGTAGTATATTTTTTTCTGATAAAATCAAGATAATTAGATCATATGATACATTTACAAACAATACCAGATAAAGTGCAAATATGATTCAAACTGATGACAGTAAGTTGGACGAGAACTTTGATATTGATAATAAACTTATTAATATACATGTGATGGACTGTGAAACTCAGATCAGGAGATTGGGAAATTTTCGGTCAGGAGATTAGGACTCAGATCAGGCGGTTTTTTATCGACAGAATTTTTGAAAAATACTGTTTACTGATGTAATGCAAAACTACTACATTTACAAGTCAACATTTTTCAATTTAAATAAAAACTGCTGCAGACATGTGTATTTTGCAGATTTAATGGCACCCAACATTGAGGGGCCTGATGGGAGGATCTAATCACGATTCACAAAAATTAAATTTCCATGATAACAGATCACGAAAATATATATATAAAAAAAAATCTGTAGAAAAACCGATCACGATAGCGGAAATGCGCTGATCACGAAGAAGGAACATATCCCATCAGGCCTCTAAACATTGCTGAAATTAAATTTGATTTTTTCAACAGATTTATTATAGTGAAAATGCTACAATGGTCTTCTTTAAACAAAAACAAAAAAGATAAATCCTTCCTTTCAGTTAAAAATTGTTCATGTTTTCCCTCAAAAAACTTAAGAGCTCAGTATGATTTTCTTGGTTTCAGAAAATCCTCATTCCCTTAAAAAAAAATCTGTCATAGGTTTAAAAAAATCTGTCATAGGTTTAAAAAAAAAAAGAAAAAAAAAGCTGTTTAGCTGGATTAAAAAGATATTGAAAAAAAAATCCAAATATGTTAAAATTTTAATGAGTACATTGCATTGTTAATTGGAAAAGTGAATAAAAGTCTATAAATGCCTTTTTCTAATTAAAGATAAAAATTTAAGGCAATGGCGTATATGACAACAGAGACCATGGTATGATCAGTAAGTGTGAGGTCTTGAGGACAATGATGTGGCAGGAAACCAGAGGAGTGTAATACAACATGTTCAACTAGACAGAAACCCCTCTGTAAAGGTAGGTTACTACAATAACTTTATCTGTAGCAGAATTTGTCCATCGTAAGCTTATGTTGAATAAAGGGACTGTATGAGGGAATGAATGAATATTTCATTTGTGAAACCATAAATAACTTGCTAATTGGCAATACATAAACAAGTATATACAATGTGACAAAATAACAGATAGCAGGAGAAAATAACACTATGTAATAAATAACGGTACAATTAATTGCAATACATGATCTAATTTTCCTGCAATTAACATATTCTTAAAAATAGAATGGAAAAAATATTGAACTCCAAGTGAAATTCAAAATGAAAAGTGCTTTATAAAATGATAAAATCAAAAGCTCAAACACATCAAACTAATGGAAAACTACTGTCATATTTCTGACTTGGTACAGTCATTTCCATATGTAGAAAATGGTGGATTAAAAATAGTCTTATAGATGGTTAAACCTCTCACAAGTAGGATAGTTGTATAGGATTCCATTATATTGATAAGATGTGATATGAGTGCCAATGAAACAACTCTTCATTCAAGTCTCAATGTGTAAAAAGTAAACAAATAAAGGTCAAAGTACAGACTTAAACACGTAAACTGTGGCTCACACTTTAGGACATACATGATCAGTACAAAACAATTCAAACAGCAAACCAAAGGTCAAGTCTGTAAAAAAACCAACGATTAGAAGATAAATATTTATAAACCACACCAACAAACAACAACCACTGTGAACAACAGGCTCCTGACTTAGGACAGGTGCATACAAATGGTGCAGATTTATATCTTTTAACAGAAGTCAACATTCACCCTAATATGAAACATTAGTGACAATAGAAACAATACAACATAGAAAAACATGATATAACATAACAATGTTAATCTCATGGTTTAATACATTTATATATTTTTCTTTATAGAATTGAAAGAAAATGTATGACGTCATGAGCCCACTTCATTGACATTGCCTAGGAAAACAGAATATCGATCGTCTTTCAAACTAGAGGATGTCTCTCTACATCTCATCTTAGGGATGTTGCCCATTAAGGAATTGTAACTGAGAAACACCATGGATAATCTATTTATCGCTCTTTTCCTAGGCAATCTAAAATTTATCTAAATTAAGTGAGAACAAATACATCCCCCAAAAAAATCACAATTTGCAGCATGAGATTCTAATGGTTATATTAGCTCTCCCCTTGAAATTTTGTTCAGAGAGAAAAAAGTTGGAGATGAAATTGACTGAAAAACTATAACTGACCAGCTTTGCTTTTAAAATTGATATTTTATACCTGTTTTTTTTCAGTGATGATTTAAATAAAAGCAAACATGGCAAAGACTTTAGTCTTCTGAAGGACTCACCAGCTAGACCTCACATAGAGGCTCCACCCACCATTATCAGGGCACCTGCCAATCAAATAACAACAGTAACCAGGGTAACCATACCATCAGATAATCAATGTCAAGATGGAAGTTAACTGTGTATAATATCATGAATAATATAAACTTTGAATTTGTAAAAACGTATTTCTCATATATGTTATGATGGTATGATACTAAACCCCTAACGGGAAGGATTGTGCCTGATGTTCATATGATGAAATCATAATCTTTCAGTCAGTTTAATTGAAGTCTGGAGCTGGCATGTCAGTTAACTGCTAGTAGTCTGTTGTTATTTATGTATTATTGTCATTTTGTTTATTTTCTCTGGTTACATCTTCTGACATCAGACTCGGACTTCTCTTGAACTGAATTTTAATGTGCGTATTGTTATGCGTTTACTTTTCTACATTGGTTAGAGGTATAGGGGGAGAGTTGAGATCTCACAAACATGTTTAACCCCGCCGCATTTTTGCGCCTGTCCCAAGTCAGGAGCCTCTGGCCTTTGTTAGTCTTGTATTATTTTAATTTTAGTTTCTTGTGTACAATTTGGAAATTAGTATGGCGTTCATTATCACTGGACTAGTATATATTTGTTTAGGGGCCAGCTGAAGCACGACTCCGGGTGCGGGAATTTCACGCTACATTGAAGACCTGTTGGTGACCTTCTGCTGTTGTTTTTTATTTGGTCGGGTTGTTGTCTCTTTGACACATTCCCCATTTCCATTCTCAATTTTATTGATTGGTTAAAAGTTAGATATTTTGAGTTGAGGATGTAACAGAATATTTGATTGGTTCAAAATTCAAAGATTCATAATCAGAAAAGATGACTATCTTATATAAATGTTGGCATTTCATTCTCATCATGTTCCACTTCTGGGGTCTCATCATGTACATGGACTTTCTTTATTCACAACTCAAGTCTTACATCAATTCTGAAATATCAAATGAAGATGTTTACCAACTTATAGTGGATTCATTATTTTTCATTCATGGCAATGTATATTTTTAATAGATTTGTTGTTTTGCTTACTGTTTCTGTTAATTAGCATGTCCAAATTTGCATTTAACAAATTGTTTTTCTTCGCTTTATTGTATTATTAGCTTATAGTTTATCTCCCTTAAATACTTTTATTAGTAGGTAATAAAATGTGTTGAGTTAATAAGGCAAACTGTATTAGTTTTGGAGCAAAATATTTTTACACCATAAAAATAAACAATTGTAAAAGGTTGAAATGTTAGTTCATTATGCATTCATATAAATTATATTATAAGATGCTGACTTCTAAAGTGTATTGATGCATTTCTTAATAGAAGTCTATAATACTTCAGTCTTTAAATTATCAGTCAGAGAGCTGACCACTGCTTTGACCCATTTTTAAAAGCAGTATAAGATATTTTGTACCTCATTGAACAAAGTTTCTTATAGTATAATGTTTTTGACCTGTCCGTCCATCAGTATGTCCATCAGTCTGTTCGTCCGATGACTTTTGTAGGAGTTATAAGTTTTTGAACTTAGGAATCTGGGGAGATTTTGTTTGCCCAATGACAATGTGGGAAAAAAGGGGGGTCGTAATGTATGGGAGATTGCTCACAAAGGTTCTTAAAAAAATATATGAATCTCTTTTTCGTATCAAACATATAGGAAAAAAATAAATTACTGTGTGAAAAAGATATGAGAAATAACAAATTTTGGTAAATAATTTGAACAGTATATTTAAGATGCTTGTTTGTGGAAAAAATGAAGAAATATTAAGCTGGGGAAATACCAGCAGACTTCAGGCTGTTGTGAAGAGTGTCCATACAAAACATGCATGAGGTTTTTATCACACTGGACAATGTGTATTGAAAAGTAGAGTAGACACTAGAATATTTTTCCACAACATGTGTACAAAATAATTTATGATAAAACATGGGGAAAATCTGCTGAAGTCCAAAAAAAAAGTAACCGAATGTTCAGCATACACAGTAAGTTTTCTGTAGAACATTCTTATATTGAACAACAAAAATCTCTTCCAATTTATGTAAGATAACCGTTTGATGGTAAAATTATTAAAAGTTTATATTTTCTTGTTAAAGAACGTGTATGTTTTTGAATGCCACATTTTATTATGAAAATCAATCATATATCAGAAAACTCCGCATGAGACATCCTCATTGTCTAATTAAGGAGAATGTCAAATATGTGTAAGGCATGTCCAAATAGAATGTGATATAATCTTTAGAATCAATATTTAGAAGATCTCATATTGTTTCTCTGCTCAGAAATGTCTGAAAATTGACGAAAGTTGTTACCTTTGACCATTCCTACTGTGATGTAATTAAATAGTCCCATATATATATAAATAGTTTTGTATTTAGTAGAGTTATTTTATTTGCACTAGTTATATTTTTGAGCAAATTACATTTATCATGATATTTATTTGTATAAACTTTATTTCTACACTTGTTATATCCAGCATGCATAACTCTTTAACTTGTTTTTTATGAGAAAAAAATAGTATATATATATATATATATAACAAGAATTATTACTGTGATAAATAGCTGATATAGTTTTCATATAAAAGTAGATATAAAAGTATAAAATTCATATTTGAAGTCAGATATTATAGAAAGCTGTTTGACAATGAATACTACACTTTGATTTAAACAATTTTCAATTTATTGATATTTCATATATCTCTCATTGAAAGACCATGACATTGTATCAATAGTAAAAATCTGTCTGACAAGTAATACTACATTTTGTCTGAAAAAAAAATATCTCTGTATTGAAATTACAATTCTTATATTTTTATTAGGTTATTTTTGGTCATACAGCTCTTCAATTGTTTCGATTCTTATAAATCATTGGCTTTTAAATATTTGGCTTTGAACGTTCCCGATGAGCGCTTCGGACGCCTGAAATTTATATAACATGTTGTCTTCATCTTTTAAATCTCCCATTGGAATAAAGAGATCAAAAAGAAATTCAAGGTTTTAGAAATTTTTAATAAAAAAAATGACTAGTAAATACTTACAACTTTTTATGAAAGAACATAATTTAATCAGTATATATTTTTTCTCACAATTTCAACAACCCAAAAAATCTTTAATTAATCTGTCTTTTCAGTATGCTCCTAGGAGAAAGATACCATTCATTTTAAGATAGAAATTTTGGGACTTGATAATTGGAATTATTTTAGGAAATTACTTAATCAAATGTCTTGAGAATGCATGTTTCAACTGTCAAAAACCTATGTCCTTAAATTTTAGAACCTTTTGTCTGTATTAAGATAGAAAACAATTAAGTTATTTCAATTCTATTCTAAGGCATTATCTAATAAAGTATGATGTAGTCATGTCAGCCCCTTTATTCACATCCTGATGAATATGAGAAGATGACTACAATGATATGTATTATCAAACATAAACAGTAAGCATGGTTCTCACTAAGGATTTTTAAAGTCAACTCCAGGGACTCATGATTTTTTGCCATGGTGAGTCCAACGGTGAGAAAATGAAACTTTATTGCTATATAATTTATTATTTCGGTCTCCATAAAAGAGCATGCAACTGACATCAAATTTAGATTATTTTCAAACATTTGATATAAAATAATAATATATGTGCTCAGTTGATACAACATTTTACCACCTGGATGCATCTTTGGACTCACCAGTTAAAATATTGAGTCCAGACATATTTTGACCTTAGTGAGAACCTTGCAGTAAAGAAGAAAGATATAATTTCGAAATGACTTGACTTACCTATATTAATTCTTATTAACATTGTGTATGTTATGTAATAAGTCGTTGATGCTTTGTTGTTAGACAAGAGTATTAAGTGATCATATTTTAATAAATTAAAATAAAAAACAAAATGTTTAATTTCGAATATTTGGTGTATGTCCAAAGGCCTGCTATAGCTTATTTCCATCATTTAACCTCCAAATGGGTTATCTGCATATCTTTTCAAATTTATGTTTGCTGGATAATTTAACGGATTTTAGAAAATGTGACTCTTGCAAAATACAACAGTTTTTAAAATATGTGACCCTTGCGAAATAAAACAGTTTTGAAATATGTGACCCTTGCAAAATATGGTTTATTAGACCAGAGTGATATAATACCATTACATTACACAGTATCATTTAACAGAGGCAGCAGTAGCTTATTGATGTAAAAAAAAAAAACGAGGCGAAAAAGACAAAGCCAACATTTAAAACTGGTAGTTGAAGCAAACTGACAAAGTTTAAAATATCATAAATACAAATCAAGGTAGAAAACAAAAAAACTGAGGTGATTGAATGACCTCTACAAGAAGCTAGAATTGGTTCTTTGACAGCAGGGATAGGCACGATAACTGTCAATTGTAATATATTAATAATCAATTAATCGATTACATGAAGGATTTTTGTGTAATGGATTAATAATCTATTACACATATTTTTGTGTGTAATCGATCGATTGCTTTATCAAAAGTATTTACATTATGTTTTAATTAACATTAATGTTTTCAAGGAATAACTAAAGAAAGATTACCACAATTATATTGATCCATTAGTTTGTAAGTGGAAATTATTAACTTTACACAAGCACTGCTTCTAAATTTCCGGTTTTAAACAGTTGTTGACTAGACTGTTAAACCAAGTTAATAACAAGTTCTTGCAAAATGGGCCAACAATAGAGAGTGGTGATAAAGTTCCTACATTAACTTCCACCAATGCACCAGTCACATTGTTTTATTATTATGGGTCATTTGCTTCGTATTTTGCATATATTTTATGACAAACTGTCTTACTCAAATTTTGTTGAAATTGACAGGATTAGCATCCCGAGGTCCCGAAATTGGAAAAAAAGAATTCCCAGATCCCGATAGGGTCAATCCCGAAATCCCGAGCTTAAAAACACAAGATCCCGGAGTCCCAATAAAGGTCCTATCCCCCCTCATCTATCGCTTTTTGTATCTTATCATATCCAATGTCCCAATGGCACTAAAAAAGTATAAAAAAGGGAAGTCCACAAAAATTGATAAAATTAAACGTTATCACCCAAAGGCACGAGTGGAAAACAACTGCCTGATTTGGTACGGACGTTTTCCAAAGAAAATGGGGGGGGGGGGGGGGGGGGGGGAGTTAAATCTGGTTTTATAGCTAGATAAATCAACTACTGGTGTGTTAGTTGTTTATAGTTCCGTGTGATATTACATCTGATTTATTATAGTATTGTGGTTGAATGTACTAAATTCAAATCAAGATTTGATTGATGTTACGTTTTATTCGTAAACATAAAAGTATAGTCATTAGATATCAGATATTATTGATTTTATCAAGTAGTATTTCTATAATAAAAAGTAAACCAACAAAAATACCGAACTCCAAGGAAAATTCAAATCGGAAATTCCTTTATCAATTGACAAAATCAAAAGCTAAAACACATCAAACGAATAGAAAAACAACTGTCATATTCCTGACTTGGTACAAGTATTTCCTTATGTAGAAAATTGTGGATTAAACCTGTTTTTTTAAGGCTAGCTAAACCTCTGAATCGTATGACATTCGCTTAAAATTCCATTATATTGACAACAATGTGTAAATAAAACAAACAGACATAATAGATAAAAATGTCAAAAATCGGGGTACAGCTGTCACTATTGTGTTACAATCTTAATCACTATAAAACAAACAAATATGTCAACTAAGAAAAACAAAATGGTTTATAAATAAGGAACATAATAAAAAATGAAAGACAAGAACACAAAAACATGACCCCCGTACTTTGAACAATTATTGTCTGTGATGTATTTAATAATCATAATTATAATGTATTGTCTGTATTTTTAACTTCATTGCTATGCTTGTAATGAGCCCTATGATAAGGAAAATAAAAACATTCTATTCTATTCTATTCTATAATAAGACCATTGCACCACAACTTATATGAATTAACGTCATGGTGATAAATCTCTTGTTGCATATTCAGGCCATGTATTTCCAGTAACGTTCTATAGGTAATCTCAAAATGGTTCCGTGGGCATTTTTTTAACTACCAATTAAAATATAATGTTTTTCTTTGAACATGCCCAATTTGATACATATAATTTGATGTTATAAATATGTTAAAACGGGAATTCAAGTGGAACGTTTCTATACCATAATATTGTTGTTCTAAAACTCAAGAGTTGTTAACATTGTAAAACTCTATCAAAGTTTTCAACCTGATTAAACATAATTTGGAAAAAAACATTAAAACTAAGTATTCGTTATGATATGAATTAGAACAAATGATGATGAAAACATTTGAAAATAACAGATGACATTTCAATAGCAAATAAAAACAAAACGATGAATAATTGAACAATACAGACTACTAAAGCCATTAACTTCGAATGATAAAGAAAATAAAAATAAAAAGATGATGACAAAATAAAGCCATAACAAGACAAAACGTAAAAGATAAAATGCATCAAACGAACAATAAAATGTACATCTGTTTATATAAACTACATGTACTGTGATTATAATTAAATTTTGAACAGAATTACTCTTTTTTTTCGCTAAACAACTGAAATCGACATTTCAAAAATTTTACAGACATCATCACGAAATAACCGATACGATTTTTTTCTGTGTTTGAACTCCCTTCATGCATGTTTTCCCGATGTTCAATATTTTGATATACGAATACACGTGTTGTCTTTAAATATAGCGATTATATCTTATTCCCGATTGTGTCATTTTGAATGAGTGCGGATTTGCATGATGGGTGATAGAAGGCAACGTTTACCACGCCGATGCACCCAGTCTTATTTAGAAATAAGAAGATGTGGTATGAGTGCCAATGAGACAAATCTCCATCCAAGTCACAATGTGTAAAAAGTTAACAATTATAGGCCAAAGTAGGGCCTTCAACACGGAGCCTCGGCTCACACCGAACAACACGCTATAAAGGGCCACAAAAAGACTAGTGTAAAACAGTTCAAACAGGAAAACCAACGGTCTAAAAACGAGAAACGAGTAACACTTATAAAACCACATCAACAAACGACAACCACTGAATAACAGGCTTCTGGCTTAGGACAGGTGCAAACAAATGCAACGGGTTTAAACGTTTTAACCGGCGCCAACCTTCACCCTAACCTCCTTATTTAGAGTATCCCTCAGTTTTTGTGTTGCTCTTGATTAGTATCTTCTTAATTGATTATGAGATTTTAACATCAGTAACTTACTGTTGCTTCGAATTTACCATCACAAGCAACATACCAATAATATTCAAATGACTATATGCATTTATGATGCCTAGAATGATAATCATTTGGATTTTCCATTCGTTTGATGTATTTGACCTTTTGATTTTCGATTTGAATTTTCCTAGGAGTTCGGTATTTTGTTATTTTTGAAATGTTTGTAAATGTTCAATTCTTATTTCAAACAAAATTCCCATATTTTCACATACATTTTACACCATGCTGCTTCTTTGAAGATGATTTTCGCTTCCAAAATGAAACCTTTCCATTTATATGTAGCAACATTTCAACAGCTCCTGTATATGGATTACACCTCTCCGGTTTGATACGATATTCCAGATCGTTCGTTTCCTATAAGGATTTCCTTTTAAGAGGCCTGTTGCCTACTAAGGGAGCTTTTGAACCGAGGTTTATATGTAATAAAGTAGAAGTCACCCTTTCGAGTGATAAACGATTGCCATCACGAGTTTTTTTAACCGTTATAGAATATTTGTGTCATAGATGTCCACGAATATGTTTAAATGATAGTTGTTACCACAATCCCGTCCTGTTTTTCTCGATTGTGATATCACCGAATTAGACTTACCAACTTATTTTTACTGACCATGGGCAACAAAACGGGTGCTACTAGCAAGTTGGTGGTCGATTACTTCAAAAAGTTATTAATTAAAATACAATTACTTTGCAAGTTTTATGTTATCGATTACATTACGCATACATTCAAATGTATTCTCATTACTTTTGATTACTTATGTACTGTGATATTAAAGAATTTTTTTTAATCATTTCATTCTAACATTAATATGATTTTTCAGTGAAAATTCTGTTGTTAATATCATTAATAATTACATCTCACCAACAACT
This sequence comes from Mytilus edulis, assembly GCA_019925275.1. Lineage (NCBI taxonomy): Eukaryota > Metazoa > Mollusca > Bivalvia > Mytilida > Mytilidae > Mytilus > Mytilus edulis. The sequence continues at coordinate 66,440,062 of CM034362.1, forward strand.
TAGAGCAGTGTAACATTTGTATTGTTTATCGCAGTGTATATTTTCAATTAGCAAACAAAACCTGAACAAAAAGTGACTTATTAAGGTTCACCATAACAAATTGACAAAAATGGTTGGTTTACACATCGAAAATTACTCTGAATACAAACAAGCAGGTGCAGTTGGAACAAAGTCAGGAATATGACAATTGTTTTCCATTCATTTGATTTGTCTGAGGTTTTGATTTTGCCATTTGATAAGGGACTTTCCGATTTGAATATTCCTTTGAGTGCGGTATTTTTGTTATTTTACTTTTTGAAAAATGTTAAAGTCAGGAATATGACAGTTGTTATCCATTCGTTTGATGTGTTTGGACTTTTGATTTTGCCTTTTGATTTTTGATTTTCCTTTTTGAATTTTCCTCAAAGTTCAGTATTTTTGTATTTTTACTTTCTACACCGACAACATACATTAAAGTTAAACCCCATAAATTTTTTTATATTTATTGGATTTTGATACTGAAATCAAATCTTACAGATGCCCCCCTCGAAGGTTACAGTTGTATTAGTGTATTGGTTGATATTGACAAGAGCACATTTTTTTTTATAAATTGCGAAAAAAGGATTTGGTACTAAATTCCATTATTTTGTATTTATTTATGTTGCATGTGGTTCTAAGTCGAAATTGGACAGTAAACAGGACCAACTGTAGTTCTTGTGTTTGTTTATTCTACAATTTTCTGCAGTGTTGAAAATAAATGCCCTTCAAAATCAAATACAAAATGAATCTTTCTTAAAAAATATAACCAAGTGGATACCTTAACACTTTACCATCTGTACATGTATGTCTGTACTCAAGGTATAACACCAGCCGCATTTGTTTTAATGAACCATAATGCTCAATAAGCTATATCGACTGTTGACACATTTTCATATTCCTTTAGATGTGTTAAGGTATAACACCAGCCACGTCCACTTGTATGTTTGTCGATCTGATGAGTTAAGCGTTTTTCAACTGATTTTTATAGTTCGTTCTTATGTTGTACTGTCATACCACTGTCCCAGGTTAGGGGGAGGGTTGGGATTCCGCTAACATGTTTAACCCCGCCACATTATTTATGTATGTGCCTGTTCCAGGTCAGGAGCCTGTAATTCAGTGGTTGTCGTTTGTTTATGTGTTACATATTTGATTTTCGTCCATTTTTGTTAAATTTTTTTTACATAAATAAGGCCGTTAATTTTCCCGTTTGAATTGTTTTACATTGTCTTATCGGGTCATTTTATAGCTGACTATGCGGTATGGGCTTTGCTCATTGTTAAAGGCCGTACGGTGACCTGTAGCTGTTAATGTCTGTGTCATTTTGGTCTTTTGTGGATAGTTGTCTCGTTGGCAATCATACCACATCTTCTTTTTTTTTATATAATCACTTCTTCAAAATGACAAACGATAGGTAAGCTTGGTGTATCAATTGCAACTATCAAAACATTTATAAAAAAGTTAATTATTAACATCAGTGGATATTTAAAAAAAACTTAATGTTCTTTGCTGTTGAATGTCTAGAAGTTATAACAAATCATTGTTTTAACACAACATGGAGTAATCATCAAAAGTGTTCAATCAGGAATTCCAGGTAAACATCTAATAGCACAAAACTCAATATCAAATTGAAATATTTAGAAAAGTTGATTAATTTAGTGTAATGTTATCAAATTAAATCCCACTTCTATACTCTACAATCCCTTAGTTGAAATGAAATTTTTGAATAGTTAATATTTCAAATCATATTATAACTACGATCATGATAAAAAATAGTGAACACTAGTTTGGTGAATTTCTTTTTCATACTTTTCTATCAAAAACAGTTTGTATATACAAAATTTGCAGTTAATCATATGACGGAATATAAAGTAAACATAATTATACCTGTTTTTTGCGTTGTAATTGGTTGTAATGAAAAAATGAACTACAGATAACGTGTGATAACATTGCAAAAGTTAATTGATTATAGCTGCTAACGATTACTTCATGCCATGCCTCTTTCGGAACAAGAGTTGTTTCTCACCCTTTCAGACCATCTGAAATAACACATAGGTTTGTTTTAAAATGGTTGGTGTTGCTTTTGCTTTAGATTTTAGTGTTGTTATTGAGTCTTTTTTTTTAGTTTTCAACTTCTGTGTTGTCTCTAACGGTAATATCAAACAAAACTTTTGAAAACAAAACTTTACGACAAAAGAGATGATTTCAGCTTTCCAATTGTGAACTTTCCATTTCTAAGTAGCAACATTCCAGCAGCACCTGCATACGGGGTATATATCTCCCAATTGATACGATATTCCCGTGCTTGCATTTCCTATCATGATTTTCTTGATAGAGGGTTGCTGCTCACAAGGAAGCTATTAAACCAAGACTTCCAAATGGTGAAGTTGAAATCATCCCTTCGTAAATTTTACAGACGCCATCACGAGTTGGTTGACCGTTATGGAAAAACCGTATCACAAATGATATCGGATATGTTCCTTACGTCGTAACTACAATCCCCTTCCTTTTCCTGAATGTGACCTACCGAATTAGACTATTTACCGGATTTGTTATCACATAAGCAACACGACGGGTGCCGCATGTGGAGCAGGATCTGCTTACCCTTCCGGAGCACCTGAGATCACCCCTAGTTTTTTGGTGGGGTTCGTGTTGTTTATTCTTTAGTGTTTTCTATGTTGTGTCGTGTGTGCTGTTGTTTGTTTGTCTTTTTCATTTTTAGCCATGGCGTTGTCAGTTTGTTTTAGATTTATGAGTTTGACTGTCCCTTTGGCATCTTTCGTCCCTCTTTTTTTTTTATCTTTTATCCTCGATAACCTTGTTTTCATTTCAAACTTTCACATTTGATGTACCGATTTCTTTTGTCTTTGGTGATATGTAAGGGTTAGTTAAGGTACATCATAAGATTCTGTATCAGTATATTTGACTCATCAACGTATTTCAAGAGTAACTAGACGGTCTCACTAGTGAAGTAGAGTGTAATGTCCCTTCCAGAGCACCGGATATCACCCTAAGTTTAAGAGTACAATAACATAAGTGTTTTTATTAACTTATGTTCAAATTTCATAGGTTTTTTCAACTGAGCATTTTCACCCACAAGGCGAACGCAGACAAAATGTTTAATTTCCTTATCGAAAAGTAAAATAACAAAAATATCGAACTCCGAGGAAAATAATTCAAAATGGAATGTCCCTAATCAAATGTAAAAATCAAAAGGTCGAGCACATCAAACGAGTGGATAACAACTGTCATATTCATGACTTGGTACAAGCATATTCTAATGTAGAAAATGGTATTAACTATTGTTAAACTTAGTTCTCTAACTTGATTGGTTATTCGACAAAAAAAATGCTACATCTTTTAGGACCCATAAAATTTAATCGTGAAATGTTTTCCAAAACGTTGATGAAAAATGCTTTCATAATGAAATATAATTTGTTCAGTACATAAAAAAAAACACGACGAAATATGGTAATGTATTTATTTTAAAATACATATACATCTTACGTAGTTTATAAAAAAACATGTTTAAAGATATCGGCAAATAAGTTTTCACTTCTTGTTGTCACAAGGATTAAAACGATAGACACATCTAGCGAAATCACAATCTCTAAAACAAATATCGACTTTTGGCTTCAATTTTTGTCCTTTTTTCTATAAGATCTTCATTTCTTAAATAAGTTTTTAATTTTCAAACATTTAATGTTGTAACAGATATAAAATAGAATTAATTGCAGTTTTGTTTTCAATGTTCACGTTTTTTTATAATAAATGGATTAATAGAAATTGAAGAAAGTTAAAAACAAATTAAAAATAAAATGTAATGTACGTCATGACTACAATCAATGTTTGACACAAAATTCTTCGCTGAAATGCAAGCAATGTAGTGCCACGCAGTGTATTGATTAAAGTTACAACCAATCAAACACGTTTATATTTGGTATTAAATTCAAAACATTTTCTCGTTTTTTCATATGAAATTGTACAAAGGAAGAATGATGTTTTTTTGTTGTTTATTTAACCTTTTTATTCTAATTTTCCAATCGGACATACATGGATATAAACTATTTAAACAGGTGGGTTGGAACTCATCTTTAGACTTTAAAATGAATATGCCAGTTCCAACTAAATCCTTGTTATTTTGTGCTGTGCACTGTAAATTATTTCCAGAATGTTCAATGCTAGCATTTAACGAGAGTTTAAACCAATGCATGGTGGAAACTAACACTCCTCATCGTACTTTGACTGCAGGGTGGAACCTCTACATGGCTTTAGGTAAATATTTTCTTCACTAACGTCACCCATTTTTGTTTGTTGGTGTGTTTGTTTGAGTTTTATTTGGGGGGGGGGGGGGGTTCAAAAACAGATAAAAGAACAAGCTTGACTTCATGTGTACAGTTTCAACATGGTATTTAAAATATTTCTTTCTCTTACATCACATTTAAGTAACAAATGCACAAAATGACATACTTAGAATGTTTATATGTGTCATGCAATATTTAATCATGTAGGAGAGTTTTTATTGTTAACATAGTTTTTCATACATTTTTTTGTAGTGGATGAATAATTAGCCTTATGCTATTCTATGTTGACGATATCAGTACCACCTTTCACAGTTATATTTGGAATTCTGATTTGAAAAAAAAATACTATTTGACATTTATTCAATAATATGCTTGTTTTATATGCCGTATTTTTGCGCCTGTTTTAAGTCAGGAACCTTTGGCCTTTGTTAGTGTTGTATGTTTTTTTTTTATTTTATCTTATTTACATGTTTTGGAGTATGACGTCCATTTTCACTTAACATTTTATTTAGAGGCCAGCTGAGGCCCAACTCCGGGTGCGGGATTTTCTGGCTGCGTTGAAGACCAATTGATGGCCTTCGACTGTTATCTGCTTTTTGGTCGGGTTGTTATCTCTCTGACATATTCTCCATTTCCATTCTCAATTTTATTGTTATTGGTATTATCAATTTGTTAAATAACCTCAACTGCAGATCTGCTATTATTTGTTTACAAATTTAATTAACTTTCATTGGTGTGCAAAAAGATCTTCACTTGTGTAGAAATCTGAGTCGATCGAATCGTTTCTATATGTTTTCTTAACACTTGTTGTGTCTGTTGATCCTCTCCGCTACTTATTTAATTTTGATTTACACATGACTGTTATGTTCATCAACACTGAAATATAAAAAGTCTTCTTAATGATTCGTTTGTCTGTCGTTTTTATTGCCATTTGTGTCAATTTAAATATATTCAGTAGTATTGTCTCTAAATTTTTGTTTTACATATACCAAAGGAGTTTATGCTGTGTGTTCAGCTGTAGTCAAAATTATTCGAGGCTGTTAAGAATATATACACATGGTTTACCATCTATTTGTGGACGGTCTCAATAGCAAACAGATGTTAAAAAAATGTAAACACCTTATCAGGTGTTTTGATTTTTTTGTAAAATAACAGTCAAAACAGTTTTATAGTACAATTGAGTTTCATTTAAAAAAAAATCTTGAAGACTAAATATAGTTCAAATCATTTTGACAATCAAATGACCTGGTTGTGTTTTACTTTATTTTTTCAGGATGTCCTGACGAATGGGAGCCCGGTCCATACAATACTTCATGTTATTTTTTTAGTATAGAAAAACAAAATTGGGACCATGCACAGGTATTTATGTTGTTGGTTTTTTTTAGATAAGTTTACTTAAATATATATTTCAATGGCTGCAACTAAAGAGCTTTAGAAACCTAACATTGCCAAGATGCATGCCACGTACTGCTTAGGCAATCTATACATAGGGTATAAAAACCTACTGAGTAATTTACAGTTATTTAGATCCCCATTGTAGCGGAATTATAACACATACATACAGAAACTGTTAAAGTAGGCTATCATCTATAATTTTCGGCATTGACAGGAAAGCCTTTGTTTCCGATTAGCTCTACCTAAACTATTACCGTGACATGATCTATATTATTAAACGAGAAGACCTCATTTTGTGTGTCGCTTCTCTTCCTTCCACGATAAATTAATCATCATGCCTCTGTGTTTTATAGGTAACATGCATAATCGCATTTGTCATCCATACTTATGATTTTTCAGATTAAGTTATTTTGGGAGAAAAACAACAAAAAAGGAGTCCGGATATTGATTCCGTCATCAGACTGACTTTAAGTCATATATAAGACTTCCGGTTTGAAACATGCACACGTGCAACCAATCGTATGATAGATAACACAAATGAAAAATAAATAAGCCGATCAGAGCGTTCTCCATATCATGGTGTTTAGATCGCAAGAACCACAACTATTATACATCCTTAGAGGGGACAATTATTTTTCGCGTTTATCTACATGTAAACTACGATTAAACCAGTCTTTTATACTATATATAGAGACTCTCTGCATTCTGTCTACTGTTTTCTATGAAATGTTTACTATTTAATGGGTCATACCAGTTGCATATATATATCAAAATAAGTAAAACATATGGAAACAAGAATGTGTCCACAGTACACGGATGCAACATCGCCACTATATTTACAAAGTTTCGAGTCGATTGGACTTCAACTTCATCAAAAACTACCTTGACCAAAAACTTAAACCTGCAGCGGGACAGACGGACGGACGATCGAACGAACGAACGAATTAGAGGGAGGCAGGACCTTTTACGGGACGCCGGGATCGGATGTTTTAAGTTCGGGATTCGGGGATTGATCCTTACGGGATCCGGGAACATATTTTTCAATTTCGGATTTCGGGATATGAATTTCTTTAAATTCTGCATTCTCGGGATTTCATGTTTTTAAGCCCGGGATTTCGGGATCAGGACCAATCCTACCAACCCCTCAAATTAGCCTTAATCGGCCTTAGTCATTTATACAAGATTCATATCCAACCAATGGCATGTTAATAATGCCCTCAAAAGAAAAGGCACTGATGGATTGTCCTAGAAGCATATTTTATTATACTAATAATGGTCTGTATATAAGCAGTTATATTTATTTCATGTTTGAAGCGGTGCAAATTTTTACCAAAAGATGCATTGTAGCAAAGGAGAAGAATAATTGAGGCCAGAAACGCGAATATAATTGAATTTAACAGAAAGGAAACAAATATCGGACTTTGGAAAAAGGCAGAGGGCTTTTGATACCTTTTATGAAATTCTCCATACATAATATCTTTTACAAAAAAACATCCAGCAACAGCTCACAAGGTGTATATGCCCGCGATTTCGCGGGTGTGTTCTAGTTTGCCGTGGGTTCTTTTCCTAGAATCAACTCTTCCTTCAGCACAAACTTACAACTTCGCGTCAATCAAATTGCTTAAAGTTGCCTTTTAAGTTTCATACCACATACCTTTTTCGTTTAAAAAGTAATATATCTATGCATGAATGACAACAATGGTATGATTTCATTGTATCGTTATCAAGATATAAAAAAGTGCCATTGGCTATTTTAGAATAAGATTGTGTGTCTCAAATTTAAAACAAAACGTGATTGTAATAAGTTTTCAAATTAATTTTAATGTATCATGTAATTTAATTCTTTGTTTTAGAAAAATCAAATTTTGAAAAGACAAGTTTCTATTATTTAAATTAAGAATACACACTATGGATCTTAATACCTTGCTTAGAGTACAATGCAATCGTATGATTGTGGTAATTCCTCATCTGATGTGGTTCATAAGCGTTTTCGTTTCTCGTATTTTATATATATTTGACCGATGGTTTTCCTGATTAAATGGTTTGACACGAGTTATTTTTGGGGGCCCTTTATAGCTTGCTGTTCGGTGTGAGCCAAGGTTCCGTGTTGAAGACCGTACTTTGACCTATAATGGTTTACTTTTACAAATTGTGGCTTGGATGGAGAGTTGTTTCATTGGCACTCATACAACATCTTCTTATATCTAGTTACATTGTACACAAAAATGTATCTACTGCAAAGCCTTTTGAATGGAAATTCAAGCAACTTGATGATGCCGATCATTATTTAACCTTCTTACAGATCATGATCTCTGTTATCTTGGATTGAAAAACCGTAATTGTTTGAAAGGAATTTGATACTAATATATTTATTCTGATAAAGCTATTAGTTTTAAATTAAAACATTAAAAATAAACCTGCAATTTAATTATTGATCTATTGCTAGTTCCTTTTTGATACCTATCTGCTAGACTATCTTTAGGCCACATTTATCTATATTATCAAATTTAACATACCGTAATCGGCCATGTATAGTACGCATTTATGTATAGTCCGCACCCCCTTCCCATCCCCTTAAAATCGAGAAAAAAAAAGTTTTTTTTACAATTTTTTTTTTTTTTTTTTTTTTTTATAAAAGCCTAGTTCAGTCTAAAAAATCCATTGAAAGGGACCTATTCTCCATGTATTTTATAAAAAAAAAAAATGTTTTATTTATTTCATGAAATAATGAAATGGTAGAGCTTTTCATCAGGTAATTTATATTAAATAATTTTATAAAAGTAGTTATTAATCAAAAGATCCCCGTTAAAATCAACATTTGTCTAAGTATCTCCAAGCTGATATATAATATAACAAAAATAATTTGAATATTATGGAACAAAAGAAAAAAGAGATCAAACATTTCTCTAAATTAATTAGCTGTAATCAAAATGTTTAAACTATTTAATCTTTTATAATCTTTTCATTGATCATGTTGTTTTTTTGCCTGGGATTATAATATTTGACACCTGTCAAAACTTGACATCATTATTTAATTGCTACACACCCATACTTAATCCTTAATTACCCCTCTTGATTACCTTTGCAGGATGTCACACCTTTACTTTGAATAATCAATTTTGAAAAGAAAGGTTAAAAAAGAATAAAAGAATAAGAATTAAATGGAATAAATATAATAAACGTCTCCAATATACATTATTAATGCAGAAAAAACGAAATTAAAAAAAAAAAAAAAAAAAAAAAAAAAATTTTTTTTATAAAATTTCAAAAACCGTCTATAGTTGTGTATAATCCGCACCCCTTGTACAAACTACATATTTAAGGAAAAAAAGTGCGGACTATACATGCCCAAATACGGTACGCAAATTTTACTGTGAAATTTTAAAATGTTTCATTTTTTTTCTCATGTAAAACGCACATTCGTTGCATTTCAAATATATACGGCTGTTTTATCAATACATTTTGTCATTTTACCATGTAAAAAAGAAGACATCGCATTATCTTAATATACTTACTTACACCAATAGCTACCACGTTTCATTCTTAAGTTAAGGGCTTTTTGAAATCACATATTTTTGTTTATGTGAGATTGACCTATAAACTGTTCAGTTCCCAAGTCGTGTTTGCTGCATTGATAAACTCGTGATATGGAAAATCACTGTCGGAAATTGATCAAAATAACAGCAATGATACTAGTGAGTAAATTTACAAAACATAACACTTAGATAATGAACTTCGTTTTACAAACACATGTGAAACAAGAAGTTGGCCAAAATAAACTATCAATAGTACCTAAGTGGTACCTAACACTACAGGGAGATAACTCTGTAAAATCAGCAAAATGTTTTAACTACGGTGTGTTGTTAAGAGAATATTAAGCTTCTCAATGATCAAAATAAGTGTTTCTCAAACTGCTATATAACCAGTGTAATTTTTCTGATAAAACGGTTGGTTCAAGTTTTTTGAAATTTTTCTATTTTATACCTTTCAATTGTTGTCAATATAATGGAATTTAATGCGACTGTCATACTATGAGAGGTTAAGCTAGCTATAAACCGAGGTTCAATTCACCATTTTCTACATAAGAAAATGCCTGTACTAATTCAGGAATAAAACAGTTGTTATCCATTCGTTTAATGTGTTTGAGCCTTTAATTATGCAATTCGATTAGGGACTTTCCGTTTTAAGTTTTCCTCGGTGAACGGTACTTTTGCTGTTTTACTTTTGTCCATGGACTAACATTTACAAAAATGTCGCGGAAATGGACTCACAAAATTATATTCAATTGTTTCCTTTGTGTGCTTAATTTTGTAAAATTTGAAAAGACTAATCTTCTTATTTCTGCATTAATGGAATTAGTGAAAACACTTACCTTATTATTTTTAAATTTTATTTGCCTTCTTAAAGTCTCTAATTTAAAAAAAATAAAAAAAAGGGGAACTCCATAACCACTTACTAAATCAAACGATATCAATCAAAGGAACAAATGAAAAACAACTGCCACATTCCTGACATTTTCCGTTACCTATACTCCCCACTTCATGACTGTTGTTTATAGTTTGGCTATATGACAAAATTGGGTGAGCAACATAAAGAGATATAAGAGGGAAACGTGATAATCCAAAAAATTAATGCTATAGAAAATCATTTTTTCGTTAAACATTTTAATTTCAACAAATCAAGGCTTTTCCTTTGTATCTGCAATATGTTTTTCCACATGAGTACATGATTTACACCCATTTGAACAATATATTTCACCTTTTTATATCGACAATTTTTCCGTTATGAAAGATTTCTTTTGCTTTCTCATTTAGTTGTTACCGACTTTTTCAGGCAGCTTGCCGAGACATGGGAGCAGAGCTTGTTACTATTAATTCAGAAGATGAAAACAACTATATTATAGAAAAGGCCAAGATCATGGATTCAGGTAACACCATACAATATTATGAGAGTTTTGGTTTGGGGTCCTTTATTCATTTTTCTTCATTGTTTAGACGAATTTTCTCTATTCTTTATTTATTTTGCTCATTATTTTCTATTATTTATATTTCAGCACACCATTAATCCCCATTCTAAATGTGTTTGTCTATTTTTCTGTATTCTTTATTCTGCACTTATTCCCCATTATCATCTATATAGTAAACCCCATCCAGACACCACTTACTGTCCATTATCATCTATATAGTTAACCCCATCCAGACCCCACTTACTGCCCATTATCATCTATATAGTAAACCCCATCCAGACCCACTTACTGCCCATTATCATCTATATAGTAAACCCCATCAAGACCCCACTTACTGCCCATTATAATCTATATAGTAAACCCCATCCAGACCCCACTTACTGCCCATTATCATCTATATAGTAAACCCCATCCAGACCCCACTTATTGCCCATTATCATCTATATAGTAAACCCATCCAGACCCCACTCACTGCCCATTATCATCTATATAGTAAACCCCATCCAGACCCTACTTACTGCCCATTATCATCTATATAGTAAACCCCATCCATACCCCACTTACTGCTCATTATCATCTATATAGTAAACCCCATCCAGACCCAACTTACTGCCCATTATCATCTATATAGTAAACCCCATCCAGACCCTACTTACTGCCCATTGTCATCTATATAGTAAACCCCATCCAGACCCCACTTACTTCCCATTATCATCTATATAGTAAACCCCATCAGACCCCACTCACTGCCCATTATCATCTATATAGTAAACCCCATCCATACCCCACTTACTGCTCATTATCATCTATATAGTAAACCCCATCCAGACCCCACTTACTGCCCATTATCATCTATATAGTAAACCCCATCCAGACCACACTTACTGCCCATTATCATCTATATAGTAAACCCCATCCAGACCCCACTTACTGCCCATTATCATCTATTATATAGTAAACCCCATCCAGACCCCACTTACTGTCCATTATCATCTATATAGTAAACCCCATCCAGACCCCACTTACTGCCCATTATCATCTATATAGTAAACCCCATCCAGACCCCACTTACTGCCCATTATCATCTATATAGTAAACCCCATCCAGACCCCACCTACTGCTCATTATCATCTATATAGTAAACCCCATCCAGACCACACTTACTGCCCATTATCATCTATATAGTAAACCCCATCCAGACCCCACTTACTGCCCATTATCATCTATATAGTAAACCCTTCCAGACCACACTTACTGCCCATTATCATCTATATAGTAAACCCCATCCAGACCCCACTTACTGTCCATTATCATTTATATAGTAAACCCCATCCAGACCCCACTTACTGCCCATTATCATCTATATAGTAAACCCCATCCAGACCCACGTATTGCCCACTATCATCTATATAGTAAACCCCATCCAGACCCCACTTACTGCCCATTATCATCTTTATAGTAAACCCCATCGAGACCCCACTTACTGCCCATTATCATCTATATAGTAAACCCCATCCTGACCCCACTTACTGCCCATTATAATCTATATAGTAAACCCCATCCAGACCCCACTTACTGCCCATTATCATTTTTATAGTAAACCCCATCAAGACCCCACTTACTGCCCATTATCATCTATATAGTAAACCCCATCCAGACCCCACTTACTGCCCATTATCATCTATATAGTAAACCCCATCCAGACCCCAGTTATTGCCCATTATCATCTATATAGTAAACCCCATCCAGACCCCACTTACTGCCCATTATCATCTATATAGTAAACCCCATCCAGACCCCACTCACTGCCCATTATCATCTATATAGTAAACCCCATCCAGACCCCACTTACTGCCCATTATCATTTATATAGTAAACCCCATCCAGACCCCACCTACTGCCCATTATCATCTATATAGTAAACCCCATCCAGACCCCACTTATTGCCCATTATCATCTATATAGTAAACCACATCCAGACCACACTTATTGCCCATTATCATCTATATAGTAAACCCCATCCAGAACCCACTTACTGCCCATTATCATCTATATAGTAAACCCATCCAGACCCACTTACTGCCCATTATCATCTATATAGTTAACCCATCCAGACCCCACTTATTGCCCATTATCATCTATATAGTAAACCACATCCAGACCTATTTTATCTTAAATGCTTGTGGACATTTTTTTCTTTTGTTTCTTTACTTTTTAACTAAACGAATAGTAACACTTTATCTTAAGTTTCCCAACTCCCCAGTTTCTTTGTTTAAGGTTATACAAAATACGTAATAACCTCCGGTCTGAATAAAGATATATGATTCGAAGTATAGTGTATTGAGAGTGCGACAATGACTGCAGCGGATCCATAGGTGGCTTGTTGAAAGTTTCAATAGATGTTATGGAAATAACAACCAATCTAGCAATCCAGTGTTCTGTTTTATTGCCGAATCCAATGTAGTGGTAATATCCTAAGTATATATTTGCTATAGTAAACCTAGCGGACGGTATTTATCTTTTAATACCATTAATTAAGTAAGCTCGACTAAAAAAGGATGTTAAGAACAATTTCCATTTTGTAGAATAATAATAATTATGATAAAAGCCTAACCGGGTACGACATTATATTTTCACTTTGATATTGCTTCTTGGCCTTCATAGATTTTACCTATCCTGTAAATTGGCCCCATTCTATACACTGGTTCATTGAAAGACTGTTATTGCGAACCAAATGAAACTTTTCCTCAAAGTGATTTCCTATTGTGCAACCTATGTAAACTTTTGTCAGTTCTTTTTTCCCATTGTATAAATACATTGGTTATTGTTCTCTGTGTAGTTATTCACTGGGACCTTTAAATTTCGTCTAGGAGAAATCCATAACTCATTCATTAGTTTACCTGAGTAAAATAAAAATATCTTCTAAATAGTTGTAAATACATGGTTTCAAAACACAAAACTGCATGTGATGTTGTATTTTTTTTTAAATCAACCTTTTTTTTAAAAATCTGTTCAATATAGAAACTTATTTAATCATAAAAAGTTGATACCAGTAAATCAACTACACAGAGAACAATGGTATTGTATTTATTCAATAGGACAATAGAACTGACAAAAGTTTACACAGATTGACCAATAGGAGAAGAATCTGTGGAAAAGTTTCATTTGGTTCGTAATAAATATACCTGTCAATCTATATTCAACGATGAAGTTATTTTGGTTTTTTGTTTATATCAGAAAAAACTAGACTTAAAACGACAACAAAAAATCTGGTCAACTATGTCTGGATAACTTAATTACTACACGGGATTTGAATAAAAGGACATCAAGGGTGTACGTCAATGTAACACCATCCGAACAAATACACCTAAATGTAATATAAAGGTTAATATACAGTTTTTAAACATAAGTATATGCAGAAAAGCAATATTTTAATCTTCCCTATTCTTAATAAAATAAACACTAGCTATGAAATCTATGATATCAACTCCAACTATACTAATACAATAAACTTTATGACATAAATTCCGTCTGCATTTTAAATTCAATAATCAATTAAAACCATCTGAAATGTTTTAGATTTTTGGTTAGGAGCCAATGACAGAGCACAGGAGGGTACATTTGTCTGGGGAGACAGTTCTGATCCAGTGATCATACATAACTGGCGTTATTTTGAACCAAATGGTGGTACTGATGAAAATTGTGTTTACATTACTAAAACATATAATTTTTATTGGGGTGATTTAGAATGTTCTACAAGTTTGCCCTACGTTTGTGAAAGAGCGTAAGTATGATTTTATACATTTCTAAGATACATTTTTTATGAGTTTTGATTAATATTTTAAACCATAATGTAATTTTTTTGTAATTTATGTTATTGGTGAAATTCTCTAGAAATACTGTTGACCTATAACATGTAAAAAAAAGACAGACTGTATTAATTAACAGCTGACGAAAACGTATTGTTTTTTTAGAAAGAAGAAAATAATACGAAAAGTTTCAACATTTTCGGTAGAAAGGGCTATAGGCGTGATATACTTATTCAATAGAGCACTTTCGAGTTATGTCCTTCACCGGAAGAGTTCGTCAATTTTGTGCGCCTATGTGACGTCTTAGATAGAGAAAATCGCCTGTATCCCTTCTTTATTAGAGCTCATCAAGCGTCCTTGCGATCGTAAGAACTGTATCACAATTCCCTCATGATAGCATTGCTGAATATCAATTATAAGAATTTAATTTGACGAATATTTTTTGTAATATAGCATTATTATTGTTTCAACCAATCGCTCAACATACATTGTAGGAACGGAAGAGACGACGCCCCTAAACGTCGTCTCTTCCGTTCCTATGTTGAGCGATGGTTGAAAAAAATAATGCTATATTGCACGAATTATTCAGCAAATTCAATTCTTATATTTTTTTAATCAGCATTTCTGTCATTAGGGAAATGGTATCAAGTACCTGACAAACGTTAATTCTAGTTCATCCTGCATAATAACGATCACGAAGACGCTTGATGAACTTTAATAGTGCAGGGATACAGGCGTCCCCTCTATCTGAAAAATGACGTCATAAAGGCGTATCTAATTGGTGACATTTTCCGGTGAAGGAACTAACACGAAAGTGGTCTATTAAATTTCATGATGAGACTATTTTTAGTTTCCTTTAATAACATTAACGAAACAATGTGTCTGCATGAGATAGACATTTTGACACTTAATGACTCTTCAGCGATGTTCGAGGCCAAAATATTTGAAAATCAAAAACTTATTAAAAAGTCGCAAAGCTTTTAACCATAAATGGGCAAAAAGGATAGCCAAAGATGGTAAAGAAATTTGAGGGTATTGTTCAAATATTGTTGCAAACGCTGTTCTTAGCTAGATTGTTGTTGTACCAAGCATATTATGGCCGTGCACAGCCTCCCTCCTGTTGAGGTGAGCACGCTTTCACAAGACCACCGATGCAGTTATTGTGCCAACTGAAATTAATGTGATACAAGTGAAATATTTGGTGTTTTATGAATCTTTCAACTGTTATGGTTTCAAAACTGTTAAAAACAATGTTGGTCAATCGCAGGTTTATTCAACCGATGATTATTTCAAGAGATTTCATAAAAAAAATGCTCAATATCTGAGGATATTGATTCTTTTCTTTTTTCATACCTTAAAATCCTTTTAAACCTTTATGTAAGCTACTTTAAATGAAGTGTAACTGTTATTCTTATTTCAATTACATGCAAGCAGTATAGTTTTTGAATACAGACTGTGAGAATAAAGATTATGTTTATGGTTGTGATTCGTTGTCAATTTTAGACTTTTAGATTGTCACTTGGATGGGTAATCCCTGAGAATATGACTTCAACATCCTGCTATTTATTCAGTACAGATAGTAAGAATTGGGAGAGTGCACAGGTGATATATGAAATTTAAGGCAACATCATTTCAATTAGGCAATCTATGTTCAAATAAGTATAACCGATTCAGAACACAAATTTAAGTTACAAAACAAACTGATCGAGACAGATATATCTATGAGGTAGGCGTCTCGTCCCATGCATGCATAAACTAAACGAATTTAAATTTGTTACGATACACGTGCGTTTCGTCTACATAAAATTCTTCAATGGCGTACGAATCAACAATATAACGGCCAAATCGACACAGACATCATTGTATGTAAAAACAAGAATGTGTCCATAGTACACGGATGCCCCACTCGCACTTTCATTTTACATGTTCAGTGGACGTGAAATTGGGGTCAATACTTATTTGGCATTAAAATTAGAAAGATCATATCATAGGAAGATGTGTACTAAGTTACACGTTGATTGGACTTCAACTTCATCCAAACTACCTTCACCAAAAACTTTAACCTGAGCTTTGCAATATCTTTTCTTTGTTTAGTGAACTGTGAAATTGGGGTCAATACTTTAATTTGAGCAGATACTATTTCCTTCCACGGATAATCTCTGAAAGGATTGGTGTTACGATGATATTATCAAAATGCTGGACTTTTTGATCGACAATATATTTGATGAGTTTGAAGGATTCATATTTAAACAGACAATCGGTATTCCAATTGGTACTAATTGTGCAACCCTACTAACCGATTTGTTTTTGTACTCGTATGAATCAGAATTCATTCAAACTCGTCTAAAAGACAAACAGAAAAGTCACCTTGCGAAATTCTTAAATTTCACTTTCCGATGAATTTATGATGTCCCATCACTGAATAACTCATATTGCAGCCAATACTTGCATCTCATATATCCCAGCGAACTTGAAATTAAGGATACTACTGATACTAGAAGGATTGCTTCATACCTTGACATTTTCCTCAATATTAACACTGATGGACGACTTCACACGAAATCTATGAACAGGACGATTTCATTTTCCCAATTATCAATTTCCCATTTCTCAGCAGTAACATACGTATGGTGTTTACATATCTCAATTAATACGTTATTCTCGTGCATTTTCACACTATACAGACTTTATATACAGAAGTGTGCTCCTAAAGCAGAAACTACTCCAATAAAGTTATAAGGAGGACAGATTAAAAATGTCACTACGGTAATTTTACGGACACCATCCCGAATTGGTTGATCCATACGATGTATCTTTGTCCAAACTAACTATGGACATTTTAACCACGTGTTAGATTGTGGTTTGTCATTACGTCGTCCGATCTTTTTATTACCGAACGTGACTTCTTCCCGAATATGACTGTTTTGCTGAGTGTGAATTCGTATTGCTTTAAGACGTGGTACGGTACTTATCCATCCCAAATTAATTTGTTGGGTTTTGATGTTGTGTTTGTTGTTGTCATCGGATTTTTTCAAATATTTTAACGTTTGTAGTTGTAAATCGTTTTTTCTTTCTTCTGTTGTATCATTGTGTTGTATTGGGAGATAACCACTCATCCAGTTCATTTGGTAGATTTAATTTTGGATCAACGAAATTTACACTATATATTTGGTTTGCAGTTTGATCAGAGGAAACAATCACAAAGCTAGATAATACAATTAATTATCTAATTATTACTTCAACTAAATAATAATTAGTATTATTATTTTCACTGTTATTAATATAAGTTAGATGAGTCATACAATTTCACCCAAATTCTCTTAATTTTCGGAACACGTTTTAGAAATTTATATGTGACGTCGCTTTGGGCGTTGCATTGACTATGGCTAACAGGGCTGTGGTTTTGTAATGTATTTCTTTTTTATTTTATAGCTAGTCACCATTTCAGTTTACTCATGTATATCTGTTATATAGTCATTTTATCAAATTTACTGTTTGCAAAACTATGTATTATTTTTAATAATAATGATGTTTTTGTCTCAGGCGGATAACCCTTGCCTCACTACTTTTTGGAACTTTTGGTCCACGGCAATCTTCAAATCCTCAACTTGGTAGTTGTTATGGCTTTCAATTTTTTTACATCTGAGCATTGTTTTGTGTGGACGTAGCGCGCGTCTGGTGTATAAAAATATTTGTTAACTTGTTACCTTTGGATTGCTATTATTCGTTGGTTTCTCTGTCCTATATTTTCTCCCATTTATCTGTTTATTTATTGTAACCCTGTCTTGTAATGTTGCCATTAAAACGGGAGGTTTGGCATGCTACAAAACCAGGTTCAACTCACTATTTTGTTCATAAAATGCCCTGTACCAAGTCAGGAAAATTGCCATTGTTACATTATAGTTCGTTTCTGTGTGTGTTACGTTCCGGTGTTGTGTCTCTGTTGTGTCGTAGTTCTCTTATATTTAATACATTTCCCTCAGTTTTAGTTTGTAACCTAGATTTGTTTTTTCCTCTATCGATTTATGAATTTTGAACAGCGGTATACTACTGTTGCCTTTATTTACGATAATTGGAACATATCTGTCGTCATCTATGAAACAGATATTCCCTCACGGTTTTTTTTCAATTTTGTAAAAAAATCGAAAGGGTGAATTCAACTTCACGACTTAGACCTCTTTGTTCAGTATCTAAATTTAATAAAAGATTTGTCAGACTTAATGGAGACAGAGAATCTGGTTTCTATAATGGAATATTTGTCAATGGAAGTCCAAAAAGTAGGATTCAATAAATCGTCCTATAATTTTAGATTGAATGCCATAACAATGGAGCAGACCTTGTAGTTATTAACTCAAAGGAGGAAATGCTTTACATTAAGGAACAAGCGAAAGATAGGAATTCACGTAAGGATTTTCTATTACAGATCAACTATTGGCTGGTATGCAGGTATACTACAACACTAAAGCAACTCTACAAAACGTTGAAAAAAAGTAATCAAGGTGGTACCTAGCAGGTGACACCAAAAATTTGCTGTCGTTTAATTTCTTTGATTTTTTTATGGTGAAACAATGATATAACCTGCAAAATATCATAAATTCTTGGAATTCTAACCAAGGGTTTCCGCACATTTTTAGTTTAAAAAACCCCTTAAATCAAAGATATAACCATACATGGCTCTAAGATTGGTTAACTAATGGCTATTTTACTTTTGGGGGAGTAAAGAATTATAAAATTGCTTAACAATTAACATTATTTCGTTAGAGTTTCAGCTAATTAACCTGAAATTTAAGGCTTTTTTTATAACTATTAACATAATCTTAAACTGAAAATAGAATATTGTACAGAAAATACCCCAAAATGAAATGGCTAAAGATCCATTTCTTTTAGAGAAATCAAAGATGTAGAAAAATTGTGTTGTTTAATTTCCCTCAAAAGTGCATATAATTCAAGGAACATTACTAGGTACAATGTAACACTGTTTAACAAAAGATTTAGAATTTTTTAACCAACCAAAACCGACAACCAGCAAACTTTGTCATCCCCCTTTTTTCCCTGAAAATGCCATTTTTAGTCTGTAAAAGTTCCTTTTTCTTAATAGCTCTGTATTTATATATAATTGTGACCAACTTATATGAATATTTACTTATTCCATTCTATCTCTTTAAACTTCATAATTTCCATATTTTCACCATATTCTGTACATTAAGGGAAAGCGGGTTGGTCATTAAGGCACACATTGTCATCCCCCGAAAATAATGCCATGTCAAGTCAATATAAGTGCGTTATTCTTAGAACTCTTTATCTGTATTTCTTGTGACCAACTTTTTATAATAGTAACTTATTTCATTGGATATATAGCAGTTTAACAAACTTTTGATCATTGAGAAGCTTCATATTTACCTTCCAATAGAACGTAATTAAAACGTTCAACTGATGTTTCCGGAGTTATCTCCCTGTAGTGTTATGTACCACGTTAAAGAATAATAGAAATCTCGAGTTCACAGGAGACGATTCGACTCCAAAAACCTATGGCATGTTCTTGTATTGTTGATTCATTATTTTTTTCGTGGGATACTAATTTTCGTAAGTTTCATAGGTACAGGTAAACCTCGAATTCAAATGTTTAACAAAGTACAAACTTTGTATACGCTTGCATGCAAAATCTGGCAAAACCACTAAATCTAATACACACGAAAATACTATTTATCCTAAATCCACAATAATTGGTATACACGCAAATAAATTATGTTAATTATGTCAAATTCTGTAATGTTATTTTTCATACGTTTCAACACATAAACAAGATATGTATAAAATCCAATTTTCAGATTTGTGGCTAGGAGCCAATGACAGACTGAACGAGGGAATATTCGTATGGGGAGATTCTAATGAAACTTTGTCCGTAGCTGATTGGCGGGCATACTTCCCAGATGGCGGAATAGTTGAAAATTGTATATATATAGTAAAACTTTCTTGTTCAATTGGTTTGATATCAAATGTTCGAACAGTAATCCCTTCATCTGTAAAAAACGGTAAGTTCAAATAATTAGTCATCTTGATTCACCATGAACTTTGTTACCAGTTGTACCCGTAGATCGGTAAAAAATGATGTAGAATGATTTCCAATAAGGACAGCCAACAAACAGAGTCAAAATCACGCCGATTTCAGCAATGCTAGGTTATCGTTCGGCCTTCAACAATGAACAAAATCCATAACGTGATGTCAGCTATAAATGCCCCTACATGACGACATGTAAAGAAATTCAAATTAAAAAAAACCTGCTCGATTTACTACAAAACAATATAAGAAAAACAAATATGATATACAGTAATCAACGACAACCACTGAATTATAGGCTCTTGAATTGTAACAGACACGATATAGATTATGCCGAGGTCAAACATGCTGGTAAACGATCAACCCTCCCCTAACCTGCGATAGTGGTGTATCAATACTTCATCAGACACACTGTAAATATCTCTCGAAAATGTCTTGAACCATCAGATTGACAAAAAGCACCAATACAACTAGAATAAAGTCAAAAGACACAAAGTGGCATTCCGAGAATACTATAATTTACTAAAAGTTAGTCTAAAACCAGTAGCAACTACTAAAATGAGTACATCATGTTATCCCAATCTATATTAATAATCATTACGCATTCAACGGATTTAGTGTAAAAGACGTTTAAACAGTCTGAGAAAAGCACTTACTTGTAAAATGCCAAAATATTAGTACAACGCATCGACGAGATGGATAGCAGTACATATTAAAATGCTTCAAAATTAAGACCAATATTATTACTGATTCAAACAGTACGCAAAGATCTTCAAATGAACTCATCATAGATACCAGGATTGAAATTTTATATTGACACCAGACGCGCGTTTCGTCTACAAAAGACTCATCAGTGACGCTCGAATAAAAAAATAATAAAAAGGCCAAATAAAGTACGAAGTTGAAGAGCATTGAGGACCAAAAATTCCTTTTTTTCCAAATACAAGTTCAGGTTCTTATTTCAAGAAGTTATATTAAGATGTTCAAAATTTCCAATTTAAATTTGACTTGTTTAATATGTTGTCGAAAATAATTTTTCTAATGGCTCGTTCTGAATATATAGCACAGTGGTCTGAAAATAATCTAGTTAGTTTCAAAAAGACCTAATCAATCGAAGAAAAACATTTGAAATGTGATTTTATATAATTTTCTAGTGTTTTATTAATCTATTAAAAACAATTATGACTTTTAAGAGTAATTTAATTAACAGTACGTCCATTGGCATACATTGATCCTGTGTTATCTACAGTAAAAAAAGGGGAGCTGATATTTGAAACAAAATGACAAACAATAGTCCATAACACATTACACAGTAAAAACGACAGATTAAGACGAAATCTACCATAAACCAGAGTGAACTCAGGTGACATTGAAGGATCAGCAGCCACTACTTCGCTGGTGACACTCAACGTGTTATGCCTGTTAAGATACGCTATTATGTCAAGACAGTTGTATAAGCTTTTCATGTACACAAATTCGTTTTTATACCGAGATTCTTGATGGCTGTTTGACATTGATAAATTGCTAATTTAAACATTTTAACTAGAGACCTTTGACTGAATAGCAACGAGTTTTTATATAAGGTAAAACCTGGACTGAAATTTATGACATGAAATGATTCTATTGGGGGTAATTCATCTTCTCTCTTCCTTTCTTGTAAATATGAGTACTGTATCTTCTAGAACTATTCAGTGATATGAATGGGATGTATCTAATTATATCATTTTATTTAAATATCTCAAAGTTTGAAATGAAACAAAAGCAAAATGTGTAATAAAATCGGGTACTTAAATATGTTTATGAAAGAAACACTAAATACATTCCGGTCGACAGAACAGCTGCAAAATGCAAACATACTACATCTCCGTATTTTATTTGTATGTGAGTAAAGTAAGGTTATTTTGAGATTTTGAGAAAAAATAATGATTAAATTCGCCGTTTCATCATGGATAATATTTCGAAGAGTGTATACCAAAACGTCCTGATTGGTTAAAAATGTCACAAACAATAGAAATTTAACCAATGACGTGACGTTATTTTCATTTTGGGGTACGAACAATGAAATTACCCATGATGCTTTAGATTCTGAAATGGCCAATTTGCAATGTATCAATCAAAATATCAGGGCATAACTTTCCTATTTAACTGCAGAGTGATCATGATTTTACAGAAAGGTATGTGAGCAAAAAATATAATAAAAAAAATCTGAATTCTAAAACATAAAGCGTGTAAAGAAGGATCTGCTTACCCTTCGTGAGCACCTGAGATCACCGAAGTTTTTGGTGGGATTCCCTGATTATTCGTGAGCACCTGAGATCACCCGAAGTTTTTGGTGGGATTCCCTGATTATTCGTGAGCACCTGAGATCACCCGAAGTTTTTGGTGGGATTCCCTGATTATTCGTGAGCACCTGAGATCACCCGAAGTTTTTGGTGGGATTCCCTGATTATTCGTGAGCACCTGAGATCACCCGAAGTTTTTGGTGGGATTCCCTGATTATTCTTAAGTTTTCTATGCTATGTTATGTGTACTGTTGTTTGTCTGTTTGTCTTATTCTTTTGAGTCATGGCGTTGTCGTGTATTTTCCACTTATAGGTTTGAATGTCCCTTTTGGAATCTTTCGCCTTTCATTTAAAACAGTAAGATTTTTTGGTAAATATTTATTGTAAATAAAAGACAATTCATGTTTTATATCTAAAGGAATAGTAAATATTTAAAAAAAAAAAAGCAAAAACAAAGCGAAAGAAACACGATGTCAAAAGAGAGTATCCTATGTGTGCATTTTATTAGACAAGAACGATATATGTTAGGTGATCCATAAATCATTCAATCAATAATTATTCATTTCTCAAAATTTGTTTTGCAGATTTAAATAGAAAACATTTCAAGAAGATATGATGATGGTAATAAATGATGAAGGCAGGCATTAAATCAATAAATGATTGATTTGATTGATTTTGTCAATTTTGTGGACTTCCCCTTTTTAAATATAGCTTGGAGATCGGTACTTATGTTTTACTTTTTTGAATAATCATTGTTTCTATACTTCAAACTATTTCCATGTTTTGATATTAATTTGATGTTCATATCTTTGAGATATAGTATATGATACATTTTTTTGAATTGTCACTTGATCTTTCATTATGTTATGTATATAATAAATATTCAAATTTCTGCCGTATTCTTCTTATCTTAGGATGCCCTAGTTTAACATTTTTAATAATATACGTGGTGTTTCGCACAATCATTGCGTCAACATGAAGCAATAATTGTTGATCTGGTCATGAACACCAATACTGTAATTTTATTTCTTTAGTTCGGTATTTAATGTCTTCTCCTGTTCAGAACATGTTCCCTATTCTATATTTCAATCTAGTCAAAAAAGAAGATCCTGGTTCAGTGCTTGACAAATCAATAGGGTCATTGTGTTGATTATTCAATGTATTTTCATAATTATTTTGCTATTAAGTTAATAGCAAACGACAGTATTTAATAAAACGCACTTAGTATCAATTAACTCCGTAGGGGGTAAAAAAACAGGCATATCCGGTTTGGAAAATACCAGTTTAAATAGGATAAAAGTGGTCTATCATTGTGCACATATACTCATGCGATGATAAAATAAGAACGATAATCATTTGATAAATGAAAATACAAGAACAAAATAAGGATATAAACTCGAGGAAGAATAACTAATCGAGTACTCTTTGGCTTTAGTGAGTGATACTCGAGAACTCGCTTAGAAAATGTCTACAAAATGGAAACACAAAATAATGTCCATTTTGCGCTATGTGAATTATTGTCTGATGGACGTAAAATCCTCAACATTATTATTTAGGACTAAATAATAGTCACAGGAATTGTACACCATAATTGATAGCTCGTTTACTACGTGTGATAATCATGCAAACAATATTCTGATCAATAATTTGATTAACACCTATTGAAAAACTATTACAAAGTCAAACCATATCAAACAATAGTAATTAGTAATCGTAAAGAAAACACATTGTTAAATCAACAAAGGGGTGATGATTAATATTATCATTATCTCATCGTAACCACAGGATGCAACGAATTTGTTCTTATTTAGAAAAAAAATATTTTGTCAGCTTTTTCTGGACAGAACCGGTTTTTTTTTTTTCATTTTGTTACGTAATAAACAGTCCTACAGACGACAATATCTGCTCTGACTGTACAAAGGTGGATGAAAGGCTAAGAAAAATGTGTAAGCATAGCACACCTCTTTTCAGAGGAATTGTTAGTGATAATTCAGCGCAAAGTTTCAAAACATACATGTATTTTAATTTTAATCAAAAATTGCTATTCAATTCCGACAGACGCTATACAAATTCTGTTTAAAGAAGGCGACATCAGTCTAACAGGAAAACAATTAGTCGATTATCATCTTGGTACAAAACTCGTTCACATCCTTAAACATACACAAGCTACCATGATCAACCAATTATCATCCAGTATAAATATAAAATTGTAATTATTTACGAATAAATCTATTTTGACAAGGTGTAAAAGTGTATTGCATCAGCAACAACAGACCTGAATGATGCATAACCATATTCAGGTAATAGTAAGGCATAAATGATTAAGATAGTCCCGTATTAACTGTATATATATATATATATATATATATATATATATATATATATATATATATATATATATATATATATATATATATATATATATATATATATATATATATGAGTCTGAAAGATTGTGTAACAATACCGATAAATAGATGGAAAACAAAACACTAAAAAGTGTTGAATATCATTGCACAAAGATGGAAAAACTGAACAGATGATATAAATTATACAATAATTGCAAATATTTCGGCTCAACAAATGGCCTTCTTCGGTGACAAAAGTTTTAACAATAATGAGATATAATGTATAAGGTGTAAACATAGATCACTAATAATACAGGTAAGTTTTGGTCGATTGATTTTAATCCAAAATCCTGAATATAATAATATAAACACTAGACTGTAAATTTAATTATTTCTTTCTATTGATTCCATCTGGATGGAGGACACCCAGTGTTTTTATCCAAAACCTCTCCCGATTTTCTCTTTGCCTATGTTGCCATGTACAATCCTGTTCGATCACAAGGATCTTCATGTGATCAAAATCTTTCAGATTGTGATCTGGTAACCTGAAATGTTGGCTGACAGGAATATACGGTTTTTTTGTGAGGTCACTCCTGTGGCCATTGAGGCGTTTGTGAAATGGCTGCATAGATTCACCAACATATTGGAGACCACATCTAGGACACTCAAGAACGTAAATCACGTTTGAGCTTTTGCAGTTGACATTGCAGAAGATCTTGTATGTCTTTTCTGTGGTCTTACTGTGAAATGTTGATGAATGCTGCAATTGGTTGCAACATTTGCAGCGCTTATCCCCACAAGGCTGACAATTACCTACAGTATGGTTAGGTTTGGAAAGGTCAGCACGGACAAGTATATTTCTCAGGCTGTTAGGTTGTTTGAAGGCAATCATGGGAGGCTCAGGAAAGATTTTGGATAACTTCGAATGTTTCTCGATTGCTGTCCAATGATCACGAATGGTCTTGAAACTATTTCTCAGGCATGGATGGTAGGTGAGCACACATGGGATTCTTTTACTTTTCTGTTTATCTTTGTAAGTTAGCAGACTGCTTCTGGGGATGGATTCCGCTTTTCGAAAACTATTTTTGATGTTTTTGTGTTTATATCCCCTTCTTTTCAAATGTCCTTTAAGCTGCCCCAGACGTTGTTTTGCAGTGTCTTCAGAGGAGCAGATTCGCCTTATTCTTAGAGCTTGGCTGTATGGAATGCTCTTCGTGCAGTGTGGGGGATGGCAACTTTCAGGCGACAAGTATTGATGAGTATCTGTAGGTTTAGAGTATATATCTGTGTTTATTATACCTACAGAGAGGGTGCTAGATGTATCAAGGAAGTTTATGGTGGAATTAGATGTTTCATGGGTGAATTTGATGGTAGGGTGTTGATTGTTAGCATTTGTTATAAAAGTTTGTAATTTTTGGTCTCCCTTGTCCCATTTCATGTCAACGTCATCAATAAATCGATACCAGGAAAGCGGTTTTTCGATGGAGCACTCCAGCAGTTGCTTTTCAAATTTACCCATGAATATATTGGCATAAGATGGAGCCATTTTTGTACCCATAGCAGTGCCATTTGTCTGTAAATAGTGTTCTCCTTGGAATGTGAAGTTGTTCTTTTTCAAGACCATAGTAAGCATTTCAACTAAGCAATCAGTAGGTGGAATTTTAAGAAATCGAGAGTCCCAAACTTCTCTACATGCTTCAATACCATCCGCATGGGGAATATTCGTATAGAGAGAGGTGACATCCATAGTGACAAGAGTAGTATTGGCAGGTAGAGGGTTTAAATCCTGCATCTTTAGTAAGTAATCTGTAGAATCTTTAATAAAAGATGGCAAGTTTTCTACATGAGGTCGAAGATAGTAATCAACGAATTCGGATATTTTTTCTGTGGGATGACCATTAGCTGAGACGATTGGTCTCAGCTAATGGTCATCCCACAGAAAAAATATCCGAATTCGTTGATTACTATCTTCGACCTCATGTAGAAAACTTGCCATCTTTTATTAAAGATTCTACAGATTACTTACTAAAGATGCAGGATTTAAACCCTCTACCTGCCAATACTACTCTTGTCACTATGGATGTCACCTCTCTCTATACGAATATTCCCCATGCGGATGGTATTGAAGCATGTAGAGAAGTTTGGGACTCTCGATTTCTTAAAATTCCACCTACTGATTGCTTAGTTGAAATGCTTACTATGGTCTTGAAAAAGAACAACTTCACATTCCAAGGAGAACACTATTTACAGACAAATGGCACTGCTATGGGTACAAAAATGGCTCCATCTTATGCCAATATATTCATGGGTAAATTTGAAAAGCAACTGCTGGAGTGCTCCATCGAAAAACCGCTTTCCTGGTATCGATTTATTGATGACGTTGACATGAAATGGGACAAGGGAGACCAAAAATTACAAACTTTTATAACAAATGCTAACAATCAACACCCTACCATCAAATTCACCCATGAAACATCTAATTCCACCATAAACTTCCTTGATACATCTAGCACCCTCTCTGTAGGTATAATAAACACAGATATATACTCTAAACCTACAGATACTCATCAATACTTGTCGCCTGAAAGTTGCCATCCCCCACACTGCACGAAGAGCATTCCATACAGCCAAGCTCTAAGAATAAGGCGAATCTGCTCCTCTGAAGACACTGCAAAACAACGTCTGGGGCAGCTTAAAGGACATTTGAAAAGAAGGGGATATAAACACAAAAACATCAAAAATAGTTTTCGAAAAGCGGAATCCATCCCCAGAAGCAGTCTGCTAACTTACAAAGATAAACAGAAAAGTAAAAGAATCCCATGTGTGCTCACCTACCATCCATGCCTGAGAAATAGTTTCAAGACCATTCGTGATCATTGGACAGCAATCGAGAAACATTCGAAGTTATCCAAAATCTTTCCTGAGCCTCCCATGATTGCCTTCAAACAACCTAACAGCCTGAGAAATATACTTGTCCGTGCTGACCTTTCCAAACCTAACCATACTGTAGGTAATTGTCAGCCTTGTGGGGATAAGCGCTGCAAATGTTGCAACCAATTGCAGCATTCATCAACATTTCACAGTAAGACCACAGAAAAGACATACAAGATCTTCTGCAATGTCAACTGCAAAAGCTCAAACGTGATTTACGTTCTTGAGTGTCCTAGATGTGGTCTCCAATATGTTGGTGAATCTATGCAGCCATTTCACAAACGCCTCAATGGCCACAGGAGTGACCTCACAAAAAAACCGTATATTCCTGTCAGCCAACATTTCAGGTTACCAGATCACAATCTGAAAGATTTTGATCACATGAAGATCCTTGTGATCGAACAGGATTGTACATGGCAACATAGGCAAAGAGAAAATCGGGAGAGGTTTTGGATAAAAACACTGGGTGTCCTCCATCCAGATGGAATCAATAGAAAGAAATAATTAAATTTACAGTCTAGTGTTTATATTATTATATTCAGGATTTTGGATTAAAATCAATCGACCAAAACTTACCTGTATTATTAGTGATCTATGTTTACACCTTATACATTATATCTCATTATTGTTAAAACTTTTGTCACCGAAGAAGGCCATTTGTTGAGCCGAAATATTTGCAATTATTGTATAATTTATATCATCTGTTCAGTTTTTCCATCTTTGTGCAATGATATTCAACACTTTTTAGTGTTTTGTTTTCCATCTATTTATCGGTATTGTTACACAATCTTTCAGACTCATATAATTTTTCCTGTTTGTGTAGTATTGTCAATTTTGATGATCCAATACCTATTAAGTTTACTGGTTGGTAGATTCGTATAGACTCTATATATATATATATATATATATATAACTCGTCTAAACATCAACCCAACAATGTTAGATCTGTAAATTTGCTTTCGCAAATTTTTGGTTCTTCCCTCGCCGGGATTCGAACCCATGCTACTGTGATATCGTGACACCAAATCGCCTGCACTGCAGCCGTCCTGCTAGACCACACGACCACCTGGGCTCTACAAAATAGAGCTTTCGCTGGCCGTGTGTTACCTTTCCACGTCAGTTTTAATCTAGCGGCGTATTGCAGTACATGATATATAAGGCATGAAGATGTTATTGTTACAGATCAGCTAAATTATTTATAGTAAAGGATCCTACAAATTAATGTAAGATACAGTCACAGACAATAATTATATTTATAAGTACGTCTGAGTCAGTGACAACCCTACAACAGATGTATCCATCGGATCGCCATCAATGATGGTGATACATGGCTGTGTACATAATGTATATACAACTCGTCTAAACATCAACCCAACAATGTTAGATCTGTAAATTTGCTTTCGCAAATTTTTGGTTCTTCCCTCGCCGGGATTCGAACCCATGCTTCTGTGATATCGTGACACCAAATCGCCTGCACTGCAGCCGTCCTGCTAGACCACACGACCACCTGGGCTCTACAAAATAGAGCTTTCGCTGGCCGTGTGTTACCTTTCCACGTCAGTTTTAATCTAGCGGCGTATTGCAGTACATGATATATAAGGCATGAAGATGTTATTGTTACAGATCAGCTAAATTATTTATAGTAAAGGATCCTACAAATTAATGTAAGATACAGTCACAGACAATAATTATATTTATAAGTACGTCTGAGTCAGTGACAACCCTACAACAGATGTATCCATCGGATCGCCATCAATGATGGTGATACATGGCTGTGTACATAATGTATATACAACTCGTCTAAACATCAACCCAACAATGTTAGATCTGTAAATTTGCTTTCGCAAATTTTTGGTTCTTCCCTCGCCGGGATTCGAACCCATGCTTCTGTGATATCGTGACACCAAATCGCCTGCACTGCAGCCGTCCCGCTAGACCACACGACCACCTGGGCTCTACAAAATAGAGCTTTCGCTGGCCGTGTGTTACCTTTCCACGTCAGTTTTAATCTAGCGGCGTACTGCAGTACATGATATATAAGGCATGAAGATGTTATTGTAACAGATCAGCTAAATTATCTATAGTAAAGGATCCTACAAATTAATGTAAGATACAGTCACAGAAAATAATTATATTTATAAGTACGTCTGAGTCAGTGACAACCCTACAACAGATGTATCCATCGGATCGCCATCAATGATGATGATACATGGCTGTGTACATAATGTATATACAACTCGTCTAAACATCAACCCAACAATGTTAGATCTGTAAATTTGCTTTCGCAAATTTTTGGTTCTTCCCTCGCCGGGATTCGAACCCATGCTACTGTGATATCGTGACACCACTTATATATATATATATATATATAGATAACAATAGTAAAAAGAAAGGAATTACTGAAATGGTTCCTGACGACATGGAGGGATTTAAAATAGGTAGTTTCATTATTTGAAACAGCGACACCAAGTTTTATAATTGACATTCCGATGGCATTTGTGTTTACACCCATTATTTAGGATATATTATTGTAATTTTTCGTTTAAATAAATGGACAAACAGAGTAGACGCGATGAAGTTAGAAAATTCTAACAACAGCGACGCCATTGACACCGGAAGTGGACATGGAATGAGGAGAAATGTTATAACACTTGGAATTATTATTATTGTTACACTTATGGCGAGCATACCAAGATCAGTAATGTAATTTGACTCTTTATATACAGGTCCAGTAGAATCAACATTAACCGTTCTATTTTGTGTCATGGTTGTCTAATCCATAAGCCATTATTTGATACAATAATGTACGTCTTTTGTGTGAAGGAGTTCAAAGAGAGAATACGATCTCTTTGCATCAAAGTATTCGGTCACAATTATAAATGATCCCTTAGTCGTACTTCTAATCTGTGGTCCATCCAATCACAAACAGCTAACGCTAATAACTGTCCATTATTTTCGTCTTTCATCCCATCAGACACATTTCTGATAAATAAGCCGTCCGTAGTTTCAGTAGTTCAACCACTCACACTTATATCTGAACATTATGCCGTCCGTAGTTTCAGTCGTTTAACCAGTCAGAAACATTTCTGTACAATGTGCCGTCTGTAGTTTACGTCGTTCAACCAGTCACACATATTTCTGTACAATACGCCGTCCGTAGTTTCAGTCGTTCAACCAGTCATACATATTTCTGTACAATAGGTCGTCCGTAGTTTCAGTCGTTCAACCAGTCACACATATTTCTGAACAATAGGCAGTCTGTACTTTCAGTCGTTAAACCAGTAACACATATTTCTGTACAATAGGCCGTCAGTTGTTTCAGTGGTTCAACCAGATACACACATTTCTGAACAATAGGCCGTCCGTAGTTTCAGTCGTTCAACCAGTCACACACATTGCTGTACAATAGGCCGTCCGTAGTTTCAGTCATTCAATAAGTCATTGTGTCCATACTTCAAACTCTTTCTTTGTTTTGATATCTATTTGATGTATTTATAAATCATTACATGGTCTTTTCCATATTGGCCCTGGTATCTTAGAATTGAAAGTTCATATGTTCTACAATTGTTTTCAAAGGTAGAAATTTAGGGCTGTGCGGCATATTTTCAAAGTTTATATGCCCTGAACATCTCAGAGTTTAAACTTACACTAATTGTCTTAACTAACCCTATCTCGAATGAAAGGTTACCACAGATTTCAATGTAAACAATATGCACATGTTTATTTACTTGTAACATTCCCAAGTTATGTCTCTATGAGATGGAACACAGAGAGCATAACTGGGAACCAGTATGGAACTAAAATTAATTTTCTATGAATATTCAAGATCTCCCCAAAAGAGTCGTGGTTTGAGGAACAGCTGTATTTACAAAGTGCAACCTTTAGATTGAAGGCTTGATATAGGTCGAGGATTTATACCAGGACCAATATGGAAAATGACAAGGAATAATTCATTGGTCACATATTTTCTCAAGCTGGAGAAAAAAAAGACTATGTCATTTTTTTTTATTTTCAACAAAAATAAAAAAAAATAAAAATAGGAAGAACAAAATTGTTTCTGTCTGACAGGTTACCGAAAGTCTTATTCGGAGGCACGATATGGGTTTTCGAGGGCTGATATCGATATTGGCCACGATAGCAAAAAGCCAACCTGATCAATAGTTTTTAATTGACAGGTTATCGGAAGTGAAGTTCGGCGGTATGATATGGGTTTTCGTTGGATCGATATTTGCCCCGACGGCAAATAACCAACCTTGATATCCGGCTTTTATTGACCATGCAAAAGAATATATATATATAAGTACAAAATGTGAAATAAATGTTTTTAAAATATAGTATATGATATATGTCTTGAATTGTCACTCAATCTTCCATCATATTATTTATGTAATACATATTTAAATGTCTATCTTATTCTCTAATTGAACGTGCTTATCATATGATGTTGTGCTTTATAGGTGTTTCTCGTTAGCTTTTCTTTTATAGATGTGACCGTTGGTTGTCTTTTTTGCAATGTTTTACACTAGTAATGTTGGGATCCTTTATATCTTCCTGTTCGGTGTAACCAAAGATGCGTGTTGAAGATCGTACTTTGACCTATAATGGTTTACTTTTTATCCATTATGAGTTGGATGGAGAGTTGTCTGAATAGCACTCATACTGTTCTTCTTCTATCTATTTGAATCTTAGGATGGCCAAGTTTATTTTTTTTATAAAATATGTAGTGTAAAGCACAATTATTGGATTATCACAAAGTCAAACCAGATAAAACAAAGAATTGTAGTATTCGTAAGAGAAAACACATTTGCAAATCAACAAAAGGGTTATGAATAATTCAATCAGTATCTTAGGGTGGCCACAGGATGCAACGAATGTGTTTTGTTACGAAACAATATCTTATCAGCTTTTTTTGGACAGAGCTATGTCTTCAATTTTGTAACGTATCGAACAATCCTACAGACGACAATATCTGTTCTAATTGTAAAAAGGTGGTGGAATGGCTAAGACGAACGAATAAGCATAGCAAACCTCAACTCGGAGGAATTTTGACATTTCAGCGCAAATATTTGAAACATATTCTTCCTCTGATTAATCAAAGATTGCTATATTATTCTGCTCTCAAAAAAATAAATTTAACTAATAGAAAGAACCATCATTCTAACTGAAAAACCAATTAGTCGTGTATCAATTAACAGTCTCGTTTCTACCGAGTAATGTTCGATTACTCATTGGCATTCTTAATTATATACCTGCTGTAGTGATAAACAAATGATAATTAAGAATAATAAGATAATACTACGAATCAATTTATTTTTTGCAGGTGTAAAAGTGAATTGCGTTAGCAACCTCATACCTGTATGATGAGTTACCATTGAATGTACCAGTAAGGCATAAATGATCAGGGAAGTGGCCAGCAACTACAGACCTGTAGAATGAGTTACCATTGAAGGTACCAGTAAGGAATAAATGACCAGGGAGGTGGCATACTTACTGTTTAGATATTTAGATGACAATGATAAAAGATAGGAAATACTTAAATAATTCCTGACGATATGGATGAATTTAAACTTGGTGGTTTCGTTATATGTATGTTTTGCCTCATATTGAACATTGGATCGCTTATTGTTCTAGCAAGTTCGGAAAAGGTAAGAAAGTCTAAATTTCAGAAACTTGCGCTATGCCAAAGTATCACAAACGTTATGTTTGTTTCAGAAGTACCGTTGCTTGGTTTAGTACAAGAAATATTCAACAGACAGGATGAAAATACATGTTTATGTTTGTTTCTACACCACTTAATTATTGCAACATTTCAATTTTCGACGTACTAGTGTTTTCTGATTTCTTTGGAACGGTTAATGGCAACATTTACAGAAACACAAGCAATCTTGCTATTCCTAACATCAAATAAAGGGATGGCCTTCAGCATTGTTTTCTTGCAAATTGGAATAATTTTTCACTTTCTTTATACTATATCGACAGACTGTAAACAGTGCACAGTCGCAGAAACAGCGACACCAAGTTTGGTTTTTATAATTGACATTCCGATGGCATTTATGTTTACAGCCATTATTTTAGGATATAGCATTGTAATTATTCGTTTAATCAAACGGACGAATAAACGCGATGAAGTTAGAAAATTCTAACAACAGCGACGCCATTGATACCGGAAGTGGACATGGAATGAGGAGAAATGTTAAAACACTTGGAATTATTATCATCGTTACACTTATGGCGAGCATACCAAGATCAGTAATCTCATTTTACTCTTTATATACAGGTTCAGTAGAATCCACATTAACTGTTCTATTTTTGTGTAATGTTTGTTTAATCCTTAAGCCATTATTTGATCCAATAATTTACGTCTTTTGTGTGAAGGAGTTCAGAGTAAGAATACGATCTCTTTGCATCAAAGTAGTCGTCGCCCATTCATAACTGATCATTTAGACGTACCCCTGTTCCGTGGTTCATCCAATCACGAACAGCTGTACGCTAATAATTGTCCATTATTTTCGTCGTTCGACCAATCAGACACAATTCGTAACCATAAACCGTCCGTAGTTTCAGTTGTTCAACTAGTCACGCACATTTCTGTACAAAGGCAAAACGTAGTGTCAGTCGTTTAATAAGCAAAACATATTTCTGATTAATAGGCTCCCTATAATTTTAGTGCTTCAATTAGTCACATACATTTCTGAACAATAGACCGTCCGTAGTTTCAGCCTTCAACCAGTTACACACATTTCTAATCAATGATGAACAATAGGTCGTCCGGAATTGCAGACTTTCAATCAGACACACACTTTTCTGGCCCAAGAACCGTTTCATATTTGTTTTCATCCGCTTCATAACGGACGAACCAACTATTGGGGCTTACACTTCGTGAGCAAATTAAACATGAACCACAGTTTTAGGTATTTAGTGTCGTTGCAATTGTGATGTGTAATAATAGATAATAGCAAACAACAGCTTATTGTATGATGTCAAATTTCATTCAATTTGTTCCATTATTTCCCTCACAGTTTATGTATCCATAAGGGGAGTTGAAGAAACTACTAATCAACGACATAAAAACAATACTACTGTGGATTCATTATTATTCTTTTGATACCAATTTTCGTGGATTTTGTGGGTACATGTGTGCCACGAATCCAAATATTCAACGGATTGCCATTTTTATATTATGGTTTGTATTCAGACTGTGTCTAAAACACAAAACAAAACAGCAATGAAAATGCAGACATTCATCAATCCACGAAAATTATTACCCACGAAAATAAATGAATCAACAACATTCATACAACTAATTAGCAGTAGCATGATATATAATAAACATGTTCTAAGTCGTCAGGATTATAAAACATTAGTGAAAAATAGGTAAGGCCAGTAGGGCCGATGTTAACAAAATCCTTTTATTTGTACTCACATCACAGCTCAATGTGTGTAAAAGAGTAAAGAACATTGAGGTTCTTAATTTATTACAAAAGAGGGTTGAAAGATACCAAAGGGACATTCAAACTCATAGATCGAAAACAACCTGTGTCATGGAACTTATTTCTACACAGAAAACTAAGGCCGTGTTCACATTGACCTAAACTCGGTGTTGTGTAAGTGTAAAAGAAAGATACCAAAGGGACAGTCAAACTCATAAATCTAAAACAAACTGACAACGTCATGGCTAAAAAGGAAAAAGACAAACAAACAACAGCACAGGGTAAGCAGATCCTGCTCCACATGCGGCGCCCGTCGTGTTGCTTATGTGATATCAAATCCGGTAAATAGTCTAATTCGGTAACTCACACGTAAACTAAACAAAATTACGTTCCCATTGATAAACCTCAATGTTTATATGTAGTGTAAATCATGTTTTGTCTACATGCAGTCGATACTCGATGTAGGCCTTGTGTAGATTAAGTGTACACAAAAGTAGGCATTTAAAACATTTGTTTCACCGTGCATATTTAAGGAAGAAACGATTTTTGAATAAAATTGATATTTATAGCAATTATTTATAAAGTTCTTTACGGAAATATTTGTCTAAACTTGATATATTTATTTGTTTTGTTTAGAAATAAATCTTAACGTAGCTTATTTAAGCCCTTATCAAGACTCAAAGCAGCATCATTGCCGAACACATAATTCATTTGAAAATTAAGGTCTTTCCGAATCGACTTGACTTACACACAAATATTTGCCACTGGTTTTTACTCAAACAACGATTCACTCATAAATGCATTACTTAAAAAGTGTGAGGTAAATGTATTGTTTGTCTAGTATCTCGGATCCGTGAAATTACACTTAAAAAGTTAAAAAAAAAATTACCCCCTCCCTTTGCCAAATACTTCTTGGAGAAAAAATACCATTTGAACAAACAGAAAAGATAGAAATATAGTGATCCCTAATATATCAATCCTTCTTCTTCGTCTGTAAGCACGCTGTTGCAGCCTACGTTTTCTAATGCTTAATCGAGACATCTTTAGTATCTTTAAACTACTGCAAATCATCAAAATGGTTTTCATAAAGAAGCATCCACATAACTTCAAAATTAGGGGGGGGGGGGGGTGTATTTTGTTTATTTATCTGAGTCAGAACTTTTTCCGCTCAAACGTTTTATTCCGTTTTTTTTTCGATGCTGGTAATCAATTTTTCTTTCTTCAACATTTAACACTATAATGTCTGGGGAAACTCTTGATTCAGAATATTTTTTATTATCTGTAGAACCAGAATTGTTTTTTTTATCCAATTTGGGTTGGGAATATCCCCCCCTATTTAGAGTCAAATGGTCGTTCCCTTACTGCTAGAAAAGTTGTCCGAAAACATTTCATTCGATTCTACGTAATGAACATTTAAATGACATAGAGTTTACAAATGTGAACAAATCTTATGTACAGGTAATTAAACAAGGTGTATAGATGTGAACAAATTTAATGTGAAACCAATGTCCAGTACATTAAACTAATTGTAAACAAGTTTACTGTACATGGAGTTTGGTGTGAACACAACTTAGTCTTATGATAAATGCAATGTAGGTTTTCTATTGTGCGCATTAAAAACCACATATATATAGTTCTATACAAATACCTCTATTATTCTCAAAAATAAAGTTTAAAAAAAAAACTACATGCTAAATTAATGTTTAACTTTTTTTTACATAGAATTGTAACTGGATTAGGTTCTGTCATATCATATACTAATCAACAAAGGTAACGATACACAAGTTTAAACTTATATTCATCATAAGATTTTACAATGTTTAATAAATAGGAAAAAGTAAAATCACAAAAATACTGAACTCAGAGGAAAATCAATTCGGAAAGTCCATAATCACATGGCAAAATCAAATAACGAAACGCATCAAAAACGAATGGACAAGAACTGTCATATTCCTGACTTGGTACAGGCATTTTCAAATGTAGAAAATAAATAGGAAAACAGTTCAATTATTCTATGAAAAAAATTAATTTGCAAAAATCTTATCTTTTTTAATCACGTTTTAGCTTTAGACCTATAGTTTTGGTTTGGTACGAAAATAACACTCAGTCTGTAATTTTTAGACCAATTGCATAAGATATACTTATAGATTCAAAAGTTGATAAATGTTCATTAGAGATGAACCCCCATTATTACAGAAAACAAACTTGATACCCGTACATTTTTACCAGCCCGTATTACTATGTATTAAAGTCCCGATACAGAAACGTCATGATAAGAAGTTACTGGTACCATTCATTTAAAAAGTTGACATTTGTCCCTAATTGTTATTGTCAAACTATGTATTTTAAAAGTAATTCTAAACGGAATGTTTTGGATCTATATTGAGTTCTTATAAATTCTATATATAACTTTAGGACTATTTTCAATCTCGGTCTATTTCTGATATTTATTCTTACATACTTTTGATTTTTAACCCTATATGCTAAAATTGCCTATGTAAATTTTTAAATTTTTTGCATGCACATTGAACAACAAATTTATGTGACGTAAAAAAATTTCTAACGTCAGACACACAAATCAAAGAATGTGTTTGTAGATGGATGTTTTTGTGTTCTGTTAAATTGTTCCTTTTAAAACTGTTATACGATGATGACTGATGTACCCATATTTTGACTATTTTATTTATTGCGTCTGTTTAGTTAACGCATCAATGTAAATATAACGGAATTTGATGAGACTGTCATCAAAGTGAGATTGTTAGCGCTATAAAACCAGGTTTAATCCATCATTTTCTACATTCGAAAATGCCTGTACCAAGTCAGGCATATGAAAGTTCTTGTCCATTCGTTTTTTATGCGTTTTGTTATTTGATTTTGCCATGTGATTATGGACTTTCCTAATTGATTTTTCTCTAAGTTCAGTATTTTTGTGATTTAACTTTTGGCCCTGGCGTCAACACTAGACTCCCATATCAAGCCAGAGGGACATTATAGTTATCAAAGGTACCAGGCTTATAATTTTATACGCCAGAGGCGCGTCTTGTCTACATCAGAGTTATCATTCACACTCAGATCAAAATAGTTATAAAGCCAAACAAGTACAAAGTTGAAGAGCGTTGAGGATTCAAAATTTCAAAAATGTATGCCAAAATACGGCTTAGGTAATATATTCCTGGGATAATAGGATAATAAAATCCTTAGTTTTTTTGAAAAATTCAAAGTTTTTTTAACAGCAGATTTATAAAAATGCCAACAACGAAGTGCTGACTACTTTGCTGGTGATACCCTCGGGGACGAAACGTCCGTCAGCAGTGGCATCGACCCACTGGTGTAAATAGTTATCAAAGGTACCAGATTTAATAATTTAATAAAGTTGTATCCAGACTTTGACAGAACCACTAAATCAAATATCCACGAAAATGCAAAGTTTCTGCAATTAGCCAAAATTGGTACCAACGAAAATAAAAGAATCCACAGTTGTCTAAAACGATGATCCTGGCTCAGCGCTTGAAAATAGAATTTTCAAAAATTACGTACAAAAACGATATATGTGAATTATAACAGCAAATATCGAAAAAGTGGTCATTGTACATGTGTTGAATATTCAATGTAATTCCATAATTATTTCACTTGAAAGTCATAGGCAAACAACATAGAAGTATTTAATCAAATGTACAAAGCATCAAGTTTCTCCGTGGGATTGCCCATTTTGGTAATGTGGGTTGTTTTCTGATGGACGTTAAATCCTCAACATAGTTTTCTAGGACTTTATAACAGTTACCGCCCGAAACTGTACATAATAATAACGGAACAGGAGTACGGTTAATGGATCATTTATGAATGTTGACCGAATACTTTGATGCAAAGAGATCGTATTCTCATTCTGAACTCCTTCACACAAAAAGATGTAAATTATTGGATCAAATATTAGCTTAAGGATCAGAGAAACATTACACATAAATAGAACCGTTGATGTGGATTATACTGAACCTGTATATAAAGAATAAAATGACATTACTGATCTTGGTATACTCGCCATAAGTGTAACAATGATGATAATTTTAAGTGTTTTAGCAGTTCTCCTCATTCCATGTCCACTTCTGATGTCAATGACGTCACTGTTGTTAGAATTATATCGCATTTATTCTATTTGTCCGTTTAATTAAACGAAAAATTACAATAATATATCCTAAAATAATGGATGTAGACAAAAAGGCCATCGAAATATCCATAACATAAACAAAACTTGGTGTCGCTGTTTCTGCCACTGTACATTGTTTACATCCGGTTCATATAGTATAAGGAAAGTGGCAAATTATTCCAATTTGAATGACAACAATGCTCAAGGCCATCCCCTTATTTGATGTTAGGGATAGCAAGATTGTTTTTGTTTTGGAAAATGTTGCCATTAGCCGTTCCAAACAGATCAGAAAACACTTGTACTTCGAACATTGAAATGTTGCAAAATCTAAGTGTGGTAGAAACAAACATAGACAACTTCGTTCTGTCTGTTAATATATTTCTGGTACTAAACCAAGCAACGGTACTTCTGAAACAAGCATAACGTTAGTGATACTTTGGCATAACACAAGTTTCTAAAACTTAGATTTTCTTATTTTTTCTAAACTTGTTAAAACTTTAATCGAGCCAATGTTCAGTATGAGGCAAAACATACCAATAATGAAACCACTAAGTTTTAATTTATCTATATCGTCAGGTATTATTTAAGTAATTTCTATCTTTTATCATTGTCATCTAAATATATAAATAGTAATTAGCCACTTTCCTGATCAATTATGCCTTATGGTACCTTCAATGGTAATTCATCATACAGGTCTGATTTTGCTGAAGCAATTCACTTTTATCTTATTATTCTTAAGCATAATTGGTTCATTATTACAGCAGGTATATAATTAAGAATGCCAATGAGTAATCGAATATTGCTCTATAAAGAAACGAGACTGCTAATTATTACACGACTAATTGGTTTCTGGTTGGAATGATGTTGCTTTCTAATAGTAAAAATTATTTTTGAGAGTCGGAATTATATAACAATCTTTTATTAATCAGAAAAAGAATATGTCAAATCTTTGCGCTGAATTGTCACAATTCCTCTGAGTGGAGGTTTACTATGTTTATTTGTTCGTCTTATCCATTCCGCTACCTTTCTACAATTAGAGCAGATATTGTTGTCTGTATGATTGTTCGACACGTTACAAAATTGAAAACATGGCTCTGTCCAAAAAAGCTCACAAGATATTGTTTCTTAATAAAACAAATTCGTTGCGTTCTGTGGCCAACCTAAAAAAATAATTGAATCCTTCACCACTCTTTTGTTGATTTTCAAATGTGTTTGCTTTTGCGAATACTAAAATTCTGTTGTTTTATCTGGTTTGACTTTGTGATATCCAATAATTGTGCAATACACTACATATCTTATAAAAAATAAACTTTACCATCCTAAGATTCAAATAGATATAAGAAGAAACAGTATGAGTGCAATTCAGACAACTCTCCATCCAACTCATAATAGATAAGAAATAAACCATTATAGGTCTTCAATACGCATTTTTTGTTACATCGTACAGGAAACAATAAAGGACCCCAACATTACTAGACTTAGTGTAAATCATTGCAAAAAGGAAAACCAATAGTCCAATCTATAAAAAAAGCAAAACGAGAAACACCTATAAACCACAACATCATATGATAACCACGTTCAATTAAATATAAAACAGACATTTAAATATTTATTACATTAATAACATAATGGAAGATTGAGTGATGATTCAAGATATATCATATATAAATATCAAAAACATTTAT
Organism: Mytilus edulis; assembly: GCA_019925275.1. Classification (NCBI taxonomy): domain Eukaryota; kingdom Metazoa; phylum Mollusca; class Bivalvia; order Mytilida; family Mytilidae; genus Mytilus; species Mytilus edulis. Next base: position 66,481,426 of record CM034362.1, read on the forward strand.
CGCCAATTTTGTACTAATATGTATGTTTTTGTATGGTCAATGAAAACCGGATATCAAGGTTGGTTATTTGCCGTCAGGCCAAATATCGATCTCAAGAAAACCCATATCATACCGCCGAATTTCACTTCCGATAGCCTGTCAATTTAAAAATATTAATAAGGTTGGATTTTTGTCGTTGTGGCCAATATCGATATCAGCCCTCGAAAATCCATATCGTGCCTCCGAATAAGACATTCGGTAACCTGTCATTCAGAAACAGTTTTTTTGTTTATTCATTTTTGTTGTTGATTTTTGATGAAAATTAAAAAAAAAATTGATATATGCTTTTTTTCTCCAGCTTGAGAAAATGTGTGATCAATGAATTATTCCATGTCATTTTTCCATTTTGGCCCTTGTATAAAAGCTCGACCTATTATATATCAAGCCCTCAACTAAAGCCCTCCGGCTTGGTATGGGATTCTGTGGCTGATACCAGGGGCCAATATGGAAAAGACAATGTAATGATTTATAAATATATCAAATAGATATCAAAACAAAGAAAGAGTTTGAAGTATAGAAACAATGAGTATTAAAAAGGAAAAACAATTATATTATTTTCTTGGCCAGAACTGTGTATGACGGGTTGAACGAATGAACCTACGGACGGCCTATTGTTCAGAAATGTGTGTGATTGATTGAACGACTGAAACTACGGTCGGCCTAATGTTCAGAAATGTGTGTGACCTGGTTGAACGACTAAAACTACGGACGGCCTATTGTTCAGAAATGTGTGTGACTGGTCAACGACTGAAACTATTGTTTAGAAATGTGTGTGAGTGGTTGAACGACTGAAACTACGGACGGCCTATTGTTTAGAATTGAACGTCTGAAACTATGGGCGGTCTATTTTTTGAAAATGTGTGTAACTGGTTAAAGGCTGAACTAAGGAATGTCTATTGTTCAGAAATGTATGTGACTGATTAATCGACTGAAATTATAGGGGGCCTATTAATCAGAAATGTGTTTTACTTATTAAACGATGAAATCCACGTGTGGCCTTTTTTTACAGAAATGTGCGTGACTAGTTGAACAACGAACACAATTGACGGGTAATGGTTCCGAATTGCGTCTGAATGGTCGAACGACGTAAATAATGAAGAATTTTTAGCGCAAAGCTGTTCGTGATTGGATGAACCACGGAACTGCAGTACGGCTAAATGATCATTTATGAATTGTGACCGAATATTTTGATGCAAAGAGATCGTATTCTCATTCTGAACTCCTTCACACAAAAGACGTAAATTATTGGATCAAATATTGGCTTTAGGATCAGACGAACATTGCAAATAAATAGAACCGTTGATGTGGATTCTACTGGACCTGTATATAAAGAGTAAAATGACATTACTCGCCATAAGTGTAACAATGATAATAATTCCAAGTGTTTTAACATTTCTCCTCATTCCATGTCCACTTCCGGTATCAATGGTGTCGCTGTTGTTAGAATTTTCTAACTTCATCGCGTTTACTCTATTTGTTCGTTTGATTAAACGAAAAATTACAATTATATATCCTGAAATAATGGATGTAGACACAAAGGCCATCGGAATATCCATAACATAAACAGAACTTGGTGTCGCTGTTTCTGCGAATGTACATTGTTTACATCCGGTCCATATAGTGTAAGGAAAGTGGCAGATTATTCCAATTTGAATGACAACAATGCTGAAGGCCATCCCCTTATTTGACGTCAAGAATAACAAGATTGTTTTTGTTTCGGAAAATGTTGCCATAAGCCGTTCGAAACAAATCAGAAAACACTGGTACGTGGAAATTGAAATGTTGCAAAACCTAAGTGTTGTAGAAACAAACATAAACACGCAACTTCGTTCTGTCTGTTAAATATTTCTTGTACAAAAACAAGCAATGGTACTTCTGAAACAAGCATAACGTTGGTGATACTTTGGTATAACACAAGTTTCTGAAACTTAGACTTTCTTAATTTTTCCGAACTTGCTAAAACTATAAGCGATCCAATATTCAGTATGAGGCAAAACATACATATAACGAAACCACTAAGTTTTAATTCATCCATATTGTCAGGAATTATTCCAGTAATTTCTATCTTTTATCATTGTCATCTAAATATATAAACAGTAAGTGTGCCACTTCCCTGATAATTTATGCCTTACTGGTACCTTCAATGGTAACTCATTCTACAGGTCTGAAGTTGCTGACCACTTCCCTGATCAGTTATGCCTTACTAGTACCTTCAATGGTAACTCATTCTACAAGTCTGAAGTTGGTGACCACTTTCCTGATCAGTTATGCCTTACTAGTACATTCAATGGTAACTCATTCTACATGTCTGAAGTTGCTGACCACTTCCCTGATCAGTCATGCCTTACTAGTACCTTCAATGGTAACTCATTCTACAGGTTGAAGTTGCTGACCACTTCCCTGATCAGTTATGCCTTACAAGTATTTTCAATGATTCTCATCATACAGATATGAGGTTGCTGACGCAATTCATTTTTTTACACCTTTCAAAAATAAATTGATTCGTAGGTTTATCTTATTATTCTTAATTATAATATGGTATTAATGACAGTGATAGATAGTATATAATCGGAATGAAGTCGGAATTAGATAGCAATCTTGATTAATCAGAAGAAGAATATGTTTCAATTCTTTGCGCTGAATTGTCATAATTCTTCCGAGTGGAGGTTTGCTATGCTTATTCGTTCGTCTTAGCCATTCCACCACCTCTCTACAATTAGAGCAGATATTGTTCTATACGTTACAAAATTGAAAACATCGCTCTGTTAAAAAGAAAGCTGACAATAAACTCATCATAGATACGAGGACTAAATTTTGTATATACGCCAGACACGCATTTCGTCTACAAGAAGAGGGACGCAAGATACCAAAGGGACAGTCAAACTCATAAATCTAAAATAAACTGACAACGCCAAGGCTAAAAATGAAAAAGACAATCAGACAAACAATAGCACACATGACACAAAACAAAAAACTAAAGAATAAACAACACGAACCCCACCAAAAACTAGGGGTGATCTCAGGTGCTCTGGAAGGGTAAGCAGATCCTACTCCACATGTGGAACCCGTCGTGTTGTTTATTTGATAACAAATCCGGTAAGTAGTCTAATTCGGTAGGTCACATTCATGAAAGGGAAGGGGATTGTAGTTACGACGTAAGGAACATATCCGATATCATTTGTGAAACGGTTATTCTATAACGGTCAACCAACTCGTGATGGCGTCCGTAAAATTTACGAAGGGATGATTTCAACTTCACCATTTGGAACTCTTGATTTAATAGCTTCCTTGTGAGCAGCAACCCTAAGGAAATGCAAGCACGTGAATATCGTATCAATTAGGAGATATATACCCCGTATGCAGGTGCTGTTGAAGTTCACAATTGGAAAGCTGAAATCATCTCTTTTGTCGTAAAGTTTTGTTTTCAACCTCATTGTCAATTTCTACATGTAAGTCAAGATATGAGGCCGACTTAATTGTATCTGTAGTATCCTTTATCTCTAGTTCAGTGGGATAGATGCGTTCCTCATAGTCACCAAATTTTGAATTATTTAGTAAAAGAACACCATCTATATAGCGGATAGTAGAGTTAAAGGATATTGCTTACTTCTTGTCTTTCTTCTTAAGAAGTTCCTGCATGAAGTCTGCCTCATAATAATAACGAAACAAGTCGGCAAGTAGAGGGACACAGTTTGTTCCCATTGGAATGCCGACAGTCTGTTGAAAAGCATGTCCTCTGAACGTAACAATTATGTTGTCAATCAAGAAATCAAGCATCTTGATAATATCAGTTTCAGAGAATTTTTGTTTGAATCAGAGTGATCCTTTACAAAGTTTCTATGTTGGCCATTCTTTTTTATGAAGCAAAGCAATACCTCTTTCAATTTGTCTTTTAGTTTGGAATGTGGAATACTTGTGTAAAGAGTAGAAAAGTCAAATGTTTTAATACTGTTACAAGATGAAAGAGAGTTAGATTGTATGTACTCTAAAAGATCTTTGGAATTTTTAAGTATCCACATCTGGTTCACGCCACCTCTAGAATAGGCAGTTTCACAATAACTTTGAAGCCCGTCTTTGATTGCTGATAAACAAGATGTTGATAATTTAGAAAGAGGTTTCGTGGAGCACTTGGAAGACCCAGCAATATACCGTTGTTTGTGAGGACATTTATGTAGTTTAGCTATCCAATACAGTGATGGAAGATCCAGTTCTTCATCTTTGGTTGAAATTCCAAAGGAACATAGAACAGACCTATGATTTGCAGGCCAAGCCCATTGCCTGGCAAAATCCTCGACTGAATCCATCAAAATTTTAAAGTTGTATTTCCAATTGATGGATTTAGGCTCACGATATTTCGGACCTTTCGATAACACATTTCGCAGAAAAGAGTTATTAACAATGTTGAGGTCACCGGTATTAACGTGGCCAGCAGGATTATATGTGAATTGGGAACTAGCACAAGTGCAATCAGGAGGTTTAGACTTGAAGTCGTTAATATCGAGATTCTGCAAAACGTGTTTGTAATTGAAAACTTTAGTTGCAATACGTTTGGTATAGGTATAAGCAATGATTGGTACAGACTGGTCTTTGAAATAAGGAGGTATTTTCGATTGAACTAATTTATGATGATCGATATTGCCTAAGTTGACGCCATCGAGACCTTTGTTGGCAAAGGAAAGATTAAGGAAAAATCTTTTCTCTTTTTAATCTTTTACAAAAGACTCATCAGTGACGCTCATGAAATTGTTTCGTAATAAAACAAATTCGTTGCATCATGAGGCAACTCTAAGACAATAATTGATTTATTCATCACCCTTTTGTTGATTTGCAAATGTGTTTTCTTTTATGAACATGATGAATACTAAAATTCTGTTGTTTTATCTGGTTTGACTTTGTGATAGTTTTTCACATCCAATAATTGTGCTATAAACTACATATCTTATAAAAGAAATAAACTTGGCCATCCGAAGATTCAAATAGATAGAAGAAGATACAGTATGAGTGCTATTCAGACAACTCTCCATCCAACTCATAATGGATAAAAAGTAAACCATTATAGGTCAAAGTACGATCTTCAACACGCATCTTTGGTTACACCGTACAGGAAGATATAAAGGACACCAACATTTATAGTGTAAAAAGTTCACAAAGTCACACCGATTTAATAAATGTAAAGAAAACACATTAAGAAATCAACGAAAGGGTGATTCACTCAATCATTACTTATGGTGACCACAGGATGCAACAGATTTGTTTTTTCTTTGGAAAAGTTCTCTTGTCAACTTTTCTGGTTAGAGCCATGTTTTCAATTTTGTAACGTACTGAACAATCATACAGATGACAATATCTGCTCTGAGAGTAGAAAAATTATGGAATGGCTAAAACGAAAGTATTTATATATAAGCATAGCATACCTCCATTCGGAGCGACCATTCAGCGCTAAGATTTGAAACATATTCTAATTTTGATTAACCAAAGATTGCTATCTAATTCCGACTGACGCTCACAAAAATGGATGAGACTACTAGAAAGCAACATCATTCTAACAGGAAACCAATTAGCCGAGTATTAATTGGCAGTCTCGTTTCTACCTATAGAAATATTCAAAAACTGGATCACATCTTTAACACAGGCGACCATGATTAACCATTTATAATTAAGAATTAATAGTTAAATCTACTACGAATCAAATTACTTTGGACAGGTGTGAAAGTAAATTACGCCACCAACGGCACACCTGTATGATATATTACCATATTCAGGTAAAAGTACGACATAACTGATAATAGTAGTCGCGCAGGTATTAACCGTTTGTATATACATATATATCGATGACTATTATAATAAGAAAGGAATTACTGAAACAATTTATGACGATATGGATGGATTTAAAATTTGTGGTTTTATTATTTGTTTAGTTTGCCTCATACTGAATATTGGATCGCTTATAGTTTTAGCAAGTTCGGAAAAATTAAGAAAGTCTAAGTTTCAAAAACTTGTGTTATGCCAAAGTATCACAAACGTTATGCTTGTTTCAGAAGTACCGTTGCTTGGTTTAGTGCAAGAAATATTCAACAGACAGGATGAAAATACATGTTTGTGTGTGTTTCTACAACACTTAATTATTGCAACATTTCAATTTTCGACGTACCAGTGTTTTCTGATCTGTTTGGAACGATTAATGGCAACATTTTCCAAAACAAAAACAATCTTGCTATTCCTGACATCAAATAAAGGGATGGCCTTCAGCATTGTTTTCCTGCAAATTGGAATAATTTGTCACTTTTTTTATACTATATCGACAGACTGTAAACAGTGCACAGTGGCAGAAACAGCGACACCAAGTTTGGTTTTCATAATTGACATTCCGATGGCATTTGTGTTTACAGCCATTATTTTAGGATATATTATTGTAATTATTCGTTTAATCAAACGAACAAATAGAGTAAACGCGATGAAGTTAGAAAATTCTAACAACAGCGACACCATTGATACCGGAAGTGGACATGGAATGAGGAGAAATGTTAAAACACTTGGAATTATTATCATTGTTACACTTATGGCGAGCATACCAAGATCAGTAATGTCATTTTACTCTTTATATACAGGTCCAGTAGAATCCACATTAACTGTTCTATTTTTGTGTAATGTTTGTTTAATCCTAAAGCCATTATTTGATCCAATAATTTACGTCTTTTGTGTGAAGGAGTTCAGAATGAGAATACGATCTCTTTGCATCAAAGTATTCGGTCACCATTCATAATTGATCATTTAGCCGTACTCCTGTTCCGTGGTTTATCCAATCACAAACAGCTGTGCGCTAATAATTATTTTCGTCGTTCAACCAATCAGACACAACTCGTAACCATTTACCGTCCGTAGTTTCAGTTGTTCAGTTAGTCACACACACAATTTTGAACAATAGGCCGTCCGTAATTGCAGATGTTCAACCAGACAGACACTTTTTCTGGCGCAAGAACCGTTCCATTTATTTCTTCATCCGCGTTTTAACGGACGAACCAGCAATTGTGGCTTACACTTTGTTGGCGAATTTAACAAAAAACACATTTTTTCGTATTTAGTGTCGTTTATTGCAATTGTGATGTATAATGGTAGATCATAGCAACTTAAAGATGATAGACTGGTTATGATAATATAAAGTTGATAAAAATTAAAGGTTCCTACTTTAAAAAGTTTTGAATATGTATTAATAACTATATAGTGTCACAGTTTATTGTATGATGTTAAATTTCATTCAATTTATTCCATGATTTTCCTCACAGTTTATGTATATGTAGATAGTTCTACTGTTGATTCATAATTATTCGTTTGATACCAATTTTTGTGGATTTCAGGGGTACAGGTGTACCACGAATTCAAATTTTCAACGGATTGCCATTTTAATATAAAGGTTTGTATAAAGACAAAGTCAAAATCCCAAAATTAAATATCCATGAAAATGCATTCATTTATTAACCCACGAAAATATATGAAACCACAGTATTCATCAAACTAAATAAACTTGCAGTAGCATTATACATGTTATATACAATAAACATGTTATAAGTCGTCAGGATTGTAAAATATTAATGAAAAATAGGTAAGGACAGTGGTGCCGATTTTGTTATGGCTTTCAAACTTTTTTCATCTGAGCATAGTTTTGTGTGGACGCAGCGAGCGTCTGGTGTATAAAAATATTTTTCAACTTGTTACCTTTTGATGGCTATTATTCGTTTGTTTCTCTGTCCTATATTTTCCTCCATTTATTTATTGTAGCCCTGTGGTGTAACGTTGTCATTTTAATGTTATAATTAACTCTGTCATTAAAGCGGGAGGTTTGGCATTCCGCAATTCCGTGTTCAACCCACCATTTTTTCAAAAAATTCCCTGTACCAAGTCAGGAAAATGGCCATTGTTACATTATAGTTCGTTTCTGTGTGTTTTACATTTCGGTGATGTGTCTCTGTTGTGTCGTAATTCTCTTATATTTGATACGTTTCCCTCATTTATAGTTTGTAACCCTGATTTGTTTTTTCTCTATCGATTATTGAGTTTTGAACAGGGTATACTACTGTTGCCTTCATTTAACAAAATCCTTATACCTGTACTCACATCACAGTTCAATGTTTGTATAGAGTAAAAACTTTGAGGTTCTAAAACTATTACAACTGATTGCTACGCAGATAACTAAGTCTAACGATAAAATTCTTTCTATTGTACGCATAAAAAAACATACTCATTTTTTTAATACAAATAATTCTACGATTCTCAAAACTCATAAAAAAAACAAACATGATTTTTTTTTATGTGTAACCATTTTTTGAAATGTAACTGAATTAGGTTCCGATATATACTATTCTACAAAAATAACGATACGCACTTTTGAACTCCAATTTAGCATAAAATTTAATAAATAAGAAAAGTAGTTAAAAGGTAAAAATCACAAAAAAAATGAACTCTGTAGAAAATTAAAATGTAATTGACCCATTGAAAAAAAAATCATTTGCCAAAAAAATAGGGTATTAACTTTATACCAATGGTTTTGTTAAGACAATAAATCTGTTATTATATCTTAGACAAATTGGCCAATTAGTTACCTTGGTGTTGTGTGTCCAATTTGATTATATATTGCCCTGTATTATTTCTTTTGTTATGGTATACAATAACATGTAAGTTTTTATGTTTACGTAAAGGGCTATTAAAATGTTTTTTTTTATTACAAACATAATGCTCTTGAAATTTCATAAGTTCAAACAAAGCAAGTGTAGAAGAGACACTAAATTATATTTACAGTACTTCTTACAATGGCTAAATTGTATAACCATATTGTCTAATCACTTTATATACACTGTTTAAGTTATTTACAGTATTCAATGTTTGAATACTCGTTGACATCCTTAAAAATATACAGTCAATCATGATCAAATAACTATCAAGGATAATTAGATGAATTGTAATTATATACAGATCAGTTTACTTTAGTTTAAACATATTTATTTATAGTGGATTGGGAAACAAGTTATTGCAATTTATATAAATCCCTTTCTACTTTGCAGGTGCGAGTGCCGCCTTGTAGCGGCATTAACCTGTTCTTTGTCGAAATTGTCAAGGGTATCTTTTATTTGCAAGAGATATGACACTCTCTTATCACGGGTCACCTATTTATCGTCCCCTTCCGACGGACTATCATTGTTTCCTCAGGACCAAACAAATGGTGTCATTGGAGAGGCGAAAAGCTAGTCCCTGAAATTTTCATCCCGGAACGGGAATCGAACCAGGAACCTTTGTGTTAGTAAGTTGTTCGATGCGCTAGCCGCTATACCACGGCTCTGTACTTTGGAAAGGTGTAAAAGTAAATGGCGTCATAATGCTTCTGAAGATTGAAATCAAAGTTTTTTTTTCTAATTCGTGAGGTAATGTGAGAATAATTTCTAAATATAGTATTTATATTTTGACACTTTGTGTAGGATGTAGAAATAATCGAACATGTACATCATGGACTTAGTTTTATTCAGTTATAACCCTTTTGTCTTTACAATTGGTTTACAATGTTTAAGTTAATGAAGTTATTTTTGATATATAAGTTAATAAATGAACCTTTTTTTCTGATTCGTGAGGTAATGTGGGAAAATTTTAAAATAAAGTAACTATATTTTGCCATCTGTGTATGACCGGACGAAAAGCATGCTAATTATTTGGACTATCATCTTTCTGACTTTAATTACTATATCTTTCAATTGTCATTTTTAGCTTAAATATTCCCACACAATTATCTTTGGTTTAAAATGTATGTTTCTACTAATCCGATAATGGACTTCGTGTCTACGTGTCAAAGACAGTTTTAGCAGATTATCTGAACAATGGACAATAATTGCCTAATCCGTTGTTACGTGTATTTCTAAATTATTCTGTTTTATATACTTCTTAAAAATAATTTATATTCAGTTTTGGATAGGTTCTTAAACCGTCAACACCGGACTCAATATTGTAACATCGTTTATATTCTTGTTGGATCGTTTATTAAATTGTTAAACTTTATACCGACTTGAATCTTCATTTCGATACCCAGCAAATAGTCTGGCTATATGTGTATGATGAAGAAATAATCGAACATGTACATCATGGACTAAACTTTAATTAGTTATGATTTACGTACACGGTTCTGACACATTACATTATTATCACTTATAAACTTGTTAATAAAATTTTATTCTAGTTTTCTATGAAAAGAATTTATTGGAAAAAAAATTGCATTAGGAGAATATCATAACAAGGTATCGATTAACTAATTTAAACACAAAGTTGACTGCTGTACCCCTATTTTTTGACATTATGTCTATTTGGTTTGTTTACACACAGTTGTGAATTTAATATATATTTTGTAGAATGTCGAACGTAGATACAAGTATCTTGTCTTTGGGAGGGATAAATCCTACTTTGTAAAGAATCACTCTGATTCAAACAAAATATTCTCTGAAACTGATATTATCAAGATGGTTGATTTCTTGATTGACAACATATTTGTTACGTTTGGAAGACATATGTTTCAACAGACTGTCGAAATTCCAATGGGAACCAATTGTGCTCCTCTTCTTGACGACTTGTTTCTTTATTATTATGAGGCAGACTTCATACAGGAACCTCTTATGGAGAAAGATAAGAAGTTAGCAATATCCTTCAACTTTACGTTCCGCTATACAGATGGTGTTCTCTCACTAAATAATACAAAATTTAGTGGCTAGGTTGAACGAATCTATCTCATCGAACTAGAGATAAGGATACTACAGATACAGCTAAGTCTGCTTAATATCTTGACTTCCATCTAGAAGTTGACAATGACGGTCGGTTGAAAACAAAACTGTACGGCAAATTAAGGTAACAGTAGTATACTCCGGTTCGAAACTCATAAATCGATAGAGAAAAAAAAACAAATCTGGGTTACAAACTAAAACTGAGGGAAACGCATCAAATATAAGAGGAGATAAACGACACAAAAGAAACATAACATTAAAATGTAACACACACAGAAACGAACTATAACAAAAGAGATGATTTCAGCTTCCCAATTGTGAACTTTCCAAATAAATGTAGCAACATTCCAGCAGCGCCTGCATACGGAGTACTAGTATATATCTCCCAATTGATACGATATGCCCGGGCTTGTATTTCCTATCATGATTTCCTTGATAGAGGATTGCAGCTCACAAGGAAGCTTTTAAACAAAGAGTTCCAAATAGTGAAGTCGGAATCATCCCTTCGTTAATTTTACGGACGCCATCACGAGTTGGTTGACCGTTATAGAATAACCGATTAACAGATGATATCGGATATGTTTTTATGTCGTAAATACAATATCCTTTCCTTTTTCACGAATATGACCTACCGAATTTGATTTTTAACGGGATTTGTTTTTATGTGGAGCAGGATCTGCTTACCTTTCCGAAGCAATTGAGATCACCCCAAATTTTAGGCGGGGTTCGTGATGCTTACACTTTATTTTTCTATGTTGTGTCTTCTGTACTATTATTTGTCTGTTTGTCTTTTTATTTTTAGCCATAGTTGTCAGTTTATTTGCTATCTATGAGTTTGACTGTCCCTCTGGTATCTTTCGTCCCTCTTTCATACAAGTGAAAGGTAAACTAGGTATATAACCAGGTTTAATCCGCCATTTTCTTGAAGAAAATGTCTGTACCAAGTCAGGAATATGACACTTGTTATCCATTCGTTTGGTGTGTTTGATTTTGTCATTTGATTAAAGACTTTCCGTTTTTGATTTTCGTCGGAGTTCGGTATGTATGTTATTTTACATTTTTGTATAAATGTCTAGGTATCATCAGCATGATAGTCAGTACAGTCCTTGAATATTGTAAACTTTCCACTAAATGCATACACCATTACACCATACACCATTACACCATACACTCTGTGCTATTCTATTACACAACACACGTTGCACCTTTGCACCACACATCTTACACATAACACCATAATTGAATTTAAAAGCATGCAGCTAAAGTATTTATTAACTTAAAACAAACCATTGAATTTTGATCACAATATTAAATTCATGTATGATTTAAAAATCAGTTCTCAACAATATTTTGCATAGTTTAAATGTCGTACACCATTCATTCACACCATTCCAGAATGCGTACGCATGTTGCACAATTACACCGTTCCCCTTACACAATACACCATACACCTTCCATTCTACCAGATGACATATACCATTACACCATACACGTTATTTTGGGAAGTTTACACTGTACTTCGGTATTGACATGATTTTTACCAATTTTTCTTGAATTGTATGCTGATAAATTTTGGAATAATAATGAAACTAAGATTTTAACTCTCTCGCAAAGTTAGCTTCAGATTGATTTGGCTTATTTATTATATTATTTTCGGTCATATAGCTCTTTGATTCTTTCGGTTCTTATAATATTTGGCTTTCATTTATTGGGCTTTTGGTGTTCCGTTGTTTTATGTCATTTGTTTTATCAAATAGCTGTTCAATTGTCTGTTTCTGTTCTTATAAATCATTGGCTTTAAAACATTGGGTATTTAGTATTCCGTTGTTAAATATAGAAAAAGAAGATGTCAGTTTGTTTTAGATTAATGAGTTTGACTGTCCCTTTGGTATCTTTCGTCCCTCTTTTATACTACAAAACTTATAAATATTGAGGATATAATTATATTAATTCAGGAAGCTGATGTATTCATTTATCTTTTTGAAAGACATTGTATGCATAATTGCTGAAATACGTCACTAATATGACATATATCATATATAAATGACACATTAGTGATAATGGTAAGGAGAAGATCTTTTGAACAGTAAATAATTAGTTTTTACTCATCCTTGAATACTCTGTTTATTTTATTGTGGTTATCAAAGCAGATTCTATCTATTAAGGAAGTTTGCTACTCAGTTTAAAAATAATAAGCTTTTCATAACACTAGTATTAATGATATTTGATTAATAAGGGAACCAAAAGAGCAAAAATAAAAGATAGGTCATTGCGCTTATGCTTTCCATTGAAATTTAGGTTGGAAAATATTCTCTCTTTCTTTCTAGCTTTACCATTGACAAGTTTAAATTCTGAAAAACTGTTAAAAAATGACAAAGTCTTTATAAGACTTTAACAGATGGTCTATAATTATACATCTAAAAGATTTCTCAAAAGAAAAATTGGAGTTAAAGGGATTTTTTTAATGCATTCAAATGGATAAAACCAGAGGAATTCGAAAAAAGTTGAAAACAACACGTTTAATAATTTCTGACAAGCGAACTTCCTTAAGTATGTAAACTCTGTGAAGAGTGACTTATTGAAAACTCGTTTATTTTGTTTGGGAAAATATCTACAAGATGGAAACACAATTTTAAGCTTTTTCTAATGGATGTTTAACTCTCAACATTATGATATAAGATTAAACAACATAATAGCACCAGCAAATATATACCTTAACTGATAGCTCATTTACTGCATGATAAAATAAGAATTAAGATTGGTTGAATGTCGTCACATGATGTCCTCTATGGATACATTTGGGGTCAGTAGATTTCACATTAGTTATGACGTTATTGTACTTGATTGCTTGTTTTTGTACATAACTTAGCAGGAAAAGTGCGAAAAATTCGTTAAACGGTTCACTGCTGACATTTTCGGTCTCAGGCCCAGTGAATTTTACTAACCCTCTATGGAACCTAGGGGGCTTAGTAATAAAAAAAAGTATAACTTATAGCACTAATTAGTTATCAAAGGTACCAGGATTATAATTTAGTACGCCAGACGCGCGTTTCGTCTACATAAGACTCATCAGTGACGCTCATATCAAAATATTTATAAAGCCAAACAAGTACAAAGTTGAAGAGCATTGAGGATCCAAAATTCTAATTTAGGAAACAATAATATATCTAATAATCTTATAAACATCTAATGAAAACTAACAATGCTAAACCGGATCTAACACCTGTTACTTTTGATAATCGCAAAGAAAACAACCTTTAAAAGGATGCTTAGATCTCACTCGTGACTTGCTTTGCTTTTTGATATTTCGTGTTTTAATGCCATTGAAAAAACACAGCGTTTAGGCTAATTCGTGGCCGTCAGTTTTTATGGGTGGAGGAAGCAGGATTGCCCGGAGAAAACCACCGACCTTCAATAGGAAAACTGACAATCCTAGTCAATTAAGATTGGAGTCGAGTTCATCCACAAGAGTGGGGTTCGAACTCACAACCTAAATGTTGACTGGCTAGTAATTACAGTAGTGACTACTTACACCACACGGCCACAGAGGCCCCACACTCGTGCGTTGACCCTTTCATTTAAAAAAGTTGGCATTTCTTGTCTCACTTTTACTATCAATCGCTCGGGCAAACATAATCACGAATGTATTGCCTAACCCTGTTAAACTTACAATCATCAATCATTTCTTAAATTATTCTTGAACAAGATAACGGGTAAGAACGACCAAAAACGACACTTATCGTGACCGTTGGTAGCAGGAGACTGTCAACACAACTGGTTTCGTTCCTTTTGATGGCAATTTATTATTTTTTGTTTGGCATTTACACTAATTTATCAAAAGCGATAAAAGCTGCAGGTTTGGAATGCCACAAAACCAGGTTCAACCCACCATTTCTTTCTTAAAATGTCCTGTACCAAGTCAGGAAAATAGTCATTGTTATATTATAGTTCGTTTCTCTGTGTGTTAAAGTTTAATGTTGTGTTTCTGTTGTGTCGTAGTTCTCCTCTTAAATTTGATGCGTTTCCCTCAGTTTTAGTTTGTAACCCGGATTTATTTTTTTCTCGATCAATTGATGAATTTTGAATAGCCGTATAATACTTTTGCCTTAATTTATATCTTCTTTACAAACTTCGAAATATAAACATTAGAATATCACATCATGACGAACTTGTAATCAATACATTTCAGTAATAAATTACATTTATTTTAAGGACTTTTTTTTTAATGACAATGGAATATCGTTTGTTAGACAAAGCTCAAATCTAAAACGTCAAAACATATCAATTTGAGATATTAAAAAATACATTTTACGAACGTCGACGTTACAATACAATAAAGTTTAAACATGAATATCATATTTCTGTAAAATAAAACGTGCATTGTATATAACACTGTTTATGCTGAGACTACTATACTATAACACATAGTGTTATAGTTGTCTCAGGTTTATGCAATTACCATAATTAACTATTGTTTACAGTCATTTGGGCATTCGCAATGATTTCATTATTAACAGTCGTAATACTCATGTATATATAATATCACAATAGTTCAAAGCAACATTAATTCTGTACAATAATAACATATGAATAATTATAGAATTGTAATTTGAGCAAAGATGATAGTGTTATACTACGCAGTTTACAAAGTATTGAACTCATTGAATTTCATATATTAATATATTATATATGTATATATAAACAAATTATATAGATTTACAGTTTGCTGTAAATCATGGTTTACTTTTACAATTTATGACTTGGATGGAGAGATGCCTCATAGGCAATCAATATATCTTCTTATATATATATCTACAAATTATAAAATTCATTAATGATTTAGGTCAGTCATGGAGTTACCCGAACCTTTTTGCGATAGTTGTCTGAAACTTAAGGTAAAACGTGTTGCCAGTGTATGGTGTTCAGAGTTTTGGGAAAAGAAATGTGAAGAATGTGAAGACATCATAACACAATAGCTATAGAAGACTTCCAGTTATTACCAGACTCTATTGCAAATGTTCGACAAGATCTTACTAATGGAGTATATTGTTGTGATTTTAATGGAAACGTACATTGGAAATTTGACTGTGAAGAATCGAGTTTTCCACTCGGCATTGCAAACGATAATTCCGGTATTACCTTTGTCACATACCAAAAAAAATATCCATAACAATTGTGAAAAAAACTTCGTCTTGTGTGTAATGAATCAGGGAAATCATTAGTCTTTAGTGTTTCATACGAATACCCTAAACAACCTACTAGTCATGGAATTACCGACCGGCTGTAAAATTAAGCACTTTATGTAAAAAATGTGAAAAAAGAAGTGTCAACCAAATCGAAATATCTTCACTACACATCTACTTTTGCAAAGGTACTATTTCTGTACTTAAAATCTGCAGTACTGGAAATTTACTTATAATATAAAGTACTATTTCCACACTTTGCAATTATTGTAATATATTTGTTACTTGTATTTTTCCGGACTTTATTTGTACTTAAAATATAAGTCAGAAATAACACCAACAATGATCACAATATTCCATGTTTTAACATCATAACATTAAGAGATTTGAAATAGACAAACTTTCAAAATGCTGAAAATGTAACCATATAACAAAAAATCTGTAGTACTTAAATGTCAAGTACAAACCAAGTACTGTAATTTACAAGTACCTAAATATTACAATAATTTTAAAGTAACAAAATAGTACTGACTATTATAAGTAGATTTCAGTACTACATATGTTTCGTACAGATATAGTACCTATACAAAAGTAGCTGTGTAGTCTACATCATAATATGTTTGCCAAGTAAGGAACCTGTAATTCAGTGGTTGTCGTTTGTTTATGTGTTACATATTTGTTTTTCGTTCATTTTTTTATACAAATAAGGCCGTTAGTTTTCTCGTTTGAATTGTTTTACACTGTCTTATCGGAACCTTGTATAGCTGATTATGCGGTATGGGCTTTGCTCATTGTTGCAGGCCGTACTGTGACATATAGTTGTTAATGTCTGTGTCATTTTGATCTCTTGTAGACAGTTGTCTCGTTGGCAATCATACCACATCTTCTTTTTTATATTGTAGTGATCGGTGACATTTCTTACGATTTCTTATTACATATTCATTTCGCCACTCATACAGTATATTGCCAAGTCCTGTCCGTTCATCGACTGGTTTAAACAAAATTGTATCGCATTTTTCTAAGAAAGTAAAAGTCATAGAATATTGATATATTCAACAAGATCATTGATTGTTTTTTGAAAAATATATATCTTTTAAATATTATCCTCACATCTTTTTGTCAGTAACTAAGTCATACCTTTCAAACATAAGATGGTATATAAATAAATTGACAAAGACTTAAAGCATTAAAGAGGGACGAAAGATACCAGAGGGACAGTCAAACTCGTAAATCGAAAATAAACTGACAACGTCATGGCTAAAAATGAAAAACACAAACAGACAAACAATAGTACACACTAGAACACACCCGTGATATCACGGGTCCGTGACTGAATTAAAGTATATAACTATGCGCAAGCCTTATTTTAGTATTCGTATTATCATCTGATAAAGTCATGCCGATTATAAGATACACAGTTTTTCTCTGCTTTCACGTCTTTCTGTTTGAACCCGTCGAACTGGAACTTATCAATTATTGGTAATATTAATTATTTGGAAAACAAAAGGTCCTGGAATGGAGTATTCTTTCGGTTTGAACCCGTCGAACTGGAACTTATCAATTATTGGTAATATTAATTATTTGGAAAACAAAAGGTCCTGGAATGGAGTATTTTTTAATCAACAGCATTGTCCTATATAAGTTATAAATAAAGTTGAATTCTTTGCTTCGCTGTTTTACGTCATGCCCACTAACAAATTGAAAACTGTACCTATACGTCTTATTTTTAGTCTAGATTTTTAGTATTCGTATTGTTATCTTAGAAAGTCTTACTGATTAAAATACTACAATAGGTAACAATTTGACAATTTAGTAGTGTCAACACTGTGGTTATGACCCGTGTATATAGCATATTAATCCTGAATACAACGTTTGGTGGTGCGCCTGTCAGATACGGAACGTACAGATAAGGTAATAGGTAACAGGTGAATATACTATTGGTATCGGTAGCGGACTCGACCCGGAACTACTTAATTATTGGCAATATTAATTACGTGGAAAACAAAAGGGCCTGGAGTGGTGTAATTTTTAATCTACACCATTGTACTATATTAGTTATATATAAAGTTGAATTCTGTGATTCGTCGTTTTTACGTGATGACGGCTGACAAATTGGACCTCGTAATTTTAGTATTATAGATGCCACAACATAGAAAACTAAAGAAAAAGCAACACGAACGAACCCTACCAAACACTAGGGGTGATCTCAGGTGCTCCGGGAGGGTAAGTAGATCCTGCTCCACATGTGGCACTCGTCGTGTTGCTTATGTGATAACAAATCCGGTAAATAGTTTTATTCGATAGGTCGCATTCATGAAAGGAAAGAGATTGTAGTTACGACGTAAGGAACATATCTGATATCATTTGTGAAACGGTTATTCCATAACGGTCAACCAAATCGTGATGGCGTCCGTAAAATTTACGAAGGGGTGATCTCAACTTCACCATTTGGAACTCTTGGTTTAATAGCTTCCTTGTGAGCAGCAAACCTCTATCAAGAAAATCATGATAGGAAATACAAGTACAGGAATATCGTATCAATTGGGAGATATATACCCCGTATGCAGGTGCTGCTGGAATGTTGCTACTTAGAAATGGAAAGTTCACAATTGGAAAGCTGAAATCATCTCTTTGTTCATAAAGTTTTGTTTTCAACCGACCCTCATTGTCAATTTCTAGATGTAAATCAAGATATGAGGCCGACTTTACTGTATCTGTAGTATCCTTTATCTCTAGTTCGATGGGATAGATGCGTTCCACATAGTCACCAAATTTTGAATTATTTAGTGAAAGAACATCATCTGTATAGCGGAAAGTAGAGTTAAAGGATATTGCTAACTTCTTATCTTTCTTCCTAAGAAGTTCCTGCATGGAGTCAGCCTCATGATAATAAAGAAACACGTCGGCAAGTAGAGGGACACAGTTTGTTCCCATTATATATGATCTTGGGATGTAGTGTTTTAGATGCTTTTGTAAAATAATGGACATATTATCTTATCGTACCATCTATACAATTCTAGAAATATGATTGGTTAAAAGCAACCGCTTGGAAACCGTGTAATACTATATTTCATATTGGGTAAGACGACGTGATTTATTTCAATACACTTAAAATTGGAAAGACCATATCATAGAAAACATGTGTACTTAGTTTCAAGTTGATTGAACTTCAACATGTTCAACTTTATCAAGAACTACCTTGACCAATATTTTAACCGGAGGGGGACAGACGGAAAAACGAACAAACGTACGGACGCAGAGACCTAAAAAAATGCCTCTAAGTGGGGCATTAAAAATTTCAATAAAATTGTTAATGACAAATCGCATAATAATATCTCGGATATTTATCAGTTAAAAGTGATTCGCAATAACTAATACACTAGTTAAATTTCTTCGTTTACTAATTGGAGTCACAAATACTTCAATGATTTTCCAAGCATTTTCTCATTTATAAGCTGTTATTCAATTTAAAACATGACATTAACGGTACTTTTTTTTCTGCACAACCAAATTTTTCCCAGAAAAGTGGGTGCGTGCCCCCTGTCCCCTAAATCCGTCTCTGCTATGCATGACGGCTGGGACATATATTTTAGTAAACTCTAACCCTGCCTAAGCACAGGTCGCGATAATGTGATTTACAGCAGACTGCATTGAGTGTTTAGGTAATGATAGAATTATTGGATAACTGGCTTTTTAGCTGAACTATGATGTTATTGTTAGGTAAGGTATTCTACCCTCCTATCTGAGTAGCCTAGTCCTACAGACAGCTAGATTGGTTATCTATTCTATTCTTATAGTAGATTAGTTTATCTAACCTAATAATGACTTTAGCTTACAATCAAGCTAACCCAAAGATTCTACACACTCAATACTTTTTGCTGTAATAATTTTTGCATTTACAATAATTTGTCAAGTTCTTCTTTCTCCACCTTCTGAATATGCACATCAGAATAAGACATCACGGATAACTTGCTTAATACACTTCAGTAAATAAATTACTTTCTTAAAAAGTTATGCGATTCATTTGAACAACTATTGTTCAATGGCAATGATATATCGTTTGAGGGGGAAAACACACATCTAAAATTCTTAGAATTATCAAAAACTTAGATGAAATGGAAAATGCAGAGGGCCCAGTTGGAAAAGAATTATATATGGTACTAAACCCCTAAAGGAGGGACTGTGCTTGATTTTCACATGATGAAGATATAACCTTTCAATTAGTTAAAATGAGGTTTTGTAAGTTGCTGCTAGTAGTCCTTTGCAAATTTGTGTATCATTGTCATTTTGCTTAGTTTCTTCTGTTACATATCATAACATCGAACTCAGGCTTCTTTTAAACGGAGTTTTACTGTGCATTCTACATTAACAAGAGGTAAAGGGGAGGGTTTGTCTCTTCACGTTTCCCCCTACATTGTTGTTAAAATGCCAGGTGAGTCCTCCAGGTGCACGATTTTTACGCCTTGTTGAAGACCCATTGTTGGCCTTAACTGTTTGCTGCTCTTTGGTCGGGTTGTTGGTTCTTTGACACATTGATCATTTCATTCTCAATTTCATCTTATAATAGAATCCATTGACCTTGTTTAGTACCCCGTTTTTGAATCAATGTATGCGTATTCTGAAAGGAGTAGGTCCAGTAAGACCCTTTTTGGCCCCAAAATATAGCACTTTTACAAAATTGTTAAAATGTAAACTTTTGTATCTGGGCGTCACTAGTCAGTCTTGTGTGGACAAAATGCACTTCTAGCGTATTAAAATTTTAAACTTGTTGCCTTTTGTTAGCTTTTTTATTCGTGCGTTTCTTTATCAATTGTGTTCTCCTATTTATTTATATTGTAGTCCTGTAATGTTGTGTTGTCATTTCAATGTTATATTTCACATGGCCATAAAAGAGGGAGGTTTGGCATGCCACAAAACCAGGTTCAACCCACCATTTTTTCCTTTAAAATGTCCTGTACCAAGTCAGGAATATGGCCATTGTTATATTATAGTTCATTTCTTGGTGTGTTACATTTTAATGTTGCGTTTCTGTTGTGTCGTTTGTTTTCTCTTATTTTTAAGTGTGAATTCACATTACTATAAGACGTGTCACGGTACTTATCTATCCCAAATTCATGTATTTGGGTTTTGATGTTATATTTGTTATTCTCATAGGATTTTGTCTCATGCTTAGTCCATTTCTGTGTGTGTTACATTTTTATGTTGTGTCGTTGTTCTCCTCTTATATTTAATGCGTTTCCCTCAGTTTTAGTATGTTACTCCAATTTTGTTTTTTGTCCATGGATTTATGAGTTTTGAACAGCAGTATACTACTGTTGCCTTTATTTAGTTATTTATTGGACAGTAGAATGTTTCTGCTACATAAATATGGGCTGTTTTTGACAATACAATGCACATATATCGGGTACATACTAAATTACTGAAATCCTCACAATTCTAGCATTTTAGTTAAATTTTAGACAGTTTCCCTGCAAAACGAAGGTGGGCACATTCGTGTTCATCCTTAATATTAAAATGTAAGTTGTAGTTGATGATAATACATACCATTTATAAAGGTTGAGTATTAGCACGGATGCGGCCACTTTCATTTTTGACAAAAACCATCCGAAAAGTGACATTTTTCTGCATATTTGGTAGATTTTTCATATTTGAACTTGATTCGGATCATTTTTGATGCCTAATCAGTTCAAATCTTTCACATAAACTAATTGAATCAAATGAAACAGACACTTAAGTGTTTAAAAAAGTGATCAAAATCTTTTGTCAGATGAACCTGAAATTTGAGGCCAAAATCGGTCCTTACCGTCCCTACTCCTTTGTCTAAATTTTGGAATTACATTCAGATATTTAATCTTTATGTGATTATTTCATGCATATTCACTAAATATCACTAAATAAACAAGAATACTTCAATAGTATAGGGATACCTCACTTGCACTATCATTTTCCATGTTCAGTGGACTGTGAAATTGGGGTCAAAACTCTAATTTGGCATTAAAATTAGAAAGGTCATATCATGGGAACATGTGTACTAAGCTTCAAGTTGATTGAATTTCAACTACATCAAAAACTACCTTGACCAAAAACTTCACCATGAAGCCAGGTCAGATTGACAGACGAGCAAACAAACAAACAGATGCCATCAGAAAAACATAATGCCCCTATAGGTTGGGCATAAAAATAAGATTGTAACGGATATGCTTTTTTTTTAATTAAAATATATATTTGGATTATAACTGTAATATAAAATTTTCACACACTATAAAAAATGAGAACATACTGGGACCAGCCCAGTATATATAACAATAAATGTTATGACAAGGAATCAAGTCAAATCATATGATGGACCAGCCCAGTACACTTAACAATTAATGTAATAACAAGGAATGCATGTCAAATCATATGATGTATAAGGTTAAAATACATAAATGAGGTACATTTAGTTTGATTGATTGAGGTTTCCAGGCATAACCACCTGCATATGCAGCCAATACTGTGGAGTCATTTATTTTCGTGGATACAAACTTTCTAGCTTGAGGAAAACTTGCATATTTGTGGATATTTAATTTCTTTGTTGTGTGCATTCATTCCTTTAATAATGTGTTATTCATTGATCATCTAAATTCGTGGTTCTCTCTTACCCATGGAATTCTCGAAAATTGGTATCTAACGAATATTAATGAATTCACAGTATATGCTCTTTCAAATGTATAATAAATATGTATCAATATATTTCTCAGTCATGGAAAAAGCCATTCAAGGTAAACAAAAACTTTATTGGGTGATTGATTTTGTTTGCTTTCCATGCATAGTGCACAAAAGGCTAAGTATGGTATACTGTCTTTGTAAATATCAAATTGAATAAATTATAAGAATATATTACAAGACTTGATTACATATAAAGTGTACATATATTTCTTTTATTCTAAATGTATTCAAACTGGTTTAAATAAAATTTGTGTCTATAGAAATCAAATTTAGATTTTGTATTCCTTCCATAATCATTTGAGATAGTAAAAATCTAAGCCCTTTCCTACATAATGATGCCTCCCAATTTATTCCAAAATTAAAAAATCTGTAGCTGACTGTATCAACAATATAAAAAGCATATAATTGGGAACGAGTTTTAAAACATGAATTTCCTTGACAATTTTTTTTTGTCTAGGAGTAATATATATATTTTTCAAAAGAACTTATATTTTTTTTTTAAATTGTCATCATTTTTAAATGTTTTTTCAATAAAAAAAATATGCTAATTTTCAACACTTTATTGCAAAATAAGTAAATGAATTAAAAATTCCTGTGGAGGCTGTAAACGTCAAGGAGACAGAAACCCAACCACATAAAACAATTTGAGTATCTAACCAGAACTGTGTAAAATAATTTGTAAATTGTTAAACAGCATTTAGTGCAATAAAGATGATTTAATTGTTAAAAAAAAATGTTGACTTTTATATAACTGCTGGGCTAAATTCCTCAAAATGTCCTTTTAAAAATAAAGTTATATAGATATATGTATAAAAATGAAAGTTGATCTTTTTGATAACCTTAAAAAGGTCAATTATGAAGCTGCTGACTCATTCATTTTCTTGGGTACCAGTTTTTTACCAGTTTTGTGGATTGAGAAAACATTAGATTTCCATGGATATTTTATTTTGTTGAGTTTCCAAAGTCGGCATACAATTCTATAGAAAATTGGTTAACATTTTATCTCCAAGCAAACAGGTACCAAAACAAATAATAATAAAAACACAGTATTCAATTTCATAAAAATGGTAAAAAAATATATATCAGTTCATATATACATAATTAACTAAGAAGAAACAATGGCACTGTCAGAATTTTATGAAAAAGCAACAATATATATCAGTGTTCATATATTCTAGTCGAAATTTTATGCCTTTTAAATACAAAAATTAGAATGGTACGTTCATGTAAAATATTTGATTGCAAGAAACAGCAAACTGATCTTTGGTTTAAGGAATTATAAAATATTGTCAATCAGCCATCAGGATCCTATATGGAAGATCAGGTCTCTGGTGGATCTCTGTCAGTCCAAGATCCTATGGTTGATCAGGTATAGGTGGAGGTGTTGGTCTATTTGCCATATTTATTTGTATACCTAAAAAAGATAAAAAGTCAATTAATTTAGATGTGGGATTTTAATAGGACGTCCTTATTACACTTAGTAAACAAAGCCATGTTCTAATTAGCACAATATATATGTTTGACACATGTGCACAAATTAACTGTCTATATTCTTGTTATTCTACTAAAATATATACATTTTAGCATCTTAAATAAACATTAAAACTTGCATTTTCGTCAATATTTGATTTCATGGTTGACCAAAGTCTGCTAAAATTCCTCTAGAAAAATTTGTATTTCGTTAGACATTGATATTCCTTGTTTTCCAATTATAATACATCCTATTTATAACTTTACCTGTTTTTTCCATAATCCAGTCTATGTGATATGGTACACTCTGATATATGGCTGGGATTTGGTCTCCACGACAATAAGGCTTCCCAAAGCTGGTTACACCGACTAGCTCCCATCGTCCATATTCATTTTGACATACTAATGGACCACCAGAATCACCCTGGAATAAAAATATGTAGCATTAAAGCTATTACCCTACTGCTAGAAGGTTAAAGGTTTGGTTGCTTTATTTATATAAATTTTTGCTCAAGATTGGAATCTGCTATCAAAAGTTAAGAAAACCTTTAACTTGCTAGCATTAGGATAACAGCCTTAAACATACTTTTTAGATGTAATGGCAGGAGAAGGAATTTTGCTATAGGAATCCAATTTGGAGTAACATTATATACTATTAATATATCAATTTTTGTTACAATACTTGAACAATAGATTTTTTGGCAAATTATTTTCCTAATTTTCACAACACAAAAATATATTGAGTTAGAGAATGTATTTCTCAGTTGAAAAGATATTACAGGGCTTGCTTTTCCTATCATGATTTCCTTGATAAAGGGTTTAGCTGCTCAAAAGGAAGCTATTTATACAAAAATTCCAAGTGGTAAAGTTAAAATCATCCCCTCGTAAAGTTTTACAGGCGCCATCACCAGTTGCATGGTTGACACTTATGAAATATCCGTTTCACAAATTTTAATGGACTTGCTCCTAATGTCGTATCTACAATCCCTTTCCCTTTTCCTGAATGTAACCTACCAAATTGGCTACTAACTAGGTATGAACTAACTGTGCAACATGACAGATGTCAAATGTGGAGCAGGATCTGCCAACCATTCCTAAGCTCTGTCTTTAGTTTTCTATGTTGTGTTTTTTAACTATTGTTTGTCTGTTTGTCTTTTCGTTTTTAGCCGTAGTGTTGTCACTTTATTTTCAACTTATGAGTTTTAAGGTCCCATTATAAAACTAGGTTCAATCCACCATTTTCTACCTTTGAAAATGCTTGTACTAAGTCAGGAATATGACAGTTGTTGTCCATTTGTTTGATGTGTTTTGCCATTTGATAAGGGACTTTACTATTGAATTTTCCTTGGAGTTCAGTATTTTTGTGATTTCACTTTTTACTTACATGACAAGATGGGGAGTATGGGTTTTTGTTCTCTACACAGATACCAGTAGCAGGTACATTAATATTTAGGTTAGCCTGAATACTCTTGTTACATCTATCTACATCTACATTGATGTCTACTCTCACTTCTTGTAAGTGGTCTGGTACTGGAGCTGTGAAAAAAAATCAATCTTAATTTTAAAAAACGAAATCTTGAAAAAAATTTGGGCAATTTATATTGGTATTTATTTCATAAAGATAATCCTACATTGAAAAAAAAATTAAATTCAACTAAAAACACATCTGGTATAAGCTTGTATTAAGACTTTAAGTCACTTTGGCAAATCCAAGAAATTAAATATCCAAGAACATTTATTTTTTGCACTCAACAAAAATTAGTACCCACAAAAAAAATTATAATTATTAAAAAGAAGTGTTATGACCGTAAATAAGACAACTCTCCACAAGAGACCAAATGATAAAGACATTAACAATTATAGGTCACTGTATAGCCTTCAACAATGAACAAAGCCCATACCACATAGTCCGTCCTTCTCAGGGACTATGGTAAAAAAAAAATCCAACTTACCATTAAGATGTATGTCTTCTCTATATCCCCAGCCAGTGACATAACAGTTATCAAAACTTTCTTTGACTTCAGTGGCGAGACAGGCAGGTCTTACATAGGCGTTATAATTCGCTGGCTGTGACAGTCTAACAATGGCAATGTCTGACAGGTAACTATTACTGGATCCTCTGTAGTCTGGGTGAGACCATACCTGGGCTACATACAATCTTTGCCCGTCATCACTTGCTCCTTGCATTTCTGATTCTTTTACTTCCCCTACGTGAATCATATAACTGCTCCAACTTCTAAAAATACAAATTTGAAAAAAAAAATTAAAAGAGATCTTCAAGAAATAAAACATTTTTTCTTTCATTTAATAATACTTTAAATGAATATACATTTGTGTTTGTAACAGTATTATGCAAAATGAAGACCCATATATATAGTTTGTACTTTTTAGTCCAATTACAATTATTTTTACTTTTTCTATCTTAATCTCAAGCTAATAACTTTTTAACTTGGCTTCAGGGGCCAATGAAACATCATACTGTAAATTTTGAAATTATTGCAAAATGCAACAGGTTTATAATCGTAATAATTTAAGCTTGTATTTTGATTTTTCTTAATATTGCAAAGATCAAAATCGCATTTTTGTCTAAAATGAGAAATAGCAACAATAAATCGTGTAATACTTTCTGAATTTACAGTAGTCCAAAAAACAAAATTTTTTATGACAAAGATTTCTTCACAATAGCACTCATTCCTTCAAATAAAACCAAAAGGTAAATTTTCTTCAAATGTGTATTTCATAAAAAAACTAGATGCTCTAAAGAGCATTACACTTACTCCACACAATGAGCTGCAGTAATGGCATAGTATGGGTCAATTAACGTGGCTCCACAGCCAGAACTTCCATCCATATAAAACAGAGCTTGCCATGG
The DNA here is from genome assembly GCA_019925275.1 of Mytilus edulis. NCBI lineage: Eukaryota > Metazoa > Mollusca > Bivalvia > Mytilida > Mytilidae > Mytilus > Mytilus edulis. The sequence continues at coordinate 66,508,449 of CM034362.1, forward strand.
CCACTCTCCTGGTGTGGCATCATTTCCAAAGAGTACATAGGATCCAACGGAGGTTGAGGAAACGGAGGGTACTCCACATTCTGTAATACAAATACAAACGTAAGGGAATTATTTACACAGTATAAATGGACACTTACATGATTATTGATTGATTGCTTTAGGGAGCTACCATTTGATTTTTATGTGGAAAAGAGGGGGTGGTAAGGATGACAATTTTGTCTTGCATTTTTTTTTAATTATATTGTCATCCTACTTTTTTCTTGCAAAGTGTCTTATCTTGAGGTTTTTTTTTACACAAAACTCCTGTCCTGCCTTTAAAAAAAACAACAAATGACAGCTCTATTAGGCCATATCAGGGGAAATAATATTGTCTATATATATAGGGGGTTGAATTCCGCGTTTCCAGAAATACTGTTCAGTCCCTATACAATTTTGTTATATACATGTCATGTAATTGTAATCACAGGTACTGTCTCTTTTTCGTTTTGCAAGCGCCATTAAAGGATGTAATTTTATGAGTTCCTAATATTTTGCCTCTCGTATCCCCACACAGGATTATTACAATATGTCCTATAACTATAAAATAGTTGTGGTGAATATTCTACTGCATAGCACACTGTTGAATTTTATATTATTTTCCCTAAAAAACAAATCAATTTTGAACCTGGATTTTCAATTCCATTTCTGAAGTATGGTCACTAATGGCAATTGACCTATAATGTATCTTGACAGATCTTACTAGAAATTAGGGGATCTATAGTGATGACAGAGACTGCTTGCTCAAACTCTTCTCAAGTAAATGCACATATTCAAATTAAACGTGTCCTGTATATTATGTTTCATAACATTGTGTTAAAATGGAAAAACAAATCTGTTCAACCAGGACTTTAATTATCACTAGGAAAACAAAATAATCTAATTTTTTAGGTAAATAATGGGGAATAAATTTTGAGCTAGAAATATCGAACCATCAATATCAAACTTGACCTTATTGATAATTACTCACCAATTATCTTCCACACTGAAGTGATAAGGCACTACAAGACTTGCAATGATTAGACATTGTCATCAATAAAAGAAGGTATCAATTATAAAGAAATTAAGTTTCAAGTAAAACTAACCTGAATTTTAAATCTAAGGATTTCAAATTCAAGAGAAGAAGAAGCTAGCTGGCTTTGTAGATTTTTTTTCCATGACTTCATTGCGCTATTTTAGGAAATAAAAGCATGGTTATAATTGGTCTAAGATAAACCGCAATAAGTGCGTATTGAGCAACAAAGTATGAAATTCATATGTAACAAGTAATCTATTGAACATAACATTCAGATTTGTGATCTTCCTGTAGTCTTCCAAGATTGTATTTACCAAATAAAATTAATTTACTTATGTTTTTTTAATTTCTTATTCAATGTATTTGCATAATGCTGCATGATTTTTTATGTGTTAGTCAGTTTCAAGAGCTCACTAGACATGATAGAGCTCATGTTTTAGTCTATTTATTACTGCTAAATAAAGATTCACTTTACTTACCTAGTACTTACTTACTCATTAATACATATCCATATTTTATACTTACATTTGAGGGTTGTAACACATAGTTAGTATGATACCAGTAGGATTGGCAGCAGACTGTGCCAGAAACCCATCAGTTATTGAGGCTCCTGCAGAGTAACTACTGTATGGTCTAAAAATAAAACAAATGTAAAAATTAACACTAAATTAAAGCCTTTTATAGATTGTAAGTGACATTCTGGATATCATTACAATACAGATTATGTATCGACGGTGGTTAAAGTTTATTTTGGTGCAAACATGTTTTGCCATTTTATGAGTTCGATGCATTTATGTCAAAATACTTTGATTTTGTGAAAATCATTTTGCATTTAGGGGTGTCGTCACTTCCGTTACAAATGGTTTGGAAAACTATCAAAGCTATATTGCACGAATTTTTCGGCAAATTAAATTCTCATAATTGTCTTTCAGCACTTTCTTTACAGAACAAATATTATTTCTAGTTTATCCTGCACAATGACGATCACGAAGACGCTTGATGAAGATTTATAGTGCAGGGATACAGGCGATGCCCTCTATCTGGTAAATGACATCATGAAAGTTTTTTTCGGTGACGGACAAACTAGAAAGAGGTCTATTGATTTTTTTTTAGGTCAGAATTAATCAAAAACATATTTACAAACAAGGGTAACCCCAAATAGTTGTTTCTGAGATAGTTTTATTTGTATCAATAAGCATGAATTTTTCTAAGACCCTTTCAATTACATTTGCTATATTCCCTTGATTAGACTTTATTATTCTAGTTTGTATAGTGTCTTTCTTAGAGTGTCATGTACAATGAATTCAACACATTAATAATTGGTAATTAATCAATTGCAATGAAAGTGATGTTTAACTAAGGGAGCTACCATTTGATTTTTATGGGGGGGGGGGGGGGCTAGGATGAAAAATGTTGTCCTGCATTTTTTTTAGTTGTAATCTCTGTCATGTCTTTTTATTTTTCACTCTATTCGGTCCTGCCTTTTTTTTTATTGGTTTATCCTGACTTTTTTTACCTAAATTGTCATCCTGCCTTTTTTTTTTGCAAAGTGTCTCATCCTGCCTTTTTTTTTACTCAAAACTCCTGTCCTGCCTATTTTTTTCAAATTTCATCCTAGCCCCCCATAAAAATCAAATGGTAGCTCCCTAACATGATGACCACATGCCATTCAGATGTATTTACTGATATATATGTGTGTGTGTGTGTTTTACATACCCATATCCAGTGATGCTACAGAGATATTCTGCTAGTGTCTGATCATTTAAATAACACAATGTCGTCCAAGCACCATCTGTATATACTGAGACTTGACCATTGTCTTGTCGCTTTACTGCAAAATAAAAAGAGAATGACTAAAATAAGTACTGTAAATTCAGGAAAGTAAAACAATGTTTTCATTAATGCGAAAAAAGCAACTATATCAGGTTTTTAATAATTATAAAAACTCTTCACATGAAAAATCATTGACAAGATACCTCAGCCTCATATTCTATATATGTACACATACCACATCTAAATTCATCTGATTTATCTGAGCACTGTGGAACTCCATCACAACGTTCCATTAAAGGTACACATTCATGGTTACTGCATTCAAACTCATTACTACCACAGGTGGCTGAAAAATAGAAAGAAGAATTTTATATATAAGTATCTAAATTAAACTTTAGCTTTATTTATCTGCTGCTGAACACCCCAGAATGGATTTCAGCAGGAATTTTACTCTTTGTCAGATTATCATTATTTTTACTATGAATAGTATTTGCACATAATTATACACTAAAATTATAGATAAATTCTGTTTAACACTTTTTTAAAATAATATAATGCTACTCATTGCTTATAAAAAATGTCAGGTTCATCTCAAGCCAACAAATGATAATGCAACGTAATACAATGTAATCTAAAACCAAATACATTGATGGAAAGATAATGATTTGAATAAAGCCTTTTGAATTCAGGTGTTTATTCATTGGAGTTCTTTTATTACAGATGAAACCACATTATTGCTATTTTATGAAATTTTCTTTGATCTTAATTAAGACTAATAATTTCCTTTCTGAGCACAGTGTTATGAAAAATTATTGCTAGAAACTAAGGGTGCACGTGCCTTTGTGAATGAAATAAACAACGTCGCCATAGGTAAAATAGCGATAAACAGATTATCACTGGTCATCTCAACTAAATCGCTTTTCTCATTTTGGCCGTACCAGCTCAAGCAAGAAATTCAATCTTGTTTAGATGACCAACAATAATCTATAAATACAATGTAATCTTAAACAAAATACCTTGACAGAAAGATAGCGATTGAAGTCAAGCCTATTGAATTCAGGCCTTGAAGACATAAAACGTTGATCAGTGCTCGGAGCACAAAAATCATGCTCGAAACATGAAATCCAGCAATTTGATTGGTTGATTTTCCAGTCTGAGTACAAAAATCATGCTTGAAAGTTTTATGACCGTGAGGCCAGGTGTTTGGTCATTGGTGTGTTTATATCACATGAGAAATCACATTACACACATTCATACTCAAATACATACCACAGTTTTGTTCATCAGCAGAGTTTGGACAATCTACATTTCCATTACACAAAAGATCCATAGATATACATGTAGAATCAGAGTCACCACAACTAAACTCATTCTCAAAACATTCTGTAAAAATATTACATAAATTGTTTATTTTTCATTCTTCTTCAAACAGTCTTTTGCTTAATGTATAATAAGTTATTGACAATTAATGTTATATATTTAAAAAAATGGACACTTACCGATTATTTAGCACAATATAATGATTTATGCAGTTAAACCTGTACACCTAAGGACCACAAAAACTAACTGAATTGAGGATCAAAATTCTTATACAGCAGGATAGGAAGAGAGTGACAAGCGGACAAGACAGGTTTTCTTCTAGCAGAGGTGACCTTCATAACAGATCTGTATTTTGGTTTTGTGTTGTCCCGTTACTTCCTGATCTTAGTCAATATTTTAAGTTTGTATAGCCTTGGTTTTTTTACTAGAGCAGGTAATATTTAGACTATCTTTGGTAGACATCTTTCCAATGAACAAAACCAAGAATTTATAATGACCTTTATGTGTCGTTTGGTCTCTTGTGGAGAGTTGTCTCATTGGCAATCATACCACCTCTTCTTTTTTTATATACTTCCTTTATTTACTGTAATGTTTAATATTAATTTAGAAATTGTTTAATTAATCACTGTTTGACCACCAAGAAGCACATCATCAAAGGAGAAGATCAAGATCGTCATTATCAAATACCTGTAGTAGAGCAGTCAATAGCCGCTAATATAACCACACTAAATGTAAGCATGCTCAATAGACTAAAATAGATGTGGTATGAGTGCCAATAAGACAACTCATCATCCAAGTAACAATTTATAAAAGTAAACCATTATAGGTCAAGGTACAACTTCAACATACCTGTATTAGAGCAGTCAATAGCCACTATATCTGAATAGCTTAATGTGCAGGAAACTATTCCATGGGCACATTTTGTAAGATCAGTTTCTGAGCCATCACAGAAAAACTGGTAACCAAACCCTGTTCTCTCAGTTCTTCCTTTACCGTATTCTGATTTTTTGTGCGTTCTTGAATTACTTAAATAGAAAATATTTGCAAAAATGAAATTAAGTGATTACACTATCTAATTAAATTAAAATTAATGCAATCTGTTATCTTATTTTTTGATTGGTTGCAGCGTGGGAAATATTGAATAAAGTCAGATGAGTTGGGTAATACAATGTAATTTGTCCCTCACCTTTGACCTTGAATCAAGTATGGCTCATCTTATTGTCATTAATCCAATTTTGATTAGGATCTACTTAAGTTTTATAGTGTCTGCAAGTTCTGTAATATTATCAGGTGACCTTGACCTCTGATTTTGATTTTGATGCAGTATTATCCCCAAATAGGAAACCACTTTATTTCCGTTGTTGAAGATCAGATGCATGTAGGTGATTAATCTTACTCACTTGTAACCTAGCTGACGACAAGTCACACTGCTGTCATCTGAATCCCAATAATTTGCACAGACTGGGGAATATACACCAGAAGAAGTTGGTTTTATTTCCAAGCGACCTGAAGCCTGGGTTTGTCCACCGACCAAATGTACCAATGGATCCAAATCATTGTTTATATCTATAACTGTGGAATTATCTGAAGAAGAAAAACAATATGTATACCTGTTACCATTTTATTTTCATGAATATCGATCAATTTGCAAAAATTGAAGGATTTATTTAAAAAGACTTGGTCGGTTTGTTTTATTTTTACCTTAACATATGGTATCTTGCTCTCCATTGCTATGTAACTGTGAAATAATAGTAGGATACCATATCTTTAAGTCAGTTTTCATTGAATTTTTAAACTAGAATTAAGTTTTTCCCTAAATAAATCTGTCGATTCAACAAAAATAATTTCGCACAACATGTTAGGGAAAAAAAATCAACCATACAAATTTCATCAACAATTTATCCATACTTTTTTTTAGTTTCGACGTTTACCAAAAGGATTTCTTAAAATTATGATATTTTTTTCTCAAAAATTTCCAAAATAATTCTGATATCTGTCTTGCAATTTTAACCACAAAATAATAAAATAAAAATCTACATATAATGTACAACAGCTGTGCACATTTCAATTGATTTCTTACACATTTTGGATGAGGGGCTATTACAAAATTTATTGGACTGACAAAGTATAAATTTTAGGGCTCTTAAAAAGAGGGCCTTATCAATAAAGATCATATGAACCTACCACATTCACCAGAAAACAACATGATATGATCCAACGCTATATCTCCATTGTAACTACTTCCACCTATACCACTAAAAATAATCTGTAATATAAAAAAAAATATATATATATATGGGGTCATAAAATAAGTGGGTGAATTATTTTTGTATGGGTAGCGGTTGGTCACAAAGTTCATATATGTGTTGTTATGTTTGCAAAGTAAAACCCTATTGTATGGATAATGGTACCCTATTGTATGGGTAATGGCCATTAAAAAGTGCCACCCAACCAATAATTCATTGTCCATCTTGTCCATCTTGTTTTCCCGGAATAGTCCTCCTTTAAAAAAAGGAGTCACTTCCAAACCTAACATTTTTATTTGATTAAGAAGGCTTGGATTGGCACTCTGAAAATATTACATATTTTATAAAATGACTAAAGAATACAAAGGATAATTTTGAAGCCTGACATTTGAATTCCCTTTTGAAAGGTCTTAATTTTTTGTTAATTATCTGTTCTTCCCTATTCAATTTCATAAACAAAATTTGTAGTAATAAGCATGAGTTACCCATGTGGAGCAGGATCTACTTACGCTTCTCTAGCACCTGGGATTGCTCCAAGTTTTTTGTATTTTCCATCGCATTGTCAGTATGTTTTCAACTTATGAGTTTGAAAGTCCTTTTAGTTTCATTTGCCTCTCTTTTACAGTGATCTATGATTTTATCAATTACTAAGAAATGGGCAAAAATGCAAGTGTATTTCAGACACATTATCATTTGAAAGCCAGATTCATTATAGTGATTTCAATTAAATATGAATAGAGGGTTGTAAAGGGTTATTTTCGTGCAACGTGATTGCCGTTTTTTATTTCACGTTAAAAGTGTTTTTACTTTTTTATTTGACATTCAGTTGTGCAAGACAGGTGCCTCGTTCTACGTGTTCTGCTTATTTAATTTTACGTGCATTGTGATTTTTAAATGCTTATTTTGCGTGCTCGGTATTTTTCAAATAAAATTCAAACACTTGGCATGGATCGTCAAGAAATTCTTTTTTAAAAGCCGTAAACCATTTATATCATAAATGTGTATACTAAATCGTGAATATCAATTAAACAGAGAGTTTATATATACAAGAAGACAGTGATTCAGTTACAAAAGGTTCAAACCTCAAAGTCTTTATTTTTCGTGCAACGTTCATGACAGAAATTATTTCACGTTCAACGTGAAATTATGTCTTATTTCACGTTTTTCCGTGCAAGCACCCTCCCTTTACCACCCTCTGAAAACAGAAATATATATCACATATCAAAATGCAAGGTTTTTTTTATAGTGATTCACATTCTTTACACTAACAAACTCATCATTATAATACAGAATTTACAGAAATAAATTTAATATATACCTTTATGTTAGTTCCAGGTTGAATATATAGCTTCTGGAAATACCATTGATTTCCCTGTGAGCCAGACCTGCTAAACATTGTCCGATTTGAAAATGGTGTTGAAAGTATCACATTCAATCTTCCGATACTAGCGCCATACATGTGGTAATAAAATGATAAACACATCTGTGTATCTGTAAAACAAATATTTAGGGTACTTAATTATTTGTTATTGCACGGCGGGTAAATTATGACATTCTGATTTGTTTAATGCTGTTAAATGGCGACACTATGGATCCGTAGTGTGTTAGTCAATTTCAAATGAAATTCATGACGTTGAGTCTAATGTAAATGGGGACATCATCTATTGATATTGTTGTATCTTTGTTTAATTTTCTACAAAACACAGCATGAAAAGTCCTGTATGCAATAAATTTGTTCTATGGATTCATAGGGGTCAGTAGCGAACCATATAACTTATCCTATCTTTGCAAGTATTGTGAATTTATTCTTACTGTGAAAGTACTTTAATTCGTGGGTATCAACTTTCGTGGTTTTAGCAATATTTACATGTTCGTGGGTTTTTAAATTCGTGGATATTAGTTTTCTAAAAAAAAAATTGAAAAATTAAAGCCTTTAGAAACGAGGGTTACACATTGTCTGGATTGACGGAAATTGCAAAGTAAACATTGACCTGTGTTAATCGTAGTGACAACACTAATTAACCCAAAATAAAGTGATCAACAGATTAAGGACCATCAAAGGTGTTAATTAGGCCTGTGTTACATGTCACCTAAAGAAATCAGTATTATATTTATTTTTTTTGATTTTTTTTTTGTGTTTTTTGTCTAAGTTTTAAACATTAAGCATATTTGTTTTTCTCATATTTTTAAAATAAGGTATTTTTATTCATTGAGATTTATATTTTTATTGTATTTATGTCTACTTTAGAAGACAACTGATAACTTTTTAAATAAGAGCCCTTATAGTGTATTTCATATAATTACTATTAACATTTTATATTTAATTGTACTTTTGAAAGCAATTTTGAAAAAAATAATTTATTAGATTTTTAACTCTAGAAATATTTTATACAAATTTAACATGCAATTTTATTGTAAATATGTACATGTATGTTTTTAAAAGAGTCTCACAAGTCAACTGTTTGGCTGGGCATTGATTGAATTTTAAAGATATTACTTAAATTTATTTGTATATATGTACTGTAAAAATCAATGTGTTATACTCAAATAAAATACATATCTATTTATTTATTTATCATAAACAAATGCTATAAACGTATCTTGAATGTCAAATATTTCTTATTAAAATCAAGCCCAGTATGAAATTATTATTTCCAATATGTACAAGAACTACGAGGATATAAAATGAACACTTTATCATACTAGCATATCAATACCGGAAATCTGACTTTCATCGAAATTTTTTTTTTAATGAGAATTAAAAGATCAAAGTTGTACAGTTTAGGTTACTAAAGATTAAATGGGTATAATCCTGCATGCAAATGTAGTTCTGTGACTGCTATTAAAGTATTCTCAGATTCGAGGTTGTTTAAAATATTCTCTAGATCATATCAGTAGTCAAACCTTCATGGGGATCTTTCCATGTCTTGATTTGGACAATGGTTGTTTTATTTCGTTGGACACTTAAATTCATGGATAAAGTCATCCCCGAAAACAACAAAAACTGGTACCCCACGAATAAAAGTACTTTCACAGTATTCCTTTGATATTAATACTTGCGGATTTCAAGGTTGTATATGTTATAGCTGAATCATGAATAAAAATTATCAAGAACTATAATTTATCCATATGCTTGTATGCAGACATTGGCAAAAACACAGAATCAAAATAATATCAAAATTATAGAACACTTTACCAATTTTCGCAAGTTATACACTGTTCACACTAGGGACTATATTCACAGACAACAAAAACTAAAGGACGATAACTGTGTCATCTGACCAAATGTAATGAACATACCTGGATTTAAATAACTTGATGTCAAGTTGGCATAGGCCCCAAGTCCCATGCTACTGGTTTCTATATACATGTAGTAACTACCCATGACAGCGCTATCTGGTCCTGTGGCTGATGAACCTGTTGGACCCTGTTATACAAATATAACAAGAGCATGTAATTCAATGGTAGTCATATGTTGCTGTGTTAAGTATTTGTTTTTCGTTCATTTTTTTGCACATTAATTAGGCGATTAGTTTTCTTTTTGTATTGTTTTTTTCAGTCATTTCAGGGCCTTTTATAGCTGACTATACGGTATGGGCTTTGTACATTGTTGAAGGCCATATAGTGACATAAATCTGGTATACTGTGTCATTTGGTGTCTTGTGGAGTGTTGTCTCATTGGCAATCATACCACATCTTCTTTTTTCTATTTCCAGTAAATGATTAGGCCTTATTAGCATAGGGCCACTATTATAATAGACTAAGCTAAACATCATTTGAAGTTGTAACATCATCTACTATCTAAATTATCAGGCTAACTTGATTTGTCATTTTTTATTACATTGGTTGCAATGAATTACCATGATTTCTGAATGAAATAGAAACTGTAAACATTCTTTCACATGTGAAATGAATCTGATAATTTCACTTCCCAGGGGCGGATCCACACATTGAAAAAGGGGGGGGTTCCCAACCCAGAGTAAAGGGGGGGTTCCAACTATATGCTCCCATTTAAATGCATTGATTGGCCAAAAAAGGGGGGATTCCAACCCCTGGAACCCCCCCTGGATCCCCCAATGATTCCCTCATGTCATAAAACAATGGGTGTTGAAAAGACGTGTGGATGAAGTATGTGTCAATACAACACGGATGCCCCATCCGCACTATCATTTTCTATGTTCAGTGGTCCGTGAAAATGGGGTAAAATCTCTAATTTGGCATTAAAATCGAAAGATCATATCATAAAATTCATGTGTACTAAGTTTCAAGTTGATTGGACTTCAACTTCATCAAAAACTACCTCGACCAAAAACTTTAACCTGAAGCGGGACAGAAGAATAGACGAACAGACGGATGAACAAACGAATGCACAGGCAGATTGACAAACAACGCAAAAACCAGAAAATATAGAGGCCATAAATGGGGCATAAAAAGTAACCTAAGATTAATAAAAATGGAAACTTAAGTTAACAAATGTACATACTTGAAGTCTTATCCAGTCAGCAGTGTCTTGTCCCTGGTGATTGTAGAAGAGACAAAATGGTTCTGTTGCTATTTCAAATGTACATGCACTCAACACATCTATAGTATAAAATAATTCCATATTATTTAAAATTTAATTCAATTAAAAGCAAAATAGCTGAAAAAACTTATTTTCTTGTTACTGGTCAATTCAAAGGCTATTGAAACTAGAGGTCATAAAGTGATTGACCTGACCTTACATATTTTAAGTCTTTTCAATGCAACTTTGTGCTGATCTATTTTCAGGATTTTCTTACTATCTTCTCATATACTGTGGATTCATTTATTCTCATGGGTACCAATTTTCGTGGTTTGATGAAAACTTGCACATTCCGGATATTTAATTTCGTGGTTTTAGCAAAGTCTGCATACATTCCTTACAAAAATTTGTAATTCATTGAAAACATTAAAATTTGTGGTTCAGTTCTCCAGTGACTACCAACCAAATCTACGAAGAATGGTATCCAACAAATATTAATGAATCCACAAGACAAGACAAGACAAGACATTTTTATTCTTCAAAACCACTATACACATTGGAACAAAGAATGAAATAATAATACATAGTATACAAAATAAATTGTGCACATGACAAGATAGGAATGTTACAATGAATTCACAGAATAAGGGAAGATCCAAGTTTGACACTTATATGACTATTTATATTTGTATTATTTTCTAGTCTTAAAAGTCACAAAACAAATTTCTGGTCAAAATTTGTTAGTTTACAGTATGCCAAATATCATCAATGACACACCTTAAGGATGCAGTCATTTGATTTGTTGTCAAATATTCAGCCTCCAATGTTTTTTCCAGACAATACAGGGTAAAATATATTGTCCGAAATCACTTATTTTTCTTTTCATAGAAGACTTTTAATAGCTTATAAAAGATCGTAAACATTCATTAAGCAGATTTTAGATTTTCTTTCCTTACAATAAGAGACCCAAATAATATTAATGCCAATGCTAAATATACATTGTATAGTAAAGGCCTAGTCAGCCTTTTCCCGTCATTTTTTCAAAATCAAATATCTCAAAAAAGAGTTCCATAACGAATCAAATTAGGAACATTTTTGTTATTCCCTTTTAATACATATCAATTAAGGCTGAATGCATTTTTACACAGTATACATGATTTTCTGTGAATTTTCATAGCAGTTTTAAAATTGATCAGAATTAAGAAATAATTTGGCAAAAGTGGGATTATCCTATTTTCTGTTGACTGGGATCAAATGAGGACCATAAAAGCATAAGTTTTTGCAGTCTTCATATAATTTTTTCTCAATCTTACTTCATTTTTATAAATTATTATAAGTCTAACTTACTTGTGGAATTTCCTGTAGAGTTTGTAGAGTTTAAGTTGTTGTCTAGGTCAATTCTCAAAACTAAAATAAAAAAATTAATAAAAAATCATGTTGTTTTCACTTTTTTTCATACACTACATGCAAAGCAGAGAAAAAGAAATCTGTTTATCGCTATTTTACCTATGACGACGTTGTCAATTTCATGCCACATGGTCTCCTTAGTTTCTAGTGATAATTTTTCCATCTCAAGCGAGAAGCATGATATGAAAATTATCACAAAAAAAGATAAAAAAAAAAATGCACAAAATAGCGATAAACTAAGATATTTCATTGCGGCAAGTTTTTATTGATGCAAGTAGCCAGAATGCTTATAGAGATCCACCAATAGTCGGCTGAAAATATGGCAGTCCTAGTAAATTAAGATCTGATTTGAAACCAACCTTGCCAAAGGAAGTTGACAACTCACATCTCCAATGTAGAAAGACCAATGGTCACTATCAAAGAATTACTGAAACCAGGGTCCAGAGAGGCCCAAAGACAAAATATATTTATCTTACTTGCAGATGTATTATATATATATGTCTAATCACAAAAATCTATCAGTTAAATACTTTTGTTTCAAATGATCTTTTTTTCATAATTTTTTCTGTAACTTAAGTTTTTCAATAATTCAAGAAAACAAAGAAGCCATTGAATTTAAATATTAACTTAATTGTTTAACAATCCAACATGTTTTATGTGATTGCACATTGAAAAAACCTCAGCAAAACCTATATTGTTTTAGCATAAAATGAAAACCAGGTATATATAAGAAAACAAAACAAAAAAACAAGCATCATAAATTTCAACTAAACAATACTTTACCTAACAGACAAAAAATAGTATGAATAGTGGATATGTTCCAGACCATATGAGTATTTGGACCGTACGCGTACGGTCCGGACCGTATACGTATACTCGTACGGTCCAGCTGATCATACATGTTTTGGCCGGGATCATATGGGTTAAATTTAAACAAATATTTATCAAAATCTTTATTTTTAGTTATACAAATTGATATTATTACAATTAGATGGATAAAGTGAATAGGTGAACAAATGAAATTACTCTGGCCCAAGGTGACACTTGCTTCCACAAGGAAAGTCATTTTTTTTTTAATTTAAACACGTTTTGTTCATGCATGTTCCTTTGCATATGCATTTTTTTGTTGTAAAGTTCCAAGATATTCTTAAACGATTGTCCTACCACATTATGTTTACTTCCGATAACTTCAATTTCAATTAGTATACTGGGCAGCAATTATTATAATAAATTATACTGACATGCTAAATACAGGAGATTAACAGATTATATAAGCGTGATTTTTTTAAATAGTTAAACTATTAAGTTTTTATTTCAATTACTTTTGAACTTTTTATATTAATTTGAGATACAGGTTATGTTGATCTGTTATATACATTTGTATCTAATAAACTTGACCAATTTCTTAATAATAGTCAGACCGTACGCGTACGGTCCGACCGTATGCGTACGGTCCAACCGTATGCATATTCTGAAAAAGTACGCATACGGTCCAAATACTCATACGGTCTGGAACAGATACATGTACACATCTGTACAAAATATACTATATGGCACTTAAAATGTAAGGAGATATTATTAGGCCAAGGGTCCGGAAACGGTCATATATGCCAGACATGACCGATTTGGAAACTCAAAAGTCCTAAATCATTTATTGGGATTTAGGTCAAATTTTATTTTTCAACAGAAATAATTTCGGTCATTTCGTTGAGATTGAGTTTCAAATCGCCATTTTAAACATAATTTTGTTTCATTATCGATTTTATGTAATTAAGCTGCCACTCCGGTAAAGTGTTATAATCCTGAGGGCCCTCCTAATAGCTATATTAATGCCTCGGGGAACTATTGGCTATAATGATCGCTAATCTCTTACCTGTGTTTTTAATTCACACCTGGCTATTAATCACAAGCTCCGAACTAATATTATAAAGAAATTAAAATTCAATACCAACGGTCTTCATAATTTAATTACTTTTCAGCTAAGACAATTGTCAATTATGATTTAAAATTAAATTAAACGTAGAAAAAAGATTTTTTTCACTACTAACACACGTGCTTTGTTTACTATGATACGCATGCCTAAAATTCTCTTCGTTTGACACTAAATCATAAATTTAAAATGATTTCTTGCTAAATAAAGCAAGTGCAACTATTTTCATTAATATTCTTACACTATAAAAGATAAAATATTAAAAAAACGATGTTTTCCTGTGAATTTGATAAACAAAACTAATCCCGGGAATAAGTCCGGAATTGTTCCTTTTAGTATTGTCGCATTACATCCGGTTTGAATTTCGACTTCAGAATCGAAAGAAACGTAAGCGATGGCTGAGAAAATTACGATTTTGAGTCATTAAAATCATTTTATTCTTAAACTGTTGCCCTCCCTTAATTGCTCTTGATCGATTTTAGGAAAATAGTAGGATAAATCATGAAGTAAACGCGATGCAACAGTTAAACAAGTTCGTTGATGCTACGAGTAGGAGCATACTCGTGCAGTAATGAGATTTTGACAATCTGTTTTTGAAAAGGGGCACCAACTTTTAAGTTATATGAAAATGACCGAAATTAGGTAAAAATTTCCGGATCCTTGTATTAGGCCAACAACAAATATTTTGCAAGATAACTGTCTTTTTGATGAGGTACATATGTGTTTTTTTTTATTTAAATCAATTGATTTTCTAACCTTTCAAATTGTAAAAAAATTGAATATGTAAAAAGTCAAACTGATTTGAAAAAATAACTTTACCTTCATCAGATCCATCCAAACAATCCTGGTATCCATCTCTAACAAGGAATTCTGGGATACATACTCCTGAACTCTGGCATGAAAATGTATTCATACTGTTTCCACAGCCTAAAATTGAAATTATATACATTTATTATATTAAATGTCATCATAGATAACACTTTTAATTTGCAATTGCCTTTTTAAGTACAATTTTGTCAAGATTGTATATATCCCTGACCTAGAAAGGTCATTAAAGTTAAAACAAGAATATACAAATACAAATTAATATAAATTAAAGGTCTAATTTTAATCAGGGCTTTCATCAAGAGAGATAATATTCTCAAATAGATAATACGAAATTCAAAATTTGATAGTTTCATTCTAATTAAAACAAGATTGAAATCTTCATAAACTTCAATTAATACAGATTAAAATCATATCAAACACTGTATAGTTGAGATTTAGGGCAGGTTTATATGAAATGATTTATTGCAATACTAAAGTACAATCATGGTAAAAATGAATGTATTAACTAATGTCTCCTAGAGTTATTTGGTAAGAATCCTTATGAGTTAAAAAATGCAAAAGGGTTAAAATTCATTTGGATTTCATATGCATTTGAAGTGTGGAACATGTCCAATTAGACAATGACAAGTTTTTTTTTTACAATATCGACTACCCATGAGGGTGTTGCTCGGTTGGTTATGATAACTCCAAAAGCTTTTAAAACTTAAACCAAACCTGTGAACATTGGTATTATACATTTTATGATTTTGCAAATGGTTAATCATGACAAACACAATTGAATCTGTAAGTCAATCAAATATCTAATTTATACTTACTAGGATTTGGACAACTCTGTCCTTCCATCAAGGTTACATCATCAATAGCAACAATGGAGGGTGCCAAAAAGGAAGTGTCTCCATAGGCAACAAACTCGATAGTTGTCTCCCCTGCAGGTAGTTCAAAAGATCCTTCCAACCAATCATCAGTCTCCACATATATTCCATTGGCATAGAATACCAACTGCCTTAAGCCATATTTTTTTGTATAAACTTTCAATTCTGCTGACACGCCCCCTTCCATGTTGTAATAGAATTTTACACATCCTCCTGGTGTAGTCAGATAAGGGGGAGAGGTCAAGGTTGTTGTTTGTCTACTGTCAGATGTGAAAAACATGTAGTGACCTGAAAAAAATAATAAATATCTGTCATATCATAGCCATTGACGAATCTTAAACAAGAACCTTTTAATAGTAGGTATGCTCAAATTTCCCTCACTCAACTATAAATAATGGTGAGCTAATGTGAACGGGAAAGATCGATCTTCAATCGGTCTATACAATCAACCTCCAGAGGTGGTTTTAAAGAGATCAATCTTTCTTTAGAGTAAACGCTAAGATCAATTGCGAACAACCTTTTTTCAGGTGAAAATTATATTTAAAATATGAAAATAAATGTGCGCATTTCCAATTTTACTCTATTTAAGTGTTTGGTTTCGGTTGGGGTTTGAATAGACAATTAGGGTAAAATAATCTTAAGGATGTACTTAGGTGAGGTTAGGTGAAAATTTATAAATTAAGAAGTTAAAATTGATACCATAAGCTGGTAGAGCATCAATTAAGGATAAAAATAAGCAAAAAATATTTATAGGTCATGGACCTCCTTTTCGAGATATTTGAGATTTAAAATATGGCGGGAAAAGGCTGACTCGGACTTTTACTTTATATTTGCATTGATATTATAAGGTCTCAAAACAAAAGAAGGAAAATTAAGAATCCTCTAAAATTTTGGTTGTTGATCTTTCATGAGCTATTAAGTCTTATATGAAAAAATAAATGGGTGTTATGGGGCAAAATATTTTACATTGTATTGTATGGAAAAACACCAAGGAGTCCGAACATTAGACACAAATTCCAAAACCTCACCTAAGTACATCCTTAAGGGTTCCAAAGAACTGAGTATCTAGCCTACTTTTGCTGTTAATAGCAGGCTCAACAAAAATGAGGAAAAAAATCGATAAAATGTTTCCTCTAGATACTCTCTTTTGTTTGTAAAAAGCTTCTGTCCAAATTTGGTAAAAATCCAGGATAGTTTAGCAATCAAATAAATGTTATAAAAACTTTAACTGCAGACTTTACGTAATGTTAACTGGTAGAAAAACTAAGTCCATTTATAAGTAAAATACGAAAAAAAAATCTACAAAATTTACTTCTGGATACTATCTTATAATCATAAACAAGCTTCTGTCCAAGTTTGGTAGAAATCCAAGATAGTTTAAGAAAGTTATTAAAAAGGGGGGGGGGAGGAAATAGAGAATGGAGATAAATGTCTTAATTCATTTAAGAACACATGTACAGATAATATGATTCCAAATTTTGAAATTATATACTGTAAAATCAGAAATTATTGTGTGCATTTATTATTGCGATTTTGTCATTTTGGACAAAGATGTGATATAAATTTTTGCGATATTGAGAAAAATCCTGTTTATTCATAACAAAAAATTTCAAAATGCGACTTTAAATTATTGTGATTATAACTGTCGCATTTTCACAATAATGAAAACATGGCAATAATTTTTAAATTTTGCAGTATTTTAAATCGTCTATATCTTATTACCTGTGTGATTATCAGCCCCCATGGTGTGATCAACTGCTGGTAAATGGTGAATAAAAGCATCTCTCCAAATATAGCTACCAAAATAATATCCACATCCGTAAGGCTGCTCAAAGTCACAACTTATGCTAATGGCTGAAATGGTAAATAATATATAACTTCGTTACCATGACAATTTATGTTACAAGTGTCAAAATTTAAGATCCATTGATGACCTTGGGCTGTTTTCAGCTCTTTGGTGGAGTTGTTGACTCTTTGACACATTCCCCATTTTAATTCTCATTTTTATTAAAAATCATGTGCCTAAATATTATATGTAGATAAAGAAGACCTACATACTATTGCTGTGGCTTTATCAAATATACAAATTTACCAGAAATCATATGCTCCTTTAGTGGCGGATCCAGCCATTTTAAAGGAGGGGGGGGGGGGGGGGGGGGGGGGGTTCCCACCCCAGGACAAAGGGGGGGGTCCAACAATATGTCCCCATTCAAATGCATTGATCGGCCAAAAAAAAGGGGGGTTCCAACCCCTGGAACCCTCCCCTCCCCTGGATCCGCCAATGTCCTTTAATTTAAGTTCCAAAAACTCAGCATTGGTAGAGAAAAGTATGACTTGTTAGAGGAATTAATAAAACTATGTTTACAGTACTGTAAGGATGTTCAGTGGACTGTGAAATCGGGGTCAAAACTTTAATTTGGCATTTGAATTAAAAAGATCCTTATATAGGGAACATGTGTACTAAGTTTCAAATTGATTGGACTTTAACTTTATCAAACACTACCTTGACCAAAAACTTTAATCTGAAGCAGGGCAGAGGGACGGATGAACTAACGGACACACAGACAGAAAAAACAAAATGCCCCTAAGTTGGGTATAAAAAACAAATTCAAATCAACTTACGACAGTCTGCCTCATCTTCACCAGAGGGACACTGTGAAATCTTATCACATTCTATCTTCCCCGCAATACATATACCATCTTTATGGCAGGGTGACAGACCAGTTGGACAAACTGCAATGAAAGAGAGAAACAAATTTGTCATTGTACTAGATAAAATATATCATATGTAAATGCAATACCGTAAAACTTCAGATTTTTTTTTTTTATAATAAAATATTTCTTTGAAAATATAATTAAAAATACTTTTTTTGTAAATAAAAACAGCAGATAGGACTCTCCTAAGGTCAAATGAACATAACAATCATCAGAACATATATAACACACTGAATTTGCAACAAGGGTCAATATATAAATATCTTTTCCAAAATTACAGGATAGATAACACTTTTCAATGTGAATATAACTTTACTTTTCACTCCAATCTTAAAATGTAGAGGTTAATATTATCACTAAACAGAGGTCAATGTCATCACTATATAGAGGTCAATGTCATCACTATATCAAGGTCAATATCATCACTATATATAGAGGTCAATGCCATCACTATACAGAGGTCACTCTCATCACTATATAGAGGTCAATGAAATCACTATACAGAGGTCAATGTCATTGCTATATAGAGGTCAATGTCATCACTATATATAGATCAATGTCATCACAATACAAAGGTCAATGTCATCACTATACAGAGGTCAATGAGGTCAATATCATCACTAAACAGAGGTCAATGTCATCACTACTGTAAATTCAGAAGTTACTGTGTGCACTTATGATGCGATTTTGTCATTTTAGACTTAAATTTGATTTTAATTTTTTTTATGATTTTGAGAAAATCTTGTTTAATTCATATTTAATATTTCAAAATGCGAGTTAAAATTATTGCATTTACAACTCTGTCGCATTTTTCGCAATAATTAAAACCTCGCAATAATTTCTGAATTTACAGTATATATACAGAGGTCAATATCATCATTATACATAGGTCAATGTCATCACTATATATATAGAGGTCAATGTCATCACTATACAGAGGTCAATTTCATCACTATATATAGAGGTCAATGCCATCACTATACAGATGTCACTCTCATCACTATATAGAGGTCAATGTAATCACTATACAGAGGTCAACATCATTGCTATATAGAGGTCAATGTCATCACTATATATAGATCAATGTCATCACAATACAAAGGTCAATGTCATCACTATACAGAGGTCAATGTCATCACTAAACTGAGGCAAATGTATGAATATACAGTCGAACCTTGTTGTGTCGAAGTCGAAGGGACCAGACGAAAGTATTTGACTCATCCGAGGTTCGACTCATCCGAGGTCGAAATACCAATATGTGATTTCTGTAAACTAGATGTATGTTTATTGATCATTGTGTTTTTTTCGATATGATAATATATGATTGTGTATTTATGTTCCATATTTTTAAAGATTCAACACACAACATTCACAAATAAAATCAATACACAAATAATTACAAAGGTCAGTCACTATAAATTATGGAATCACTCGCAAAAATATTTTCATAACTAATCTTTAAAGAATGTGAACTGTGTTCATAGATTAAAAAGACCGACTCATAATAATTAATAAAATATTTTTATCCTTTTAATTATTGTTCTTATTCTAATGGTTAATTTAATCTCAGCTTGGGTCATTAAAATTCGTTTCGTTTTTATACCAAGTGAAATAGGTTCAGCACATTCAAGTTCTGCTTGGACGATCAACAAAGGTGTTGATTAGCGGTCATCATAAACATGTCATTTTAACTGTTTTACAAACAAGTATGTTTACACAGCTTTAATCACTTATGGAAATGAATAGGTTAAACAAGAAAAACATCCGTTATGAATTTTATTTTTAAAGTTTTTATTTCTTTCATTTTTTTTTTTAATTTTGAACTTCGAGACATCGGGGTCAATTTACATCAATTTTACATCGACGGGACTTAAGAGTTACCTCGACTTAACCAAGAATTCGAATTATCCGAGTTCAACTCATCAGAGGTTAAAATTAAATGCATTGATCAAACGGGAATTATGCCGGGACCGAGAAATTACTTCGACTCATCCGAGTTTTCGACACAACCAGGTTCGACACAACGAGGTTCGACTGTATACTCCAAATGTACTGGCTGGTTATAACACTTTTCAGTGTGGACATAATTTTATCTTTACTCCAAACTAGAACAATGTCATCACTACATAAAGGTCAACATCATCCCTATAAAGAGGTCAATGTCATCACTATATAGAGATTAATGTCATTGCTATATATAGGTCAATGTCATCACTATACAGAGGTCAATGTCATCACTATACAGAGGTCAATGTCAATACTAATCAGAGGCCAATGTATAATTATCTATTCCAAACTTACCCAACGGAGGACAATCTCCAGGGGTTATTTTTACATCATCTATTCCAAAGTATTTAACATCATAGACATAATCATATAAACGAAAGTTGATTTCCATCTGTCCGGGAGCAATGGGCATCTGCAAATAAAATATTTGAGGTAAACTCTTGATAGGACCAAAAGCCTTGTAAAATTTGTATATCAATTACTAGTATACATAAGGTTTATATCATGAAAACAAAAAGATATTGTGGGTTATAAATGTCTTCCAATAAAATAAAATAAAAGTTTAAGACCGCATCAAGAGTTTTTGTTTCAACCTTTGAACTCAATATCATCCTATTCAAACTTATTATCTCTGTAAAATGGAAAGTTTCCATAATATTATTCCTATACGTTAAAGCAATGATTTGCAATTTAAAAAAACACAGCTTCTTTGTTTTTTAAATCTTTTTTTACAGATATTCTAATAAAAAATATACTTCCATTGTATAAGTACTGTAAATTCAGAAATTAATGCAAGTTTTTTATTATTGCGAAAAATGCAACAGATTTGTAAACACAATAATTTAAACTCACATTTTGAAATATTTATATTAATTAAACAGGATTTTTCTCAAAATGGTAAAAATTAAAATCGCTCTTAAGGGCATACGATACAGTTACAGGGAAGGTAATGACGTTGCTAACGTAAAATGTTATTTTCGCGACGTCAAACTATGACATATCGGGAAAGATGCATTTTCCGACTCATTTTTATCATTCAAACTGATTTAATTTGAAAACAAGTGGATGGACCCCTACTTTTTAAAACAGCAATTTGTTTCATTTTGCAAGGAGATTATGTGACCCAAATTTTATAAAACTGTAAATAGCGCATTTTTTTAATTTTGATAAACATGCAGCAAAAAATGACGTTTTTTCCTCTATACATGAACATTTGATAAATATAGAGTTATTTCGGAATAAAAATTGCATAATTTTAAATAATACTTATAAAATACAGAAATTACCGATTATTTAACAAAAAACAATTTGTGTTTATCTTTTAAAACAAAAAAGTTATGTCTTTCTTTCGAAAAAGAAAATACAGACACAAATCTGAATTTTGAGCAAATATACAAAATTTCGACCTAATTTTACTCAAAAAGTAGCACATGAAGGTATATTTTTTATTACATATTTGATTTAATCAGGTAAAAAATAGCCTATATGCAAATTTTCAGCAACTTGTAAATACAGGTTCAAAACTGTATCGTATGCCCTTAAGTCTAAAATGACAAAATTGCAATAATAAATGCATGCAATAATTTCTGAATTTACAGTATCACATTAATCAAGGGAGCTAACTCTTACCTGAGTTGGTTTCCAAACATTGGACAAAGTTGTGAAGGTCGAATAAACAGACATTGTATTGTTAAATATTGTGCTGTTAAATGTTCTATTTCTGGATATGATCCCAAGGTCAAGGTATCTGACCTCAAATTCAAATAAATTTACATGACCTATATAATATAGTGAAAGACACGAGGGGACTGTAACTTCTTCTGTTGGAGAACTGAAACTGAAACTGCTGCCAGCATAACTGACCATTCCATAAAATGTGCCTGAAAATTAGAAAAAAAAAATGAAATTTCAATGTTTGATGTGTTAATTGATATTAAAAGGCAGTTCAATTTTTCAAATAATTAATGTATAGGAGAAAACGTTTTTTTTTCAGATAATTTATATATATATATATAGGAGAAAACTCCAACCAAACATGGTTGTATACATTTTATTCAATTTCGTAAAAGTTTTTACTTTAATTATGATGTGTATTTGTCAGCTTTCAATTGTCTTATTTCTTTAAGTTTCTTCTTTTACCACAGTTTCAATGAACTTTCTATAATTATCTCAACCAGAGTTGTTTCTCCTCTCTCGACCGCAGTGATCTCCCCTTTCTCACCCAAATTATTGCCGTTAGTATGAGCCCAGTTATCTCCCCTTTTTCACCCAATATGATCCCAGTTTTCTCTAATTTTGGTGCTATTTTCACATTTCTTGATCAGTGTGAAAAAAATATTTCTCCTCACTATAGTAAAATATCTGTCCTCAGGAAATGATTAGTGGAAATTTGATTATGACATCAAAATGTTTTGTTTTCTTCTGAATTTTCCTATTGTGACGTCATGAAAAAAAGGCGATTCCGACCCTATAACTCGTGAATAACTATAGACAGTTAAATTTTAATTATTTAAAAAGCTCGGCAAGCCTCGCGCTTTAAATAATAAAATTTAACTGTCTCGAGTGGAGAAATATCGTAATACACTTGTTGAAGTTGTTGTAGTGTGGGAATCTATATATCTCATGTCTCTCACCTGATTTATTGCCATAAGTATGATCATAGATCATCTCTTGATAGATAACTTGTTTGGACTCCATCACGTCATAACTACTGTAATATCCACACCGGAACTTATCTTCAAAGTCGCAGCTTATACTTCTATCTGTAACGAGAAACATCTTATCTTTAGGAATGTATTCAATCTGGCATCCATTAGATATTACAAACAGTTAGGCCTGTGCCTTAATTTATAAGGCAAAAAAAGAAGGATGGGAGACACTCAAATTAATTAAATATGGGTGGATGAATTTTCATCAGATCACAAAGAGTATTCATTATTTTAATGAATAAGAAGTAATAAGTAAAAAATATATTATTATTGAGTCTCTTTAAGGTGGTACCCAACACTTTCCCTAAAATAAATTTGGCTCGTTTAATTTTCTTAAAATTTTAAAAAGTATTTACTGTGACCCTTTTACAAAGATATAAAAAAAATCAAAAAATATGAACCAAGCGTTTAATCAGAAAAATTACACTAGTTATATAGCAGTTTATCAAACACTAATTTTGATCATTGAGAAGCTTTCCATTGCCTTCACAATGCAACCTAATTCAAACGTTTAGCTGATATTACAGAGTTATCTCCCTGTATTGTTAGGTACCACCTTAATAACCAGTAAATTTGTTTTTAACAATAATAACATTACTATTTCGCCAGTAGTATTATATATGAAAATATTTTCAAAATATAATTATTTTTATTTTATTAGTGCAATATTGTATTGCACAATTATTCAGTTGTAAAATCTGTTTCTTTAATGATTTTAGACAATTCAGGCCTCTACAATAACTTTTTTTTCAACTTGTCCTGCAGGACAAGTACATACCAAAATTTACTTGTCCGAATGAACTTGTTACTTGTCCAAATTGTTTTTATTAAAAAGAACCTTTTTACATTTTTAGTTCATTAAAGGAGCAAAACAAATTTAAACAATATAACAGAATTTGAAGTATTTCTTTTGAAAAACTTTTCAAAAATATGAGTCAAGTACAACTGTGAAACTAGTCATGTCACAGGAATTATGTTCTAGTTTTCATAAATGCTAGTCTCACCAGACTCTAAACATGAGGCACCATCTGATAGGCCTGTACACTAATTGGATTTGTACTCTGTTTTGTTTTTTAAGTTGAAAAAAGTTTATTCAAATGCAATCAATAAAAAGAGGAAGATAAGCCATCATAAGGTCTGATTGCCAATGAGACAACTCTCTGCAAGAGACCAAATGACACAGAAATTAACAACTATAGGTCACCATATTGCAAGTATTGTTTTTTTCTACTTATGATCAAATATGATTTTGTGAATTTTATGGTAAATAAAAAAAATATACATGTTGAGAAATTTCATTGATTTCCAGTAGATAAAAGCGAAATTCACATGTGAAATAACGTGTTTTCACTCTCTGAGTCATACAACAATAGCTTGTCAAGACGTCGATAACGTGAATCAAACAAATGTCAATGCGTAGGAAAAAGATATAGTTCCTTACATTCTACATTAATTTCATAAAAAGCCATCAATTTGCAATGTAATAAAGAATAACACTCGTATTTGAATATCAAATAGACAACTTGTACCGAACGCCCCTATGATTAACTCTGCTCACTCGTTTAATCCATCTCGTTCGTCAGCTTCTTTTTTTTGATATCAATACGCGATTAGTTATACTATAAATATTTGTGAAAAATTACGGTATGGGATTATATAACAAAAGGAGCAAAATGAGTACTGATTTTCTTGTCCGAATGTTTCCTGCCTGTCAATGTCTTCATCATGCACTTAATATTCTCTACATGCAACTCTATTAAACTTGGAGCTGAATCTTTCGAGGTGACGCACTGTCCTGTAAAGTTACCTTATCTACAAAGCGCATCATTGATTCGGATCAGTAAGACTGGTTTCCGAGAATAGTATACCTTTTACCTTTTAAAAAGTACCTGACAAAGAACCAGTTAAAAATTATCGATTGAAGTAAACATGTTGAAGGAAAAGGTTTTGCATTTGAATAAACAGAATACAGAAACATGTCAAATTAATATTTGTTTTCCTGTTTTTTGTTTATAATAAATTACTTTGTTCATCAAAGTTGGATTAAATTTATTTTCTGCAGAATAACTGTACTTGTCCCGACGGACAAACATGATACAGCTTTTACTTGTCCGACCATTTTTCCGTCTGGTACCGGACAATCGGACAAGCGTTATTGTCGAGGCCTGCAATTATCTTTCTTCTTTCAATAATCTGCAAATTAATGAGCTCTAGCTTAGATCTCCAACAAGGTGACAAAAGGGAAATAACTTTTCATCAAAATGAATCAAGAGGGGGGGGGGTTCCGAGGGGTCCTGATCCCGAAATTCCGGGGTTCAAAACATGAAATCCCAAGGTCCCCAATTTAAAAAAAAAAAAAATCCTGTAATCCGGAATTCGAAAAAGGAAATCCCGGATTCTGAAAAGGTCAATCCCGAAATCCAGAGCATAAAAACACCTGATCGCGACAACCGCAAAAAGGTCCTGCTCCCCAATCAAGTGTTACCTATTTAGAAATATTTTAAGTTGAATCTTAATAAACAGCTTACCACACATTGTTGTTTCATCAGAATGATCATCACAGTCAAAATTGAGATCACAAACTTTACTCAAATCTATACAATAATAACCACAACTAAACTGTCCTGGGCATGCTGAAAAATAAAATTATAATACAGTGAAACCTATCTATAAACTGTCCTGGACATGCTGAAAAATAAACAAATATTATACAGTGAAACCCATCTATAAACTGTCCTGGACATGCTGAAAAATAAAAAAAATATTATACACTGAAACCTATCTAAACTGTCCTGGACATGCTAAAAAAAAATAAAAATTATCAAATAAGGTTGAGCATCTGCAACTGTATAACCCGCTTTCATTATTTTTGCTGTCCCAAGTCAGAACTGTAATTCAGCGGAGAGTTGTTGCTGTCATCAATATTTGTTTTACTTATTGCTTTGTGTAAAAGTAGCAGTTATTTCTGTCTGAATGGGTTCGCATAATTTTAGCTAGCGATGCGTATTTGATTTGCATTGTAAAGGTATTTCTGTGAACAAGGTTGTTACTTCTACACCATTTGGTCTCAGCTGGAGAGTTGTCTCATTGCAATCATACCACATTTCTGTTAATACCTAATCCAAAACTTATACCTTATGTGAAATGAATGAAAAGCTAACAGACGAATAGATAGAGATGGTCAGATGTACAACCATATAAAACATAATGCCCTTTTCTATTCAATGGCAAGGCAGGAAATTACAAATAAATGACATTGTTAGGAAGTCTAATAATATAGACTTGTAATTGACTTTTTAGTGTGAGCCAAGGCTCGTAGTTTTGAAGGCTGTACTTTGACTATGACTGTTAACTTTTAAACATGTGACTTGATGGGGAGTTGTTCATTGACCTCTATACATCTTGTATTTCTATTAAATATAGTTAAAATAAAATTACACATAATTCTCTTGACATTCCTGTACAATAACAAAATTATCAAATTTCCCGGCTGTCAATGCATGTTAACGATTAGGAGGCATCTGTAAATTTCCTGTATATTCAAACTGTCTATGGATTCCAACTGCCTGAGTCTCTTCTCATACTCCATCTGGTTCAACAATTTTCCAAACGTAATGACATCATATATATAGATAATGAAGCATTATATCCTGCCAGAAACTTAGTATAGTAATCAAAAGTTATACAGGATTTCTCTGTAACCGATAACATTGGCGATAACACACTGCAGCTGTCTTGGAAGTTGCTTGAATAACAATATAAAAACCGACCTACAAAAAACAAAAACATGTTAAAATCTTTTGTGGAATCATTTAATTTTGTGAATACAAATAATCATGAATTTAGGAAAAAAATGTATTTTTATTGATTTTCATCTATATAAAATTATGTCATGCTACTGATCCATATGTATTATTTAGTAAGGAACAGAGAGTCAAATAAAGGTAAAGCTTTAAAGGTCAATAAGTAGAACATACCAGTATCTGAACTAGCTACTGCAACCATATTGTCTGAGTCATGTGATGCTGACGTCCAACCACTATCACTTAACAGATTGGTGTTATTTCTGTAACCACATAGAAAAGTCTTATCCTCAAAATCACATGGTACACTGGTCCCTACAAAATAAAAAAATAAATATATGTACACAGAAATTATACAGGGAACAGTTTGTTTAAATCAAGGATCAAAGATTCTGCACAGATTGAAACAGATTGTTAATTTTTGTTTGCACCACTGTCCTAGGAACGGTGAGGGTTAGGCACCCCAACATGGTATAACCCCGCCCCCATCTATACATGCCTGTTCTCAGTCAGGATCCTGTCATACAGGGATTGTCATCGATTGCTGTATATCATATTTAACTTGTTTATTATTTCAGCATTAATCATTTATTTTTTCTCTTTCAAATGTTTTGTATTTTGAAATGTTGGGTTCTTTTATATAGCTAACTATAATGTTTTGATTTGTTCATTGTTGTAGGCTGTTTGGTTATTTTAATGACCTCAAATCTACATCCATTGTTCTCATGGTAAATAATTTATCTCAAATTGGTAATAGTAACATATGTTTTACTTAAAGTAATTACATAATTAAACAATTTCCCACAAAATGTTGCAATCTAAAACATTTGACCTTATAATTAAAAAGTGATGCTGCATAATGCCAGAAGGTTATTGGGAGCGTCATTTAGAGTAAATTCAGCTAAATACCCAAAAGTGTAAGTCACATCTAATAGAAAAATAACTTTAAATTATTACCTGGGCAACCACCGTCCATAACAAAAATATTATCTACAGCTATATCTCCTTCAAATCCTGAAGCTTTTGTTGCCACAAAATATATATTCTGTTCCTTGTCAGGTGGTAAGGTGACACACCCTTTAATCCAAGCCATATCCTGCTGCCCTGTCTTAGTCCACAGAGGGGTAACAGTAGAGGTACCTGTGTCATGTGACATGATGTCTAAAGTGCCGATATCATCTCCTAACATGTGGTAGGAGAAATATAAACTGCTGGGGTTATTACTGGTGAATGATGGGAAGGATAAGTAGGTTGTATCGCCTGGATTCCCAAGGGAACTCTCAACATACATAAAATGTCCTGTAATTGAAAAACAAACTTTGAAATTATCCCTCTGTGAATGATAATTATAGATTATCGTTGATCATCTCAACGAGATTGTTTTTCTCGCTTGAGCTGGTACAGCGAAAGTGAGAAAAGCAATCGAGTTGAGATGACCAATGATAATCTGTTTATCGCTATTTTACCTATGACGACGTTGTCAATTTTGTTAGCAACGCCACGTGGCCTCCTTAGTTTCTAGCGATAATTTTTCCATCTCAAGCGAGAAGCATGATATGAAAATTATCACAAAAAAAGATCAAAGGAAAAATGCACAAAATAGCGATAATGACAATTACAACAATATCTCTTGGTAAAATATGACTGATAAAAAGATGAAAAGTATGAATATCTCAGATAAGCTATGAAGAATTTGCTTACAATCTGTTTATACATTTCTTATAAATTTGTACTGAACAGTTAAAATTAGATATTTCAAGCCAGTGTCCCACTAAAGAAACTTCATTTGCTTGTTTTTTCCAAACAACAATGGTACCCATGAAGATAAATGAATCCATAGTTAATATCTCTCTGTATGGCATGGGATCGAGTAGAAGCATGCTATGTGTTCTTTATTGTTGGGAATTTAGAGACTTTCAAAATTATATCTAATGGTAGCTATATAACGTAATGTTAAGACCATTCATTTCCTTATTGTTCATGTTGTTAACTTCATTTCATTCTGAAAATTAAAGTAGCACACTTTATGAGGTGAATTTTATCTTAAACTTATTATTCATCAGTCATATTGGCACTGTGATAAAAAGAAATTATGAAAAAAAAACTATAAGAGTGGACCATGGGGAAACTGAACTAACTTGTTATAACATAATGTATAAATTACCTGCAAGATTTCCATAAGCATCACCATATGGTCCTGTGTTATCTGATGGAGTCTTACTTTGTTGTCTGGACCATTGATATTTAGACCCTATGGTACAATTGGAGGAGTACTGACAAGTGTTGGTCCCCTCAAAGTTACATGTAACTTCATCTAGTCGTTCTGCAAATATATTCAAATATATGTACACACAATTTTTTTCTCAAAATTTAAAAGTAGGCATAAAAAACCTTTAACCATTCTTTAACAGCTGTTTTGAATACTGTAAATTTAGAAATTATTGTCTGCATTTATTATTTGAAACTTGACAAATGGATAACCAGGTGCTCCGCAGGGCGCAGCTTTATGAGACCGCAGAGGTCGAACCCTGAACAGTTGGGGCAAGTATGGACAAAACCTTCAAGCGTGATACAGCTCTGAATTTGGATTGTGATCAAATTTTTGACATTACATGGGTTTTTTTTACACAAAACAAATGTCAAGATTTTACAAATCAATTAAAGATTTCTTCTTCAAACTTTTTAAATCTAAAATTAAATAGTTGACACAGCATAGGTTTCTGACACAGAATGAATGTGGTCTAATGAATTTTAAAAGTTTTTTTTGTCTTTGAGCAATTCACTATGCTGTTGAATATTAATCCTCTCAAAAAAATGTTTGAAGAAATTTTCTTTTTATTTATGAAATCTGAAATGAGAAAAATTTAACCCCCCCCCCCCCCCCCCCCTTTTTTTTCACATCCCCGTTTCCCTTTTTCCAAAACTGATATCAATTCAAATTTCTAATGGAGTTTGCAACAATAACTACTCTTTTAAATACATCATAAAATATTAAAATGTAAAATAAAGTGCTTGTTATCACTGAATGGTAAAGATTGGTTGGTAGTAAAAGTGAATATACATTGTTTATTGTATAAAACAATAAAAAAAACTTCATCAGCAACATTTTATATTGGCAAATTTCCAATGAAGTTATTTACATAAAGTTATTGGCAAATAAAAATAGAAAATGACATCATAGTCATGTCTGGCAAATGTCCAACATACATTATCTAAAAACATTTTAGATAAGATAAGGAAAAAAAGCTTCATCAGCAACATTTTATATTGGCAAATTTCAAATGAAGTTATTTACATAAAGTTATTGGCAAATAAAAATAGAAAATGACATCATAGTCATGCCTGGCAAATTTCCAACATATATTATCAACTACTATTCTATACAAAGAAAGATAACTCCAATTGAAAATTAATTGCTATTGCACAATATTGTGCAATTAGATATTTCTTGCTATTGTGCAATACTGTGCAATTGAAAATTTCTTGCTATTGCACAATACTTGATATGGAATCCTGATTTGGACCAACTTGAAAACTTGGCCCATAATCAAAAATCAAAGTACATATTTAGATAAAGCATATCAAATAAGCCAAAGAATTTAATTTTTGTTAAAATCAAACTTAGTTTAATTTTGGACCCTTTGGACCTTAATGTAGACCAATTTGAAAACTGGACCAAAAATTAAGAATCTACATACACAGTTAGATTTGGCATATCAAAGAACCCATTTATTCAATTTTTGATGAAATCAAACAAAGTTTAATTTTGGACCCCCATTTGGACCAACTTGAAAACTAGGCCAATAATTAAAAATCTAAGTACATTTTTAAATTCAGCATATCAAAGAACCCCAAGGATTCAATTTTTGTTAAAATCAAACTAAGTTTAATTTTGGACCCTTTGGACCTTAATGTAGACCAATTTGAAAACGGGACCAAAGATTAAGAATCTACATACATAGTTAGATTCGGCATATCAAAGAACCCCAATTATTCAATTTTTGATGAAATCACACAAAGTTCAATTTTGGACCCTTTGGGCCCCTTATTCCTAAACTGTTAGGACCAAAACTCCCAAAATCAAACCCAACCTTCCTTTTATGGTCATAAACCTTGTGTTTAAATTTCATAGATTTCTATTTACTTATACTAAAGTTATGGTGCAAAAATAATGCTTATTTGGGCCCATTTTTGGCCCTTAAGGTGGTACCTAACACTACAGGGAGATAACTCTGTAAAATCAGCTAAACGTTTTAATTACGTTGTGTGTAAAAGGAATATTAAGCTTCTCAATGACCAAAATTGGTGTTTGTCAAATTGCTATATAACCAGCGTAATTTTTCTGGCAAAACGTTTGGTTCAAAAAATTTTAAATTTTTATATTTTTGTTAAAGTGTCAAAGTAAATAATTTGACAAAATTTTATGAAAATTAAATGAGCCAAATTAATTTTAGTGAAAGTGTTGGGTACCACCTTAATTCATAAACTGTTGTGACCTCAACTCCAA
Organism: Mytilus edulis; assembly: GCA_019925275.1. Taxonomy (NCBI): domain Eukaryota; kingdom Metazoa; phylum Mollusca; class Bivalvia; order Mytilida; family Mytilidae; genus Mytilus; species Mytilus edulis. Next base: position 66,540,117 of record CM034362.1, read on the forward strand.
AAATCAATCCCAACCTTCCTTTTGTGGTCATAAACCTTGTGTTAAAATTTCATTGATTTCTATTTACTTATACTAAAGTTATTGTGCGAAAACCAAGAATAATGCTTATTTGGGCCCTTTTTTGGCCCTTAATTCCTAAACTGTTGGAACCAAAACTCCCAAAATCCATCCCAACCTTCCTTTTGTGGTCATAAACCTTGTGTCAAAATTTCATAGATTTCTATTCACTTAAACTAAAGTTATAGTGCGAAAACCAAGAAAATGCTTATTTGGGCCCTTTTTGGCCCCTTATTCCTAAAATGTTGGGACCAAAATTCCCAAAATCAATCCCAACCTTCCTTTTGTGGTCATAAACCTTGTGTTAAAATTTCATTGATTTCTATTCACTTTTACTAAAGTTAGAGTGCGAAAACTAAAAGTATTTGGACGACGACGACGCCGACGACGTAGACGACGCCAACGACGCCAACGTGATAGCAATATACTACCAAAAAATTAAAATTTTTGCGGTCGTATAAAAATGTCAGATTAACTATTGCGATTACACAAAAAAAACTGCATAAAGATGTATGTTCAAAAATCTTCTCAATGCAATACTGAACCAGTCGCATTATTTACACTAATAGAAACCTTGCAATAATTTCTGAAGTTACAATATAATTAAGTAATAATAGATATAGATATAATACCTAACCATATATGGAATTAAAACCTTTCTATGGTTTAAGAAGTTATCATTGTAATAATAATCATTCATCAGAAAAATTCGCCATTTGAGAATCAATTGCATTGTGCCAACTTCTGGGAAATATTTTCAAAAGTGTACACCAAAACATTGTGATTGGTTTAAAAACATCACAAACAACAGAAATTAAACCAATCATATGACATTATTTTCATTTTCAAGTATGAACAATGAGATTACCCATAGTCCTTTTGATTCTGCAAAAGTGAATTCTGGTACTTACCTTGACACATTCCGTCTGAAATCACAACATCATCAAGAGCGAACACAGAATCACATCCGTCACCCAAAACAGCGGAAAATGTCACGGATGCATTACCAGATGGTAGATTTACACAGGAATAATACCATTCATCACTCTGACTTCCAGCCATGGAAAATACCAAAGATGTTTGGAGAACAGTACCGTGCTGGTTTACAGAAACTTGGAATGTTCCCATGTTGACTCCATTCATGTGGTAGTAGAATGACGCCTTCATTGGTTTAGATGGCTGCACCTCAAATGGAACGGTGGTAAGATGGGCAAGGTTTCCTTCATATGTGTTGGGCAAACATGTTGAAGTATACATGTAACCTCCTACAAGAATAAGGAAATCATATACCAGTATTTATATATTAAAAATAAAAGAATGGCATCATTGTGTTTGAGGACACAAATGCCCCAACTCAAATTGGACTGACCAATGCATATAAAGTTATAAAGGGGAATATTTGAGAATAATTTGGAAAATTCATATTGCCTTCCCTGGTCTAAAGTATGTTTATTTGAAACAACCCTAAGTGAAGATACAATAATAGAGTCTCACTTCTAGTGCACAAGGTAATAGTCGGAATAAAGAAAGAAAAAAATATCACCCGACTTAGGTCACAAGGAGACCAGTTTTGCTTTTACTCCTAAATACTCGCATCTTTGTGAAAAACAACAGATATCAATTTTCAAGTCTTTGGTTTAAGCTGGCCAGATATTGAACTCATAGCCTACTTTATAACCTGAGGCAAACATTCTGCCACGAGATATTAAAGCAATTGCAAAAATGTAAAAGATTATATCATGATTACATTGGTTGTCTTAGTTACCAAGGACCTACATGAACAACAAGTTTCCTGTTTTAAAAATGACATTTTACTGATTTTATCTGTATGTGTATATAAAGACAACATACATTTTTCATACTGCTAACTTCCATTTTTTTTTTTTTTTAAATTAATACTTTATGAATTCATACTTCTATATTTTGACACTTTTACCTATTATGTCTGTTTGTTTTGTTCACAAATCGTTTAATTATATAATTCTTGAATAAGGAATCCAGTAAAAACTTACCTGAACTGGTACCTTCAGTATGATCTACCCTTGGTACATACTGTGCCATAGAAGAATAGAGTTGTATCAGATTGTATGTTCCCCAATTCCAAGCAAAACGTGACTCTGACAATCTGTTGTAATGACAGAATGTGGCCGACTGGAAATCACATGATGCAAAATCTACAATAGGAAGATCTTTGTTAAAAAAGAGGGTCTCAAAGGGTTTAATAGAATATTCTAATATGATGTGCTTCTTTCGCTTTGTAACCAAAACCGTGATAAAATTCTTAATATATCTTATACAGACTCTGAGATGTACATAATAATGGATCTTACAATATATATACCTCTACTTAAATCCAAATGTATTGTGTATGACCTATGTGCAATCGCTATGCCGATTAAAAGAATTGCAGTGTTAAAAGTTGCAATTGGAAAAACCTACAGATCCTTTTTTGTTATTATGAGGCTTTTTTTTCATCACATCAAAATGACTGTTTTTAAACCTGTTTTGCTCACATGATCGATTCAAAGGACAAAAGAGATTAAAATGACGGTTTTTAACCTGTTTAACTCACAGGATCAATTCAAAGAGTAAAAGTTTTGATTTTTTTAGGTCACATTCAGAGAAAAGGGATCAGGATTGTAGTTACGACAATAGAAGTACAATCTTACGTTGACATTCAGTTCCTAACAGTTCAACATCATCTACTTCAATATCATTAGCATATGAGCTCCCTCTAGTGGCAACAAATTCCAGTTGACCATTGATTATCTCCCCTGTGGTGAACTCTGACATTGGCACACAAGCTGATTCCCATGATCCATAGGTGTCCAGATTGTCTTTCATGAATATTTTTTTGTTACTCCATTTTCGTTCAAATTCAACTTAAATAAAATAAACATGATTATTTGGAATATATAATATAAAGTGATAAAGAGACATAACAAATATAAAGTTATAAAGGAACAAGGCTAACTTAAGTTAAAGAAGGGAAACAAAAAATTCAGCATTTTTTGCATTTGTAAAGGAGCATAACTCCATAACACTTAAAGTGACACACCCAAAATTTAAAGTTGATCTGTATTTTGTTGTAATAAGCACTGTGTATAAGTCTCAAAACATTTGATTAAGGTTAAGGTTAGAGAATGGAATTCAACTTTGGTACGTAAGTACAGACAATCTATAGTAACTCTTCATGCCCCCTCCGCTATGATAGGGGCAAAAAAAGTCTTTCTCCAGGCACTTCTGCTTCAACCACCAATAAAAACAGGCCACCATGTAATAGCCCAAAGGCTATGCTTAAAAGTGGCGTTAAAAACGCAAAAAATCAAATCAAATCAAATACTAAAATACCTGTAAAGATCCACTAGAGCTATCATTTCTGCTGCCAGTATTTCTATACTTTAATTTCAGATTGTGGCTGGTTGTGGCATTGAGTGGCAATGTAAATTTGGCCTTGTCACCATGTTTTCCAAATGATGCATCTGCTGTTAGATATTTACCAGCATCTAGATGAGGTAAAAAAGAATTTGTTACAACAAAGTGTAAAAAAAGCAATAAGAATAAGTGAAACAGTAATATTAAAATGCAGCAAAATAGGATAGAAAAGACTTAACACAAAATAAAGAATCATCAAAGTTCCCAATGCTCTTCAACTTCATACTTTATTTGGCCTGTTAAACATTTTTATTAGAGCGTCACTGATGAGTCTTTTGTAGACGAAACCTGTGTCTGGCGTAAATATAAAATTTTAATCCTGGTATCTATGATGAGTTTGTTCAAATTGGTAAATCTGGAAACTGTGCTGACTGATAAACTTTTATTTTACAGAGCACTAGAAGATCCTAGAACTAAGCAGACTAAAATAAGTGTATCGGAAGATTTTGCAAGTAAGTAAATAATGTGATTCATCCTCAAAATATGACAGTGCATAAATTAAAGTGTACAACATCAGTTAACTATGATTCTCTTTTTGCATGCTTCTTAAGAACAGAGGTGTCTTAATTGTTTTTACATACTATAATAAATTGAGAATTGAAATGGGAAATATGTCTAGGAGATAACAACCCGACCAAAGAGCAAATAACTGGCAAAGGCCACCAATGGGTCTTCACCACAGCAAGAAAATCAAAGAAAGTCTGAGTCAAATGTCAGAATAGGTAACGAAAGAAACTAAGTAAAATGACAATGACAAATAAATGCTACTAGCAGTAACTGACATGCCAGCTCCAGACCTCAATTAAACTGATTGAAAGATTATGTCTACATCATATGAAAATCAAGCACAATCCCTCCTGTTAGGGGTTTAGTATCATATTATCGTAACATATATTACCTAAAATATTAAAAATTACCTGACAAAGAAGTGTTAAAACCTGCCCATGTCCATTGGAATGGTATTGGATCAGCTATTCTGGTGGAGCATTCTATGTCCCATGGACACTTTTTATCAAATTCACATATACTATAGGGGAAAGGCTCTGTAAATTAAAAAAATATATACATATAAACATTTTTTTTATTATTTTATACGTGTCAGTTTTCATAAATTATACTGCAGATTCAGTAACTTTTGCAATGTGATATACTATCAATTTTGAGGAAAATGCAACACGATTTATGTCATTATGTCATAAAATTCAAAACTCCCATTTTCACATAACCTAATTTTGACTCTTGAATTTTTAATTTTTCAACAGGTTACCTATTCTGTGTTAAAACATCCTGGTACTGGGTCAACAGTTCACATCAATATTTCTCAAATCTCCATTTTATGTTAAAGTCATTTTAATGCAGTTTACGAAATTCCAGGTTTTAAACTTCATTGATATCCTAATTAATTATAATTTGTTACTTTTGAATCATGTTGATTACATTGATTATATTACCAATGTTATTTCAACTGATTGGGCGGAGCTTAAGGTTCCTGGTTCGATTCCCGTTTGGGATGAAAATTTCAGCAACTCAATTTCCGTCTCTCCCTTGACACCATCTGCGAGTATGGTCTTGAGGAAACAATGATAGTCCATCGGAAGGGGACGATAAATGGCTGACCTGTGTTAAGAGAGAGCCATATCTCTTGCACGTTAAAGACACCCTTGTAGATTTCGAAAAAGAGTAGGCTAATGCCGCTACAAGGCAGCACTCGCATTCGCAAAGTGGAAAGGATTAATATAAGTTGCAAAACTTGTTTCCCAATCCACTATAAATAAATATGTTTAAACTTACATTTTAATTTGCATAAGGACAGTCTATTTGAAGATGTGTGTGATAAGGATGATTGCCATAATAATTATTACTGATTTCTAATCACCAGCAGTGTCATTAAAGGAATTTACAAAACAATGACTGGACACTTCATTGATGAGTTTATCCTAAAACACCTATCTATAGATGGACTGGTTTATTATGAGCGAACTGGTTAAACTCCACCCAGTCAAGTGAAATAAATCGAGTAATACAATGCCCCTATTTCTTACTTAAATTTCAAATTGAACTTATTGACCAATATCACAATGAATCATATCTAATACAGTTACTAAATAGGGAGCATGTCTTTTTGTGAAATTTTTTATTCAAGATGTCACTAATAAATGTAGCACTCATTTTGATTTTCCACTATAGGTAAATCTCAATTTTTTACCTACCAGTACATTGAATATTAAAATCAATGCTTTCAAATAAAACTTTGACAAAAATACATTCTATTTAACTAATCACAAGTGTTTTTATGAACTTAAACATTCTTTATCTTGAAACATTTGAATAATCAAGCCAAATATATCCCTTACAGAACTTAATCTTTTTAAAATACATAGATATAAGAAGATGTGGCATGATTGCCAATAAGACAGCTCTCCATCCAAGCCACAATGTGTAAAAGTAAACCATTGTAGGTCAAAGTATGGCCTTTAACACAGAGTCTTGCCTCACATCTAATATGATTATTTGTGCTAAAGGAACACAAAGTTTATATATGAGCTGTGTCAGGTAAAAATCGACCTTATGCAAGTGCATATACTGTAAACCAACTTAAGTTCGCGAGCGATTAATTTTTGTGACTTTGCGACTTTCGCAAGTAGAAAAATAACGCGAAATTAAATCGTCGCAACTATGTATAACTTGGACCTTTCCTTATTAAACTACATCAAGTTAACTAGAAAATTGCGAAATTAAATCAGCGTGAAGTAGACTAGCTGGAGATAAATGCGAAATAAAGTATCCGCGAAAATAAGTTGGTTTACAGTATACATATACATTAAAAAGACTTTGATTGATTTCGTAACATTCAAATACGAAATAAAAGATACTTGTCTTATTTCATATATATCGCATCAATTTTGCAGTTACAGACTTAATTTGCATAGAGATTTTTTCAACCCTAAATAAGTTAACTGATGTATTGATATTCATTTGCATAAGGTCGATTTAAGACAAGTAAAATTTCAATAAATATAAAGTTTATAACATCAATGAAAATAACTCACTTGGACATATCTCTTGCTTGTGAACCTTGATCTCATAAACATATGCAACCTGATAATTTCCAGCAGAAAGAGGATAAGTAAGTTTTCCTGTTATAACCAAGTTACCATTTACTAATGATGGTAAATCAAAACAAGCACTTGTATCTCCGTGTTCCGCATATCCAAGGTCATAGGTCATATCCGATGTTTTAAGTTGAACATGTAACTGTACAGCTGGATGTGCAATTGTCAAATTTAGGAATACACTTCCACTAGATGGCGTTGTGAACATGTTGGATATTAATTCCGATGATACACTTCCATAATAAGAATATAAGGCATAAGCTGTGGAATAAACAAATAATATTTTCTTGATCATTGAACAACTTGTAAATCTGAAGCAACCCTCCAAACAATGTTTTTATATGACTTATATTTCTATCTTTGCTATGAGCAAAACAACAGGTGCCATAAGTGGAACAGGAATTGCATACCTTTTTTCCAAAGCATCTAAATTCACCTTCCACTTAGCTCAATGTTAAGTTTTCTGTAACATTTTGTGATTTATAGAAATTTTCTAAGAACTTGCCTAAAATATTACTTTTATATATGGAAAAAAAAAGCATATTCAAAAACTTGAGACTGTTCTTATTATAAAATGCTTATTTTTGTATGTATGTGCCTGTACCAAGTAAGGAGCCTGTAATTGTAGTGGTTGTAGTTTGTTTTTGTGTTTCATGTTTGTTTTTCGTTCATTTTTTCGTACATAAATTAGGCTGTTTTGAATTGTTTTACATTGTCATTTCGGGGACTTTTATAGCTGACTATGCGGTATGGGCCTTGCTCATTGTGAGAGGCTGACCTATAGTTGTTAATTTCTGTGTCATTTTGATCTCTTGTGGAGAGTTGTCTCATTGGCAATCATACCACATCTTCTTTTTTTATATTATGTATGAAGTAAACATATATGCCTATCATAGAAATTGTCAATATATGCCCCTAACATATACATCCCCACGGAAAGTACACTTTGATTGAGTTGAATTTTGCATTGGAAAGGATTTATATGGTTGTGTTTAGACTGGACTATTGATAATGAATGTAATTGACTCTTAATTTCTTTTTTATGGCCAACTTCAGAAATTATTACAACTTTTGAAGAAAGGACATAAATCCAAGATTATTTGTTGTGATTTTCTGTAAATATCTGTGTACATACCATCTTCTTTTTTATATACTGTGCATTCATTAATTTTCGTTCGATACCAATTTTCGTGGATTTCGTGGGTACTGGGTACTGGATTTTTTCAGTGTGTTGAATACCCATTAGTGGCCTTAGACTGTTAACTGCTTTCGTCAGTTTGTTCTCTCTTTGACATATTCCCCATTACCACTCTCTATTTTATATTTATATGAAAAAACAAACAGAAAAAAACCACATACCATAATTTTGATGCGACCATCCAGTGCCAACATTGTTGACCGTGTAGGAACAGGTTCCCTGATTGTTCCAACCAAACTTACAGTCTATTGCACTAGTCTGAACAGCATCAACTACAACAACAATATAAAAAATTATACATATCTTTAATAGCAGAGAAAGAATATGGGTATTCATCCATAACACATAATCAGTGCACACAGCAAAAAATACGCCAAATGAAAAGGAGCAGTGCTTTTATTGCTGTTCTTCATCTCACAGTGAAGTCTTCAACACACAGCAAAACTCTCACCTCACTGCAAGTTTACGATAGCTCCTAGCACTGGTTTCTTTGCCTGTTTTTGTCTGTTGTATATTTCTATTACCAAATGTTTGTGTCATTCTTAAATGGCCATAGTACAGGGCTATTACCTGCAATTTTGTATTCAGGGTTTTAGGTGTCAGACCACCAATTCACTTCCTCCAATTTAGAATGGTAGCTCTACTCTGACAAAAAATAGTGATGTCATTGTTTACTTAAACTAATCAACAAATTTGCAGAAATGAAACTTTTGATGAAAGAGAAATATATTTAGACCATTTCAAGCCAAAATTTACTTGTCTATGAGTTAAAATTGAGGATTAATGTGCTCCATCATATACAATTTAAGATTTCCAGAAAACAAGGGTTGTTTTAGTAGTACTTAGCTTTTGAAAGGCAGTTCTTTCTTACAAGACTTTAAACATGGGTTGAAAATTGGCATGTAGAAAGGTGATACATGTACAATTCAGGATACCTGATTTCTATGAAGATAAACTTAAGGTAAAATATCTAGAAAGCTGTGAAAATTGCAAAATTAGGTTGAATAGATAGGGATTTTTAATAGGTGGTAAGGGATTTTGAATAGGTGTTATGACACCTTTATTTCAAGTGTTTTTGTGCTTTCAGCTGATTAAGGTGGTACCTAACACTACAGGGAGATAACTCTGTAAAATCAGCTAAACAAAAACAGCTAAACGTTTTAATTACGTTGTGTAGTTAAGGGAATTGTAACCGGAGAGCACGTATCTACTCTACAAATTCATATCGTCACCACTGGGATTCGAACCCTGGTCGTCTGCGTGACAGTCAGTGTGTTAACCCACTGAGCCAAAGAATCGATTCCCTAGCTCAGTTGATTAAGACTGGCCTTATATGTTCTACCTGTACTGAGGGGAAGCAACACCGCTACACTATTCCCCCACCACAAGAGTCATCATATCTTCATATATGACTCTTAACAACACAAACCCTGGCTATACTCCAGATAACCATCGTGGATTTTTTAGTTGGGCGCCAAATGTAACCGGAGAGCACGTATCTACTCTACAAATTCATATCGTCACCACCGGGATTCAAACCCCAGTCGTCTGCGTGACAGTCAGTGCGTTAACCCACTGAGCCAAAGAATCGATTCCCTAGCTCAGTTGATTAAGACTGGCTTTATATGTTCTACCTGTACTGAGGGGAAGCAACCCCGCTACAGAATTAAGCTTCTCAATGATCAAAATAAGAGTTTGTCAAACTGCTATATAACAAGTGTAATTTTTCTGATAAAACGGTTGGTTCAAATTTTTTGAAATTTTTATATTGATATTGTCAAAATTTTAAGAAAATTAAACGAGCCAAATTAATTTAAGTTAAAGTGTTGGGTATCACTTAAATTAGTGGTTAGTGCAAATGGTGCAAGAGTGATAAGTGAACTTTGTGAAGTTTGAAATGGACATTAATTTTCTGTAAGTCTTTATTTTAATTAGTGGCGGATCCAGAAATTTTTATAAGTCGGGGCACAATGACTGGCCTAAGAGGGGGCCCGCTCCAGTCACGCTTCAGTGATTCCCTATATATATAAGCAACCAAAATTTTTCCCCAAAAGGGGGTGGGGGGCCTGGACCCCTGCCCCCCCCCCCCCCCCCCTAAATCCGCCTCTGACAATTAGATACTGTATACCATCTTATTTTTGCAAACATGTAAAACTTTGATCTTTCCTATTTTTAAACTACATCAAATATATTTGAAAAGCGAAATAAAATATCTGTAAATATGAATTGGATAACAGTAATGGACACATGATATAAGTTTTACAATTAGATTGTATAAAAATGTGGTGTTAAATCCATTTGTAAGACAAAATTCTGTTAACTTCCTTTGCAGCCTGTCCAATCCTTTGGAAGATGAATCCTCGGATTGAGAAACCTATTTCGAAAAAATTAATTTGAACATGGTGATAGATAATTCAGCAATCTATCCTTTATACATCATTTTTTTGTAAATAATTTAGAACACAATTTATAGACTTACCACATCTTATTCTAGTTATATAATAATTAGTGGCTGGATAAATGGTACAGTCAGAGAGATGCTTTGATGCTGATGAACATTGTACAAACTGTTTTGGAATATCGTATTCATAATAACTTCCTACTTGTGATCCAGCTCTAAAATAGAAAATTAATCAGCATAAAATGAAGAAATGGTAGGATTGTCAATGAGACAATAATCAAGAGTCTAAATGACGTGGATGTAAGCAAATAGAGGTCACAAAACCACCTTCAACAGTAAGCAAAACCCATACACTATATAAAGCTATAAAAGGCCCTGACATGTCAAATAGTGAAACTATTCAAATGATACAACCAATGGCCTGATTCATTTCCATGGAGTCGTCTCCTATTGGTCAATCTATTTAAACTTTTGTCAGTTCTATTGTCCCTATTGAATAAATAGCTATTGTTCGTGGTGTAGTTTATTCACTGTTTATTTCATTACCCGACAGTTCGTTTTTACTATTGCTATCCGCCATTTTGTATACAAGATTTCCAAAAATTTTCATCGCTAAAAATAGAGCAATATTTTGTTTATTTCACGTTCAAAGTACGGGAAAAGCCAGAAAAACTCAAATGAATTTATATGACGCTGGTATGTTAATTTAGAGGGTTTTCCAAATGACTGACCAATGGAAATCTCAGTTTAAAAAAGGTAACATGTGCAGCCCGGTTAGCTGGCTATAGTGTTTACAGAAGTAAAACGGATTTTCCGGTAAAGCAAGTCATAGTGCTGAAAGAGTTAAAAGAAATTCAAAGTGAATAAACTACGCAGAGTACAATAGCTATTGTGTTTACTCAATGGGACAATAGAACTGACAAAAGTATTAATAGATTGACCAATAGGAGATGACTCTGTTGAAAAGTTTCATTTGGTTTGCAATACACAATTTACAAAAAAATAATTGTAATAATATATAAAGTCATTAAATATATTGGATAATAAGCCCTTTCATGGTAATTGCAGCCATATTGAACCGAGGGTTAATTTTCATAATGGATGTGAAAGTGCTTTGAAAAACACAGAAAACATCATTGAAACAGAACAGTTGTTAAAAAAAAACATGCATAACATTCCCCATACTTTCTTACTATATCCCACTATCTCCCAAAAAACTGCCCTTTATTCAATATGGCTGCAATAAATGTGCAGTGGCCTTTTGGACTTACGAATATCCTAGATACTGACAGACTAGAGATGGACAGTATGTTGTATCATAACAGTACACATAACCAAACTGGTCGTTGACAACAATTTCCACGATCCCTTCAATACCGGAAGTGGTATTAGTTGTTGGTAGTACATCTATATGGGATATTTTGGCTATAAAATACAAACAAATAACAATCAATACACCATTATAAAAACATTTGTGCACTTTCTATAATAAATAAATGGAGAATGTGTTTATGGGAGATAGATGATGCCCCTGCTTGCATGTAACGTTTTAAAGGGGCATACTTAGAGAACTGTAAAAGTTAATGCCACCCACATTCAAACTTGACCTGTGTTTTATGATTATAAGCATACAGTGATTAGTTTTAGTGGAATACCAGTTCTTATTTTCAAAGTTTAGTTAAATCTGTCCTACATCAATTTCCTGTTTAATTAGATGACAGAATTTCAAAAAAAAAAAAAGAAGAAGAAGAGCGAAAGATACCATAGGGACAGTCAAACTCATAGATCGAAAAATAAACTGACAACGCCATGCATATATGGCAAAAAAAAGAAAAAGACAAAGAGTCAAATAATAGTTCACAAGACACAACATTGAAAACTAAAGACTTAGCAACACAAACCCCACCAAAAACTGGGGATGATCTCAGGTGCTCTGTAAGGGTATGCAGATCCTGCTTCACATGTGGCACCCGTGGTGTTGCTTATGTGATAACAAATCCTGTAAATAGTCTAATTCAGTAGGTCAAATTCATGAAAAGGGAAGAGGATTGTAGTTACCACATAAAGAACATATCAGATATCATCTGTGAAATGGATATTCCATAACTTTCAACCGACTCGTGGCATCTGTACAAAGGGATGATTTCAACTTCACCATTTTGAACTCTTGGTTTAATAGCTTAATAGTCAATACTTACTTGTTCCATAAGGAGTAGTTCTAGGGGTTGTACTAGTGAAATAATTAGTTGATTGACTAGTTACTGTACTACTATTTCCAACATAGTCTGAAATAAAATCAATATGACACTCTAATCAAAATTTTAGTATAAAAAATATTAAGGAATTCAATTTTTGTGCATCAATGTTGTAATGAAAATTTACGCTTAAATTTGACAACAAAATGTTTTCTTCTAAATATTTTAATATTGCATTTCTGAAAAAGAAGAATATTCACTCACACTTCAAAAATGTAAAACAAATAGAACAAGAAAAATAACAGCCAAATTAATAACAAAAAATTACAAAACACAAATATGACAGACATGAACTAATAACAACCAGTGAATTTCAGCCCCCTGACTTGGGACAGGCACATAAAGAATGTAGCTGTTTTAAACATGTTTGTAGGTGCTCCTAACCTGGGACAGTGGTGTAACAGAACAACATAACATTACAGTGTAATCTGCCTAATCCAACACCTCAGTATTCCAACATCCTGCTTTAAAAACCCTTTTCTCCGTAATGACGCTTTTTGACGCCACCCACTTTACTCCATATTGACGCCATTTGACGCCTATGTAGTACCTCAGGTGGAACGCTTTGACTACAAAATGTCTGCATCAGACTTAATAAAATTTGTATCCAATATGAAAAGGATATTCATATGAATATCTGACTTAAATTTTTTTGATGAAATATTTGTTTTTCGCAATGCATTAATACTTTAAAGCATATTTTAAGCATTAAATTCAAAAATCCTATGCAAATCAATCATGCAAAAAAAAAAATCATTGAGGAAAGGGTTAACTGACATACTTCATGGTCCCAAATTATGCCTATCCTTGCAGAGAAAACATGAGTATTCCCGTACACACCCTGCTTATTTTTTCTGGTTCCCCAGTGTGTGGGGTAACACAGGTTGCACTGTATCATAAACAAATGGAGTAACAAACCTGGTAGCCTTATACAATCCTCATCGTCACGTAACAGATTACAGTAGTAACTTACCTGGTAACTTTATACAATCCTCATCGTCACGTAACAGATTACAGTAGTAACTTACCTGGTAACTTTATACAATCCTCATGGTCACGTAACAGATTACAGTAGTAACTTACCTGGTAACTTTATACAATCCTCATCATCACGTAACAGATTACAGTAGTAACTTACCTGGTAACTTTATACAATCCTCATCATCACGTAACAGATTACAGTAGTAACTTACCTGGTAACTTTATACAATCCTCATCATCACGTAACAGATTACAGTAGTAACTTACCTGGTAACTTTATACAATCCTCATGGTCACGTAACAGATTACAGTAGTAACTTACCTGGTACTTTATACAATCCTCATGGTCACGTAACAGATTACAGTAGTAACTTACCTGGTAACTTTATACAATCCTCATCAGTCAGTAACAGATTACAGTAGTAACTTACCTGGTAACTTTATACAATCCTCATCTCACGTAAGATTACAGTAGTAACTTACCTGGTAACTTTATACAATCCTCATTGTCACGTAACAGATTACAGTAGTAACTTACCTGGTAACTTTATACAATCCTCATTGTCACGTAACAGATTACAGAAGTAACTTACCTGGTAACTTTATACAATCCTCATCGTCACTAACAGATTACAGTAGTAACTTACCTGGTAACTTTATACAATCCTCATCGTCACGTAAAAGATTACAGTAGTAACTTACCTGGTAACTTATATAAATCCTCATCATCACGTAAGATTACAGTAGTAACTTACCTGGTAACTTTATACAATCCTCATGGTCACGTAACAGATTACAGTAGTAACTTACCTGGTAACTTTATACAATCCTCATGGTCACGTAACAGATTACAGTAGTAACTTACCTGGTAACTGTATACAATCCTCATCATCCCGTAACAGATTACAGTAGTAACTTACCTGGTAACTTTATACAATCCTCATGGTCACGTAACAGATTACAGTAGTAACTTACCTGGTAACTGTATACAATCATCATTGTCACGAAACAGATTACAGTAGTAACTTACCTGGTAACTTTATACACTCCTCGTTCGTCCCGTAACAGATTACAGTAGTAACTTACCTGGTAACTTTATACACATCCTCATCGTCACGTAACAGATTACAGTAGTAACTTACCTGGTAACTTTATACAATCCTCATCGTCACGTAACAGATTACAGTAGTAACTTACCTGGTAACTTTATACAATCCTCATCGTCCGTAACAGATTACAGTAGTAACTTACCTAGTAACTGTTATACACTCCTCATCAGCACGTAAACAGATAACAGTATAACTTACCTGGTAACTTTATACAATCCTCATCGTCCCGTAACAGATTACAGTAGTAATTTACCTGGTAACTTTATCAATCTCATTATCACGTAACAGATTAAAAGTATTAACTTACCAGGTAACTTTATACAATCTCATTGTCACGTAACAGATTACAGTAGTAACTTACCTGGTAACTTTATTCATCCTCATCATCCCGTAACAGATTACAGTAGTAACTTACCAGGTAACTGTATACAATCCTCATCGTCCCGTAACAGATTACAGTAGTAACTTACCTGGTAACTTTATACAATCCTCATGGTCACGTAACAGATTACAGTACTAACTTACCTGGTAACTTTATACAATCCTCATAGTCCCGTAACAGATTACAGTAGTAACTTACCTGGTAACTTTATACAATCATCATTGTCACGTAACAGATTACAGTAGTAACTTACCTGGTAACTTTATACAATCCTCATTGTCCCGTAACAGATTACAGTAGTAAACCAGATTGTAATTGTTCAATAAATTGTTGTGACTACATACTCCAAAATGTAATATGTGGAAGGCATCTGTAAAATATAGTTAATAAAACATTCATGACAAAAAATAGATAAAAAATCTTATCTTTCCTCCTATACATTCCTAGGAATATGATTGGTTAAATTCAACCGTGTATATTTCATATTAGGTTAGTAGGGTTCCATATTGGGTTAGTAGGCGGGGCTCATTTCACTATCATGCCATAAGGAATTTACTGACCACATATATATTGTATTACGTCACTAGCACACTATGTAACTAATAAAATCAATATAGCATGTGTTTATTGACCAATGTTTTGAATTGTGATGCATGAGTTTGTAGGAACTTTTATGGTGTCATGTAAAGGCAGACAAATTGCATACAAGAGTAGACATATCTGTATTGTAAGTAATTCCTGTTAACAGTTTTTGGTAATTAATTGTATCTTCCGTTAAATTTCAAATCTGCAATCCTCTGGTTTTATCCATGCTTTATTGCCTTTAAAACTTTTTGTCAACTGACCCCTACTTTTCTTTTAAAAAATTTATTTCATACAGTTTAAAAAGACATATTTGTAAAATCTTATAAAATCCTAGTTATTTTACATAGGTTTTAAAAGAGAAAAAGCAGTCAATGTTAATAGTTCAAAAACTCCAATCTAGAGAGACTCATTTCCTACCAAATTTCAATGGCTTAGATCTCTTGAAAATAAGCACACAAACCCTTCAAAATTCTGCTTTTTTAGTTCCTTTATCAATATACTATCATTTTATGACTATCTCTTAGGGAGTTTCTGTTTTGAATTTTCAGCGGAGTTCAGTATTTTTGTGATTTTACTTTTTAAAAAGCTTGTTGTTTTGAAACATAGTGGCAAACATCCTTACTACATACCTAGGCAACTTTGTCGACAGATCTGTTGAGTGGTACCATTCTGACAGGTAGGAAATAATAAAGCACACATTGTGTGTGAATACACCATACCACAGGTATCAAAGGGGACTCTTGCCCAAGAGCTGTGCCATTGATTTACTGCTTCATAGTAATCATTCTGATCAAAGACATTTGGGTAGGATGTAAAGTTCATTCCAAAATAATCAGAACATACAATTGTGTTATGGTTATAACATCCATCTGAAAAATACAAGTCAGTAAAAGGTTTTACTGTAAATTCACTAAAAATATATATGAGTTATGGTTAAGACATCCAACTGAAAGGGTAACTATAACCTCTAAAAGATAAGTCAGTATAAGGTTTTACTGTAAATACACTAGAACATATGTAAGTTTTATGGTTAAAACATCCACCTGAAAGATTTAAGCCAGTAAAAAGTTTTACTGTAAATTCACTAAAACATATGTATGGTTTATGGTTAAAACATTCATCTAAAAGATATAAGCCAGTATAACGTATTACTGTAAATTCACTAGAACATCTAGGAATCTGATGTACAGTAGGCTAGCATTTTATATAGATTAGACCGTTGGTTTTTCTCGTTTGTACTTTTGGGGCCCTTTATAGCTTGTTGTTTGGTGTGAGCCAAGGCTCCATGTTGAAGGCTGTACCTTGACCTATAATGGTTTACCTTTATAAATTGTGACTTAGATGGAGAGTTGTCTCATTGACACTCATACCACATCTTCTTAAATATATATATAAATTGTGTATTTCATGTCACAGTCAAGACATAAACATGGTAGGATTGATATGCTAAATCTAATGTTTGGAAATTTTCAAGGTAATAAATCAACATACTTGCATTAAAAGTAAACATTTTTGGTATTTCAATATTGACAATAAAAGTATATATTTTTGTATTTCAATACAATTGGTTGTTTTAACTTTTATGTCACTTACCATTAAATGGTGATCTTGGCATTGATGTTGTTCCAAATTCTGTTGTTGGTCTATTTTCTGGTTCCATATTAGTAGTGAATTCTGAATCAGTTGGTCTATTTTTTTGTTCAGCATATGTCGTGAGTTCTGAATCAGTTGGTCCATGCTCTGGATCAGATTCAGAAGTTGGTCCATTTTCTGGCTCAGATTCAGAAGTTGGTCCATTTTCTGGCTCAGATTCAGAAGTTGGTCCATTTTCTGGCTCAGATTCAGCAGTTGGTCCATTTTCTGGCTCAGATTCTGCAGTTGGTCCATTTTCTGGCTCAGATTCAGCAGTTGGTCCATTTTCTGGTTCAGATTCAGCGGTTGGTCCATTTTCTGGTTCAGATTCAGCAGTTGGTCTACTTCTTAGCTCAGATTCAGCGGTTGGTCCATTTTCTGGTTCAGATTCAGCGGTTGGTCCGTTTTCTGGCTCAGATTCAGCAGTTGGTCCATTTCCTGCTTCAAAATCAGTAGTTGGTCTATTTTCTGAATGTAAATCCATAGTTTGTCCAGGATGATATCCAGCAGTCGTTTCTTCTGTGGTCTGCCACTGCCATGCATATGGAGTTGTGACATCTACCTCTGCATTTAACATTATCAATAAATAAAATAATGCAACTTTTCAAAATCATTATAAAATTGTCAAAAAAATTAAAATGCTCAAACTTCAAAAACATAGATAAAATTACCAAAAGTGCAGAAAAAAACCAACTTCTTTATTACATTAAAAGAAAAAAAGCATGCTCTAGGACCAACAGATACCATATTTAATACAAATATCATTTCAAATCATAAGCTGATAAGTGAGATAATTCTTATTTAGTTCCAACTGCTTATATTTATCAGCCTATTAAAGCATTACAACAGAGGGACAAGAAGAGATTGACCTAACAAAAATACATTTATACTTAATAACAGGTTTGACTGTACTTGAGATTATAAGGCCAATTCTGACCAAACATGTAGCTTCACTTACGACATAACTGTATTGTATTTTAAGCTCAGGTGGCCTCAATTGGTGATGTCTTACCCGTAGCCAGGGGGGTTAGGGTAGTTCGGACGAACCTCCCCTTGAAATCAAATAAGCACTGTTAAAGTCAAGGTTTTGTTCAAATTGTGATGTTAAAGTCGAGTTTCATGAGTCCAACGAACCCCCCCCTTGGAAATTCCTAGCTACGGGCTTAGATGTGATGGTTGCAAATTGAGTTTTCTGATGCAGTTGGAGCTAAAAACACAATATTGTTATACCCATATCACGTCAAATCATTTAAAATCTGTCGTACTTTGTTTGCGCTTGGGCGTACATTTTCATGTCATCGATAGTAAATTGATGACATAAGAATTGGTGATGTTATCCAATCAAAATGAACATTACAAACTATGTTGTATTTTAGAATTTAGATTCATGTTGATATAAAATACAAATTATTACTAACCTGAACAGCTTCCATTATATAACAGAACATCGTCAATAGCTACCACTGACCTATGACCTTCAGCGGTAAACCTCAAACTAAACACACCAGCAGCTACAGGAAATTGACCTCTCTGCCATTGAAGGTTAAATCTGTCCGATATTCAACCAATGAAAACACTTCATTGTTCATGTTAGAAGTGTTCTGATGAACTGTCAAAATTGCTGATGAATATTCATGAGGTCGGAAAACAATATAGAAAAATTCTACACACATTGGATTATTAGTTTGGAGGTAGGGAGAATTCATTTCTTTGTCTTCATATAATCCATCCAAATCTCCAGTGTACATAAAGGATCCTGAAAAAAGTCACACATACTTATAAAGTTTTGATATTTTTGTTAAACTAAAATTGAGAATGGAAGTGGGAATTATGTCAAAGAGACAATAACCTGATCAAAGAGCAGACACAACAAAAGGCCACCCATGGGTCTTCAAAGCAGAAAAATCCTGCACCCAGAGGCATGCTTTTTTATCAAGTACCTTATGTTTTTCTTTAGTCTAAATATAAAAACAAATGATTTAACATACTTTGACACTATTTTACCAGAAACTGTGATTAATGAAATGGTGATTTGTAATAGCCAACTACCCTACAAAAGCATTTAGTAAGTTTTCCCATAAGGCCATAACCACATTTGTTCCCCCCCCCCCTAACTTTTTTCGGATGTAGTCGGTATAGTTTCGGTTTGTGCCCTTTGAACTTAAGGACGCTTAACTATGGCAACAGAATACGCATGCTCGAAAATCCTTTCTGTGATTGGACAAAATGCTGTCATGGTGGGTGATTTGGTTGTGTTTGAAAAAACGTCTCGTTAATTATATGGTGATGGAAAGCAAGTAAAAAACTATTAATATTTGAACTAGATCTTACAAAGATTTATATTTTTATTAGAATAATTGTTTCTCCAATAGCTCTTTACATCCGTGACAGCTGTTTATTCTGGACAATTATATAATTTTTAATGTAAACTTTGTTGTACAAACGTACATGACTTTTAGAACGCACCTACGCATGTGAGATTTCTGCTGGGTTTTGGTGAATGTAAACAGAAAGATACAAGGACCGAGAATACTGAACACAAACAGAGAAAATGTTATTTAAATGGTATCTTTGTGCTTCTGAAGGTTATCGAAATGATAGTTTTAAACATATACTCAAATTTAAATACGTCAGATATCTTTTTTAAAGATAGTTCTTTTTATCCCTCTGGACTCAATTCAGTATCATTTAGGATTTTTCAGAATGATAATGTAGAGCTGTCTCATTGGCAATCATACCACATATCTTTAGATCTAAATTTACCTGTATGAGAAGAATTGTGAAAGGTGTGATCCTCCAGATAAAAGTCTGGATCACTAACACTGGATCTCTTTGTCCACGAACCAATATCATATTCACACATGTGTTCTTCCTCAAAAGTACAACTTATACTATAGTCTGAAAAGAAAGATCAAATGATTTAAGTTACTGTTGGTCTTGGTCTGTAGATAAAATATCTCTATATTTTCAAAATGAATTTCATATAAATCAGTTAATTAAAAAAACCTTTTCTTTTTTAAATCATGAAACTTAATTTTAATGTCAGAAATACTGTATTGTGTAAAGATTAATAAATAAGTACAATAAATTACAATACTTTTATGTAATGAAATAAAGGACATGTTTAAAAACAATAATTTAAAAAAAATCAAAGTAAAAAAAATATCATAACAAGAATGTGTCCATAGTACACGGATGCCCCACTCGCACTATCATTTTCTATGTTCAGTGGACCATGAAATTGGGGTCAAAACTTTAATTTGGAATTAAAATTAGAAAGATCATATCATAGGGAACATGTGTACTAAGTTTCAAGTTGATGTAACTTTAACTTCATCAAAAACTACCTTGACCAAAAACTTTAACCTGAACTTTGCACTATCATTTTTTATGTTCAGTGAACCATGAAATTGGGGTCAAAACTATAATTTGGCATTAAAATTAGAAAGATCATATCATGGGAACATGTGTATTAAGTTTCAATTTGATTGGACTTCAGCTTCATCAAAAACTACCTCGACCAAAAACTTTAACCTGAAGCGAACGGACGCACAGACGGACGCACAGACAGACGGACAAACGAACGGAGGCACAGACCAGAAAACATAATGCCCCTCTACTATCGTAGGTGGGGCATAATAAAAATGATGTAAGAAACAACATTATAGCTTTATTTTACAATTAAACAAGTTTTGTAAAGAAATGAGTGCAAAATATTCAACTTGCAAATCTGAATCTGAAGAAAATAATAAGGAACAATATTTCTAAAATCACTTTTTTCAACCTCCTATATTTCTAACCCCAAAAGCTTGTCATCCCTACTAAATATTCCTTAAAAATCTGCTATCTTACCACAGTTTTGTTCATCTTGTCCATCAGAGCATGTCCACTTTCTATCACATACATTCTCCTCAGGTATACAAAGGTCATCCATAGAACAGTTAAAATATCCATCACCACAACCTGCAATTATACAAATATAGCACACTTATTTCAGGCTGCATTGCAAGCATTAAAAAAACTCACCTTTTTTTTTATACTTTACTACAAAAATGTAATATTCTTCATGTTATTCAAAAAATAATAAAACATTAGCATATGTCCTTGGGGGAAATCATGCTCTGCTCACTATCAGATTTTCAACACTTTGTTTTCTGTGCAATGCTTTTTGTTATTCTTGTTTTTCCTTTTTTTCTTTGTTGTTGTCTGCTATTATTAGACATTTAGTATTTGATTGCCCCACTGCATCTTCTCATTTTCTCCCATGTTCAGGGAATAATAAAATCATTTTAAACACTAATACAGTACATAATTTTAAAAGCTCACACCATAATGAACATCATATATACATGTACTAAGAGTCAAATTTTCTTGTTTGAATTGTTTACATTTGTCATTTTGGGGCCTTTAATACCTGATTATGCGGTATGGGCTTTGCTCATTGTTGAAGGCTGTACAGTGACCTATAGTTGTTAATTTCTGTGTCATTTGGTCTCTTGTGGAGTTGTCTCATTGGCACCACATTTTTTTTAAATACATCAATTTCATTTTAAACTACCTTGTTGAAATCATAGTCAAAATACTTATTTGGAAAAACTTTTTGAAAGAACCTATTAACTTACCTTCCATGCATTCCCCTGGCTGTAAAACAATATCATCAATTCGTAAACCTCCATAATTATTGGACGGGAAAAATGTCTCAAATATCACACTGAAATTTCCACTTGGAACAGTAGTCTTGTACTTTACCCAGAATGCACTTCCAATCATGCTATCGATTGTATACAATGGTGTGACCAGACCATCTGTATCTTGGAGTGCCACTCTCAAGTGACCATTGGTAAAAGGATAGGACTGGGTCAAGAATGACAAACAAGACAAGGTAGGAATATATTCCATTGGCGAGCGTAGTAAATGGAAGCCAGCCATGGAGATATATATATGATGATTGCCACCTGAAAATATAAATAAGGATAGGTTAAATTCTTTCATTATTTTATAAACCTAGTTTGAATACTGTACATTCAGAAGTTTTTACATGCATTATTTTTGCAATCTTTGAAAAATGTCCAGATATGTGAGATTGATATAAATGAACTCATGTTTAGAAATAATTCAAATAGGGATAACATTTTACATTTTAGTATTATTTAAACACTTTTTAAGACATATCAACCTATGGCTTCAGTTTCTTTATTGTCTATCTAACCTACATGTTAGACATTTTACTTGCATTACCATTTAGATATATATATATATAATTATTTCTGTAAATACTGTATACAAATTATTTTTTTATTATAAATCATGTTTCATTATTTTACTTCACTTTTGATTTCCTTCAATAATATATTATTAAGGCAGTCATGATGAATTCATTTTCTGTGGGCCATTAACCAAATTTGCTTAACCATTTGATTTATTTGTACAAGAGCAATATGTACTAATATCTTTACAACTATATAATTTAATTTTGGATATAACGCTTCTTTTGATTGGCTGACAGTGTCTTTTTCTATCAGCTCATAGACATAATTTTGTCATTTGACCATGGCATGATGTCATCATCGTTTTTTTCATGATTTACTTCCGCTTCAAATGGAATTTAGAAATAAATTATAAGGAAAAAATGTAATATTTGTTCTAGTGCACACTATAAACTAATCAATTTTATAACAATGTTTAAAAAGGCTTGTTATTTTGAATATTATACATGTAGTAGCAAACATCCTTAACTACACTTAAAGGAAAATTGAGTGCATCTCTAGGGTAAACAATTTCTTCTTTTATTCCTACTTACTTGAATCATTGACCCTGATGATATAATTGCCTGTTATGTTGTATTCACAAGCTCTAGCAGACTCAAAATCACACGAGATGGAGGAATCTGAAATAAAAAAATAATAATTAGGAAAAATATTCAAGGGGAGATAATTTACTTTCAGGGGAGATAATTTAGTTTCAGGGGAGATAACTGCCATGTCCTGATGCTGCTACTTTTTTAATAACATCTATACCACATCGTTATTAAACCAGCTAAAGCAAGGTGCTTGGATTTTTAAAATTGAAAAGCTTAAGTCTTGAACAATGTAAAATATTGGTGCTGAAAATTTATTTGCTAGAATTATTAAAATAATCACAAAATAAAGGTTAAATTTTTTCCATTCTTTGATATATTGATGCAGATAAATCAATATAATTATTCAAGGAACTACCGTTCTTGACAACTCTTACTATCATGTTTGAGAAGTAAAAGTACAACCTGGTCATTTCATTCCAAAGGATGTTCTAAACAGAAATAACACTCACCACAAGATTTTTCATCACTTCCATCATTGCAATTTTCAATACCATCACAAACAGAGGATTTTGGGATACATTGGAAGCCAGAGGCACATCTATGTTCATCAGCATCACAAACTGTAAAAATATATGATTATGTTTTCTTTAGTCAGATTTTCAAGACATTGTTTTGTTCATTTTGCTATTTGATGCTTGAGCCCAGGTGTAGAAGAGAATATTTTGACCAGAGAATTTTTATATCATATATCATTCTATACCTGCCACCCTTTATTGATCCCTTGTCACGATTGCAAAATTGTGATGTTAAAATAGGCTCTAAAATATGATTATGTGAAATTTACATGAAAAAATTGATTGTTCACCATTCTGAACTGTTCCCAAGGGAAGACAATATTTCATATTTCATATTTTTATGCAGCATTTTCAGTTATAAATCACAATAATAAATGCTCTAAAAAAAATTGAATTATCTGCAATCAAAGATTAAAATAGAAAAGCTGGCATCCTGAGCTCAATTAAACAAATTATTATGATGTTTGTGTTTGAGGAAATAACTTTTCTGATCAACTTTCAATACAACTCACCAATAGGGGGACAAATTCCTGGTGAAATAGATACATTATCAACTCCAGCTGTTTCAATACGGGAAGAACTCATTGAAAAGGGAGCTAACTCAAAATTAATGAAATCAAACTGTTCCTCTATCTGGTACCGGAAGCTCTTCCATGTACTGGTTCCCTGTAAGATGACTCTAGTAGATTCTGAGTTTTCTCTATTGAGTAACAATGTAAGATGAGCAATTGAACTTCCTGTGAACGTGTAGTTGAACTGTAAACACTGGGTATTACTTGAGTCGAGGTGGTTTGGTGAAACTAACAAGGATCTTGTGTAACTGGTGGCTGTGACTGACATGTAAAAATCTGTAATATAAATGTTAAAGAGTTTTATCTTCTTCAATTTAAACCAAATAAATAAAAGATATTCAAGAAAGTTTACTGTTTTTTTAAGATTTTATCATGCATAGAAAACATAGAACAGAAATTTTTCCCTCAAAATTGTACAATTGTAAGCTTTATTTTACTTCTTGAAATTGATCACAGTTGACCAAGTACCAGGATGTCCTACCAAAGAGTAGGTAACCTGCAGAAAAAATGTAAATTCTGGAGTCAAAATTTGGTAATTAGAAAATAGTCTATTTCATTTACCAGTCACTTTTTAACTGAATAATATCACTAAATAGTCTACTATGGATACATTATGATTCATTGGATACCAATTTTTGTATATTTCGAAGGTACAGATGAACCACAAAGGACAAGGTTCACTTATGGCACAAAATGGCCTAAAATATCAACTTTATCATAAAACATCAAAAAGGTCTCAATTTGGTTGGTAAATGGGTATATTTCAAAAGTCTATATGCTAAATATATCAGTTCTTTTCATAAGAGTACATAATATTCTCCAAAGTAAGCCAATTTTTGACATTTTGTCAAAATATAATGATTTTGTGCATTTTTCAGACCTATAAGCTTTAGAAAAACCTTGGCCGCCACCTACGATCCAAAATGTGTTGTCACCAAAAGATCCCAATTTTGATATAGATTACATCCATATAAAAACTTTTTGGATCGTAGATGGCGGATGGCGGCCAAGGTTAATTATGAGAAAAAGTACCAAAATTGACCTTTTAATACAAATTATGTTTATTGAAGGGGTCATAGCTCCATAGTTTGTAAAGGAAAGTGTCAGAAAAAAATATTTTTGTCTTAATGGTATTATCACAAGTATTTTTGGCCCGATTTAAAAAACACAAAAAAATCAGGGCCGATTTTAACCCTTCGTGAACCTTCTCCTTTAAATGTCAAACAAATAACATATTTTCCTTAGGACTGTATGAAGAATTCAACAAACTTGTAAGTTTTGCTTAATCCAATAAATCGGTACCCACGAAAATAAATGAATCGTCAGTATTCTCTATATTTAGACAGGAGTATAATTTGCATAAAGCCTATATCAAGCTTACCTCCCATCCTGTTGTCATGTTCTTTTCTCTTCCAGGCATCAGACATGTAGTATCCACACAGCTTGGTGTCATCAAAATCAGAACCCCCCCCCCCCCACCCCCCCAATGAGACCCCCTATCAATCTTACCTCCCATCCTGTTGTCATGTTCTTTTCTCTTCCAGGCATCAAACATGTAGTATCCACACAGCTTGGTGTCATCAAAATCAGAACCCCCCCCCCCCTCCCCAATGAGACCCCCTATCAATCTTACCTCCCATCCTGTTGTCATGTTCTTTTCTCTTCCAGGCATCAGACATGTAGTATCCACACAGCTTGGTGTCATCAAAATCAGAACCCCCCCCTCCCCAATGAGACCCCCTATCAATCTTACCTCCCATCCTGTTGTCATGTTCTTTTCTCTTCCAGGCATCAGACATGTAGTATCCACACAGCTTGGTGTCATCAAAATCAGAACCCCCCCCCTCCCCAATGAGACCCCCTATCAATCTTACCTCCCATCCTGTTGTCATGTTCTTTTCTCTTCCAGGCATCAGACATGTAGTATCCACACAGCTTGGTGTCATCAAAATCAGAACCCCCCCCCCCCCCCTCCCCAATGAGACCCCCTATCAATCTTACCTCCCATCCTGTTGTCATGTTCTTTTCTCTTCCAGGCATCAGACATGTAGTATCCACACAGCTTGGTGTCATCAAAATCAGAACCCCCCCCCCCCACACCCCCCCAATGAGACCCCCTATCAATCTTACCTCCCATCCTGTTGTCATGTTCTTTTCTCTTCCAGGCATCAAACATGTAGTATCCACACAGCTTGGTGTCATCAAAATCAGAACCCCCCCCCCTCCCCAATGAGACCCCCTATCAATCTTACCTCCCATCCTGTTGTCATGTTCTTTTCTCTTCCAGGCATCAGACATGTAGTATCCACACAGCTTGGTGTCATCAAAATCAGAACCCCCCCCCTCCCCAATGAGACCCCCTATCAATCTTACCTCCCATCCTGTTGTCATGTTCTTTTCTCTTCCAGGCATCAGACATGTAGTATCCACACAGCTTGGTGTCATCAAAATCAGAACCCCCCCCCCCCCCTCCCCAATGAGACCCCCTATCAATCTTACCTCCCATCCTGTTGTCATGTTCTTTTCTCTTCCAGGCATCAGACATGTAGTATCCACATAGGGCAGAGTCATCAAAATCACAGGACAAAGATTTAACTGTAAATATTTTTATAAGTTTATATAAATACATTCCTATCAACTTGGGCCTCTACATTCAATCTAAAATTTGTCTACCTCGAAGTAAATAAATTGTTTTCATGTATTTCACATCCCTTTTATGTCAAACATTGTAAAAATGTGATTCTTTTGTAAATTCAATTCGCTCAACTTGACCAAAATTGAGGCTAGTTTTAGTAAACTCATAGAATTTTAAAGACTGGTGATGATTCTGTGTCTCTGAAGAAGGTCTGTGACGGACTGTTGTCAATACGTGTGAAACTATAAAGCATCACTTGACACTTTTAGTTGTGTGCCTTTGTATTTGTTAAAATTTATTTCAATTTATTACGTAGACTTCAATTTAAACATGCATGTGTCTGTGAAAATTACTCTTCAGGAGGATTTTAATTTCATTGTTAAAGACCATAAAAATGAATAATGAGCATAGCAAAGATTTTCGGCTGTCCCATCTAAGGCACAAACTCTGAGCAAAACCTAACCAGAAAATAACCCAATTTACAGTAATAACTTACCTGGACAGGTTTTAGCTGACAACACAACATCATCAATATATACATCAGTATGGTTATTCATTTGAGTTTTGTCAGCCTTAAATCTCAGAGTTATCTCCCCTGGAGATGGCACACTGACACAGTATGACTGCCATGCAGCTAGTATTGGCCTCATTGTCATAACTGATGTAAAATCTCCATCTTTACTGATGGAATACATCAGGTTTTGAGCACTGTTCCAATTGCCTATCATATATTTGAAATGTAAGTATATGGTGGAGGATATGGTGATACTGGGAAATTCTACCATTGCTGTATCCCCTTCCTCTCCTAGTGATCCATTGGCAACCAAAACATTATCTGAAATCAAATAATAAATAGTTATCTCATTGGTAATCCAAACATTATCCTTTTTGATATACATTAGTTTTTTTTGTCAGAGCTTTCCACCCCATCCTCAAACATCAACAATAAATGCAAATCTTGTAACTCATTATAATTTCAATACATTTCATCAGCAAACAATCACACACCAACTATTTATCATCAAGTCTTCTGTCCCTGACCCTTAAAAAGATCTGATAGCTTCAAGTACTTAAGAGTACAACAATTCACGTTTCAGAATCTAATGCATTCTGGGTTATATTTCTAAAAGCAAACACCAAAAGTTTGTGATTGGTTTAAAACGTGATAAACAATGGAAATTCAACAAATGACCTAACTTTCATTTTGGTGTAGGATCAATGAGATTACCCATAGTCCTTCAGATTCTGAAAAGGCATAATCTTTTTTTAAACATATATTTCCCATGATTCATACTTACCACCATTAGTGTTGTTAACATTCCATCTGTATGTATATACTGTGGGACAGTTATCTGGTGTGATGATATCATATCCACACAAATCAGAGGGATCAAATCCACATGCAGATTCATAAATACCATCTACAATGAAAAACATTAGATGAGTGATTGTAAATAGGTAAATAAGGCTGATTTGAAATATACAATGCTTTGATTCTCACTTATAACATATATATGGCATTTAGTCAATTTCTTCATGTTCATGTATGCAATTCATAAATTAATGATCAGCACTTGTATTTTAAATTAAATAATTATGTTAAATATTAAATTATTTATAACAGTTTAACATTGAACTGATGATTGTTGCAAGCTCAAAACTTACCATTACAACCACCTGTTGATACTTCAACATTATCCACAGCAGTTATCTGAGTGTTCCAAACAGTAGTTGTATGTACATATACTATTGCTATATTCCCAGTCACGGCACCCAAACTTATACATTTCTTTGTCCACTGATCAGCTTGACTAGTTGTTGTCCATAAAATATTGATGTCACTATATTCTATGCTTCTCATTGTAGTATTACCAGATGGTTCACTAATCCATCCAACTTCAAATTTTGTATAACGCGAGTTCAAATAGTCAAATGTAACACTCTCTGTACCATAAGCTTTGAAAATTTTTGTGAAAAGATAAGTCTGACTACCTTCTTTTGAACTGTCACTTGTAGCATAAAAGTAACTTCCTGAAATAAATAAACTTTTTTAAAAGTCTAATTTTTCCAATGTTAAATACAATTTTGGAAAGAGTATAAATTTAGTATGCTTGTTAACTTATTCACTTTGTCCCTATACACTAAAATCCAACTCATATTTTCCAGCAGTATATTTAACCACCTTTGCAATAAGAAAATAATGTTAATACAAATTGACAGCAAAATAGGTCAAAGTTGAATCTTCTCTTATGTGAAAACATGAACATATTTTGGAAAAAGTAGATATTTTCACATTTATTTTTTTACATATAAGTCTGTTTTAACAACCAAAACATTGTTATATTTTACCTGCAATGGCATTATTTGGAACACCATTAACTTGACCTCTGACCCACTTCACACTGTAATCATTCCAGGTAACAAGATAACCACATGACCCATAGGAAAAGTCACATGAAGCAAGATCTGAAATTACATAAAGAAAATGTATATTTGTCCATTTATTAAACATACTTTCATTACAAAGACAACTCATTCTATTTATGAAAAATCTAAATTAAGTCTAGTCAAATCAACAAATTTTCATAAAAATCACTTAATTTTAAATGTCCTCCAATATTTAATGAATGATATTTCTTTGAGCAAAAAGGTGTTCTTTTCCAAGCTAATATGTGTTTTGTAAATTTTAAGATTTCCATACCAACAGATTCAAACTATCTTTCAACATTCTGATATTGATAATCATAGGTTTTGAGTATCCATGTTAAGAATTTGTATAGGTAAAACAGCCCTGAACGGAAGTCTCATAATGACTTAAAAGTCTGTCCAAATGGCGGAAACAATATCCAGACGTCATTATTTTTGTTTTTCTACCAAAATAACCCAAACTGAATAATCATAAGCAAGGATGACAAATGCGACTATACATGGTACCTATAGGACTCAGAGTCATAATGATCAATTTATTAAGAAAGGAAGAGAAGTGACACACAAAATAAAATCTACTCGTTTAAAAGTATAGATATGTACATTTACAAGTCTTTGGAACATTCAAATACGACATATAAGATTAACTTTAGTCTCTTTTGCTGTTTTTTTATTAATCGAAAAATTGTTTTTTTTTATCAACAAAATTTCTTAACAGTTACAGACTTTGCCAGGAGGGTTTTCAACCCAAAATAAGTTAACACATGTATTGATACTCATTTGCATAAGGTCAATTTCTATCTGATGCAGCTAATACCATAGTTTTTTTTTTTAAAGTATAAAAAACAAGAATGTGTCCCCAGTACACGAATGCCTCACTCGCAATATCATTTTCTATGTTCAATGGACCGTGACATTAGGGTAAAAACTCTAATTTGGCATTAAAATTAGAAAGATCATATCATAGGGAACATGTGTACTAAGTTTGAAGTCAATTGGACTTCAACTTCATCAAAAACTACCTTGACCAAAAACTTTAACCTGAAGCGGGACAGATGGACGAGCAAATGGACGGACGAACGGATGGACGGACGAATGGACGCACAGACCAGAAAACATAATGCACCTCTACTGTCGTAGGTGGTATCGTAGGTGGGGCATAAAAATCAATTTTATCAAGGATTATTTATTCACAGCTAGTTTGACAAGAAATGGTCTTTAAAAATAATTTGAAAACAAACTTACGAGGACAATCTTCCTCTGTTACTAGAACATCATCTATAGCAATGTCACCAAGGGGACCATCTCCATGGACTGCTACAAAAGTTAATTCTACATCTTTGCCAGCTGGTATAGTAAGTGGCATGCAAACCTGTTTCCAATCATCCAACTGGGGACCAGTTAAAGTCCAGACTGTTGTAAGAGAATTATCTCCCTTATCTTTGGCTTGAACCAATAATGTGCCTGTATCATTACCATACATATGATATTTAAACTGAAGTTTCTGACTTTCTGTTGCTTTGAATTCTGGGAAGGTTAAGGCTGTTGCATCACCAAGGCTACCATATGTTGCTTCAGCATACATATAATATCCTGAAATATACAGAAATTTTCAACTTTCAAAATTAAAAATTCATTCAAAATTTAAAAATTTCTTATGCAATGGATTATTGCTCAGGTAATTGAGTTGAAAAAATACTTGGGTACAGAACTAACATAAAATGATTCTGATAGGCCTTTAAATTGTCTATCGTAATGTTAACATCTTTAACTTATAACTACTGTAAAAGCAGTGGAGGATTTGACAATTTTGTGGGTTTTTTTTTGTGGAAAGAATATATCCATGAAATTAAAACCTCCAAAAAAATGTAACCTTCATATAATACCACTTCCATTTAATGGAAACCACACAACTAAATCCCTAAAAAATCTTATAAAGAGACAAAACCACAATTTTTTCACACTTCTAAAAATTAATGTTTCTACTGTATTGTGATTAAAGCTAGCTATACAGTACCATCACTGTCTGAGTCTGGTCCAGTCTGTTTAGACATTGTTGGTCCACTATGTCTGATCCACTTATAAGTGTGTGATGGAAGTGTACAAGTACAGTTCACACTGTAGCCACAGATAAATGGTTGGTCAAATCGACATTTCTCTTCTGATATTCCAACTGTAAATTATGATTAAAACATATACTATAACTTCATGGATAAAAATAACCACACATTTAAACTTTTTTTATGCTTGTAATGCTATAAGTGAACCAACACATGAAGTATGCTTGTTCAAAAATATTTTACATTGTGTCTACTTTAAAGTAATTATCTAGGTTTTCTTTGAATAATTTAAAGAATGAAGACTTATGGATGCAAAAATTAATAAAATGAACAACTAAATACTCTATATCTTCAAGACATTTTGACTTGATTTAGTTTTTGCATTTCACAAAAAGGTGTATTTGAAAAATCAACCATTCGTTATAACGCATTTCAAAATGTGTGCAATTGTTAAAAAAAACTGAGCCAAAATATAACCAGAATGTTTTATGCCATTATCGTATTAAAAAATCTATATTATTTTGATTACCACTATTTTATGAGTTTGTACTTTGATTTTACTGACTGATAATTTCTTTTCTAAGCACAGATGAGTGATATGAAAAATTATCTCTAGAAACTAAGGGCACACATGCTGTTGTCAATGAAATTAACAACGGTGTCATAGGTTAAATAGCGATAAACAGATTATCATTTGTCATCTCAACTCGTTGCAGTACCAGCTCAAATGAGAAAATCAATCTCGTTAAGATGACCAATGATAATCTATAAATATAATCTTACAATGACATGGTTCATCTGACACTGTCACATTATCAATAGCAATCACTGCATCATCACCGCTGCTCCGGGATGCTACAAACTCCAGCAACAAATCTCCTTCCTGTGCAAGGGGTACACAGGACATAAGCCATCCTTCATCTTGTTCACCCTCTCTCTTCCATAATGAAGATCTCTGACCATTGCCATTTACTGAGGAAACTTGTAGAGAACCTACATCGCTGCCACCAAAGTAGGCGTAAAATTGTAATGTTGACATGGAAGAAGATGTAAATTTTGGTGACAGGAGTCTGGCTGAATCTCCTTCATTTCCATTTTTATTCTGGTAGTAGAAATATCCTATACATAAAAATATAAATATAAATACTTATTGACTGCATATGTTTAAAATTGTAATATATTGTCTTTCATGTAAATGTACCAAGCTGAACTATAAATTCAAAAAAAATCTATCTATCTGTCTTAAAAATATAAAAAATAAAAAAATATATATATATATAGATATAAGGAAGATGTGGTGTGAGTGTCATATATATATTAGTAAAAGTGATGAATTGAAACAGTTATTATCTTTTAATAATTTTCTTATATGTTACCAGTATACGGATTCTACTTAACTTTTTGCCTGAAGAATTTATTTTTTTCCATTTTTTATTCTAATGGATAAAATACTCTACTTGAATTAATTTTCAAAAAATCTTTCAGTGTCAAAAAGTAATGTTACCATGAAATTACTAGATTTGTAATAGGTAGTCTACCTATATACTTATCTACAATATTTTGCAGTACCTATAAAAGTGCAAAATAAAGCAAAACTCTGAAATTAAGGAATGATCATGAGTACTGTAGTTGAAGAGTTGCTGTCTTCAATTGGCAAATTTACAGTCACAAATGCATTTTACTGGTAATACATATCAGAGACAGGAAGATGGAAATTTTAGATTGTTATCGGTTATAACTGAATTAATGTGTAATTAGTTTTCTAATTGAATTGATTTCCATTTGTTATTTTGGGCATTTCATAACTGACTATGCTGTATTGGCTTTGCTCATTGTTGAAGCCATACCATTTCTTCTTTTTTTATATTCAATACTGTTATTGCCGAGTTGAGTCATTATTTTCTGTTATTACTCAATTTTTGTGTAATTTCATACTGTTATTGCTCAGTTACATACTCAGTCTGATTTATATTTCTAGAGAGAATCTCTCGTACTTACCAATAGAGTTGCCACTAACATCAGAAGAAGGTAGATTCCGTCCTGATGAAGAGAAACTTTTAAACTGCCAGGTTGTATTTCCTTTAATACTTTCTATGGTATAGTTGCATGCCTCTTTATTACTAAAAGTACAGTTGACTCCTGGTTCTTCTTCATCT
Source organism: Mytilus edulis (assembly GCA_019925275.1). Lineage (NCBI taxonomy): Eukaryota > Metazoa > Mollusca > Bivalvia > Mytilida > Mytilidae > Mytilus > Mytilus edulis. Next base: position 66,573,490 of record CM034362.1, read on the forward strand.
GCTGGGCATACAAAGTCTGATACGGAATCTGTAAAAATATTTTTGTAATTAATCAGAATTTAAAATCAGTATTACCTATTAACTTCTGTATTTTGCAGTGTACTAATTTGCATGTTTTATGAAAATATGTTTTTTTGTTAGGATTATAAATTTATCTGTATTGGGTTATTAAACTATAGAATATTAACTTATTGATAATAAAGACTCATATGGGTACCTCATCTTTAATGTAAAAAAAAACTGATCATGTTGGCTTAAGAAATTGTAAAATGTCTACCCTACAAAGTTACCAAATTATAAAGTCTCTTTAGCATTTGAGTGATCTTACCATTAAGATATTTGGTGAAAAACTTAATCATTGACAGATGTAAAACATCAACTTCTTTGTTAATCTCTAACACCATATGGTTCTGTGACTCTTTTCACAAAAAATCTCATAATTAAAATTCATCATAAATTATACTGAAATGTGTATGACTTATTAGTATTTTTACACTAAGATTTTTAATGACTTTTACACTAAGATTTTTAACACTGAGATTTTCACACTAAGATTTTAACATTAAAATTTTTTTACACTAAGATTTTTAACACTAAGATTTTTTGTAAAAAGAGCCCCCGATAACCTAGAGTTAATACATACTACATGTTCCCCTCATAAGTTTAATTTCATCCAGAGCTATATCTCCTGTGAATGATGAACCCTTTATTCCAATAAACTGAATCTGAAAAAAACAAAACATATCAAATATATTATATAATCAAATTTCTAAAAAAGATAAAAAGGAACTGCAGAAACCAACACCTCCTAAATTTTGTGTTGTAAAAATGGATACTGACATATTTTCCTGAAATCGCAATAATTAATCTCACATTTTTCTTCAATAGTAAAAAATCGCAATAATGAATTAACACAATAATTTTTGAATTTACAGTAAATGGTATTCAAGCCTATATACCTGTAATGATGAAACAGCTTGAATATCAATACTGGCAGAATGCCAAATGTTTCCATGATCGTACTTCTTAGACCAAACAACAGTCCCACTCCAATCAGTACTACTTCTAACTTTAACTTGAAGCTCATTTACAGTAGAACCATACATGTGGTAATAGAAAGAAAGGCATCTCGGAGTTGCTGCAAATAAATCAGAAAAATCATACAAATTCTTTTAAGAAAAATAATTTAGTAATTGTGTATAATTTGTAATTTATCAAGTGCTGTTGGAATCTATTATACAGTTATCTTTAGAGTTAGGGCTTTTCCTGTACAGGTTTTTATTGTATATATGAAAGTTGGAAGATGCGGTATGATTGCAAATGAAACAACTATAATAAATATAGGTCACTGTAGGGCAAAAGTCATACTGCTTAGTTGGCTATAGAAGTCTTTGTGTGTTATTTTATAAGTGCATCTTGCTTTTGATAAAGGTATTAAAAGTGGAAGGGTTGCAATCTTAAATAAATCTTACAATCAAAGGTAACATTTGTGTTCAGTGAAGCTGTCATACCAGTTGACCCACTACTGGTTTCTATAAATATATAATAACTTGAACTGCTACCATCATGACCAGTGCAGGGACCAGTAGCAGTGGATGGTGTACAACCCTGAAATATCACAAACATACATATGTTTCTTCATAAATGCATAAAAATTAAAAAAATTAAATATGTCAAAACATCTATGTTTCTGATCTTAAGATTAAATGAACAGATTTTTTTTATCAAATTTTTATCAACATTTTTCTTTCATTTTTTTCTCAACATTTTTTTTCATTTTTTTCTTTAATTTGACTGAAAAGGGACAGCAACTCTATTGATTTATCTCTTGAGAGACTATACTTCAAATTTTCTTATTCTGTTGTATAGCAATTAAGATTACAGAATCAATGATGCACAATACATTTTATTTTAATTTTTCTAAAATATTCAAATGTATTGTGCTAAGAAAAGAAGCTGTCTTTGGTTTGACTTCACTTGGCATCAAAAACAGGACTTCCTGCACTTAATGAGAGCCGCTACCAGACAAATAGATTGTTTCTGTGGATTAACCAGCAATCAATCAGGTAATACTATTTATAACATTTTTCTAGTTTCAAAACTCTACTTGATGATACTTACAAAACGCCTTAGCCAGTGCACTGATGACGATGATGAAGCTGACAAGAACATACAATCAGAGTTGAATGAACAATAGTACTCAGATATACCTGAAAAAAATATAACTTATATATTATAAAAATCTATATGAATATTAGTAAATTGCACCCCTTCAGGTTAATGAGGGTTTTCAATTCATTTTTTGATTGCAAATGGCTGCAAATGATTGGTCTAGATATTTACTAAAATTAGCAAATGTGATGCAGAAATATAATTTAATTGTTTGTTAGCCTCTCCATTTCAATATTTATGATTTTCTCTTATGGCAGTATCTTTTTTAACCAAAAAAGAATAAGAATGTGTCCATAGTACACGGATGCCCCACTCACACTATCATTTTCTCTGTTCAGTGGACCGTGAAATTGGGGTCAAAACTCTAATTTGGCATTAAAACTAGAAAGATCATATCATAGGGTACATGTGTACTAAGTTTCAAGATTGGACTTCAACTTCATCAAAAACTACCTTGACCAAAAACTTTAACCTGAGGCAGGACAGACGGACCAACGGTACGACGGACAAACGGACACACAGACCGAAAAAAATTATGTGGGGCATAAAAATTTGCATCAATTCAAAATTTTAAAACTTTTGATTCTTTAAGGGGAGATCACTCAGACAATTTAGTTTTATAAAACTTAAGCTGGAATGTAAAGTTTATCTATCTGTTTTATTATGTAACACAAAAGAGGGAGATAATCCTTGATAATTTTATTTACTCAAAACACATTATAAAATTTATTTTCTCATATCTTATTTTAGAATTCTATCTTTATTAAGTTTTCCTACTATTTACACAAACATGCTTTTTCATTGTATAATCCTTACATAAGCTGATAATTTTGCACAACCCATGATTGAATTTCATGGGTAAAAAAAACCAATGAATTAAAATGTTCAGGTAGGTACAAATTTACTATAGGCTTATATGCAGATTATGGCAAAACTAAAAATCAAATATTCACAAAACTACAATTTTTATTAAAATCTATTTTTAGTCAATACAACCTTGACCTTAGACATAGTGACCTTAAAATTAATCAGGATCTTCCTTTTATTCTATGTGACCATATATCCAAGTTGCAATCCCATATGTAGTAATTGATTTGGTATCCAGATACCACTTTTTTGCACAAAGTTCAGTCTAATTTAGTCACTATGACCTTGACCTTATTAATCTAAAATCAATAGGGATCTTTCTATTGTTAAATGTAACCATTTATAATGCAAGTAAAAGGTTGCAGTCCCATATCTAGACTTTGGTTTAGCATCCAGAAAACCTTTTTCTTCACAAATTTAGCTCTATTTTTAGTTACTAAATGACCTTGACTTATCCCGATACATCGTGCCATAATACTGTGCATTCATCATTATTTATGGAATACCAAAAACCTAATTTCATTTTCTACTGATCCGTTAATATAGTTTTATTCAAAGCCCAGAAGACAAAGCATTCAAGACAGTATTATTTTCCCTAAATTCATGATACTGTGGTTTCATTTATTTTCATGGGCTCAAATTTTCGTGAATTGAGGAAAGCTTGCTTTTTTTGTGGATACTTGATTTCGTGGTTTTACCAATGTCTGCATACAACCTTATAAAATATTTGTAATTCATTAAACATTTAAAATCATGGTTCATCTGTACCCATAGAACCCACATAAATTGGTATCCAACGAATTATAATGAATCCACAGTAATCATATCCACAAACAAGAGGCTCTCAAGAACCTGAATCGCTCACCTGTATTTCAGAGGAGAAGATTTTTAAATGTTAACAAACTTGATGAACAAATTGTGTGAAATTGTCTTTTAAGGGCAATAACTCCTTAAGGGTCAATTGACAATTTTGGTAATTTAACTTTTTTGTAGAGCTTACTTTGCTGAACATTATTGCTGCTTACAGTTTATATCTATCTATAATGATATTCAAAATATTAACAAAAAACTGCAAAATTTCGTTAAACTACCAATTCAGTAGCAGCAACCCAACAATGGGTTGTTCGTTTCATCTGAAAATTTCAGGGGCTGATACATTTTGATCTATTGAACAGTATATGCCCATGTCAGATTTGCTCTAAAAGCTTTAGTTTTTGAGATATAGGCCAAAAACTGCATTTACCCCTATGTTCTATTTTTAGCCATGGCTGCCATGGTTGTCGATGGATCAAAACTTCCGATACAATTTATAAACTAGATACCCTAAGGAACATTTAGTTAAAGTTTGAAGGTATTTGGCTTAGTAGTTTCAGAGGAGAAGATTTTTAAATGTTAGCATACTTGATGAACAAATTGTGTAAAATGGTCTTAAAAGGGCAATAACTCCTTAAGGGGTCAATTGACAATTTTGGTCATTACCTTTTTTTGTAGATCTTACTTTGCTGAACATTAATGCTGTTTACAGTTTATATCTATCTATAATAATATTCAAGATAATAACAAAAAACTGCAAAATTTCCTTAAAACTACCAATTTAGTAGCAGCAACCCAACAATGGGTTGGTCGATTCGTCTGAAAATTTCAGGGCTGATAGATCTTGACCAATTGAACAATTTAACCCCATGTCAGATTTGCTTTAATAGCTTTAGTTTTTGAGATATAAGCCAAAAACTGCATTTGACCCCTATGTTCTATTTTTAGCCATGGTGGCCATGTTTGTCAATGGATCAAAACTTTCGGATACAATTTATAAACTAGGTACCCTAAGAACCATTCAGTTAAAGTTTGAAGGTATTTGGCCCAATAGTTTCAGAGGAGAAGATTTTTTAAATAGTTTACGACGACAGACAACAACGATGACGGACGCCAAGTGATGGCATAAGCTCACATGGGGCCCGAAGGGGCCCCCATGAGATAAAAATTGAATCCATATTATTTTGTGTATGCATGCAGACATACCTGGTAGGCATCTCACACCCACATCATAGGCATGGCTAAGAACAGCATATTTTTGTTTAGAACATTGCTCCAGCCTTGATTCAGAACCAGTACAATACAAATTGGTATACCATACAGGTACTGTGCTATCTGCTTGTCCAAAATATCCATACTGATATGGTATTGCACCTTCTCCGCTAAAATGAAAATTTGCTGATTAGTACCTTTGTTTATTGATTGATGTTTGAATTTAATGCCACTTTGAGCCCAGTGGCTTTAAAATAACAGCCAGTTATATATCTATGGAGGAAGCTTGGATGCTTGAAAGAAACACAACATAAATTGCAGGAAAACTGGCAGTACTAGTCAATTAAGATTAGAGTGAAATACACAACCTACTTAAAACACTCGGCCACCAAGGCTCAAACTATATTTTTTACAAAACAGAAATTAAGGGAAGAATAGGTAGGAAATTGTGTCCAGAACATATTTGTTTATAGATGAAGCCTGCTCTTCTAACGGTGAGCTCTCCCATTATGCCATAAAACCAATATTTATTAGATGACAGATTGCACTTGTCTCCCCTGACACCAAATTTTATAGATGACACCAGCCTGTAGGAAAGTAAAACCTCACATGAAACCAACTGTTATGCTAGCCTTTAAGACCTCACCTAATATAAAAATTAAAGATGACACCAGCCTCCCAGATAGTAAATCTATAACTCTCACCTGAATCCTAACACTCTGCAGATGACACTAGCTTCTCTTGTAGTAAATATTGAATTAGATGTAGATATGGTTCCCCATACTCCATTTATTTTTATTTCTACTCTTCCTTCTAAACAGTTAGATCCATTAACAAGCCGCAATTCTACAAAAAATAATTTTTACGACAAATTATGTATTAAGTATTTCTCCTTGGCTTGTGAAAGTGTAATTATTAAAATGGACCAAATATTTACAGCTAAATCTAAGAGAAAACGATATAATGAAATCTGAATTCATTTCTAAACAGAATCTGTTTAACCCTTAGACTGCTGCATTCATTTCTATTATACTTTTGTGTATTGCTGAATAAAATTTTAATGGGATTAATCACTGATGAAATAAACATGTTCACTTACAATTGCTGTATCTTTGTAAATATTAAATATTCATCAATAAAAGTTATATTAAAAAAGTATTGTTAGATTCTGTATTTTTTTATTTATTTTATTTTTGTGTGAGTTTCTAGTCATTTTTTACCTGTACAGGTGCAAATAGAAGTAAACAAAGGTAAAATTATTTTTTTCCTGTTTTTATGTTTAATTAACGAACCCATTAATGTAAACACTTTACAAAAGTATCCATGACTTCAGAATTGAACCAATATAGTTTTAAATTTCTTTTAAGAACTAGTTCCATTGTGATTTTCAAAAGAAAAAAATTTCTTCTCGGAACAACGTCCTTTTTTGTGCAACTATTTCCGGTATTTTCCTCCGACTTTAACTGCGCCTTCTTTTACTTCCATGTACAAATATATTTATACTACAAGTTCATTTGTTATAGCTCTCATCAATAAATAATCTTGACAAACTTAAGGTTTATGACCCCTTCTGTAACCATTTTGGTACAAATTTTTCAAACTTCAATTGTATCAAAACTATAAATATAACTAGTAATAGAGATAGGCCATTTTGTACATACACCATGGGGAAACTTGACGAAAAGTATTATATTGATTCACATTTGAAAGGCGCAATGATAAACATAGCAAATCCTGTTTATGTCATTCATTTAGAACAAGGTCTGTGGAATTCCCTTAATTCTCATTTTAAAAGTCTTCTGTTCGCAGTTTTGCTAGAATGTTTCTATTTCCATCTATTATATCTTTTGTTCTTGTCCAAATCCTTAGAATTGACTGCCGCTGTTAAATCGTTATCATTGAAATATTTCTGAACGTGTTGGCCATTACTTCAAATAATATCCGCAATTTTGTCACTTTTTTCATCAAAAATTTTCACTTTCGATTATATCCTTTATACCTAATTTAAAGTTAAGCGACACTCGAAAGAACACAGATTTTTCACCGATCAGAATCCATACAAGTCAAAGCTGTCGCAATCTCATGAATATTGACTCCACCCATTCCATGGTAACTGTGTAAACAAATGAGTTGGAGAAATGACTACAGTCGCGCGTAGCAGTAGCAGACTGATTTTTTGGAACGACAACAGCCACGCGTAGCAGTCTAAGGGTTAAGGTAGATAACTGTAGATTCATTTATTTTCATGGGTATCAATTTTTCATGGATTGAGGAAAATTTGCAATTTCGTGGATATTAGCTGTTTATATAGATTTCATGGTAAACTCAATCTCTGAAAACAAAACCCATAGAAATTTTTATTTCGTTGAACATTTCAATTAGTGGCTCACATGTATCCAAGTAACCCACAAAAATTGGTATCCAATGAATAATAATGAATCTACAGTAAAATAACTGTATACTGACTTTATAGAGTTATCTCCCTGTAGTGTTAGGTACCACCTTAACTGTATACTGCCATCTTGGATTGCTAAATAAGAGTACACAATGGGTCTTGTATTTTGGTTTACTTAGCTTTGCTGAATACACAGTAGATAATCTTATATACAGGAGTATTCTATGTTAAATTGTCTTACCTATATTACTAGGGACAGGAGTGGTAGGTATTCTAGTAGTATAAGTGGCATTGTGTGGCAGCAGTGTCGTCATCATGGTGGTAACATTGGCTGATGGCGTACTAGTCAGTGTTGTATCTTAAACATTAAATATTGCATTATTACATTACACAATTGCCAGGCATTATCTGTCTTGCTAAATAACTTAATGTGGACTCATTTATTTATTTTTATGGGTACCAATTTTCATGGATTGAAAACAAAATTACACTTTCGATGATATTAAATTTCGTGGTCTTGCTAAAGTCTGCATACACAAATGCCTATGAAACTTGTAGTTCATTGAACATTGAAATTCAGGATTACCCTGTACTCACAAAAATTGGTATCCAACAAATAATAATGAATCAACAGTAAATAAAAACAGAGGTCTTAAAGCTGGACATCATCTAATTGTGTTTTCCTATTATTTGAACAAGAATTCTAAACACAACATTTCAATAATCTTTTATAAAATAATTCTCTTTATCGGATATGTCAAAACAGCTCTGGAAAAAACTAGCAAAAATGTGTTGCCATGCTGAGCATATGAGCATACACCACTCAAGGTCATACGGTATCAGAAACAAGAAAACGTCTGACAAATGTGAAAAGTATTATCATTCTTGACTACCCATTAGAGTCTGGCACCAAGGGTCCGGAAACAGTCATATTTACCAGTCTTGTCCTAAACTGAAAGTATTATGTCCTAAACGTGTAATTGGGCTTTAGGTCAAATTTTATTTTTCAACAGAAATTTTTTTGGTCATTTCATTGAGATTGAGTTTCAAAATCGCCATTTTGAACATATTTTGTTTTGTTATGGACTTTATGTAATTAAACTGCCACTCAAGTGTTATAATCCTGAGGGCCCGCCTAATAACTATATTAATGCCTCGTGGAGCTATAGGCTAATGATCACTAATATCTTAACCTGTGTTTTTAATTCACACCTGCCTATTAATCACAATCTCCAAACTAATATTATAAAGAAATTAAAATTCCATACCAATTGTCTTTATCATTTAATTACTTTTCAGCTAAGACAATTGTCAATTATGATTTAAAATTAAATCAAAACATGATTTAATTTACGTAGAAAAAAGTATGTTTTCACTACTAACACACATGCTTTGTTTACTATGTAATACGCATGCTTGAAATTGTCTTCCACAGATAAGACACTAAATTGTAAATTTAAAATGATCATTAATATTCTTACACTATTACAGGTAAAATATTAAAAAAGCCCATGATTTCCTGTGAATTTGATAAACAAAACTAATCCTGGAAATGAGTCCGGAATTGTTCGTTCTAGTATTGTCGCATTACATCCAGTTAAGACTTCGGAATCGAAAGAAACGTAAGCGATGACTGAGAAAATTATCATTTTGAGTCATTAAAATCATTTTATTTTTTAACTGTTGCCTTCCCTTAATTGCTCTTGAATGATTTTAGGAAAATGGTAGGATAAATCATGCAGAAAATGCGATGCAACAGTGAAACAAGTTCGTTGATGCTACAGGTATGAGAATACTCATGAAGTAATGAGATTTTGACAATCTTTTTTGGAAAAGAGGCACCAACTTGTAAGTTATATGAAAATGACCAAAATTAGGTGAAGAAATTTGTTTAAGTGTTGTTATTTGGCTTCTGTTTCATATACAACACTTCCTGTTTTATTAATACCACATCTGGATAAGGGGTCTTTATTTCTATATCAAATATTTTTGGTCATTTCTTTTCTTTTCATAATCATTTTTATTCATTATTCCAGCTATATTTCATCCATTTTTCTCTATATCTTATACATCTTTGGTCCATTATTCTCTACCTCCCTCCCCCCCTCATTTTTATGTAATCTAGTCCCATTAATATCTATTTTGTTATGAATTAGCCTCATTCAGATTCTCATATCTAGACAATAACTTACAGTTGAGACAATGCTGTTCATCAAATCCATTAGCACAATCTTGGTAACCATTACACAGTTTATACACAGATATACAATCTGCTGCATTCATAGAGCATTGCACATGGTCTGTAGGACAGTCTGAAAGAAAATAACACACAATCTAGGTAATGATTACACAGTTTATACACAGATACACAATCTGATGCATTCATAGAGCATTGCACATGGTCTATAGGACAATATGAAAGTAAATAACACACAATCTGGGAGACCATTACACAGTTTATAATAAACAGATACACAATCTGATGCATTCATAGAGCATTGCACATGGTCTGTAGGACAGTCTGTAAGAAAATAACACACAATCTGGGAGACCATTACACAGTTTATAATAAACAGATACACAATCTGATGCATTCATAGAGCATTGCACATGGTCTGTAGGACAGTCTGTAAGAAAATAACACACAATCTGGGAGACCATTACACAGTTTATAATAAACAGATACACAATCTGATGCATTCATAGAGCATTGCACATAGTCTATAGGACAGTCTGTAAGAAAATAACACACAATCTGGGAGACCATTACACAGTTTATAATAAACAGATACACAATCTGATGCATTCATAGAGCATTGCACATAGTCTATAGGACAGTCTGTAAGAAAATAACACACAATCTGGGAGACCATTACACAGTTTATAATAAACAGATACACAATCTGATGCATTCATAGAGCATTGCACATAGTCTATAGGACAGTCTGTAAGAAAATAACAAAGCAGCCACTACCTAGGAAGGTACTTTAATTAAAATTTGATGGGTGGTGGTTATTTACGAAAGATTGCTTTAACATTTAAATGAAATATCCAATTTAAAATGTATGCATGGTGGGGTCAAATAAAAAGTGCCTTCGCTCCCCCCATACATTTATTCTTGGAAAAGCTCTAAATAGTCATGGTAAAAAAATGAAAACTTAAAATTATTTGATTTTTCTTTGTATATGCATTCAGGCTTTAATGAAGTAATTATAGATCAGTGGAATACAAGGACTGTATTCAAGTTAACAGAGCTGCCAAGTCTCACACATTAAGCGTGAGACTCGCGCATGTTCATGCTTTTTTGGCGGCATTTTCCATTCATCAATTGTTTTTTCTCTTTTCTCTTTTCAATTTTGGCAAAATCTCACGCATTTGCTTCATGAAAAGTTTGCAAAAACTGGGTTTACTTACGCTCAATGTCTGTTGTGTAAATAGCCCTGAAACCAGAACGATAGATACTGCCATCGGAATGGAAGTATACCATCATCTTATTGGCTGTTGACTCTACTACTCTTTGTCCACTCAAATCTCCTCTCAAGTGGACCAATAACAAATCACTACTCGTTAGTCCATCAAATACCTATAAAATAGGGCAAGCATATATACGTCTTCAATCAAATTTACACTAATGTATCACAGAGAAAAAATATGGTTGAAAGCTGTCAACATATATTTGTTCCGCCTAACAATAGTACCATAGGAACCTTTGTTATAAACAATGCCATATTATGTCCCAGTTTGAACAAATATTCTATAACGTTTTTTCTGTAAGGAAAAATATAATATTTGTACCTGTGGAAATAATATTATAGAAAAATTAGTTTGCTTTACTTAAGAGAAACACTCAGAATTATTCGGAAATCAACCAAGACTTTAATTTTTGAAAAAAATAAAATAGTAGGAGCACTGTGAATGTGTGAATGGCAATATCAGGTTAATATTATGTTAATTTTGCATTAAATTACAATTGATATACCCTACCCTTGCTGACAAAAAGTGGAATCGAAAACAAAACACTCCCATTAGCATATACCGCCTTCTTAATAAACCAGTGGGATATAAAACACAATAGACCCATTAGCAGTACAAACTAGAGGCTCTAAAGAGCCTGTGTCGCTCACCTTGGTATATGTGAATATTAAACAAAGGACGCAGATAGATTCATGACAAAATTGTGTTTTGGTGATGGTGAAGTGTTTGTACATCTTACTTTACTGAACATTCTTGCTGCTTACAATTATCTTTATCTATAATGAACTTGGCCAAGTAGTTTCAGTGGAAAATGTTAGTAAAAATTTACAAATTTTATGAAAATTTAAAAAAATTGACTATAAAGGACAATAACTCCTTTGGGGGTCAATTGACCATTTCAGTCATGTTGACTTATTTTTCTTAAAATCTTACTTTTCTGAACATTATTACTGTTTACAGGTTATCTATATCTATAATAGTATTCAATATAATAACCAAATTCACCAATTCAGGGGCAGCAACCTAACAACCAGTTGTCCAATTCATCTGAAAATTTTAGAGCAGATAGATATGGACTTGTTAAACAATTTCTTCCACTGTCAGATTTGCTCTAAATGCTTTGGTTTTTAAGTTATAAGCCAAAAACTGCATTTTACCCCTATGTTCTATTTTTAGCCATGGCGGCCATCTTGGTTGGTTGGCGGGGTCACCGGACACAATTTTTAAACTAGATACCCTAATTATGATTTTGGCCATATTTGGTGAAATTTGGGCCAGTAGTTTCAGAGGAGAAGATTTTTGTAAAAGATAACTAAGATTTACGAAAAATGGTTAAAAATTGACTATAAAAGGCAATAACTCCTAAAGGGGTCAACTGACCATTTTGAACCTGTTGACTTATTTGTAAATCTTTCTTTGTTGAACATTTTTTCTTTTTACAGTTTATCTCTATCTATAATAATATTCAAGATAATAACCAAAAACAGCAAAATTTTTCTTAAAATTACCAATTTAGGGGCAGCAACCTAACAACGGGTTGTCAGATTCATCTGAAAATGTCAGGGCAGTTAGATCTTGACCTGATAAACAATTTTACCCCTGTCAGATTTGCTCTAAATGCTTTGGTTTTTGAGTTATAAGCCAAAAACTGCATTTTACCCCTATGTTCTATTTTTAGCCATGGCGGCCATCTTGGTTGGTTGGCGGGGTCACCGGACACAATTTTAAAACTAGATACCCTAATAATGATTTTGGCAATGTTTGGTTAAATTTGGCCCAACAGTTTCAGAGGAGAAGATTTTTGTAAAAGTTAACGATGACGGACGCAGGACGACAGACGACAGACGACGGACGACGCCGGACGCCGGACGCCAAGTGATGAGAAAAGCTCACTTGGCCCTTTGGGCCAGGTGAGCTAAAAAGCCATTTAGCTCTAGCTTGTTTCAGCACTGTAATACTTACATTCACATAATCACAGCAGCTTTCCGTATTGAAATGGGTGAAGGTCAACACTACGGTGTAACCAATTGGTGCCACAATATAGTAATTACAACTCTGGTAATTTGGATAGTTTCCAGGATAATTTGGGGATGTCAAAGTTCCTGTAAGTCCAGTGAAATATCCACCACATGCTACAACAATTAAACAGATTGTATTTATTTGAAAAATAGTCTTTTTCATATTTGTTTTTCATTCATTTTATTGTACCTAAGTAAGGCCATTAGTTTTCTTGTTTGAATTGTTATACATTTGTGATTTCATAGCATTTTATAGCTCACTATGTGGTATGGGCTTTGGTCATTGTTGAAGGCTGTACAGTGACCTATAGCTGTTAATTTCTGTGTTATTTGGTCTCTTGTGGAGAGTACTCTCATTGGCAATCATACCACATCTTCTTTTAAATACTTATATCTATACAAGGAGTAGGAGGGGTGTCATTCCAAATTCCTGAAAAAGTAAGCAGTCTTTACCAGATGTAATTTTAAGACAAAATCCCAAGGTTAATGGAAAATAGAGGCAATAGAACCCTAAATTTCATTGATACCAATTATGCAGTCCATACCATTAGTAGTTTTGTCAGTCATTTTTTAAGATACTGATGCTCTATACAAAGCTTAGCTTTATAGCGGCATACATTTTTTATTGTTGGAGGAAGCAAGAATTTCTAAAAAGAAACACATACAACCTTCATCCTAAAAATTGGCAATCGATAGTCAATTAAGACTGGTGTCAAGGAGGGGGATTCAAACTCACAGCCTCAGTGTTGAGTCATGTTGACAGGCTAGTGATTACTGCAGAAGAGCTACTTAGATTTAAAACTTAACATTTTTGAAAATAATATCCTTTGAATCGTTTTAAACAAGCTGAATTTTAAGATTTCTGAGTAGATTGTTTGTCTAGGTCTGTGTGGAATGCTTGTGTATACGAGGTTGGGGATAGCTATCATTTCTCTTTTCACTGATAACCTTTCTTGAGACTGTGTATTCATTGTACTTCAAAGGATACTAATTTTTGTGGCTGTCATGAGTGAAGATGTACCATGAATTAAAAAATCAAGGAAATAATAACTTCAAATAGGCTAGTATGCACATTTTTCAAAATCAACAAAAATTGGTTCAATGAAAATAAATAAATCAATGGTAGATGTGATTAACCTTACCTCCTGGTGAAGTGGTGGTTGGTGTCCAAGGTGTTGTGTAATTGGTGTGACCTGTTGGTTGCCATGGTGTTGTGAAATTGGTGTGAACTGAAAATAAAAATCTTGTATCAGTGTTATGGTAAAATTGAGAATGGAAATGGAGAATGTGTCAAAGAGACAACAACCCGACCATAGAGCAGACAACAGCTGAAGGTCACCAATGGGTTTTCAATGTAGAGAAAAACTCCCGCACTCGAGGAGTTCTTCAGCTGGCCCCTAAACAAATATGTTTACTAGTTCACTGATAATGGACATCATACTAAATTCTGAACTATACACAAGAAACTAAAATCAAAAATTAAAATGCCAGCATTAATGTCTCAGTCTAGAATTCATCTTCTAGATTTTGACTGAATTATCAATAAATATGTGTCAGAAAAATATATAGATTGCTATTGCTCTACTTATCATGTTGGCATATTGATATATAACTCATATAAGGATATTAAAGGAAATTAAGAGAGTTATCTACCCTCAGTTTGCTGGTGACAGTGGATCTTAAAGGCACAACAAATTTATTTACTGTGGATTCATTATTATTCATTGGATACTTAAATTATAGTGGGTTTAGTGAGAACAGGTGAACCATGACTTTAAATGGCAACAAAATACAAATTTCTAAAAAGTTGTATCCAGACTTTGGCAGAAATGAAATATTCACGAAAATGCAAGGTTTCTTTAATCAATTAAAATTGGTACCCATTAAAATATATGGATCTGCAGAAAAATGAAGAACGACCCAATTAAGGGATTTCCAAAGGCTTGTGAATCATTCTATAGTTTAATGATCGAGATCTTACAATATTAAAGACCAATTGAAATACTAATTAAATACTATAATTTTCATATAAAATAGCCATTTAAGGATGTTCGCTTGTCACATTTTGGAATTTTTGTCAGATTTTCAGAAACCTCTGGTTTTATCCATTTGAATGCCTTAAAAAATTTTGCCAATGGACCCCCATTTTTCTTTTTATAAATCTTTTACATGTATAATTATAAGCCGTTTGTAAAAGTCTTATAAAATCTTATTTATTTTTTAATAGTTTTTGAGAACTTTCACTTGTCAATGATAAAGCTATGAAAAATCAAGAGAGAACATTTTCCTGCCAAAATTTCAATGGCTAATATCTCGAAAACAAGCACATTGACCTCTATATTTTCTTTCTTTTTTCATTCCTCAATTAATCCCCTATCAATATATACTAGTGGTATGGAAAGCTATTTTTTTTTAAACTGAGCAGCGAACTTCCTTAAAAACTGGATGGATTGATAAAAAGAGTAACCCTGAGGATGGACAAATAAAAGAACAGAGGGACAAACAAGCTTAAGGGTTGGAAGGGTCAACACAATAATTACAAATGAGGAGATATTTATTATGATATCAGGATAACATACTTGATGCATCTGAATAGACTGCTTGAAATCCTTTTCTAGTTTGTGAACCGTCTGAATAGAATTCAATAAACATCTGTCCAGAATAAGCTGTAACAGGGCTTGGTATTGAAGTTCCACAATATTTGGCTAGGCGTGTAGCACTTGATGATGACCCATCATAAATCTATATAAAAAAAAAATTAATTTAATTAAAATTGTGTTCTCTTCAATAAAATAAAAATAATTTAATATTTTCAGGCAAACATCTGACAATGAACAATAAAATGAAGTAAATGTTATGGATTTTCAATTAATTGATCAAAAATAGAATGTTAAAATACATTTTTCATTCTGCCATTTCTAGCCATTTTTTCATTATTTCTCAATTGAATTTATCTATTAATTAGATGCACACTGTTGTATATTGAACATTTGTTACCTATTATTTATAAGTTCATATCAATTTTTAAGTAAACATTCAATATTAAAGAGTTATGTAATTGGTGCAGCATACATTACATTCTAGTTATGTTTATTAGTGTAGACAACTAATATAGTACTGTAAATTCAGAAATTATTGCATGCATTTATTATTGCGATTTTGTCATTTTAGACTGAAATTTTATTTAATTTTTACGATTTTGAGAAAAATCCTGTTTAATTCATATAAAATATTTAAAAATGTGAGTTTAAATTATTGCGTTTATACCTCTGTCGCATTTTTGGCAATAATAAAAACCTCGCAATATTTCTGAATTTACAGTATTTAAATTCAATAATCTGCATCCTAACATGATGATTCAGCTATAAATTTATAACTGTCTTTTTAAAAACTTGTTATATTAAAACAGAGTAGCAAAAATCCTTATCTAACTTACTGTCACGTAATCGTATGAACAGCCACTGATTGAAGGCTCTACATTAAAATCAACAAACTGCAATGTTATTGGTAGCCACAATGGACTGTGTATACAGTAGTTGTGTCTCTCATTATTAGGATAAATGTTGGGGTAATTTGGTGACTCTATCCAGCCATAGGAGGCATAATGACTTTCGTCACATGAAGCTGCAATAAAACAAGATTCCATATGCTGAACAGTTTCATCCGCTTAAATAATGGAGTATCCAACATTTTTGACTGAAATAGATTTGGCATTTAATTTTCAAATTTTGACAAAATATTAACAGTAAATATTGACCACTTGACAAATAAACTTTTAAATCATAAAATTTGAACCACAAATGATATATATATTAATTTACAGCAATATCTTTTTTGAATATATAGCAGTTTGACAAACAGTAATTTTAATCATTGAGAAAGGAGTAGGTCCGGTAAGGACCGATTTTGGCCTCAAATTTCAGTTTCATCTGACGAAAGATTTTGACCACTTTTTAAACACTTAAGTGTCTATTTCATATGATTCAATTGATTTATGTGAAAGATTTTAACTTATTTAGTCATTAAAAACGATCCGATTCAAGCTCAAATATGAAAAATCAACCAAATATGCGAAAAAATTGTCACTTTTCAGATTGTTTTTGTCAAAAACGAAAGTGGCCGCATCTGTGTTCATCCTCAATCTTTATATATATATGTTATGTATTATCATCAAATACAACTTCCATTTCAAAATTTTGGATGAACACAAATGTGGCCACTTTCGTTTTACACGGAAACCGTCTAAAATTTAGCTAAAATGCTGGAATTGTGAAGATTTCACTAATTTAGCATAACTTAATGGTGCTAGTACCCAATATATGTGCATTGTATTGTCAAAAACAGCCTATATTTATGTAGCAGAACCATTCTTCTATCCAATAAATAACTAAAAGTTTATATTTTAACAATTTTGTAAAACTGCTATATTTTGGGGCCAAAAAGGGGTCTTACTGGACCTACTCCTTTGATCTCTCTTTGCTAACAGTATATATATTTGATTAAAATATTCAGCTAATTTCTTAAAAGTTAACACCCTTGGGTGTTCTTTAACTCCTTAATTTATATATCATGATTCAACTTTAATGAAAGTATGAAATATGGATGATGTAAATGCCACTATCAACAAAATCAATGATCCATGAAAATGAGGTCAAGTAAACTCAATTTGCGACCATCAAATCACCAATTGATGCCATTGGAGCTAAAATGCAATACAGTTATCTCCTTAAATTATTATACTTGGACTTACCAGTGGATGGTGTAGTTGTGTAATTACTTATTGTTGGCACAGGTGCTGGAAATATAAAATGATAATTCTTATAATTATAACAAGAAGGTGTCCAAAATCCACAGTTGCCCCATAAGCGCTATCATTTTCTAAATCAAAAACTTTAACCTGAAATGGGACAGAAGGACGAATGGACAAATGGACAGACAAGCAGACGGAGGCACAGACCAGAAAACATAATGCCCATAAATGGGGCATAAAAACAAGTGAAACTGTCAGCTACTACTCACTGATGATACCCCTGCCCAAATACTTGATGGTAAACAGGAAGTTGTTGAGTGATGAATCTCTACTATCGTAGGTGGGGCACAAAAACAAAAATGACTGACATTAACCACATTCACTGAACTACAGGCGCCTGACTTGGGAAAGGCTCATGAGGAATGAAGTGGGGTAAAGTAAGCAAACAATGGCTATTTCAAAATCTAAAGGACTATGGTTAATTTCATTTTATACACCACAAATTTAAAATAATGTCAGCTAGGTCACTGTTTATAAGGAAGATTCAGGGGTAACAAGGCACTTTTTTGTACAGCCATCAGCCATACAATTGTATTTTACTTTACATATATACATACCAACTTCACAATTCAAAATTTGTGCCATGCCCCTACCCATACAAAAATAATTAAAGTGCCTTTTAATTCCTCACTTTCCTCCCCCTTTCCCCCTTCCCCCCCTCCCCCTCATTTATTTTTGGAATAGCCCTATACAAAATCCTACATCACTCATAAACTTACTTGTAGAAGTAATATCCAAGTAATGTATACATTGTTGACCGCTATAGTAGGAAGGGAATGAGGCACACAGTTGAGTGATATTTTCTAGTCCTGGTATATTCTGTAATCCACAACCATAGGCTATTCCTGAAACATCAAAATGATTGTCATTTAATTTGCATTCTTGAATACAGTGAATTAATATATTTACAATGTTTTAAATTAAAACTTTTGTCCATGTTCAACTATTTCAATAACAAATTTATTCAAACATTGCTAATTTTATTCAGAAGTCCAATGTTTTCCTGTCTTATGACAAATTTCTTATAACAACCTGGTTAATAAGCAATATTGTTATGGAGTCTATTAGAGAAGTAATAAAAGCATCACATTCATAAAAAAATCAAAAAAGATTTGCATTGCAGATATAAAAAAAAAAGAAGATGTGGAATGATTGCCAATGAGACAACTCTCCACAAGAGACCAAAAAGACACAGAAATTAACAACTATAGATCACCGTATGGCATCCAACAATGAGCAAAGCCCATACACGGCATAGTCAGCTATAAAAGGTCCCAAAATGACAATATAAAACAATTCAAACATAAAAACAAACGGCCTAATTTATGTACAAAAAATGAACGAAAAACAAATATGTAACACATAAACATATGACAATGGTTTGTTTTTCTGAGTCAAATCTCATTTTACAAACAGTATCCACACCATAATGCAAAAAGTCAGTGCAGTGATGGGATAAACAACTCATTAAAAAAATCAAATTATGGGTACTGTTACACTAAAGTATCAGTTTTCAGGGGTCAATAATTGAAAATTTTCTTGGAGCATTATAAGAAATCTTTCAAAATAGCGTCATTTGTGTAATAGAAATATTGGAAAGAATAATAATTTATTATTTAAATATTTATCTTAAGTTTGATTTGATTGAAACATAGTAAGATAAAAGTAAGGATTGTTTATTCTACTGTTTTAGTATTTAACTTTTGATGTTTTTATAATGTTTTAAGAATATTCATTTATTCAATTTGTCTTCTGATTTTCAGTACCTTTTTTGTTAAAGTTACCCTGTTTAATGACAAGATTAGCATTTCATATGATATTCAGTCGGAGTCGGCCTTGCACAGGCCTCCAAATACGCACCGGACTGTATCAGTCCACTTGAGACTAGAGTTAGTCACCACTTCGGTGCAATTTGCCAGTGAGAGTTAGTTACCCCTTTTAGGTGCAATTTCACTACTATAAATACACAACGCGAAGCAAATTTACTTACTTTTAAGACTACCTCTGGGAACACTTTATTTTCATTTCACATTTGAAATCAACTCTATTTTTGAACTCCATTTAAGAAAGATTTATACTCTTGTTCATTTCTGACTTTGTTACATTAAAAAACACATGCAATTATTGTACATTTGTGAATAAAATATAGTTTCATTTGGTTCTTTGACTGTTGTTCAGTCATAATCTGATATCAGGTATCCCGATGGTCCAATAGAGGCGAAGTATTGGCCACTACACGTTCCGGGAGGTGTCGTTACCGACCCCCTCCGTTACATTTGTTTAATTCACCTGATTGATAACCAAATGCATGGAAAAGTTTAAACGACACAGCTCTGTCAGGTGGTGATAATGGCGATCAAAACATGTCACCTTACCTGGACACTTCATTCTGATTTTTAACTGACCAGTTTTTGCTTTTAATCTTTTTTTAAATGTGCTAATTGAAAGAAGAGAGGGATAGGACCTTTAATGGGACTCTATGATAGGGTGTTTTTAAGCTCTGGATTTCGGGATTGACCCTTTACGGATCCGAGAATTTTTTATTTCAAAATTCAGGATGCCAGGATTTAAATTTATCTAAATTTGGGACCTCAGGATTTTGTGTTTTTAAGCCCAGGATTTCCGGATTAGGACCCCTTCTACCCCTCCTCAAAGAACGAAGCACCAAATACCAAGTTTAAAGTCTTTGGTTTAACACAGATAGTATTTAAACCCAAAACCTCTCACATATGAGGTGATTTAACTACTGGAGACTCAAAAATATAATTGTTATAAATATAATCTTACTCATGCATGGCTCTGAACATGGTGGTATAATTCTTCCTCCTTCACAAGAGGGAGTTAAAAATGCACACATCATTACAAGTTCTGGTACATCAGCTGTACAGTTAATGTTGGCTGAATTAAGCAAAGACCATGCAAATTGTGAAGCTTCTGCTTCTGATTGGTGCCCAAGGTAGTTTGGATATGACGTTAAGTTAAAACCAAATGGTTTACAAATGGAGTCGTGGTACGTTGACGTTGCCTCTATACAAATACCTGTAAATACATCATAATAAAACATTACTAATAACAACATCAACAATAAAATCAATTAATTTTAGTTTTTTGAAATATTTAAGCACTAATTGCCATGTCAGAAATAGAAATTACTTTATATATAACAACATCAACACTAAAATAATCCTTTTTTTTTTTTTAAATATTTAAGCAGTTTTATTGGGTGGAGGATTCTCTATCAGAAATTAATGTAAAGATTGTCTCTAATTCATAAAACAAAAATATAAGTTTTGCCTTGTTCTTCTCCTAAGACCTTCAGTTAATTGCCCATTGAGTTTACTGTAACCGACCCAATGACATCTTTATACAATTAAGCTCTTAGCTCAAATTTCTTTCTACACTCTGGAATTATAATACAAGATTACTTTGAAAATATTTTTACAGCTCAAAAATATCTGTGAACTACTATAAATTCAGAAAGTATTGCGATGTATTTATTATTTCGTAAAATGCGACATGGTTATAATAGCAATAATTTAAACTCGCATTTTCAAAATTTTTATATATATTACTGTAAACAGGATTTTTCTCAATATCACAATAATCAAAACTGCATTTTAGTCTTAAATGACAAAATCACAATAATAAATGCATGCAACAATAATTATCACTGTATTCAATTTGAAAATTCTGCTTTCATGACGCAGTTGAAAAATATGCATAAATTTGGTTTTTAATCTCCATTATTTGTGAATTTCTAGTTCTATTGACAAGAGTGTTTAAGAGTTCATGGTTTTATATAAGAATTTTTGTTTACAAAATATAAAAGTAATATGGCTTTATCCACAATAGTTGTGATTAACCTTACCAGGCTCTGATGTAGTGTGTGTTGGTGTCCAAGGTGTTGTCATGTTGGTTGGAACTGAAAATAAAAATCTGAAATTAGTGATTTGATAAAATATCAGCAGAACTAAAGTTTGTCTTAAAGTTTAGAAAAATACCTATAATATGTATGAAAATAAACCATGAATATTCTGTTGACTTATGCAGACAGATAATTGCTTTCTTTAATGTACATTTAGATGCAAATCTAATCTAAGCAGTCGAGTGACATCATGGGTTCATGTTAGGAACTTCATCAGAGTTTGTATTTCATTATTTACTGTAATATCTGAAATTATTGCGACATTTATCATAATAAAACTAAACAATGTGAGTATTGCAATAATAAGAAACAAACATGACTGGAGACCACCCCTTTTTTACAGGTTAGTAAGCTGTCCCCCACTTTTGAAAAAGTTCTGAATCTACCAATGGATATATATATATGCATAGACATTGATAAACAGGGATAAAACAGTTTGTCCCCCTCCTCTCCGGACAAACTTAAAGATAGAAAGACAAACAGACATAGATACAACAGTAAACCCCCCTCCTCAAGATGAACGAAAAGAAGGAGGAAGGAAGAGAAAAGGGTTAACAAAATAACCCTCCTCCTCATAAATAGGGATATAATAACATTGCCACATACTTGATGCATCTGAAAAGACCGCTTGGAATCCTCTATTACGTACTACACTGTCTGAAAAGAACACAATATACATTTGTCCAGATGGCGCTGTCACAGGGTTTGGTATTGTAATTCCACAATAAGATGCTAGCTGTCTACCATCTGATGATGACCCATCATAAATCTATAAATAGAAATACTTCATAAAAATTGTGTGCTCTTTAATATGATATATGTGTTAATCTAAGTTTATCATAGAAATGTATTGTTTCAATTAGCTGATCAGAAAAAGAACATACCGGTAACAGTAATTCAATGTACTGTACATAAACTATTATTTTTTTAAGATACAAACTGTTTGGCATTCTACCATTTTCAGTCATTTTTTTTCATCTATTTCTATTATTCTTTTTAAAATCAAATGCACTCTGTTGTATATGTTGTATATTAAATTTGGGGGATGGGGGGGGGGGGGGGGGTTGCAAAGGGGTCCTGACCTGGCAATCCCGTGCCTAAAAACATGAAATCCTGAGTATGTGAACTTAGGGACATTTAAATCCCAATACCTCAAAATTCAAAAATAAACATTCCCAGACCCAGAGAGGATCAATCTCTAAATCCTGAGCTTAAAAACAAATGATCCTGATGTCCGGAAAAAAGACCCCTCCCCTCCCTCATTAAACTTTTGTACTACTTTCCAATACCTTTATTAACTGTTGAAGGAGCTGGAAACTTATTCTCCAAGACTTAATTAGTATTATAAATAACAAGAATGGGTCCATAATAGTACATGGATGCCCCACTCCCTCTATCATTTTCTATGTTCAGTGAACCGTGAAATCAGGGTCAAAACTCTAATTTGACATTAAAATTAGAAAGATAATATTATATTTAGGAACATGCATATTAAGTTGAAATTTATTAAATTTATTAAAACTAACTTGACCAAAAACAACTTTGACCTGAAGAGGGACAGATGGATGGAAGGACGAACAGATGCACAGACCAAAAACATAATGCCCCTCTTCTATTATAGGGGGCATAATAAAACTGACTACATGTGTCAAAGTTACTGTCACTTACTGTAACATTATCATAACAGCTACTGCCTGACTGAGCCTCTACTTCAAAATCAACAAACTGCAATGTGATTGGTAGCCAATATGGACTCTGTATCCGATAGTTACAAGTCACTGAATTAGGATAATTGTTGGGGTAATTTGGTGTCTCTATCCAGCCATAGGAGGCAAAATGATTCTCATCACATGACACTGTAATAAAACAAGATTGTGTTAACAGTCTCATTTGAGTTAACAAAGGGGGTACCCAACATATTGACTCAAATAGATTCTCCAATTCAAAATTTTAATTCTTAATTACAAATTATTATTTCAGAGAACCTTTTTCGTATAAAACCAATAATATAACATTATTATTCATACTCCTCGTTGAAAGCCAGTTATATTTCCGTTTTTCACTGTTATTGCTTAAACCCATGAAATAAGGAGCATGCTAATAACATAAATAAAAGGAACTTAAGGTGGTATGTGAGTATTAATTAATGATGAAAGAATTTGTTCATGCAAAATAATTCTACACTTGTAAAAATATCAATATTTATAGTTTAAAATCTTATAAATTTGTTCTTTTAAACAAAAATTCACATTAATTAGTTATCTGTATTCCTGCATCAAATTTGGTAACTTGATTGAAAATTTGAACCTTATGTTCTCTGTAAATGAACAATCCAAGATGGGGAAAGACACCTATACTGTATTCCGACTGTGTGGGGGCTGTAAAGCCACTCAAGGTCGTTAAACACTTCCATCATCTCCTTACCACATTAACAAAACTTACCATTCCCATTGGATGGTATAGTTGTGTTACTTATTGTCGGCACAGGCGCTGGAAAAATAAAATAATAATTCTTATATGATTTGAATATTAATAGATTATCGTTAATCATCTCAACGAGATTGATTTTATTGCTTGAGTCGGTACGGCAAAAGTGAGAAAAGCAATCGAGTTGAGATGACCAATGATAATCTGTTTATCGCTATTTTCCTATGACGAGGTTGTTAATTTCATTGACAACGAACACTTGCCCCCTTGGTTTCTAGCGATAATTTTTTCATTTCACTCTACTGTGCTGAGAAGGAAATTATCAGCCAGTAAGATCAAAGGAAATTTTTGAAAAATAGCGATAATAGGGAATACATTAATATGATTGGTGGAGAGGGTTTCTGAAAGTGTCTCTTGACTTTATTTATTTTTCAATAGTGATGTTGCTAGAACTACTTTCCGTAACCAATGTAGTGAGCAATAATAACACAAACCAGCTCCAAGTTTCTTACTTTTGTTTGTTTGTAAGTGAATTGGTCCTGTTTATACACCAAAATTCCTTTAAAAAGGCATTTAATCCTATAATAATCATATATTTATAAAACTAAGTAGATGTGATAAGAGTGTCAAATTTCAAATGAAGTGGATGTAAGCAATTAAAGGCAACTGTATGGCCTTCAACAATGAGAAAAAATGATACAGTACAGTCGGTTATAAAAGGCTCTGTTATGAAAAATATAAAACAATTCAATTGAGAAAACTAATGACCTAATTTATAACAAAACAATTTACAAAAACAAATATGACAGACATGAACCAACAACCACTGAACTACAGGTGCCAGATTAGAGAAAAACACATAAAGAATGTAAGCATTGGTTGTTTCAAAATCTAAAGAACTCTGGGTAATTTCATTGTTCTTACCCAAAAACGTCATGCCACTGTTAAGGCAGTGTCAGGGTTTGGATGGCACCTTTTTTATAGCCATCACCCATACAATTTCATTTTACTATGCATACATTAAACCACAAAGTTTAATCTTTCTGCCATCCCCAAACCTATACAATAATAGTTAAAGAGCCTTCAAACCACCCATAAATATTTTACCTGAAATAGACCTATACAAAATCTTACACATCACTGATAAACTTACTTGAAGGAATACGATCCAAATAATGTATACATTGTTGACCACTATTGTAAGAAGGAAATGAGCCACACCTTTCAAGGAGACCTTCTAGTCCTGGAATATTCTGTGATCCACAAGTCATGGCCACATCTGAAAACAAAAGTTATTGTCATTTAATTTGCAAACTTGAATTCTGAACATTCAAAAATTTTGTGATGTTTTTAAGATTATGATAATTCAATCTGATTAAAATCCAGGTATGTGTCTTAGCCATTAAAGCTTACGAGGATCTAAACACGTTCTGTTATAAAGTGACCTTTGGGATCCTTTGGTTTTGTCTAATTGATACACACCTTCAAAAGTTGAAGGCTGAAGTTTCGTTGGCTGATATATTAATAATTACCAGAACAGAAAGTAAACCACAGTATCTGTATTGTAATCAGATGGGTGAAAACTGCACTTGTTTGCTATTTTCAACAATTATGATATTACAAATGCATGTACAATATTTTGAATTTCAAGAGATTCTAGAAGTTTTATTCCAGAGGTCCAGTGTTCTCCAAACAAATTTTGTGTAAAACTGGTTAATCATAAAAATTGTTAGGAGGAATAACAGAATTACATTCATAACAAAATCTAGGAAAACATTACAGTGAAACCTGTATGAAGAGATCACTCAAGGGAGAGCAAAAAAGTGGTCTCATAAGACAAGTGCTCTTTTAAGTATGTACTTAGGTGAGGTTTTGGAATTTGTGTCAAATGTTCGGACTCCTTGGTGTTTTTCCATACAATACAATGTAAAATATTTTGCCCCATAACACCCATTTATTTTTTCATATAAGTCTTAATAGCTCATGAAAGGTCATTTACCAAAATTTTAGAAGATTCTTAATTTTCTTTCTTTTGTTTTGAGACCTAATAATACCAATGCAAATATAAGGTTAAAGTCTGAGTCAGCCTTTTCCCGCCATATTTTAAATATCAAATATCTCGAAAAGGAGGTCCATGACCTATCAATATTTTAGCTTATTTTTATCCTTAATTGATGCTCTACCAGCTTATAGTATCAATTTTAACTTCTTAATTTATTAATTTTCACCTAACCTCACCTAAGTACATCCTTAATACAGGTTCAATCAATATGGAATGCACTAATTTAGAGGGATCTAAAATCAATGGTCTAATAACACAGGTTTTTGCTTAATACAGGTGGTCTCTTTAAATCAGGTTTGACTGTATTCTCATGTTAAGAAAATTCTATGTTATTGCTATAGATATAAACATACCGTAGCATAGCTCTGAACATGGTGGTATAACTCTTCCTCCTTCACAGGAGGGAGTTAAAACTGAACACATCAGCATATATACAGGTACATGGCTTGAATTTACTGTACAGTTGATCAGGTAATTTAGCAACAATGATGCTATCTCGCTAGCCTCTGCTTCTGATTGGTGCCCAGCAAAGTTGGGATATGACGTTAAGTTAAAGCCAAATGGTTTACAGAAGTAGTTATGGTAATCTGATGTGGCCTCTATACAAACAGCTGTAAATATATCATAGAAATTACTACATATAACATCAACATTTTATTGTTTTAAATCCTAGAAGATGCCTGCAAAATCGTGCTACAAGTGGTCAAATCTTAAAACAAAAAAGTTTTTAAATTTCACAGGTAGGACATCTGAGCATGTGTGAAAGCGTATTATACACGGATCGACAAAGGTCTCTTGATATTTTCTTTCAATTGGCATTTTCTTTAGAAAAAAGATTATTTCAAAGATAAATTTCATCATATGAGCTGCGTCGGATAGAAATCGACCTTATGCAAATAAATATCCAAACATCTGTTAACTAATTTTGGGTTGACAAAAAATTCTATGCAAAGTCTGTAACTGTTTGAAAATTGACGCAATATAGAAATACCCTCAAATCAGACCAACATCCATCTTTAAGGTGGTACCTAACACTACAGGGAGATAACTCTGTAAAGTCAGCTAAACGTTTTAATTATGTTGTGTTGTAAAAGGAATATTAAGCTGCTCAATGATCAAAATTGGTGTTTGTCAAATTGCTATATAACCAGTATAATTCTTCTGGCAAAACGGTTGTGTTCAAAAACTTTTATTTTGTTTAAAGTGTCAAAGTAAATATTTTGACAAAGTTTTATGAAAATAAACGAGCCAAATTAATTTTAGTGAATGTGTTGGGTACCACCTTAATTCTGCATTTGAAAGTCACAAAATCAATCAAAGTATTAGTAATGTACATGTATACGTGCACGTGCATTAGGTCGATTACTATCCGATGTAGCTCATATATATCATATTTTTCCTGACTTTGTATGGTTTAAAATGAAAAAGTAGTATATATATATAGATTTTGCACTATTACTGTAAATTCAGATATTATTGCATGCATTTATTATCGGGATTTTGTAATAATAAAAACCTTGCAATAATTTCTGAGTTTACAGTATCAGAATTTGATTAAAGAATTTTGCTACAATTCATAACATTAAGGTGGTACCCAACACTTTAACTAAAATTAATTTGGCTCGTTTAATTTTCATAAAATTTTGACAAAGTATTTACTGTGAGCCTTTTACAAAAATATAAAAATTTCAAAAAATTTGAACCAACCGTTTTATTAGAAAAATTACACTGGTTACATGTATATAGCAGTTTGACAAACACTTATTTTGATCATTGAGAAGCTTAATATTCCCTGAACAACACAACGTAATTAAAACGTATAGCTGATTTTACAGAGTTATCTCCCTGTAGTGTTAGGTACCACCTTAACTAGAAATTTAGCTGTGTTCTGCTCCAAAACCTTCAGATAATTGCCCCTTGAGTTTACTCTAATTTAAACAACCTGATGTCATCATTCATATTATACAAAGAAAACGGTCAGGTCTAATATTTTTATACACTTTTCTCTAGATAATAACACAAAATTACTGGGAAAATGATTTAGCGGATCAATAAAGGCAACAGTAGTATACCGCTGTTCAAAACTCATAAATCCATGGACAAAAAAATAAAATCGGGATAACAAACTAAAACCGAGGGAATAAAACAGAAATATCTAAACTTGTTATTTTTGAAAAAGTTATTGTGTTTGTAAATTTCTGGTTTTATTGATTTGTGTGTTTCCATGATCATAGTTTTGTTATTAGGTATTATTTTCAAAAATTAAAATCAAAAGGCTTTAAAATGCCAGATTCTGATGTACAACTTTTATTCACAAAAATTACTAACCTATGGTATAAAAGTACCATCACAGTACAGTACATACCTGTTTGTACTGTTGTATTACTAGGTGGAGTCATTGTAGTGGTGTTACCTCCAGTATGTGTAGTTCTCTCTGGTTCAGACATCAAATCTATAAAAATCAAATATTACAAAAACATTAAATTGAGCTATTGATTTTGACATTTAATAAGGGCTAATCCATTAAAATGTATGAAGGAGGATAGAAAGGGAAGTTTAATTATTGAATGTGGGTCATGGGGTCTTTTTTCAGTATATAGCTATTACCAGAATGCAATATTATCTAAAAAACATTACGTACTACTATGCATAGTACTCATTTAATAATAGTGCATAATTGTTGTTTCTGAAGGGGAAAAAATACTTTACAATTAATGGAAATGAATAGTTTCAATTTTTAAAAAGCTTTAAACAACACCAAAATACATTAAATCTAGCAAAAATACATTAATCTAATCAATTTTAACAATTTTTCTTATCTATAAATATGATCGAAAAACTGTCTTTAAACAACAACCTTCTACAATGAAATCATAGTTAATAACTAGAATACTGCCAGTTACAAAAATGTTAAATAAAGTTTCACTGAATCTCAGCAATAGGAAAAGGTTTAGGTTTGAATAGTGCAGGTAGAATTTCTTTGGGGGTAAAATTAATAATAACCTTTAATATGCATTTGACTTGGATCTACATGAACTACATCTGATAAAATATTTCCCACCATGTTGGTATCCATCGTCATCATAGAACCATCTGACATCATAGCGTAACGAGCTCTAAACACTAGGTTAAACATTATCATAACATTGCCATGAAATTCACTACAAAATAAATGAAAAAAACTTTAGACTACAGTACTAGTTGTTTACCAAAATTCAAATCCTGTAACAAACAGAAACTGAGGGAATGCATGAACTCCAAATTTTTTAATGAATTTTATAAACCACCCCCTGGGCTTATTAATACAACTGCATACCAAATATCATTGATGTACCACTAGTGGTTCACCATAAACTACACCTATTAACAATCTAATACATCCTTGATGCCACCGTCACCTTAAACAGCATACCTTATATGTCTCGCTTTTTGACTCCATCGATGCGAGACAAAAAACTTAGGTAAGCTAGTAAATTCACAGGTCAGTTGACACAAATGCATTAATGAGAATTAACTTTCAATTTTAGGATTGGAAATACCTTTACTGGCTTTACTGACACTTCTCCACTTATTCAATTATTAATGTGGTACATAATACTAAAGAGAGATAACTCTGTAAAAATCAGTTGAACGTTTTTATCACATTCTATTGTTAAGGAAATATTAATTAGTGTGTCAAACAGCTATATATCCAATGAAATTTCGTCAAAATTTTATGAAAATTAAACGAGCCAAATTAATTTAAGTCAAGGTGTTTGGTTCAGAAATGGCCAATTGATGTCCCCATATGTGATAAAACAATACTGTTATCTCATAAATCTCTATCATAAATCTGCGAAACAAGAGAAGGACTACTGTAAATTCAGAAATTATTGCGATGTTTTTATAATTGCAAAAAATGGGATAGGGTTATATTCGCAATAATTCAAACTTTCATTTAGATATTTTTTATATGAATAAAACGGGATTTTTCACAATATTGCAAAAATTAAAATCACATTTTAGTCCAAAATGACAAAATCGCAATGATAAATGCACGTAATAATTTCGGAATTTACAGTGTAGTCCACACAATACCTGATTTTATGAAAGTGAAAACCTTCATATATCTGTGACACAGGCATAGAACTGGACAAAGACCTAGACATGGATGTTGAATTATCCATTGATGACATGTATTGCTGCATTTTAACTTCCATCTAAAATTGAAAAGAAAATTTAATAAGAAAATAACAACATAAGTATGTTTGATAACTTTTAAAAACAACAAATTTTAAAACTTTGAGATTGAAATACATGCAACTATGCTGATTAAAATATACCTAGGTCTACATACTATATCTTACTTTGAGGTATGGGTTGTGCTCATTGAAGGCCTTATGGTGACCTGTAGTTAATTTTTGTGACATTTGGTCTTTTGTGGAGAGTTGTCTTATTAGCAACCATACCACATCTTGTTTTTTTTTATTGGGATTTTATTATGAAGAAAAGTGGAAAAGAATTTAGGCTTTCTAAACCATGTGTTGTTTGTTGTTTTTAACCCTTTTTTAAAGTGGAGTCAGTGGTCTAGGCAGTCTGTTGTTCTCATCCTTATTCAAAGGATCTTTATTACCCCTTTTTAATAGATATAGGAAGATGTGGTATGAGTGCTAATGAGACAACTCTCCACCCAATTAACAATTTATAAAAGCAAATATTTATTATCTAAGTGGTTGTACAAGTTGCCATGAATTTTGCATTTGTTTCAAATATCATTGAACAATTTAGGATTATATTGTGTATAATATTGATAATACCTGTTGTATTTCCAACATTAACATTTGATACGCAGGTGAATCAGTATCATTGTAGGCAGGGGTCCAGCTCATATTAATCATCCTAAGTTGTACAAAGAAAATCACCGTACCATTGGGAACAGAGCTGGAGGTTGTTGTAGAAATGTTATGTGGTTGCCAATGTGTTGTGTTTGGCAATGCTGTTGGTGAAAAGTTGCCAGATTTGGTTGTTGTGGACATGTTATGTGGTTGCCAATGTGTTGTGTTTGACAATGCTGTTGGTGAAAAGTTGCCAGATTTGGTTGTTGTGGACATGTTATGTGGTTGCCAATGTGTTGTGTTTGGCAATGCTGTTGGTGAAAAGTTGCCAGATTTGGTTGTTGTGGACATGTTATGTGGTTGCCAATGTGTTGTGTTTTGACAATGCTGTTGGTGAAAAGTTGCCAGATTTGGTTGTTGTGGACATGTTATGTGGTTGCCAATGTGTTGTGTTTGGCAATGCTGTTGGTGAAAAGTTGCCAGATTTGGTTGTTGTGGACATGTTATGTGGTTGCCAATGTGTTGTGTTTGGCAAAGCTGTTGGTGAAAAGTTGCCAGATTTGGTTGTTGTGGACATGTTGTGTGATTGCCAATGTGTTGTGTTTGGCAAAGCTGTTGGTGAAAAGTTGCCAGATTTGGTTGTTGAGGACATGTTATGTGATTGCCAATGTGTTGCGTTTGGCATGGCTGTTGGTGAAAAGTTGCCAGATTTGGTTGTTGTGGACATGTTGTGTGATTGCCAATTTGTTGTGTTTGGCAAAGCTGTTGGTGAAAAGTTGCCAGATTTGGTTGTTGAGGACGTGTTGTGTGATTGCCAATGTGTTGTGTTTGGCAATGCTGTTGTAGTTGGTGTAACAAAGTTGCCAGCTTTTGTTGTTGAAGACATGTTGTGTGGTTGAGAAGATGTTGTTTTGAGTGTTGCTGTTGTCGTATTGGTTGTTGAATCCTTGACAGCTGTACTTGTTGTTGACATTGGTGTTAAATCTGAAAAAAAGCAAAAGTAATTTAAAAATAGCAAATACATGTTTATTCAAATATAAAGTTTATTTTTTAAAACATCACAATGGAAGAAAGAAATCTGTGTCATAATAATTTCATAACATGCCTTTTAATACACATAACAAATTGGAGTAAATGACTTAAAACTTAAATGTAAACTTTTCCATAGTTTTGAAAAAATGCTTCTAAAGTATTGCTCATTGTTGAAGGCCATACAGTGACCTATGGTTGTTACTTTCTGTGTCATTTTGGTCTCTTGTAGAGAGTTGTCTCATTGGCAATCATACCACATCTTCTTTTTTATATTCTAAAGTATGATTGTATTCATTAACTTACCATTGAACACCCAATGATCAAATTTTAATTATAGTACCTATTGCATTTATTGTACACATAAAACAAACCTGTTATGATAAAATCGTCTCTATCTATTTTTAGACCAGCTGATAAAATGTCTTTGATGGTCAACCAGTCCAGCATCATTTGAGAACCATCTGATTTCTTAGCATAACGACCTTTGAACTCCAGATTGAACATTATTTCAACATTTTGATTCAATGGACTGAAATATCAAAAATGTAATTTTAATTTCAGACTTTAATCAAAACATTCAGAGCATTAATAGTTTCTTAAATATAATTGTAAGGGCTTATTTGATATTTTTCATAAAAGACTGAATATTATAAGTTATATGGTTCGCTACTGACCCCATACGGATCCATAGAGGGTTACTAAAATCCATAGGGGTTGAGGCCGGAGTATAACGAATTTATCGGACGCTGGACTTTTTCTGCCGCGTTTTGTTGAAAAATAAACAATGAAACACAACAACATTAATAGATGACGTCACCATTAACGCGTCATGAACCCCATATGAAACGTACTAACCCCATACGGTCTCATAGGGGGTCACCACGTGACAGCGTTTAACCAATCACAACATGATAATTCATCTGTGGTCCGATAAAACTATATAGGTTGCACTTTGAAATAACAGCTGTTTCACAAACCATGCATGCTTCTTTTCGGGAGATATATAATTTTCATAGATATTTTGTTTTTTTTATGTACTGGTTCCCAGATATGATCTCTATGTTGCGATTCTCATGGTGACATGATTTGGGAAAGTTACTGCTGTCAGAGTATAAATACACAAGGATAGCGGACAAATTGAATTTTGAGGAAGACCCTATTAGTGAACAGAGGGGTAGTACAAAATTTCAAAATAAGTTTATAAACTCATGAAAGTTCTGGGCACATAGATATTGAAAATATGCCGCACAGCCCTATGTTTTGACATTTGATAAAAATGGAAATGCATATGAACTTTTTAATCAAGGATATAATTTTTTTTGAACCATCAAAATAAAAGTGGGACAGTGGGACAGTGTTCTTATGTGACCATTTAAACTGTCTATATTTACAGAAGTGCAATCTAGACAGTTGCTGACTTTTCTATTGTAAAAAAATCTTTTCATAGTTTATTTATTTTTTTATACAAGTTTCAGTATATATGAAAGAACTTTTCAAAACTACAATGTATTTATATAAATAGTCTTAGTCAAGAGCCTCTAGCCTTTGTTGGTCTTGTTTGATTTATAATTTTAATTTCTTTTATATATTTTGGAGTTTAGTATGAGGTCCATTATCACTTACTAGTATGCATTTTTGTTTAGGGGCCAGCTAAAGCATGCCTCAGGGTGCGGGATTTTCTCACTGAATTGAAGACCTATTGGTGGCCTTCAGCTGTTATTTGCTCATAGTCAGGTTGTTGTCTCTTTGACACATTTCCCATTTCCATTCTAAATTTTATTACTAAATTTCCACCTGTTTCACAATAGATATACTTACCGTGCACCTGTGAAGACTAGTCGATATAAGATTTCTGCTATTGGTGATGTGTCGGACATTGATGGTGAGCTGTCCATAGATAACATTTGTTGTCTCAGGTTGGCCTCCATCTACAGAACAGCATAACATGTATTAAATTAATAACCATCATGGACAAATTATATACAAGTTCTTTTCTAAGTTATAGTCATGTATCGATCTTCTAAGATATAATCATGTAATTTCAATTGATATTTTAAATTGTGTCTTTCTATGTTGTGATGTTACATTCAGGTTAGGGTGAAGGTTGGTGCCTGTTAAAACGTTTAAACCTGTTGCCCTTGTTTGCAAGTGTCCTTAGTCAGAAACCTGTTGTTTGTTGATGTGGTTCAGAAGGGTTTCTTTTTTCTTATATAGACCCTCGATTTTCCTGATCGAATGGTTTAACACTAGTCATTTTTGAGTTCCTTTATAGCTTGCTGTTCAGTATTAGCAAAGGCTCTGTGTTGAGGGCTGTAATTTGACCTATTATGGTTTACTTTTTACAAATTGTGACTTGGATAAAGAGTTGTCTCATTGGCACTCATACCACATCTTCTTATTTCTGTATATGAGGAAAAATATTCAAAGCCAATGAACCATGACTAAAGGAACACTACCAAACAAGTTTTAGCATATCAGAAAATTAGAAACTTAAACAGTGAAAACACAGAGTTCCTGGACGTGCCATTTAAAAATCATAAGTCAGAACTTTGTCATCATAAACAAATGAAATATTGAATACAGATGCAAAATCTCCAGTGATAAGTCCAAAGTACCTGGTTAACAGTCTGCAGCATGATTTGATACTCTGCTGAACCAGTTTCATTGTAGGCAGGAATCCAGGTCATGTTTCTCATCAGAACTTGTACATAGAACACAACAAGAGATTTTATGGGAACAGTAGTTGGTGTGGTAGTTTGTGTTGTAGTAGTCGGTATTGTAGTAGTTGGTGTAGTAGTTGGTTTGGTAGTTGGTGTAGTAGTTGGAACTGTAGTAGTTGGAACTGTAGTAGTTGGTGTAGTAGTTGGTGTGGTAATTGGTGTGGTAGTTGGTGTAGTAGTTGGAACTGTAGTAGTTGGTGTAGTAGATGGTGTGGTAGATGGTGTAGTAGTTGGAACTGTAGTAGTTGGTGTAATAGTTGGCTCTGTTCTAGTTGGTGTAGAAGTTGGTACTGTAGTAGTTGGTGTAGTAGTTGGCTCTGTTGTAGTTGGTGTAGTAGTTGGCAATGTAGTAGTTGGTACTGTAGTAGTTGGTGTAGTAGTTGGCACTGTAGTAGTTGGTGTAGTAGTTGGCTCTGTTGTAGTTGGTACTGTAGTAGTTGGTACTGTAGTAGTTGGTGTAGTAGTAGTTGGTACTGTAGTAGTTGGTGAAGTAGTAGTTGGTATTGTAGTAGTTGGTGTTTTTGTAGTTGGTGCTGTGGTAGTTGGTGCTGTGGTAGTCGGTGTTGTTGTTGTTGTTTGTGAAGTTGTTGTGGCCGGTGGTGTGATATCTAAAAGTAATAAAAACAAATATAAATTCATTTCACAAGACAACTGATGTGATTATCATTAAATATTAGGGATGTCAACAAATATTCAAGTACTAGAGTATTGCTCCATAGTACAGAGTTTCGAATACCAATATGATACTAGACTAATTGGTTTCTAGTTAGAATATTGCTATCTTGTATATATATAATTGATCTTAATATTGAGCACCTCTTTTGAAAAATTGGCATCACTGATTAATCATACTTGTAAATGAAATACATTTTGTTTCGATTGTTTGCGCTTAAAAATGGCTTCAAAAATATGTCATGTATGTGGGCCATACCTAATACTTAAACTATACATATCTAAACCATTAAGTCACATTGGTACAATCAGATCAAATATTTTAGTTTACAAAGTGGCAAAACAGGCTATCCCAAATAATAGTTTGGGAACATTTTTTTGTTTATATCCTGTGGGAAAAGATTGACATGGGATTCAATGCAATAGATTTTCAGTTGTTAGATTGGCGATCTGAGGATGAAAATATATTCTCCCAGAAGGATATCTTGACAAATCAAGGTAAAATTATAATCAATTTGACCACAAATGATGGTATGATGTCTGACGTACGGTAAATGGCATTCCTACCCTCTTTCATTTTACCCTGAAAGGGGTGGATTTCACCCACAACCTTTGGCAGTCCAGGCAAGCATGTTCCCACAAGACTGACGAGACAGTTCGAAGTAAAAAGTACTTGAAACCCTGCAAGAAAATAATTACCAGCAAATGAAACTGTATTTGTGTCAATATCAAACACATCATTGTATTCATCAACAACACCCTTCTGAACACTTTCAACAAATGTGTCTGCAATCTTTTTGTTATCCAACTTCAAAACAGGTGGCGCAGCTGTTGAAATTGAAACATCTTCCTTGACTACTGCAGGGTTCTTGAAGATAATATCAATAATTGCCTCCGTACTACCTTTTCTGAAAAAGAAGGATAATTTATTTCCTTTGATGTTAAAGGTCAAATTCTTCTTATTTTCAATATATTCTACTTTTCACTGACAGGTAAAGTTTTGGGATAGTGATTCGCACTAATCTACTATTTAGTGCTGATTATGATCCTTAATTGGCTGTCACTTTCTTCAAATCGTCAGAATAGAAATCAGATAGGGTGGTTACCCCGGGTCGTACCTGTTCAACAAAGCATGTGCAAGTTTAAACTTGATTTATCCTTCAACTATTCATTTGACGTTTTCCTGAACAAAGGTTTATCATGTGTAAGCTTGAACAACACTGCATTTTGAAATATAATACTTTTTACACAGAGAAATTCTAAAAAATAAAGCGGATAAACTGTACAAGGATTGGAATACATGCAGATACTTTTTTGCTATCTAATTGTTTTCTTTGCTTTTGGAGTATCAACATTGTATATCCAGTGGTAATGGGCTACACAGTGATCTAAAAGTCCTAAATACTACAGCACAATTTCAGTTCTCCAACGTTTATATGATGCAGTACGTGTTTGGCATTTTACAATTAATTCTATTACCTGAAGCCTTCAACCTCATTTCGTAGATATATATCTTTCAGATCACTAGACTGGTAGACTTTGTCTATCTGAAATAAACATAAGAATAACTTATTTCACTTTAATACATATGACTTAGTTAACCAAATATTGGAAATTGTAAACCAGTGTCATTTTTTTTTTATCATTTCAAGATAACACATTGTAGTGATAAATACTAACCACTAATGGAATACTTAAATTGAATATTTCCATACATGTATATGTGAAAAGTTTTACTTTAAAAAAGAGGTGGTCAAGATACCAAGGGATCATTTATAACTCACTCATTTTCAGAGAAAAACTGACAATGAACACCATATGGCAAAAAATTAAAGACAAACTGTATAATACACTGTATCGCTAATCCCGGCTGACCCGGCCGCTTGAACTTTTGACGCATCCAACAATCACTTTTCCATTGTGGCGTCAGATATTTTGTTTTATGACGTCAAAATTTTACGGGAACCTGTGTGATATCCAGTAATGGCGGACAAATAGCGATAAGGTGTATTTAACAAAACACTACAAAGAAAACTAATAAACAGCTGCGCCATGAGCACATGATACGCCCGACGTCTGGTGTGGAAGTTTAATACAATAAGCATAAATAGTTTCTGAGAAAGTTTTAAGCAATAACCAATAAACCATATATTGTTTTTGAGATACAGCGAGACATGTGACACCTCCCTCATTTTTTTTTTACAAAAAACTAAATATCACTAAAATAAAACTTTGAATCAAAACCAAAAAGTATACAGATCTTTAGATTAATATAACAAAGAAGTGTGTAAAGTTTTAAGCAATAATCATAAATTATTTTTGAGATACGGCACGACATGTAAAAAAAAATCCCTCCCCCTTTTTTACAAAATACTCAATAACTCAAAAATAAAATTTTGAATCATCACCAAAAAGTATACAGATCTTGAGATTGATATAACAAAGAAGTGTGTAAAGTTTTAAGCAATAACCATAAATCATTTTTGAGATACGGCGCGACATGTAAAAAAACCTCCCCCTTTTTACAAAATACTCAATACCTCAAAAACGAAATTTTGAATCATCACCAAAAAGTATACAGATCTTAAGATTAATATAACTAAGAAGTGTGTAAAGTTTTAAGCAATAATCAAAATCGTTTTTGAGATACAGTGTGACATGTGAAAAAAACACACCCCTGTTTTAGTTACAAAGTGCCGTAACTCAAAAAGTTTTAATTTAATTTTCACCAAAAAGTATACAGATCATTTGACCATCATAATTGTATTAAGTTTCATGAAATTTGGATAAGTCGTTCTCAAGTTACGGTGCAACATGTTTCAGGGGCGGATGCAGGAATTTTCGAAAGGGGGGTGCTAACCCAGGGCAAAGGGGGGGTGCAGGGGGTGCAAAACATATGTCCCGATACAAATGCATTGATTGGCAAAAATAAAGGGGGGGTGCGCACCCCCGGAACCCCCCCACCCCCCCTGGATCCGCCACTGTGTTTACGCTGGACAGACGGACGGACGCAGGACATTTGTATACCATAATACGTCCCGTCAAAATTTTGACGGGCGTATAAAAATTAAGGACTGAGCAACAAGAACCCCATCAAAAACTTGAGGTGATCTCAGGTGTTCAAGAAAGATAAGCATACCTAGTATAGTTCACTAGTCCTTTTACAACTATAAGGGTCTATGTACATCATTTTTAAACAAAGTCAATTAAAATAGTCTGATTGACAGGAAGCCACCTGGGGTAAATCAACACTGTAAAATAATGCAGCTATCTACAACAGACTTTCAATTTAACCTGCTCTACCTATTGACGTTTATC
Organism: Mytilus edulis; assembly: GCA_019925275.1. Lineage (NCBI taxonomy): Eukaryota > Metazoa > Mollusca > Bivalvia > Mytilida > Mytilidae > Mytilus > Mytilus edulis. The sequence goes on from CM034362.1 coordinate 66,612,221, forward strand.
AAGTAGAAATCAAACTTGATTATAGAGGAAACTATTATTCTAACTATGTCATGTATATGAAGTAAAGAGATGTTTTGTTGCTGTTTAATAATTGATTATGAAAGCAGATGATCTTTAAGATTGTGCTGAGTCATTATAAACTATGAATAGCTGATTTAATTCTCATTAAACATGATATATAACGGAGTCACATTCAATCAATTTCAACAATGAAGAGGGTGGTAAAGGGTTATTTTCGTGCAACATGTTTTGCCATTTTTATTTCACGTGCAGCCGTGAAAAAGTTTCATTATTCACTGTGTTTCATGAAATTGGTAAAAGGATCAAGGTGCAAGACATTTTTAATTGTTCATTCATTGTGAAATGGCAATGTTATTTCGGTAAAACAGACAGAAAGTCACAGGACATAAAGTCACAAATTTGATAGGACAAAAAGTCACAGGACAAAAAGTCACAAATAATTTGTTGACAATTGATTGAATATACGAGAGAAAGATCTTGAAATATTTTCTTTTTGTAACATATATTTATTTCTAAGTTTAGGCAATTGTTCATAAGCCTTGATAAATGAAAATTTATTAAAATTAATCATACATAGGACATATTTCTTGGCAGAAATTAAAGAAGCCATTTAGGTAGTTAGCCACTGTGACATTTTGTTTTCATAACAATTATTTGGACTAACCTACTTGGTGGTGCGGAACAGAGGTACAGACGGACGGACGAACGCACAGACCAAAATAATACTTGATCCCCTAAGTTATGTATTCGGTCAGCCTGTCAAGTTTTTGTTTCATGAAGACTTATATTTAAAGGGTATACAAAGAAACAAGAATATAACAGCAACCGGAAATTCTTTTTATAAATTCCAGACCAATTTCGGAAGGTGACCTAAATTTCGTGTTTTTCACTATGTGGTTCAAGTTTTGTATACTGGGACTAAGTATAATAGTCCCAGATATATTCACTTTTTATAATAGTTTTTGATTCTCAATATCATAATTTTCTTGATCTATTTTCACTAAACTATTTTCAAGATTATGATATATTTTTTTTTTCGTCATTTTAATTTTGTTTGGAACAAGTAAAATAACAAAAATGCCAAAATCAGAGCCGTAAAATTTTACTGATACAGAAAGTACCCAAGCATACAGCAAATGTCAATATTAAAAACTCTTAAACGCATCACATGAATGAATCACAACTGTCATATTCCTGACTTTGTTCAGGCATTTTCTTATCATGCAGAAAATGGTGGAATAATCCTTGTTGTATAGCTAGCTAAACCTCTCACTTGGATGCCCGCAGTCTCATAAAACTTCATTTCTGATTTATATTGATGTGTGAACAAACCAAACACACATAATAGACCTTTAAAAATGTTAAAAATAGAGGTACAGTAGTCAAAATTGTGTTGTAATATTTAATCACTATAAAAACCAAACAGATCATAATAACTTATATAATATGGTAACATGATAACCCACATAATCAAAAGTATCAATATCAAGTGAGGACTCAACTTAATTATATATATTTTATCAATTGTAATTAAACATTTACAATGTGTGTGGCAATACAAATTTAAACAAACAATAATCAACAAAATAATGATAAAAAAAAATAATATACGAAAGTTAATCCAATAGACACAAATCCATAAGTGATAAATTTATAATATTTCATTATTCAATATACGTGTTACAACTAACTTTAAAAAAAAAATACAGGTTTAGGTAAAACTGAGTAAAACCATGATGGTAGATTCTGGACGGGAGATAATATGGAATCTTGGATTCACAAATGAGGTTTAAGATATGTACTCCCCATAGTATATTGAAACATTTTCTGCTTTCTATTTGTATACAGGCGAAGATTATTTACTCACCATATTTGAAACATTTGCTGCTTTCTGTTTGTATACAGGGCGAGGCGAAGAGTATATACTCACCATATTTGAAACAGTTGCTGCCTTCTATTTGTATACAGGCGAAGATTATATACTCACCATATTTGAAACAGTTGCTGCCTTCTGTTTGTATACAGGCGAAGAGTATGTACTCACCATATTTGAAACATTTGCTGCTTTCTGTTTGTATACAGGCGAAGAAGAGTTTTTTAAATCTTCATTCCAGTTTTGATCAATTGTTATGTTTCCTTGAAACTTCAGCTCCTGAGGTGGAACTGTTAAAAAAAGAAGCAAATAATTCACAATCAAATAATACACTTTAACGGATTTTTCTTTCATAAACGGTAACGATTCGGGAGATAACACAGTGCAGAGGCCGATTTAGAGGGGAGCCTGGGGACCTGGCCCCCTTTTGAGGGAAACAATAGGGATCATATATGGAACCACTGAGAACTTGAGCGTGCCCCCTCTTATGTCTTCAAGTTATAAAAAATTATTGATCTACCACTGCAGTTGTTGTTTTTGTTTTAACAAAAAAAAAAGAAAGACGAACCAATAACATAGACAGGAAATTTTAAAGCTCATATCTCTAAAGTTTTCAGGCGAATTTTGTAGAGAAAAGGGCACATGTGAGGATGATCAACCAACAGCCGGACATTATATATCACTTTGTAAATCGACAGCTCCCTCAGTCCTCTTTATCCGTTAATGTACATCAGTTGTAGCGTTATTACTCTCGTTTCATATTAAAAGTAGGTATACTTATAATATTATAGAAAGGACACCATGACCATTGATAGGTATACTTATAATATTATAGAAAGGACACTATGACCATTGAAAGGACAAATAAAACATATAAAACAAACTGTAGACCGTTCAATACAATATTAGTTTAATTCAAGCAATTCAAATGTTCGAACAGAGTAAATGATCAAAGACGGAAACATATGTTTTTGCATAACTAGCATCAATCAGTCAGCACCTTTGTTAATCTCAACTCCCCACTAACTAAGTAATCAAAAAAATAAATATCTTAATTTCATATCATCACTAATCAATCAATCAAAAATGTTTTAATCTCATTTCCTTAGCAACCAATCAATCAAAAGATATCTAAATCTCAACTGCTTACTAACCTATTAATCTATACAAATGTTAATCTCAGCTCCTTACTAACCTATTAATCATTAGATACACCAATCTCAACTGCTTACTAACCTATTAATCTATACAAATGTTAATCTCAACTCCTCATTTACCAATTAATCATTAGATACACCAATCTCAACTGCTTACTAACCTATTAATCTATACAAATGTTAATCTCAGCTCCTTACTAACCTATTAATCTATACAAATGTTAATCTCAGCTCCTTACTAACCTATTAATCTATACAAATGTTAATCTCAGCTCCTTACTAACCTATTAATCTATACAAATGTTAATCTCAGCTCCTTACTAACCTATTAATCTATACAAATGTTAATCTCAGCTCCTTACTAACCTATTAATCTATACAAATGTTAATCTCAGCTCCTTACTAACCTATTAATCTATACAAATGTTAATCTCAGCTCCTTACTAACCTATTAATCTATACAAATGTTAATCTCAACTCCTTACTAACCTATTAATCTATACAAATGTTAATCTCAGCTCCTTACTAACCTATTAATCTATACAAATGTTAATCTCAACTCCTTACTAACCTATTAATCTATACAAATGTTAATCTCAACTCCTTACTAACCTATTAATCTATACAAATGTTAATATCAGCTCCTTACTAACCTATTAATCTATACAAATGTTAATCTCAGCTCCTTACTAACCTATTAATCTATACAAATGTTAATCTCAGCTCCTTACTAACCTATTAATCTATACAAATGTTAATCTCAGCTCCTTACTAACCTATTAATCTATACAAATGTTAATATCAGCTCCTTACTAACCTATTAATCTATACAAATGTTAATCTCAGCTCCTTACTAACCTATTAATCTATACAAATGTTAATCTCAACTCCTTACTAACCTATTAATCTATACAAATGTTAATCTCAACTCCTTACTAACCTATTAATCTATACAAATGTTAATCTCAACTCCTTACTAACCTATCAATCTATACAAATGTTAATCTCAACTCCTTACTAACCTATCAATCTATACAAATGTTAATCTCAACTCCTTACTAACCTATCAATCTATACAAATGTTAATCTCAACTCCTTACTAACCTATCAATCTATACAAATGTTAATCTCAACTCCTTACTAACCTATCAATCTATACAAATGTTAATCTCAACTCCTTACTAACCTATCAATCTATACAAATGTTAATCTCAACTCCTTACTAACCTATCAATCTATACAAATGTTAATCTCAGCTCCTTACTAACCTATTAATCTATACAAATGTTAATCTCAGCTCCTTACTAACCTATTAATCTATACAAATGTTAATCTCAACTCCTTACTAACCTATTAATCTATACAAATGTTAATCTCAGCTCCTTACTAACCTATTAATCTATACAAATGTTAATCTCAACTCCTCATTTACCAATTAATCATTAGATACGCCAATCTCAACTGCTTACTAATATATCAATCTATACAAATGTTAATCTCAACTCCTCATTTACCAATTAATCATTAGATACGCAAATCTCAACTGCTTACTAACCGATTTATAAACAAATATCGTAACACCAATTTCTCACTCTACCAATCAATTAATAAATGTAATAATCTCAAATCCTCAACAACCAGTTAATAAAAAAATGATCTCAACTCCTCACCGCCAAGTCAATTATCAGATATCTTAATCTCAACCCCTCCCAAACCATCTTAATCTCAACTTCTCACTCAACAAATCAATCAATAAATGTACTAATATTTACTCCTTACCAGCTAATCAATCAAGAAATATCCCAATCTCAACTTCACACTCAATCAATCAAGAGAGATACTAATCTCAACTCCTCACCAACTAATCAACTAATATCTTAATTTCAACTGCATTTCACCAATCAATCAATAAATTAAACAGGGAACCAGTCTGTTTACTTACCAGGTGTCGTTGTTGGTATTGTCGAGACAGTCGTTCTCTGAACATCAGCTGTAAAATCAAAAATTTGAAAAAAAATATTATTAAAAATAATCATTGTACGGTGACACATAGTTAATGTCTCTGTCATTTGGTCTCTTGAGGAAAATTGTCTCATTGGAAATCATACCACATCTTCTCAAACGTATTAGTTATGTCAAAAACAGTAATGATATCGTTTGTCTGATGCTCAAACCGACCAGAATTCTTAAACTTGTCTAAACCATTGTGAAATATAAAAGTGCTTGTAACAAAAATTTGAAACACAAATGTATATAAAAAAAACACCTCTAAGTTATATAAAAAAACAGCACAATTTTCAAGTTCACACGTCAGCTGCACAATTCATGACAGAAAACCCTAGTCAAACGACTATATTTGGATTATTGAGTGGATTAAATACATTTTCTAGACTCAATGAAATAACAATTGTGGGTTGAACTCGGTTTTACTACAAATCTAGAGATCTTTTCTTTATAAAGTCTGTCATTCATTATCCGACAAGACAATGGCCACTAATTTACTATATTGCATTACTCTATAACAAATTCAAAAATATTTTGAAAGTCGGATGCAGGTTAGAGTTCTTTTGACGAATAAAATGCTTGTAAATGAAATACAATACATCAATCAAAATAATACAAATTAAGAGTCAAGAAATTGTTCAAACTTACTAAGACTAGTAAAATAAACAGCTACAGCTATTGCACCGCCGACAACTATTAAAAGTCCTATTCCTATAGCAATGGCTATAGCCTTCCGAGACTTCGTTTCTGATGTTGAATCTGAAGATATACTTCCATGAAGAGGCTGATCGGAACCCGCTCTTTGAGTTTCCCCATAGTAATGACTAGCTGGATATCCATGATGTAATTGAGGGAAAGTTTTAGGATCCCAAACATTAATATTTTGGTTTAAATAGTCTTTTTGTCTATAATCAGTTGGCCTATATATATCATTGCCATCCCTGTGGTAGCCTGGATTGTCATAAGAATTGTTATCACGATGATAATGGTCTTTGCCGTTTCGTCGATGCTCCTGAAAAAATATTTCATACGTTGAGATCTAAGAAAGATTGTTCACGTAGACTTGTTTGAAATTTCCTCCTTTCTTTGCATTTGCGCCAATTGGCATTTCATTTGCGCCAAAAATACTATATGTCTTTTGAGCAAGAATGATTTTCTAAAATTTTCTAAAATTTTCTAAAAATGAATCAAACTGTATTCGATATGTTTGATTAAAAGGTATGTTTTTTTTAAATTTATATGTGTGTTTTTTTCCGGCGGTTTTAAGGTATATACATATATCTTATTCGTGCATTTTTTTGTTGCTGTCGTCTTTTTTAGTTATTTTATATCATACTGAATGACATAACTAATATTAAAACCCATGAACAAAAAGTAGATATTATAGGATATATAAACCCTTAAAGATAGTTACCCCTCCCCAATTAACACCAATTATATAAGACATTGTGTAGCAAAATATCTTTTAAGATAAGACCATAGCACATATCCAAAAATAAATCCAAAGCCCAACAACAGGGTTATTTCTTCCTAAACCAAATAACTAAGGCGAAATATATAAACATTGATATCAGATACAGGGGCAGATCCAGCCATTTAAAAAAGGGGGGGGGTCTTAACCCAAGACAAAAGGGGGGTCCAACTATATGTCCCCATTCAAATGTATTGATCGTCCAAAAAAAGGGGGAATTCCAACCCCCGGAACCACCAGCAGGCTCCCCCCTGGATCCGCCACTAAGACAGAACAAACATTCCTGACAATCCTCTGAATAATGTTATTTGATAGATATGTCAAACATTTTCAGTTTCTAATTCGTTGAGCTAAACCTTTACTATTATAACATGTTCTCCTTCCTAACATTATTTCATTCGTATTTATATTGATAATTCACGTTATACTTATTTCAACTTGCAGGTGCGTCAGAGTATTATGACAATCTGTTTGCGAAAATCTCGTGTAGAAAAAAAAACAAGATTGTCAATTTAAAACTATTTAAATGTTTGCACCAATTGACTTATTCAAGTACTCTTTTGTAGTTTTGACCTGTTTAAAAGACATTTTGAGGTAATATATTGAGATACCGGGTAGCGGGTTACTTTTGCGGGTGTAAAATTTAGCGAATTTCATTGAACAAGGTATAAGAAATATTTTTGCGATTGTTATTTTGGCGGATTCAAAACTTCAATACCTTTGCATGTACACTTTTAAATTGGCGGAATTTATTTTCGCGAGTTTGTTCAAACCGCGAAAATAGAAAATTTACACCCCGCGAAAATATCCCGCTATACGGCATGCGAAACTCAACTAGCAATGGAATAACGTAAGGGTGATAAATGCTGTATCACAGCCATTAAACTTAATGTCTGCTCCGTCTTTGGAATTATTGAAGTATGTGACATTGCGAGAAATACTAGACAAGGTTGCTGAATGTACTATATTAGTAGAAAAGTCTTATTTGTATTTCCAGCGAGAGGTTTACACATGCAGTTTCGTTCATACTTTTCATTATTTACATGTTCATAGACCTGACATGGAAACATATATATGACAGCTCTTAACATCCATTTACTCATCACAAATACCACGATTTTAAAAAATGAACGCCACAGATGCATTTCGCCTGCAAGCGACTCAGTATGAAGCTCGAATCAAAATTGTTTTTATCAACAGCCATGCTCGTTTTGTACGTTTTCATGATCTTTTTGTTATTTGCTGTGGTTTTTTGTGTTTGTGTGTGTGTACATTTACTTATAAAATACCAAATGTGACAGACCTAGTAACAAGAATGTGTCCATAGTACACGGATGCCCCACTCGCACTATTATTTTACATGTTCAGTGGACCGTGAAATTGGGGTCAATACTTTAATTTGGCATTAAAATTAGAAAGATCATATCATAGGGAACATGTGTACTAAGTTTCATGTTGATTGGACTTCAACTTCATCAAAAACTACCTTGACCAAAAACTTTAACCTGAAGCGGGAAGAACGGACGCACGGACGAACAAACGCACAGACCAGAAAATATAATGCTCCTCTACTATCGTAGGTGGGGCATAAAAAGTCTACTTTGAAAAATCACATCTTCAAATATAAATGTCGATGACCATGATGACCGAATTGTTTGTTTTTTTGCTCCACATAAATTATCAAATTATGATAAATCAAACGAAAAGCCATAGACATAGCTTTTTGAATATACCAGTAAGTGTTGTTAATGAAAAAAATAGACCTCTTTATTAATGAAATTGTTTGCGTGAAGCGCCATTCTAATAAAACGCAGAAGCGTCAACACTATAAAGCAGAAGTACCAATCTATAATACTAAAATTACGAGGTCCAATTTGTCAGCCGTCATCACGTAAAAACGACGAATCAAAGAATTCAACTTTACATATAACTAATATAGTACAAAGGTGTAGATTAAAAATTACACCACTCCAGGCGCTTTTGTTTTCCACGTAATTAATATTGCCAATAATTAAGAAGTTCCGAATCGAGTCCGATACCTATACCAATAGTATATTCACCTGTTACCTATTACCTTATCTGTACGTTCCGCATATGACAGGCGCACCACCAAACGGTGTATTAAGGATTAATATGCTATATACACGGGTCATAATCACAGGATTGACACTACTAAATTGTAGTATTTTAATCAGTAAGACTTTCTAAGATAACAATACGAATACTAAACATCTGGACTAAAAATAAGGCGTATAGATACAGTTTTCAATTTGTTAGCGGGCATGACGTAAAACAGCGAATCAAAGAATTCAACTTTATGTATAACTAATATAGGACAATGCTGTTGATTAAAAAAATACCCCATTCCATGACCTTTTGTTTTCCAAATAAATAATATTACCATTAATTGATAAGTTCCAGTTCGACGGGTTCAAACAGAAAGATTTAAAAACAGAGAAAACTGTGTATCTTATAATCGGCATGACTTTATCAGATGACAATACTAATACCAAAATAAGGCTTGCGCAAAGTTATATACTTTAATTCAGTCACGGACCCGCGATATCACGGGTGTGTTCTAGTAATAATAACATTTATTGCTAAAACCAAAATATAACCATTACTTCTCATCGGTGTAGCGTTGTCAAGCAAAGCACGTGCAGGTATTGGTGTATATGGATATTAGGAAATAAACAGCACTTTAACCGTGCGGGAAAATGTAATAGTAGTACCAAGAAATCAATTATGACATGTTATGAAAGATTAATGTCATATAATCATATAGGCTTGTCATCTATTTGGGGTATTTCCAATGCGCAGTCAGCACTAAATCAGTACACACAATGTCATTGGTTCTTTTTTTGTTTCTTACTCAAACAAACAAATGAAGAATATAATTTACTATATAAATGTATTATATATATCAAATTATATACATTTTATATGGATTTTCTTTTCATTTGACTAACAAATAACAATATCATGAGTCAAACCCTTTCAGTTGAGTACGTGATATATAACGATTAGCAAAGTTCAGGTTACAATTTTGTTGACTAAATACCAAAAATTTGCTGATACGTAGCTGCTATGGAAATACCCAATGGCGGCCGAATGACCTCAATGTACCTAAGTGATACTTACTGTATCAATGGATTTTCAAATATGTACAAGGAAGGTAAAATGACTTAATTTCAATCTCAACAATGACGAGTGATCCTAAATGATACTTGAGATAAAATGCCCCACTTCTTCTACAATCAAAACAAGGAAAGGAAATTTACAAAGCATAAAGAAAATCATACTGAAAGGTGCACTTTATTTACTTGAAACGTAAAACGGATTCTTTAAATTGGTCAAACACTTCTACGTTTTATCATTAATTTAAGAAATTCTTGTGGAATATTCTTCCACTTGACGAATGTAATAGTATGTGATATTTCACAAACACCTTTTGAATGATAATATTTTTATGTGAAGCAAATAAGATATTAAATAATTATGGCACCCTCAACGGAGTTAGGGTAACGTATTGTTATTCTACGTTTCTTTTTCTTTTTTTTGTCTTTTTCTTCCACACTTTTTTGTCTACTCTGGATCTCAGAATTGAATGGACCCAAGTTGATGGAACTATACCATAATGTTAAGCACCATGTGAAGATTTGCTTTTTTTTGGGTTGGCACTTTCAAGATGGCCGCCGTTACCATGGAAACAGCAAAAATGTCTAAAAAATCAATGTGCTCAAAAGTGAACGAATTTCACACAAATATTGACAAGCATATGCAAATGTCCCATTTGACTCTGGAATTTCCAAAATGGCCACTGTTACCATAAAAACAGAAAAAATGTCAAAAATTTCAAAATGCTCTAAAATTTATAAAACTTTACAAAAATGTTAATTTGCATGTGTGGATGCGCTCTTTGACTGAAATTGTCAAAATAGCTGCCGTTACCCTGGCAATTTTGGAAGGGTGCCATCCGTTATTGCTAGCAATTACAAATCAAGTTGTTCTTCGTTTTGGCTTAATAATCATTGCATCATTATCAACTTACTTAATATCTGTAGTCATAAAGAACAATTGTGTCTTCCTGAAATTAATAGCGTTGCTGAGTGCAATCATGGAAGTAATATTTAAATATTACTTCCATGGTGCAATATTATTCAAAGTTGAATCTATATTGTATATAGGGTAGGTCGGCAGGTCGTTTCCATGTCAAACTTTGCATTAATTTTCCGTTCATTGCATTTTACCTTACTTTGTGATACCGTAATATAACTTTTTTATGTCAACAAAATTTAATTTTTAATTTTTGGTCTTTATTCCAAAAAGGCGAGATGAGACCTCATTTTGCTTTAAAAAAATTTCATATAGGTCATAAATTATAGCGCCCGTACTTTCACGTCAGATTCAAAACAGTAATTACTTTAATTACTAAATCATTTGCAACAGCTTAAACTAAACGCTGAACTCATAACACAAGGACCCCCTACAAAGCCCAACCCTAAAGAGAAATAAAAATATACAATTAAAACAGCAAACTATAATAAACATGTCTAATAAAATCCAAATAAACTTCGAACTGGCTTGTGACAAGTACAAACACAGAAAAAAAAATATAAATAAAAATTCATGTATATAGATATAGGAAGATGTGGTATGAGTGCCAATGAGACAACTCTCCATCCAAATAACAATTTAAAAGGTAAACCAGTCCATTATAGGTCAATGTACGGCCTTCAAAAACACGGAGCCTTGGCTCACACCGAACAATAATTAAGCTAAACAGGGCCCCGAAATTACTAGAAGTGTAAAACCATTCAAACGGGAAAACCAACGGTCTAATCTATGTAAAAAAAAAACGACAAACGAGAAACAGGTATAAATTACATAAATAAACGACAACTACTGTACATATATGTATATACATGTATGTACAAATAGATTTAATAAAGAACCCCTAGCGAAGTCCCTGTTATTTTAAAATCTAAAGAAAGAAAATCCATCCTAATATATTATGTTACGGTAATTTGACACACCTAAAGAGACGAAAGAACGCGGAAGTTTAGAGCATTACGCTAAATTTGTTATCTTAAATCATTACTTATTCAAATTGACCGCTCATGTGTCAAAATCTTGTCTGTCATCAAGTATAATTATAACTCACACAGACACTTTCTAAAAATGTATAATTTCTGTATATGGTACTTCTTAATACGGAGAACCATTTTTGAGTTTCAGAACATTGCTGAACGCATACTTTCTATGGTCTTCTTTGTTAAAATCGTCTTGAACATACATACATTCATTTTTGTTACATGAATAAGGCCGTTAGTTTTCTCGTTTGAATTGTTTTACATTGTCTTTTCGGGGCCTTTTATAGCTGACTATGCGGTATGGGTTTTGCTCATTGCTGAAGGCCGTACGGTGACCTATAGTTGTTGATGTCTGTTTCATTTTGGTCTTTTGTGGATAGTTGTCTCATTGGCAATCATACCAGATCTTCTTTTTTATATGAACAATTTGCCACGTCACCTTATAGAGATTTGATTTACTTGATTGTTCTTGTCTTGTAACTCAATTTTTTTTCAATAATTTGGTGGTAATTTCTGTATCTTTTGTTGCTTTACAGTTCTACACGGAAAGGATAATTTAATTTCACTCGCCAAAAAGATTCACATTGTGGCTCGCAGCTGATATTTTACGATATCAATGTATAGAAAACCCGATAATCTATACTTATCCCTTGTTTTTTTTTATTATTTCTTTAAGGATTTTGGTATTAGTTCTTTAAATTGGGTTCGTGTTGCTTATTCTTTAGTTGTCTATGTTGTGTCATGTGTACTATTGTTTTTCTGTTTGTCTTTTCATTTTTAGCCATTGTGTTGTCAGTTTATTTTCGATTTATGAGTTAGACTGTACCTCTGTTATCTTTCGTCCCTCTTTAAAGGTTTTGGTATTTTGGTATTAGTTCTTCAAGGATTTTGGTATTTGTTCTTTAATGATTTTGGTATTAGTTCTTTAATGCTTTTGGTACACTATTAGTTCTTTAATGATTTTGGTATTAGTTCTTTAATGATTTTGGTATTAGTTCTTTAATGATTTTGGTATTAGTTCTTTAAGTATTTTGGTATTAGTTCTTTGAGGCTTTTGGTACTGATGACAGTCATTTTGTTGTCTCTGTTAAATTGATTCAAATTCTACACTGACCAGTGATTTATAGCGTGTGCTATTGTATATATTTGTTTTGCAGTAAATTGACTAGTAAATATTTCTGTTTTTAACACAGCATATAAAAATAACACCAGTGATCAATACAAACTGACCTTATAATATGGCTGTCAGGGTTTTATCCGCCACGATAACAAATTGAAATAAATCAAACAGACCATCAGCTATAATTTGACTATAAACTATTTTTATTCAAATTCACCCCCACCCCCCACCCAAGAAAAAAAAAATGAAAATATGCCAAAAGACCACCACTGACAACGTTCATGACCTAGGACAGGTGCATGTGAGGAGTTAAACTAATAATAATATTGAAACCTATTAATACCTTTAATTCATAATAATGTTATCAAGATTCAAACAAGTTTTTACAAAAAACGTTAGTTTCACATTAAACAATTATATATACTTCGCTATATTCACTTAGTATATGTATATATATGCTGCAGTATTCAATCTTTATTTATAGAAATTAAATAATAATAAAAGCGATACTAAAAAATAAAGTGGTTTAAATCACGATTCACATTAAAAATTAAAAAAATATGCTATTGAAAATTTTACAGTTGATTAACCTATATGAGTACTTGAAAGAATTTAGTCGTCATATTTGATTTTGGTCGATTTCAAAACAAAACCGACATCAAACCTGCATACCGAGCATGCCACGAATTGCTTAGGAACCACATTAGCATTAGTCTAGATACAAAGACCTTATTTCTTCATCGAGGAATTTTAGATAATTTTTATGTATGTTATGTTTTACTGTAATATTTAGAATGCATCTTCGCTAACCAAGGGTTACGACCCACTCCGTAAGTGGGGTGGGTTCTAACTCTTGGCTAGCGAAGATGATATAAGGATCATTCTTACAAACGATATCTGATAAAATGACACACGTATAAAAAACAAAAGTGAGAATGGAAATGGGGAATGTGTCAAAGAGACAACAACCCGACCATAGAGCAGACAACAGCAGAAGGTCACCAACAGGTCTTCATTTAACAATATTCAGACAACAGCGCACCTAAACCAGTACAGAAACAATTCGAGTAGTATATCATTATAGCACGTTTACTAAACTTATTCGCAAATGCACCTGCTGAGGTCATAAATTAAGACATGAACGGTACATTTTGTATAGTATATTATACCCCCAAAAAGTGTTAAGTTCTTATACCCATTATAAAACGGTTGTTAGCCACATCCTTAAGCGGAATAGTACAGAAAACAATCTATAAAACCATTATTACTACGTAGTACTATGATTCGTTTTTATGGTTTATCAACAAAAAACTACATTTTATTCAGATTTGAGTGTTTTTATATACCTTTAGCAATAATCCTATTTACTCGCCCTTAAAACCTTTCTGTTTGACGCTATAGTTTTACCGACGAAGGCCATACAAATATTGTTGTCGTTGAATTAAGTGCCAGTCTGCCTAAGAATCAGGCAGTGGTGAAAACATGACCAAAAAAACCCACCCTATTTGACATTAATTTAAGTTCATAATATGTAGTTATGCACAAAAATAACATTCATTTCCATTTTCTGTTCTGGTAATAGAAGATACAATTTGGTTGAAATGCACTAGAAATTAACAAATAAGGGGAGATAACTCTGTAATTTGCTATCATTCTAACCAAGTTATTTGATATTACCAGACAAACACAAACGAAAGACTAATACTTTTTAACCCAGGATGATGGTTAGTATTAAATAGCATGATTAGCTCGGTGGGTTTTTTCTAATCATGTTTTAATTTTTACCTAAATTGCCTGATTCTTACAAAGACTGGCACTTAAATCAAAGTCTCTTTTTGCATTTTTATTTGCCGGGGTGGGAGAGTGGTGTAAAAACCATTCGTTTATGTATATAGTTTGTAGGTAGACTAGCAAGTTTTTTGAATTTTTCTGCATGCAATTATGAACCTTTTTAGAACCCTATATCAATTGTTTCATGTGGTTTATCAGAATAAGATGACTAATATGTCGAGTGATGAATATATATTTCAATTTCATCAAATTAATGAATAATGAAAATATTGTTTCATTTGATGCCAATACAAAATATACAAATATATATATTTACTTACTGTAAACCAACTTATTTTCGCGGATACTTTATTTCGCGTTTAGCACTTTCTACTCTCAAATTTACTTGATGTAGTTAAGTAAGAAATAATCAAAGTTTTACATATTCGCGACGATTATATCGCGATATTTTTATACTCGCGACAATAGGTTTACGTGATGGTTGACCTACACTTATAGTTAGATCAATGAAAGTGCGTCTAACTGTATTGCCGGCCTTACGGCCAAACAGCCAGACAGACGGCGTGCAAACCTTAAATCGTCTTTAGTGGACTTATTTATCTGACATGAACCCCAAGTATTCACATATGATAGTACAGATTCGGTACCTTGAGAAATGTATTAAGCTCTAAAAATAAATTGAAGTAAGTTCTTAACATAGATCTCATTTGTATGACTACAGCGTAATTGGAGTTTAAAATTGCTACCTACAAAATTGATATTACACTTGATGTATGGTTGTGTACGGTCGAAAACATCCCTACAAAGATCTGATAACGTAAATTATGCTAAATCCGGGTAACTTAGATGTTACAAACTAGGTTGAAGTGATTTTCAAAAAGAATTAGAAGTACATCTGTCATTCGATTTTCAGACTTTTGCCAAATTAAGAAAGTCGTGGCCTGACAAAGAGGGAAGCAAGATACCAGATGGACATTCAAACGACGTGGAAAATAAACTGATAACGCCATGGCTCAAAATGAAAACAGTAAAACAGACAAACAAAAGTACACAATACACAATATAGAATATATAGAGCAATAAGAATCCCATCAAAAACCGGTACTAATGCAAATTCTGAATTTATTTACCTTTTATTTCACGACAGTACAAAATTGAAATGCACCTTTTGATGTAATAAACTAATAATTTCCAGTACTTATAAAGAGGTTTGTGTCATAGCTTGCCTCAAGTAAGTGTTAAATTGTCATAACCATAATAAAACGACATATTAGCCAAATGATAAATAGAATGTTATAAAATACAACCGATAAAACTATTATTACCGCGCAGTACTTTAATACGCTTTTATGTTTTATCAAACAAAATTCTGCATTTATTCAAATTTTGAGTGGTTTATTTTGTTTTACTTTTGCTGTAAGTCAACACGATTTTGCATTAATCCGTTTTAATTGTCTTGTAAACACTTACTGTTTTGGCTTAACAGCCCAACTAATAATAGCTATAAATAAAAATTGAAATTGAAATTCTGTACATATTTATTCTGACAAGAATTATGCCTTTTAGTACTGCGCATGACGTAAATGTTGTTAATGATGTTGTCTGTAAGGAAGGAAAGGGGTGGGATCTGAAGTACAGCCGAAAACAAATAAAGTCTATGAAAGCATGATTATAACTTTGAATTTTGTTATAACCCTTTTTCTACTTCACTGTATGTAAAATGTTCGCATATGTCTTTTGTAAAATATTAACATGCGCATCCAAAAAGTGGAATACTACAAATGGCCGCGTTATAGCGTGATAGCAGAAATAGAAGAGAAGTAGAAGACTGGAACTATAATTTAGTATAATAGTTCCAGAAAAAGATGTGTCATTTTTAATTATTGAAATTCCTTGCACCCTTTTTTAAGTCGATAATCAGTTTTCCGGTAACAGTTTTGTACATTTGTACCTGTATTGAATTTCCCAGAGTTCCAGATGTATCAAAAATCTCATCAAATATACCTCGGTTGACATAAACCGAAAATGTTCATATCTATATATCAATTTAAATTCAGTACTTTGAGAATTTCAAATATTTTCTTTGAGAATTTCAAATATCGCCTCAGTACAATGCAACGATTTTTTTTTAAGTAAGCTCTATAAATAACCCTTTTTGTATTTAAAATAAGTTTTTAATATAGATCTTATTTGTAAGACTAGGATACAATTGCTACCTACAAAATTTATATTTCACATGGTGTAGTGTTGTGCATGAACGAACCAATCCTTAAAATGATCTGGTTACGTGGTTAATGATACTTTGCTTGCAGTTTTCTTATTTCTCCGGAAAATGATTTAAAGTACATATGTGGTTCTAATTTCAATTTCCCCGAAATGAAGAAAGTCGGGGCCTGACAAAAATCGTATAGTCAAGTTAATTATAACGAATTCAACTGCTCATTTCAATAGAATAGTATATTTACTACTATGCTGAGGTATAGATTTTTGAATCAGTCATTCGTGTGTATTTCTTATTTTTATATCAACAGACGTACCATGTATATTTATTTTACCCCATCTCAGGTCATATGCAGCCTTTTGGTTGGTTGGTTTCTTAACGCCGCATCAGCTATATCGCAGCGACAGCCTTTTGCAATTGCGCTATACAGCATTTCATATGCATCAAACTATTCTATTAGAATTACACTTGCTTATATCCATAACACAATCGATAAAAAACGAAACGAATTTACGTTTTTTGACGGTGATGTTCCGTTGTTTACGTCAAATGGATGTTGTTTTTATATGCCTCAATATTTTTTGTTGCGCCAATTACAAAATAATGTTTCAATTTTTTCTCCAAATTGGCACATAAATACGGCCGTTATCTATGTGGAGAAAAACTTTATAATCTTCTGGATATAAAAATAAGAAAATGTGGTATAACTGCCAAAAAGACAACTATAGGACTAACTGTACGGCCTGCAACAATGAATAAAACTCATATCACATATTCATCTATAAAAGGCATTTAAATGAAAATGCTATGTAAGATTCGAGAGTATAATTCACACGGTAAGAAAAACAATTATTGTTGTTTATATTCGATTTTTTCAAAGTCTGTAACATTTGGTAAGTAACAACAGGATGATAGATATATGTCTCTGGTTACAGTAGCTTGATAAAGAAAAAAAAAAACACACCAAAGTTAGCGTGATCAAATCAATGTCATTGTCCCCGTGGATTTGATTTCAAGGCCTTATTCATACTTTTCTATCTTTACATAACGAGTCATACATCATATTGTATTTAAAAAATATTGATTGAATGGTGTCTTTTTATCAAAACATTTTTATTATGTCGGTACATTTCATGTTTTGTTTGATTTTCGAAATCGTGCATTAATTGACAACCTTGAACAAATTTAATTTATTATATTTAAAAACATATTTACAGTCAATAAACTTCAGTACGGTTATTACATTAAGTTAACAGATCGATATCATTTTTATGTATATATTTTTTTAACAAAGGTCAGCGAACGGCCTTCAACAATGAGCAAATCCCAAATATGTTTCTGAATTTAAACGAGAAATCTCAAAACAAAACAACTCATATTGCTTTCGTTCTTAACACGAATAGAATGCCCCCGCTCAAGCTTGTTTATATTTCTGTAAAAATGATTTTAAAACGGACGGAAAGACGGACGGCCAATGATAACACGTAATGCTCCTTTCGCCTAGAAGCCGGGCATAACTATTAAAATAGTAAGGACTATCAAAGAGTTTATCAAAAACAAATGATCTAAACAACCAACAAAATCATTATGATATGACATAGGACAACCACTGACGAGTTTCTTAAAGAGGGACGAAAGATACCAGAGGGACAATCAAACTCATACATCGAAAAAAAAAACTGACAGCTCCATGGCAAAAAATGAAAAAGACAAACAGACAAATAATAGAACACAATAAACACAATACACAACATAGAAAACTAACGACTAAACAACAGGAACCCCAACAAAAACTACGGGGATGATCTCAGGTGCTCCGGAAGTGTTAGCAGATCCTGCTCCACATTTTGTGTGTGTTTAAACAAAATTAGTTCATTCATATGTTCTGAAGTTGAGTATGACTTCCATTTTTACTGATCTAGTATACGTATTTTAAGGGTCAGTTGAAGCCCGTCTCCGGGAGCGGAAAGACCCATTCGATATAAAAAAAAAGAATATGTGGTATGATAACCAATGAGACAACTATCCACAAGAGACCAATTGACACCGAAATTAACAATTAAAGGTCACCGTACGGCCTTCAACAATGAGCAAACCCATACCACATAGTCAGCTATAAAAGGCCCCAAATTGGCAAATGTAAAACAATTCAAACGAGAAAACTAACGGCCTAACAAAAAAATAAAGAAAACAAATACATAACACATCAACAAACGAAAACAACCGAATTACAGGCTCCTGACTTGGGACAGGCACATACATACATAATGTACCGGGTTTAAACATGTTAGTGGGATCCAAACGCTACCCCTAACATAGGACAGTGGTGTAACAGTACAACATAAGAACGAAATCAAAAAATCACTTGAAAATGGCTAAACTCATCAGATGGATACACATAGAAATACATCTAACAAAATAACAAAAACACAGAGTGGACATGGCCGGAAACTTGTATATCCCAACATTAAAAAGACAATTAGTTCTGATCTGAGAATACTCGTAGTTAGTAACAGCTAGCTCAAAGCCACTCACAATTATGAAGAAAAAATCATGCATCTAGGAGTCCTTTGGTTGTTTTCTGCTCTTGGTCAGGTGGTAATGTCATGGCAACTTCCTAATTAACACGCTCCATTTTAATTGTAACTGGGTCCACAAATGGATTAAATGGATACAGACACACGAGCATGGGGAGACCGGGTTATTCTAGTTTTTGAGATTCATTTCTCCACATTTTAAATATCGATCATTGGACTTAAAGTATATATAAGAAAGAAATAGCGTTTAAACAGATCCCAATACACGCATATTTTTTTGTAATCCTGATAGGATTGTTATATCTTCAAATTCTTTAATGTGACTGGTTCATTCGAATTTCGTTCCTTGGTTTACGCTTCGATAGACTATATTCTAAAAAAAACTATTTCACATTTTTTAACACCAGTACGATGATTTCACTGTGAAAGGTTCGTGTGCGCTATATTACATGGATGGCATCCTTGGTTTCCAAGGAAGTTAAAATTGAAGAAAAAAATTAACAACTGTTTTGTTAAGATTGATAAGGAGACTTTTATCCAGTTTGTGATTTATTTGTCATAGTTTACCAACCAATGGCTTCTAGAAAATTGATTGTTTTAATTCTATATTGAAATTGTCTAAATAGACGAACGTACAAACTCATTGGGTTTCCAAGAAACTGGATGAAAATTATATAATTTTGAGGACACTTTTATTCAGTTTGAGAGTTAATCAAATCATACAGATTGCAAAATAACTATTTATAACGCTAGCGAATTTTGGTCAATCCTAGTACATTAAACGCTGGATTAAAGTTGTCTTGATGGACGAAAAAAAATCATGCATGATAAATGTACGTGATACGTGTATGATTATCAGATTAAAATTTCAATCGAGAAAACCCGGAAGTTTTTTCAAATTTAAATTATAACAGAACTCCAGTCGATACCATTCATAAGCTTTATTCATGTGTTAAAATATTTAATAATTGGACGGTTTTCCCAATGAGCAAATTTTATACAATTAAAGGTTCTTATGAAAGTCATCATGAATAAATCTTAGTAAATACGCCCTTTCACATAATACAGCGTTACAGATGCATGTAAAAATTAAATATTTGCTTAGAGGAAATACGGAAATATGTTCACTTCATACCTACTTAATAGTTTTTATATTATTAACAGGTTAATTTTCTTTATTTAATACAATTTAAAAAAAACAACATGTATAGGCCAATATCTTCATAAATGAAATGCAATCTTTAAATATATTGCAAGAAAACTTTTCGAGAAGTTCCGTGGCAAATATTATGTTACTACTCAATAATACCTATAAGTTTAGTATACAGATGTTTTGTAAACTATAGTTAACTGTGAAGGACATTCTTTTGTATATTTTAAACTTAAATAGGTTTTCACTAGACTATAAAAATGCGAGACAGGCCATTACAAATTTAAATGACATATTCTGGTCAATACAAATTAAACAGATTAACTGAATGTTTCGATACAATTACTGTGTAAATAATTCACACTGAAAATCACAATAAATTGACAAAATTCACATCGAAATTTATTATATGATTTTTTAAAGGATGAAATGGATCGCATTCCCTTTAAAGAAATTTAATACATTGGTAAAGTAAAATTTAACTGTAACATTAAATTATTATCCATCATTTTATGGCATGTTCAAACAACCTTCTTTACTCAAACAATTTACATTTCTTAACGTTTTTATATTTTCGCTACATGTTTACGATACACTTTTTTTCCGTATAAACATATATATACATAGGTGTCTTAACAAAGGTTAATATAAATATACATAGATGGAGGTATTCAATTTTAAAAAGCCATTTTCTAATCTTATTTCGTCATATTTATGTTAAACATATCGATATTGTTGGGGTCCTTCATTTCGTTATTTTTAATTTATATGGCCATTCTTCTCTTTTCTTTATACTTTTTGCACTCTCTATTTTTTTGGGTCCATTTTTTACTATTCTTTGTTGTTTTTGTCCTTCTTTCTCCATTCTTTATATGTTTTGCCCAGTATTCTCTTATCTGTAAAACCCCTTCCAAACCCTAAGGAAATGAGCACAATATTTAATAGACCCCATCTTCCTATGTCTTTTTAAAGAAAACTTAATTGGAGAATATCTCAAATACTAACTTATTCGGCAATACATTTTTTAACTTTTAAATTTGATGTATATTTATTTTGTTATGTAGAAACATAAACATGTATAATAAATAATTAAAACACACAGATTAATATAAAAGAAAGAATTAAAGAGAAGAAATATCAGCATTCATTATATAGGTAAATTTACAAGTGAGAGGTCTAGCTATATATATACAGGTTTGATCTACCATATTCTACTTAAAAACATGCCTGTACCAAATCAGGAATCAGGGACTTTCCAATTTGAATTTTCAACGGAGTTCAGTATTTTTGTGATTTTACTTTTTTTGATCATTTTTCTGTATTAAAAAAAATATCCAGAAAAAAATGTTTTAGCACTTTGAATTTAATATACTTTATCAGCACTTTCGTTGCTGATTACAACGAATACACATCTATATTTACTGGAACTTTTGAAAAAAAAGTTCTCCGAGTCTTGATTTACAACAGGAGCTAAAAGCCATCCGATACAGTAGAAGAGTCAGTACCACACATACATGTAAAAACCATTGTATATTACTAAAAAAAAAGAAGGTAAGCAACGCATCTGACAGAATAAAAGAAATAAAAAAAAAATCTCGAATCATCAGTCATATTTGTATTTGAAAAAAAAAAAATTTATGTTGGTCAAATTTCAGACAGCTACACTGATGGCAAAATTTTAAGGGAAGGTAGTCAAAATGGAAAATCACAACTTTTAACAATTTTTTCACAGGTATGGTCTTGTTAAAAAATGCATCAAAATTGACGAAGTGGATAACATATGACCAGAAACTAACATTTCCCTCGCCAAATTAAAAAAATAAATTGGGAGGGATTCTTTTCAAACCCTCCAAATAAATTATCGTATTTTTTTTTAGATTTCTTCTTTAACCTAATCAACATCCTTCAAAACAAGAATGCTATTAATTTCAGATCATTTGAAGAATTTTCTACAAAGATTTGAGCCCACAGTTTGACCCCCATTAACCTCAAAGGAAGTGTTGCAACTCTTTCTTTTGGTAGATCATATATACATACATGTATATTGGAGAATTGGTCAAAGTGTTATCAATTACTCGTCATGATTGTATAGTCTCTAATAAAAAGACACCTTACAAACACTAATGAAACAAAAGGAACTATTTCAGCGTATGAAATACATGTCCTAATAGCGATTGATTAACATATTATGTGCATTTATTTGAGAAGCCATGTTTTCCCCCTGACATTATATTTACTAATTGTTGGCTTTAAAAATCTTCATCGTATGCCAAAAGCGACCAAACTGTGAATAATTAAATTAACAATTACATTTTAATACACCAATTAGAAAAACTCAATGAACCAATTGTATCAGCATCCAGCTGGATTTGGTAATAAGGCTAATATAGAGAAAATATGACGAGTCCGTGAGGTAAAATACATAATCAATGCTTTGTTGTATAAATCGATTATACATATACATATTTAAAAATAAAGAAGAACATTTAATTCTGCTCTATTCTTTTATTTATTTATGTTTAGTCTGTTCTTATTTATTTTTAAAGCCAGCAAGCACCACTTATTATCTTTCATACCTGATTTAATTAAAGACTGAAAAGGAACAAAACATAAAGAATTTATACCTCAGACAAAACACAAGAAGGTTTAGCAACACTTACCTCATATCGCGAGCGTCTGTCCATTTTCTATAAAATGAGTTAAGTCGTACACAAATTATCACTATTTAATACATAATCCTTTTATCCTGCGTAATATCTATAATTGAATTTTGCATCCAAATTGCGAAATACTTTTTTTAAAATCTTGTAAACACACCTTCACCTGTTTTTAACTGGGTACTTTTTATAAGTAAATGGGGGCAAACTTTAAAGTTACGGGTGACTTGCTTCCAATGTCAAACTATTTAATGAATGGGAATACATTTCAATGTCGTATGTACAAAGAATAGGCATGATTATAGTACTCGGGTACTAGAATGTTATTTAGTCGTAAAATTTCAGGTTGCTTTTGGTTATCAAAAGGATCGATATGTTCAGTTGTTCAATACCTTTTCTAGACAATACATTAAATTATATCTTTCTCAAGATTTAATATAATACATAATTCTTTGATTATATCATATTGTTTCCTATATTTCTAACATGTTTAAACATTTCATAATCATTGATGTTTAGGGAGCTACCATTTGATTTTTATGGGAGGGGGGGGGGGGGGGGGGCTTTTTATTTTTCACTCTATTCGGTCCTGCCTTTTTTTTTAGTTTATCCTGACTTTTTTTTTACCTAAATAGTCATCCTGCCTTTTTTTTTATTAGTTTATCCTGACTTTTTTTTACCTAAATTATCATCCTGCCTTTTTTTTTACTCAAAACTCCTGTCCTGTCTATTTTTTTCAAATTTCATCCTAGCCCCCCCCCCCCCCCCCCCCCCCCCCCCCCATAAAAATCAAATGGTAGCTCCCTTACAAATATTTTTTCTTTTATTTGAAAAAAAAAGTTATCGACAAGTCAGTACGTTCACGTTCAAAACTATTTCTATAATCGTTGAAGACAAATAAAAAACTCAAAATTGAGGAATTAAAAAAAATAAAAAAAATACAGCTTCAATTTATATCTTAAAATTATCATTCCGTTTAAAACTTATATATATCATTACAACATTTAACTTTCTTGTGTCGACGTCATAAAACTAGTGAATTAAAAAAAACACTGAAAAATCTATTTCAAGTTCCTGATAGACGTGATAGAGGTATACACAGAAGAGCGCATAAGACTGAGCGTAAAACACTGCTTTCTTGTTTGTTGTTAAAGAACTTCCATTTGTACTAGTTGGTTTAGTAAATGGATTAAACAAGTACAATGCAGAGATTAGGAAATGCTTATTTTTCCGGGGCAAATGATTTTAATCCTGAAGTCTTGTTTGAGACTATGTACCGGATTTGTAATAACATAAGCAACACAACGGGTGCCACATGTGGAGCAGGATCTGCTTACCCTTCTGGAGCACATGAGATCACCACAGTTTTGGTGGGGTTTATGTTGCTTATTCTTTAGTTTGCTAGTTGTGTTTTGTGTACTATTATTTGTCCGTTTGTCTTTAGCCATGGCGTTGTCAGGTTATTTTCGATCTATGAGTTTGACTGTCCCTCTGGTATCGTTTGCCTCTTCTGTCTTATGGTAAGAACATTCTCTTTTTCTTGTATACCACTCCTCAGTGACACACCTTCTATTATTACGAAGATGTAAAAGATTCTAATATGACGTGCTTCTTTCGCTTTGTAAACAACACCGTGATAAAATTCTCCATATATCTATACTTAGCGCAGACTCAGAGGTATACATAATAATGGCTGTTACAATATACTTCCCACGTAAATCCACATGTATTTGGAACCTATTTGCAAACCATTTGCTGATTTTATTGTTTTAAAAATTGCAGTTAAAAAAAACCCAAATAACTTTGATTCTTATTCGGACGCATAATAAAAAGAAGTAATAAACAAGAGCTCGGAGAAATCAACAAAATAAAAATAAAATAAAATTCCGCGAAAGACTTGTAATTTTTTTGACGCATTTAAGTCATTTCAAAACATGACGTCATACAAATGAAAACGCTACAGTTGAACGTTTTCTGATACGTGTACCATCGAAATTCGTACAATATTGTGTTAAAACTGATTTGTAAGGTAGGTTTTGTTTTGTTTTCTATTCTATTGCATTTTTGCAAGTCAATATGGCGGCTCCCTAGTTACGAAATGTCAACTTTGGATTTGACGGTAGCTTACGAGAAAAAAACATGTAAATTCAAAATGGCAAATGTTGGGTTTGAGAATTTAAAGAATTAAACAATTTTTTTTTCTAGCTGTTATTCACATAACAAACCACGCAAGCTACAGATTTTATGAATGTTTGAGCTTTATCGAACCGGGAGTAAAAAAAGAACAGCCAAACACACAGCATTCCTACCATCGCTTCAGTTTTTTAATGACCGTATTTGACCTATTAGAATCGAAATAATTCATGGAAGCCATAGATTGTTGGAAATTTACATATGGCCTGGGCCGTGATATTCGTTAATTTTATCCCTCGCTAACGCTCAGGATAAAATTCGAATATCACGGCCCAGGACATGTGTAAATTTCCAACAATCTATGGCTTCCATGAATTATTTCTTAAATATACAATAAGATAATGTAGACGAAACGCGCGTCTGGCGTAAATATAAAAGTTTAATCCTGGTATCTATGATGGGTATATTTTCACACATAATACACGATGGTCTCAAGTATACGTTCTGCGTTCTGGTGTTGTTTATCATCTAAATAACGTATTATAGTTTTCTTTTATTTGTCTTTTTGGATATTACTTTTACTGTTTAGTCTATGATGATATTCATTTGACGTGGCGCAGTACTTGTGCATCCCGCCTTTTTGTTAATGGGCTATGTTTTATTGTATTCTTGTCTTTATGCTTTGTCTAAATGCCTTTTAGGGTTTCTTCGTTACATACATATATATTTTAGTGATAAGGATGATTGCACAACGTTGACTGCTGTCCCCCTTTTTTAGAAACTTTTACCTATCATATCGGTTTGTTTTATTCACACATTGTTGTCAATATAAAGGAATTTTATGTCAATATCATACTTGTGAGAGGTTTAGCTAGCGGTAAAACCAGATTTAATCCACCATTTTCTACACAAGAAAATATTTCTGACTTGTTACAGAATTTTTCTTACCTGGTTTTATAGCTAGATAAACCTTTCACTTGTATGCCAGTCGCATAAAATTACATTCTATTGACAACGATGTGTGAAGGAAGAAAGTGTTCTTTTTTAACGAGAAATTCTTGGCATTGGACTATCTGTCGGTAGCTGAGAGTTCTCTCAATACTGCAATTAATGGTTTTTTTATGCCCCACCTACGATAGCAGAGGGGTTTTCTGCTCTGTGGGTCCGTTCGTCCGTTCGTCTGTTCGTTCGTTCGTCCCGCTCCAGGTTAAAGTTTTTGGTCAAGGTAATTTTTGATGAAGTTGAAGTCCAATCAACTTGAAACTTAGTACATATGTTCCTAATGATAGGCTCTTTCTAATTTTAATGCCAAATTAGACTTTTGACCCCAATTTCATGGTCCACTGAACATAGAAAATGATAGTGCAAGTTTCAGGTTAAAGTTTTTGGTCAAGGTAGTTTTTGATGAAGTTGAAGCCCAATAAACTTGAAACTTAGTTGGCATGTTCCTTTTACTATGACCTTTCTAGTTTTAATTTCAAATTAGAGTATTTACCCCAATTTGACGGGCCACTGAACATAGAAAATGATAGTGCGAGTGGGGCATCCGTGTACTGGGGACACATTCTTGTTTTCTTATAAATTCCCTTAAAGGGGCACTAGCTACGAGATATATATAAAATCTAATATATTTTTGTTTCGGCTGTCATAAATGAAATGCAAATAGTAAAATAGCAGCAAATATAGTTTTGTCAAAATAAGCTAAAAATATTGATTATGAATTTTTCACTAGCAAGTGAATAATTTGACCTCATTGAATCCGTATTCATGTGAACTTCAATTTAACCCCTTAGCTTGAGATGGATAACACGTTAATTGTATGTGTACAGTTATTAAAAGGAAAAGAATGTCAACATTGAAAGTGAAACAAAGGTAAATCATTTAATTGACTGATTCGATCCACACAAAGAAAATTTCTTATACAGGTAAAAACGATGATAAACATTTAATTTTCATCTATAATATGAAATTAAATAGACCTAGAAAAATCCAACAACACGAGTTTGGTTAATCTATTTATATAGTATTTATGTTTACATCGCTTACATGGTCATCGTTTGACTTTAGAGGTCAACTCGATAGTTAATTAGATGATGTGTAGACTAAAATACACACGAAACGAAGCTACGTATTTTCGTGCCGTGCTCGGTTCATTATTTATTTTAGACTTTTAATAGTTTGGATAAATGTTTACATAAGCAACACGACGGTCGCACATGTGGAGCTGGATCTGCTTACTACCCTTCCGGAGCACCTGATATTACCCCTAGTTTTTTGGTGGGGTTCGTGTTTTTTATTTTTTAGTTTTCTTTGTTGTGTCATGTGTGCTGTTGTTTGTTTGTCTTTTTCATTTTTAGCCATGGCGTTGTCAGTTTGTTTTAGATTTATGAGTTTGACTGTCGCTTTGGTAACTTTCGTTCCTCTTTTACATTGTTATAAATCAAATATGAGAATTTGATTAAAATCGGTGAACATGAATTTGACAGCTAGTGCCTCTTTAAAGTCATATGAAAGCTCATTTTTGGAAGAAAAAAAAGGGGGAAAAATAGGCGCCTTATTTCAAAATTTATATTGAATAACGATACTCAAATATGTTCTAAACATCGAGATTCGTGTATTAATCCTGTATTGAATAAAATAAAAGAGACGGTTCCAGCGTCATCTTTCCATAGAGATCTCATTAATTATGCAACGTCACCGATTCCGGATTTTTCCGACGCTGAATTCAACTTTTGACCTTGAAGCTGAGGTAAGAAAATATTTATAGTACTTATACTAGTGTTGTTTGAATGCAATATATAAAACAATGGTACTGCATGAGAGGGATCTGAAATAATTTACTTGTCTACATGACAAAATAACTTAAGCTTATAACATACGCCAATACAATTTTGAACGACGGGGCTATTGGGTCACCAATAGGGGAACATCCAGAATTTCGTTTTTTGATGTTCTACCTGTCAAGCTCGAATGAATATTCTTATTATTTGTTCTGATGAAAACATCTCACACTATCTTCATAAAGCCACGCGAAAAGGTGTTAAATCGGGGGATATACGACATTTTCTCCTAACAATAAATGCATATAGCCCGAATTTCAAAGGTCTTTTATTTGTTTATTGTTTGAATATAAATAAGATTTGACGTTTAGTCACTACGGTGCCCTTTATAGCTTACTATACGATGTTGGGTTTGTATACTTTTCGTTGTTATCAACATATATAACATACAGTAACAAGAAATGTTTTACCCCTTTTCCATTAATCTCAATAGAAATATTAAAATTATTTCTTTTCTTTTCCCCTGAATTGTTTTTTTGACAAGAAATTCAGAATCAAACAATTTTCGGTAGTCCACAAGAATTATTGGTGTCAATGTCTATTTTTGGAATTTATTATAGGATTAAACTTTGAAAAAATATATAACCTATCTCCAATTTATAAGAATTATAAGGATTAAACGCCTTTTTAAAGAAATTTATTGGTGTATAAACTCGACTGATTCACTCACAAACTCGGACTTTTATGATATTTTTGGTGAGTCACTTGGTCCAGTTTATACACCAATAAATTCCTTTAAAAAGGCGTTTAATCCTTATAATTCTTATAAATTGGAGATAGGTTATATATTTTTTCACAGTCGTTACCGTTAAATTACACGTAAATTGTATATTTATGTGATAGAATATATTTGTTGGTTAACGTAAAAATATGTACTCAACAAAATTTCCTATTTGATAAAAATTAAACTGCAAAAACTCTTATTATCATTTAAACGAATGTTTTTGTGAATTATTTTATTAAACGATAACTAACTTGCAGTGAAAATAAAAAAAATTAACGCCGCGTTGTTGTTGCCGCCATCTTGTTCACATTGGTTACGAAAAGAAGTTCGGTCAACTTCGTCTATCGAAAAATAAAAAACGGCAAGATCAACTACCGGAAGTCCTCTCGACCAATCCTATCAACGTATTCCCTAATATGCAAATCCTATAAGAATGATCAAAACATAAAAAAAGTAAAATCTTACACATAATTTTTGTAACAATCAAAAGTTCAAACGAATCGACATAAGGGATCAACTATATCTTCACATTTTTTAATAAAAATTATTCTGCACTAAATTTTTCTTGATATAAACGACACAAGAAATTTAATTTAGTTATAATACTCCAATTTCACATCTTTGTGATACATATTTGATAGAGTTCAGACCAATCTAGATTATCTTCCCCGGACTCTGATGACACTTCACCAACATTAGGCGTTTGAAGAGTAAGGGGTAGAGTCAGAGGTAGGCAGACAAGAGGAAGAACGCAGGACCGTGGAAGGCATACAGAAACAGGACATCTCCACCCACTATGGCTGATACAGCTGAACGTTCGAGACATTATAGGGAAACAATAACTTATTTTTGACATTTGTTATTCATTATTTTTTTATTATAGGAATGTATCAGTCAGTTGACGGATGAGGCTCGTTAGGGGTTGATTACAAAGATGGTTGAGAAACATCCCCAATTTATATTCGACATCCTCACCCACCAAACAACGCCAGGAAGGCCAGCATCCTCCCTAAGTGGAGCAGTCCCAAGCTGGTATCGGTGCTCCCACTACCGAGAGATGCCAACAGAAGAAGAGAGATTCTGTTGCAATCAGATTCCTCTCAACAGCATTTCCCGAATTCAGGTTGGTGAAATATTCAGAAGAAAACATTCGCTCGAGCATGGTTATAATGCTTTAAACTCGGAGCATGCATACAAAAATACTTGTCTATGTCAGATTCGAAATGTTGCTATTTGAAAGTGTTCCACATGATAATCCTTTTTATGCATTGAATTATGTTGTGCAAACTTCCATTGAAATCTATCAAATGGCCATGGTTCATGAGGTTAAGCTTACAATAATGAACATCATTACCAGAACTATCACATCTTTTTACCTGCGATCGGTATGGTAGATGCATTAGGATCTATTATGTACAGCAGATTCAATAAGAGTTACTTTCATTACATCTGCGTTACCAAATTAATTCTTTGCATGAGCTTTTTGATATAGTTTTACAACATGAAGCTATGAACAATTTTATTCACTGTATTGAACATGTTGAAACATAACATCATATTTAACTGGAAAACCACATATTTTAAGAATTTGTAAAGTAAGACAATTTTATCCCAAATCTTTGCACGTATGCCATGGTGCATATTCTCGAAAAAGGAACACCCTGTATAAATATAAGATTTAGAAACTAAAGAAACAGACACAAAAAATGTTCCCTTCTAGGTAAATATGTCTTAAGAGGTAGTCAGATTATCTGTTGCTCATCCAGATGTTGCAAAGTCATTAATCAGACATCCACAGCAGTTCAATTAAAATTTCCACCCTTCTAGTTCTTCAAAATGGAGATATGACATTCTTTTCAAAACGCCTAGCTTTGAACAAAATGTCTTTGTTAAAGGATATTTCATTCTATTCAAGAAGGCCTATATACAGTATATGGAAGGGTTGAAAAGTTCCGAGATAACTTCCAGGCATCCGTTTTTGAAGCCTTTTGAAGTATTGCATTACATCACACAGATGTTGAAGAATACGATTTAATCTCTATTTGAATTAACCCCGCCACATTATTTATGTATGTGCCTGTCCCAAGTCAGGAGCCTGTAATTCAGTGGTTGTCGTTTGTTTATGTGTTACATATTTATTTTTCGTTCATTTTTTTACATAAATAAGGCCGTTAGTTTTCTCGTTTGAATTGATTTACATTGTCTTATCGGGGCCTATTATAGCTGACTATGCGGTATGGGCTTTGCTCATTATTGAAGGCCGTACGGTGACATATAGTTGTTAATGTCTGTGTCATTTTGGTCTTTTGTGGATAGTTGTCTCATTTGCAATCATACCACATCTTCTTTTTTTTTTTTTATATAGAAGCTATAAATTAAGATAGTGTCCTGTTTGAAACCAGCTGATATTAAATAAATAAGGACACACCCGCGAAATCGCGGGCATTTAGAGCTTGGTTAAAAGTATATTAACTGATGTAGGATGAATTTTTGTAATCGATCTTATGTCTGGAAATTTCAGAAAAGGTATCAAAAGTCATAGCTTCTTGGAGAACGGACAATTTTTTTAAGCCCTCTCCTTTTTTTCCAAAGTCCTCGATTTTTTGTTTTCTGTTAAATTCCATTATTTTCGCGTTTCTGTATCAACTTCAAAAATATTACATGATGGTCTTGATGTATCGATTCTGCGTACTGACGTTGTTCATCCTCTTAACAACGTGTTTTATTGTTGTTTCATTTTTTCTTTGTTCTATAATTAATATTACTTTAAATGTTTCGATTGTTTTCTGTGATATCCATTTGACGTGGCTCGGTACTTATACATCCCGTCAATGTGTTTGCATTTATTATCTTTCATTTTTGTTGATGTGTTTTGTTTATGCGACTTTTTGTGTTTCATTGGTTCTTATAACGTGACTGTACTTTAAAAGATCCCGTCATTATGTTATTGTTCTATTATAAATTAGAAAATACGCTGAACGACTAACGAAAAAATTATTTTGATCGCTTAGTGGTATTAACCATTTGTGGATTCTTAGAAATTCTAAAGAACTTCTAGACAATTTTAAATCTCGGGTCTATTTCTGAAATTAATTCTAACATACTTGATTTTTAACCCTGTATGCCAACATTCCCCATGTGAAATTATAAAATAGCTTGTTTAAACATAGAACGACAAAATTTCTTCCTATGCAACGTATGCATTTTCTGACGTCAGACACGCGAAGCAATAATGATAGATGCTTTTGTGCTATTTGTAAAATTGTTTCTTTTAAAATTGTGATGACTGCTGTACCTATATTTTGACTATTGTATTTAATAACCTTCCATCATTACCGAACTGAACAAAGAAATAACAACGACGGCACCCGTATACGGTGCAGGAAATGCTTACTCTTCCGAAGCACCTGATTTCACTCCCGGTTTTTAGTGGAGTTCGTGTTGTTTCTTATTTATATTAATGTAAATGTCCTTTTTATTAATGTAAATGTCCTTTGTTATATTGATGTAAATGTCCTTTGTTTTTTTGAGTCTTTGTTTACTCCTTGGTTTTGATTGTTATTGTCTTATTATGTCTGTTTTGTTCAAACATCGTTGTAAATATAATATCATAAGTGTATTTGCTTATAACTATAAATTCCAAGTTTCTTCTCCATGGCGATAAACTAAGATCTTGTACAGAAAATATTAAATAGCAAAATATATTTTTTTAAATAGTTTTGAAAATCGAAAAATATTATGTATTAATGCAATCAAGTGACCATTTATTGGAAATAGAGAAGAGTAGCGTAAAAAAATTCACAGAGAATTAAAATAATATAGTAATAAAAATGAGTTTGAAGATGAAACCCACTTTTTCTTAAAACTGTAAATTAATAAACCTTTACGTAATCAGCTTGAAAAAGGCATAAAATAATATATTTCCAGAATTCTTGAAATTTCTGAAAGAGATAGATTACTATTACTTTTCACCTTATTTGATATTATGCAGCTTACTCCGCGTTCATTAAAAAGTAATTTGCACTGAGGGGAGTGGACCACAACACTGACTTGCATAAATATTATTAGTTTTACTACTCTAGTCTATATATGAAGTTTAATATGCTATAATTTTTGCATTGTGTATCTATTTTATTGTATTGCTTATATATGACTTCAAACCCTTATAAAGGTATAAATGTGCATTTCATGAATAAATTATAGATAAACAGGGGAATCTCCAATACAAAATTCCCTATTAAAGTCCAAGTATACCAATCCTAATTGACACACGATTCTGTTATGGCTTTATAAATGTTATATTAAGAGAATATAAATAAGATCCGTTTACAATTTTATTATAAAACGCAATAGAATATTTTTGAAAGTGTTTCCTGTAAAATCTAAAAAGTTCAAAATTAAACAGTGCGATCTCTGAAAATGTCATTCTCGTCCTCTCTGGCTTTGTACAAAGGTACAGTACAACATTTTAATAGGAAAGTGTTTACATATAATGAATTTTAAAGACATTTTGCCGAACTAAAAGTAATTACAATAGTTATCAAAGGTACCAAGATAATAATTTAATACGCCAGACGCGCGTTTCGTCTACATAAGACTCATCAGTGACGCTCAGATCAAAATATTTATAAAGTCAAACAAGTATAAAGTTGGAGAGCATTGAGATTCCAAAATTCCAAAAAGTTGTGCCTAATAGCGCACAGGTAATCTTTTTCTGGGAGAAGAAAATCCTTAGTTTTTCGAAAAATTCAAAGTTTTGTACAGGAAATTTATATTGACCATATAATTGATATTCATGTCAACACCAAAAATTGTACAAAATTGTTAACGATCATAGATTTATTCTATAGTCTTTGCTACTTAGTTATTTTTAGCAAAATTCCTTTGAAGTGTCTCGGTATTTATACCTCATCCCAACATTGTATTATTGGCTACGGTCATTTTTGTCTTCTCCTTACTGTCTCTTATGCGCTTGGTCTATATGCGATTTTGTGTTTCTTTGTTGACGTATTTGTTATTTTTTTTTATAGTGATAAAAATTAAAATCATAGCACAATGTTGATTATTTAACCACCAATATTTAGACATTTTTACTTATTATGTCTGAAAAAAGAACTATGATTGCCAATGAGACTCAACAACAGACCAAAATGACACAGAAATTAACAATTATAGGTCACCGTACGGCCTTCAACAATGATTAAAGCCCTTACCGCATAGCCAGCTACAAAAGGCCCTGAAAGGACACTGAAAAACAATCCATACGAGAAAACTCACGGCCTAATCTATGTACAAACTAGAGGCTCTAAAGAGCCTGTGTCACTCACCTTGGTATATGTGAATATCAAACAAAAGAAACAGATGGATTCATGACAAAATTATGTTTTGGTGATGGTGATGTGTTTGTACATCTTCCTTTACGGAACATTCTTGCTGCTTACAATTATCTCTATCTATAATGAACTTGGCCCAATGAAAATTGTTAAAAATTGACTATAAAGGACATTAACTCCTTTGGGGGTCAATTGACCATTTCACTCATGTTGGGACGATGCCTCTGCTAGTGGACTATTAGTCCCCGAGGTTATCACCACCCCAGTAGCCAGTACTTCGGTACTGGCATGAAAATACGGATTTTTTGTGTGATTAAAATTTATTGTTACAAAATGATAGAAATTATTATAAATTAAGGAATGTATCTCCCTCATGCAAAGCTCTGATTCCTTTCACGGATTTGGCTATACTTTTTGGACCTTTTGGATTATAGCTCTTCATCTTTTATATAAGCTTTGGATTTCAAAAATTTTGGCCACGAGCATCACTGAAGAGACATGTATTGTCGAAATGCGCATCTGGTGCAAGAAAAATGGGACCGTTAATTTTTTTTTGACTTATTTGTAAATCTTTGGCCCAGTAGTTTCAGAGGAGATTTTTGTAAAAGATTACTAAGATTTAAGAAAAAATGGTTAAATTGACTATAAAGGGCAATAACTCCTAAAGGGGTCAACTGACCATTTCGGTCATGTTGACTTATATGTAAATCTTACTTTGCTGAACATTATTGCTGTTTACAGTTTATCTCTATCTATAATAATATTCAAGATATTAACCAAAAACAGTAAAATTTCCATAAAATTACCAATTTAGAGGCAGCAACCCAACAACAGGTTGTCCGATTCATCTGAAAATTTCAGGGCAGATAGATCTTCACCTGATGAACGATTTAAGCTATGTTAGATTTGCTCTAAATGCTTTGGTTTTTGAGTTATAAGCCAAAAACTGCATTTTACCCCTATGTTCTATTTTTAGCCCTGGTGGTCATCTTGGTTGGTTGACCGGGTCACCGGACACATTTTTTAAACTAGACACCCCAATGATGATTGTGGCAAAGTTTGGTAAAATTTGGCCCAGTAGTTTCATAGAAGATTTTTGTAAAAGCTAACGACGGACGACGACGACGGACGCCAAGTGATGAGAAAAGCAAAGGGCCAATGGAGCTAAAAATTAACAAAAAACAAATATGTAACATATTAACAAACGACAACCACTAAATTACAGGCTCCTGACTTGGGACAGGCACATGCATACAGAATGTGGCGGGGTTAAACATGTAATCGGGATCCAAACCCTCCACTAATCTGGGACAGTGGTATAACAGTACAACTTAAGAATGAACTATAAAAATCAGTTTGAAAAGTCTTAACTCATAAGATGGATAAAAATACAAGTGGACATGGGCAGGTACTTGTATATCCCAACAACTAAAAGACACCAGGTACAGATATAAGACTACTCGCAGTTAACTGACAGCTAGTTCAAAGCCAATAACAACTAATAAAACAAATCATGCATCCAAGACTAAATTATAAATCCGTACACATGCGACATCCATTGGATTCAAAGACGTCATAAACAGTCCGAGAAAAACATGACCGTGTGCAATGCCAAGCTACAGGTGTCGACAGATTGTAGATCAATGTTTGTATGTTTAGCTCACACATGGTTGAAAATATTATGGATTCTATGCGACTGTCATACTAGTTAGAGGTTAAGCTTGCTATACTACTTTGCTTAGAGGCATTTTTTGTTAATTTCAATTTTATCCGCCGACTAGGAAGTGTTATTCAAATTAACTTATTCTTTTAACATGTCTTATATAACGTATAACTTAAACATTATACATACGCGAGGAAAATGTTAGTATTTATCAAACAAACTTCAATAAAAGAAAGTTTTCAGTGGATTTGCTTTTTTTGTTGAACAGTTTTTAAATAAGAAGTGCTCAAAATGCTTATGCCGAAAAATATATTCAAATCAACAAATCAATATTATAATCTACAAAACAAATCGACTCATCTTAATAGAGATCAACATCCGTCATTCAAATTATGTATTTTTACAAAATGTTGCCAGACTCAATGACAGTGTTATTTTATTTTGAAACTTTTATTGAATGCTCAAAATAAAAATATATTCAAAACGATGATACGCAAATATTGACGGTGTCTGATGTTTAACATGCTAGTTTCTAAGGATGTAGTCTACATAAGCACGTCACTGTACACTGACCAGTGTGCAAGTGACAAATTCTAATAATTAAAGTTTTTGAACTGATCCTTTAGGGGGATGATCCTAATTTTTAGGTAGTGTTTCGAATATCATAGGTAGATTGGTATGATTCCTCCATCCCATTGATTTCTTTCGAATACCCTTCTCTTCATTCCTCCATTCAAATGTTCCATTATAACTAAATCTGACTTCTTTGTTGACATCTATATCCCTTTTTGCCATAAAAACGATATAAAGATAAAGCAACAAGTTTGGTTACATCTGAAGGTGCAGGGTTTCTATTTTCATCATTTAACGCAACCGCGAAACGTTTACCATGATTGTCATTTACAAGTGTTGGTAATGTGTAATGTGTGTTACAATGCAATATAATTACAAAAAAGAGAGGTTTAGCGCTATAAAACCAGGTTCAATCAACCATTTTCTACATTTGAAAATGCCTGTACCAAGTCAGGAATATGACAATTGCTGTCCATTCGTTTGATGTGTTTTGTCCTTTAATTTTGCAATTTGATTAAGGACTTTCCGTTTTGAAATATCTTCGGAATTCTGTATTTTTGTAATTTTAAATTTTTCCTGCGAATTCTTGACTATGATTGCAAATGTGAGAATATTGGAAAGTAATTTATATATAGGGAGAGAGAATACAAAACAGATTATTTCAAAAACCACAATTTTAAAATATAGTCCAGAGCAACATACGACGAAGACGAAAATTACCTGAAAACATGCTTTAAAGAAATTTGGTGAAACTCGTTTCTTTTTTTCCCTAAATGTTATTAGAAATTAGATGCAATTCTGCTTACTCTAAACATTAATGGTGTCAACAACCTTTTAATAAAGGTTATTTCCCAGTAATGTTCACATAAATGTATTTAAGTATTGTTGTTTTTTTTAAAGGTAAGGCAATGGACTGTGAGTAATTTACATGTTTACTGATTATGATATGTAAAATAACCTTGGCATAGGTTGAGTGTCCTTAAAAATATTAAGTATTATAAATACTATTGTGTTGGATTGCCTTGTTTGTAATTACACGATAATACAGCCGGTTAAGAACCATTAACTAGGTGTTATCTAGTTCTAATTTATTTTTTATATTGTAGTTCATTTGAAGATCTTATATGTATGATTAATTGAATGTTGGTTGCTGAACGTCTAGTAGCAAATATTTCATAATTCAACATATTTCAATAGGCAATATACCTGTCGAAAGTCAGAAATCTGATGTTTAGTAGTTGTCACTTGTTGATGTGGTTCATAAGTGTTTCTCGCTTTTTGTGTATATTAGACCGTTTGTTTTCCTGTTAGAATGGTTTTACACTAGTAATTCTTGGGACCCTCCATAGCTCGGTGTGAGCCGAGACTTCGTGTTGATGACCGTACTTTGACCTTTAATGGTCAACTTTTATAGAAAATGACTTGGATGGAGAGTTGTCTAATTGTCACTCTTACAACATCTTTATATATCTATTGGGTAGGTCCTTTATAAAGGCCACCCGGGACGAAAATTGGGAAATTTATACCGCTTCTTTGAAATGAGGATTAATTGGATAGGGACAAAATTTTAACATTGCAACAGGCCACATACGAAACCCTCAAAAAGTTTTTGGAAGTGATCTAAAAGTGCAAAGAGTATATGACCCTCGTTGTACGATGCATCAGGTTATGCGTTCACATTATGATTGGACGTAGCTGCGTACTTGTACATCCCGAACAACGAATCGGACGCCTTACTTTGAAAAGAGTCTTATTGCCGGTCGGGAGACATATAGTGACCATATCTCTATTCCCGTCAGCATTTTAGGTATCATATGCATCCTGAAAATGATAGACATTGCAAAAATAAGGAATTTCTGATTTATAAAAGGAATGACCATCCATCAAAAGGAAAATATGTTTGGTTATTGTTTTTTTTCTCATTTGACTTTAGTTTAATGATTGGTGGATTTTTAAAGTTTTAAAAGAAATTTCAGACGAACATTATTAGAAAGCTGCAAGAATCTTTGGAATATTACGCGACGGTCATACAAGTGAGAGGTTAAGCTAGCCACGAAATCAGGTTTAATTCACTATTTTCTACACGAAAAGGAAATGTCTGTTCCAAGTCAAGAATATGACAGTTGACTGTCCTGTTGGTATCTTTCGCACCTCTTTTGGTTTTCACTTAATAATTGATATGTTTGAGCTTTGATTTAACCATCTATTAAGAGATTTTCTGTTTTGAATTTTCATTGTACTAAGGGATTTTCGTTTAAAGGTACTTTCCCTAATGGATACTTTCTAATATAAAAACGTATATATATATACATATTTTGTAACCGTAAATAACGAAACTTTAAAAAATGTTTACGGATTACGGTTCATTCAAACTATGTTAACATTTTAAAAATAAAGGTATAATAGAGTATAAAAATATCTGGACATTGGTTGAATTGTATACAAAAAGATTGCGTGTTGGTGAACTGCTGTTTTTGGTCGTTATGTCAGTTACTAGGCAGTAATAAAAAAAAACACATCATATTAAACTTCGTGCAATTTTTTTCCAAATCATTTTCATGTAGCACTTCATATGTAACTATGTAGTAAATGCATTCCAGGATATCAAGGGCGAGTGGTTTAAACTATGTGCCCCTTTTCAAATGCATTGTTCGTCCAAAAGAAAGGGGGTTGCAACACCTGGAACCTCCCTGGATCCGCCACTGCATTCTTGAAAAAAACATTTTGAAAGTGATAAAATAAATAAATCTTTTTATGGAAGAATAATCTTCAATATTTAAAATATGTAAAACTTGATTTACTTTAAATCACATGATTAAAGCATTTAGAAAAACGGTGCATTGCTTTTGCGCCGTAATGCTTCCATTTGCTCAGCAAAAAAACCAAAAAAACATTTTTTTTTATATGCGGCAATATTACACGAAGATGATAACTGGTTGATTATAGTTCAGTAGCAAATATTTAAATAGTTGTAACAAAGATTCTGAATGTGCAAAGAGCGTGGCACTATTCTTAACGTCCACATTCTAACCGGACGTAGCTGAGTACTTGTACGTCTCCCACATCCGAAACGCAGGCCCAACTATGGCAATCGTTTTACTACCGTTCCAATAATACAGGTAAATTGTACAATAAATAGATACACCGAAAAGAGACTTTTGAGCACATTTTATTTTAGGTCTGCAGAATATAACATAGTGTATCAGAAGTTAGTCTTCAAAAAACCCCGTCAATAGTTATCAAAAGTACCAGGATTATAATTTTATACGCCAGACGCGCGTTTCGTCTACTCATCAGTGACGCTCAGATCAAAATAGTTAAAAAGCCAAACAAATACAAAGTTGAAGAGCATTGAGGACCCGAAATTCCCAAAATTTGTGCCAAATACGGCTAAGGTAATCTACTCCTGGGGTAAGAAAATCCTTAGTTTTTCGAAAAATTCAAAAGTTTTGTAAACAGAAAATTTATAAAAATGACCATATAATTGATATTCATGTCAACACCGAAGTGCTGACTACTGGGCTGGTGATACCCTCGGGGACGAAACGTCCACCAGCAAAAGCGCTATTATACTGATAAGTATGCAATCTAATTAAAATATAGATCTCCATTTTCGTTATACTAAGTTACTACATATAATTAGATTGATAAGTATTTAAAACAAACTACGTTGAGGAATGATGTCAAATAAAATACTATGATCATTAACTAACAATGAAGAACCACAGTTGTAAGAGCCTGGTATGACGCAAAACGTGTAAGCAACAGCCCGGATGGCCTCATTTCGGAAATGAGCGCATTTGAGGTGCATATAACTTTTTCAACAAAATAGTTTTTTTTCTTTTGATGCTTAAAAAATTGGTTATTCACAACGATAACATAGAGGTTTGGTAAGAAAATAACATGTTTCCGTTCTAAAAACGGGGGCTATATTACATTCTCCATGTCAATCCGCTCGTCCAACACATATTTTTCTCAGAACGGAAAGACTTCACATTTGATTAGCTGCTTGCACGGATATGTTGTAACTATTGTTACGTGTGATCATCTTTTTGATACATGTAACACTGCAAATGAAGATAATTGTAATCGTTCTGTAACTATACTAAAGTATTAAAAGATAACATTTACAACCAACGGAACGAGTACAAAACAACTATCACATTCCTGATTTAGAACAGGCATGTTTCGAAGAATTAAGGTCACCTTAACTGCACCCTTCGGACAATGTAGACTAAACTGAAAAGGGCCTCTCATTGACAGTGAGGGATGTATAAATACGCAGTCACGTCTGGTCGGACACATATAAAAAAAAGAAGATTTGGTATGATTGCCAATGAGACCAAAAATGACACAGAAATTAACTATAGGTCACCGTACGGCCCTCAACCACATAGTCAGCTATAAAAGGCCCAAAAACAACAATGTAAAACAATTCAAACGAGAAAACTAACGGCCTTATTTATGTACAATATGTACAAAAAATGAACGAAAAACAAATATGTAACACATTAACAAACGCCAACCATTAAATTAAAGGCTCCTGACTAGGGAAAGGCACACACATACATAACATAACCTTGGACAGTGGTATAACAGTACAACTTAAGAATGAACTATAAAAATCAGTTGGAAAAGGCTTAACTCATCAGATGGATAAAAATACAAGTGGATATGGGCAGGTACTTGTACATACCAACAACTAAAAGACACTATGTACAGATATGAGAGTACTCGCAGTTAACTGACAGTTAGTCCAAAGCCACTAACAACTAATAAAACAAATCATGCATCCAAGACTAAATAATCAATCCGTACACATCCGACATCCAATGCATTTAAAGACGTCATAAACAGTCTGAGAAAAGCATGACCGTGTGCAATGCCAAGATACAGGTGTCGACAGATTGTAGATCCATGTTTGTATGTTTAGCTCACACATGGTTGAAAATATTATGGATTCTATGCAACTGTCATACTATAGTGAGAGGTTAAGCTTGCTGTACTACTTTGCTTGGAGGCATTTTTTGTTAATTTAATTTTTCAATTTTATCCGCCGACTAGGAAGAGTTATTCAACTTAACTTATTCTTTTAACATGTCTTATATAACGTATAACTTAAACATTATGCATACGCGAGGAAAATGTTCCTTTCCGTTTCTGTGTGTGTTACATTGTAGTGTTGTGTCGTTGTTCTCCTCTTATATTTAATGCGTTTCCCTCAGTTATAGTTTGTTACCCCGATTTTGTTTTTTTGTCCATGGATTTATGAGTTTGAACAGCGGTATACTACTGTTGCCTTTATTTAGTATTTATCAAACAAATTAAATAAAAGAAAGTTTTCAGTGGATTTGTTTTTTGTTGTTGAAAAGTTTTTAAATAAGAAGTGCTCAAAATGCTTATGCCGAAAAATATATTCAAATCTACAAATCAATATCATAATAAAAAACAATTCGACTCATCTTAATAGAGATCAACATCCGTTATTCAAATATGTATTTTTACAAATTGTTGCCAATGTTATTTTATTTTGAAACTTTTATCATGTTTATTGAATGCTCAAAATAAAAATATATTCAAAACGATGATACGCAAATATTGACGGTGTCTGATGTTTAGCATGCTAGTTTTTAAGGATGTAGGCTACAGAAGCACGTTACTGTACACTGACCAGTGTGCAAGTGACAAATTCTAATAATTAAAGTTTTTGAACTGATCCTTTAGGGGGATGATCCTAATTTTTAGGTAGTGTTTCGAATATCATAGGTAGATTGGTATGATTCCTCCTAGTCCTATAACATATGACCTCGGGGGCATTATTTACTATTTCTATTTTCTGTTCCGATATTTTATTTTTTTACTATCAATGTGCCACCCGAGGTCATATCGCGATAGGCAAAATTCGCGTAGCAAATAAAATTTCTCAAATCAACATGTGTACCTTGTTTTTAAGTGTGTCCAATCATACTTTGAAGTGAAATATCATATAATATTGCTTTAAATCCAATGAAAATGTGTCATAATAAAACAAATCAACATTTATCAACATTCATCAACATCACTTCAAACTTTCAAAACGGCGAATACAAAAACGGATTCCTTCGTAAAACGAAACGAAATGTTATTCTTCTGTGTGTAAACCTCCTTTGAACAGGAGCACATGATGTTCAACCCGTACTTTAAGATAATGTACAGATATAACAGAAATTATTATGTTATATGATAAATTTACATTAAGATTTCCTTTGTATCTAAAATAAAAACTAGATAGAATATAAAAAAAACCTGTAAATGATCGGTATACTGGATTAATATTCAATTAACGGTCTTCCTGTACAGCTGAACTATCTCAGTCATTTTCTTCTATATCAGGAATGATTTTATAGTTAGTTTACAGTTTGAAAACATTGCATGTTTTCAATTGAATATAATAATAGTTTATGCTTGGTTTTTAAATAAAAATGGAAGTGAAACACCGATGATAGTATCATTATTTAATATACAGTCTAGTTTGAACCGAACAACTCCTTGGGCGAGCGAAGCAATCTTCATTCCCCATTAGTCGGATTGACAGTATTGGTATTTATTATACAGTTCAGTTTTAGCCGGTCAAGTCTCTGTGTACAACTCTATGGGCGAGCAAAGCAATCTTCATTCACCCATTACTTGTAAATGCCACAAGAAACTTTTAACTTAGTTTGTTATCTACACGTTCTTGGTTAAGGGAAGTCTGTACATTGAAAAAGCATCTCATGGACACTTTTCAATGCGCACAGAACAAGATCTACAGGAAGAACAATCACAATGTTCCAAGTCGCATCCACTGCATATATTACTTTCAGACAGACTTGCAACTGTTTTCTGGTCTGAAAGAAGTGATAGTACTTGCGTACGGACACACATGCTATCTTTGTTCTGTACAATTTTCGCAATATCTCTAGCGGTATTTTTCAAAGACACAGTGAACATGTCGTAAATGATGAGACTTAGCTCTTGTCGGCCATCTCTCGCACATCGGCCTGCCTCTTGCCAGTAAGAGAGTACAGATTTAGGGCATCCAATATGTACGACCAAGTCTACGTCCCGTATGTTTAGACCCAAGGCATACCCAAAATAACTATAGCAATCACACATCGGGTCCTTCTTTCTTTCAGTTTGAATTCTTTTAAAATTCTATCTTTTGAGTCTTGGTGTGTACTGTTATGGAACATTTCTATGAATATATTATTTGGGTAATATATGCCTTTACTCCAAGACAGAGCAAAAAAATAATATTTAATTTGATTTGTTGATTTTTTTGGCATTAAGTTTTAATTGTCTGAAATACTTGCAACCGGACTTTAGGCACAAACAACTATTTTTTGTTATCTTTATTTGAATAATTGTAGACATCAAACATGTCTTATTAAATACATGCTACTTCGTGTATGATATGCATGAAATATTTCAGACTTTACTAATTGAGCAAATCAATCTATTCGCGAGAAAACTTGTCTATATATATATATGATATCACTAACATGGTCATCAGCGGGAAATTACATGTGGCATTCTTTTTACACAAAATGCCTCAACACGCAGTGCGTAAGCAATTAGACAGGTTTGGTGGCTATTAGTAGGAACACCAAATTTGTAGAAGAACTTGTACGTTTACGTTGTATGACAAGTTGTGAGTCGGAAAGGCCGTCAGTAATGGTCTGGCTTGGAAAGGAGGGACGAAAGATACTAAAGGGACAGTCAAACTCATAAATCGAAAATAAACTGACAACATCATGGCTAAAAATGAAAAGACAAAAAGACAAACAATAGTACACATGACACATAAAAAAAACTAAAGAATAAGCAACACGAACCCCACCAAAAACTAGTGGTGATCTCAGGAAGGATAAGCAGATCCTGCTCCACATGTGGCACCCGTCGTGTTTCTTATGTGATAACAAATCCGGTAAATACTCTAATTCGGTAGGTCACATGAAAGGGAAGAGGATTGTAGTTACGATGTAAGGAACATATCCGATATAATTTGTGTAACGGCGTATGCAGGTGCTGCTGGAATGTTGCTACTTAGAAATGAAAAGTTAACAATTGGAAAGCTGAAATCATCTCTTTTGTCGTAAAGTTTTGTTTTCAACCGACCCTCATTGTCAATTTCTAAATGTAAGTCAAGATATGAGGACTTAACTGTATCTGTTGTATCCTTTATCTCTAGTTCGATGGGATGGATGCGTTCAACATAGTCAACAAATTTGGATGTATTTAGTGAAAGAACATCATCGATATAGCGGAAAGTAGAGTTAAAGGATATTGCTAACTTCTAATCTTTCTTCCTAAGAAGTTCCTGTATGAAGTCAGCCTCATAATAATAAAGAAACAAGTCGGCAAGAAGAGGGGCACAATTTGTTCACATTGAAATGCCGACAGTCTGTTGAAAAACACGTCCTTTGAACGTAACAAATATGTAGTCAATCAAGAAATCAAGCATCTTGATAATGTAAGTATCAGAGAATTTTTTGTTTGAATCGG
This sequence comes from Mytilus edulis, assembly GCA_019925275.1. NCBI lineage: Eukaryota > Metazoa > Mollusca > Bivalvia > Mytilida > Mytilidae > Mytilus > Mytilus edulis. Next base: position 66,657,105 of record CM034362.1, read on the forward strand.
AGTGGTCCTTTACAAAGTAGGATTTATCCCTCCCTAAGACAAGATACTTGTATCTACGTTGGCCATGCATTCTTTTTTATGAAACAAAGCAATACCAACTCTTTCAATTTGGAACTTGCGAGTTCATTAAAAAGGTGAGCTCACCGATATATTTCGATCAATTCGTCTGAAACTAAAGATGGCGTAAATTAATAGTATCTATAAAGGCAAAAATATTAGAGGTTATTTTTTTTTATCGTGTCCAATCTTTTCTATCTGACACTGGAATGAATACCAAGGACATGCTATTCCATAAACGTTTGCAGACGAGGACATCTAGCTTAAGGAAATTATTGAAATTTTCAGAGGCGGGTCCACGTAAGGGCGTAAAGGGCGTACGCCACCCACCACCCCCACCCCCCTTTCCCCCCCAAAAAAAACCCTATCGTTATTTGCTTTATTCAATAACTAAACACATACTCTGATTTCTTTTTATACTTATTCCCTATCCGATGGGGACTTGGACACCCTTTTCATACAACAAAAACGGTAAATAAATCTACACATGAAATGGTTATTTTGTGTGACACTTCCCTAATGGCAATTTTACTTGTACCTGGTGGGTACTCACAATATATATATAATATACCGAGAAGGGGTTGTTTCGACAGACAGGGTTGCATTTTAGCTCATTTGTCTGAAATGGGGTTATGTTTTTCACTCCTTGTATTTGAAGGGGTCAGATTTGACTATCTAGCACGGGGTATTATAAATACAATGTTGCACTATTGTTTCAGGTAAGGGTAAATGTTTGATACAATTAAAACGTTTAAACTCGCTGCAATTGTTTGCACCTGTCCTAAGTCAGGAATCTGATGTTCAGTAGTTGTAGTTTGTTGATGTGTTTCATAAGTGTTTCTCGTTTTTATATAGATTAGACCGCGTTGTTTTTTCCCGTTTGAGTGGTTTTACACTAGTAATTTTTGGGCCATTTATATCTTGCTGATCCGTGTTGAAGACAGTGACTGTACTTTGGCCTATAATGGTTTACTTTTATAAATTGTGAATTTATATCTTGCTGATCCGTGTTGAAGAGCGTGACTGTACTTTGGCCTATAATGGTTTACTTTTATAAATTGTGACTTGGATGGAGAGTTGTCTCATTGGCACTCATACCTTTTTTTTATATCTACTAAATGCAAAACAACGTTCAGAAATGCCCATATGACAAATTTTATATCATATATTTGGGAACTATTCAAGAGACTGACAAATGAAAATATCAGTTGAAATTACTAAGGTATACATAATAAGTATATAGAGACGTAAAAAAAACATTTTTATTTTTCAACGTTTCCCTTTATCAAGGTTCTGAAAGAAAATTCTGGAAGACAGGGGGTAATATTTTTCTTAAAACATAATGGTTCTCTTAGGAAAAATGTGGGAGTTTTTGCGATTGAGATTTAAAAAAAAAAACCTATTCACAATGCATGATCATGTGGTGTGAAAAATTAACTCCCTTCTTTCAAGGATAGATTATCGTTTCATAAAAACGCTAATAAGAATTTCCTTTTTGTCTTTTTGAAACAAACTGTATTCTTTTCTGTATCTTAAAGCTAGAAATTACGTTTAAAAAACATTGAAACCAATCGTCGTTAAACGATGCCATAAGTTCGTTTTTTTCCATTTGGATTTTATATTTCGAAAATTATTCAAATCTCGGCGCCATATTTAAACTGGTGTTATTGAGCTCCGACTCGAGAATAAAATTTTCTTAAAGTGATGGTTTAACTTTTTCTTTAGCACAAGTAAGTAATTTTTTTAATAGTTTTTGTGCTTTAGTAATAAAAAATGATATTTGGCCCGTTAAATATTTGGCATAGAAAGAAGATTGAAGCAATTTTGTTCCGACCTGAAATCATGTCGGAAAGTGCTAAAGGAATTTAACGTATCTCGATATGACTTCGCATTAAAAAAAAATGAAAAATGAAAATATCAGTATATATAAAAACGTTAAAAATTGAATAAGAATGCGAAGTCATATGTTATAGGACTAGATTCCTCCATCCCATTGATTTCTTTCGAATACCCTTCTCTTCATTTCTCCATTCAAATGTTCCATCATAATTAAATGTGACTTCTTCGTTGACATCTATATCCCATTTTGCCATAAAAACGATATAAAGTTATAGCAACAAGTTTTGTTATATCTGAAGGTGCAGGGTTTCTATTATCATCATTTAACGCTACCACGAAACGTTTACCATTGTCATTTTCAAGTGTTGGCAATGTGCAATGTGTGATACAATGCAAGATAATTTAAAAAAGTGAGAAGTTTAGGGCTATAAAACCAGGTTCAATCCACCATTTTCTACATTTGAAAATGCCTGTACCAAGTTAGGAATATGACAATTGTTGTCCATTCGTTTGATGCGTTTTATCCTTTGATTTTGCCATTTGATTAGGGACTTTCCGTTTTGAAATTTCCTCGGAATTCAGTTTTTTTGTAATTTTACTTTTTTCTGCACACAATACTTTTTTTCCTGCGAATTCTTGACTATGATCACAAATATGAGAATATTGGAAATTAATTTATATATAGGGAGAGAATACGAAACAGATTATTTCATAAACCACAATTTTAAATTATCGTTCGGGGCAACATACGACGAAGACGAAAATTACCTGAAAACATGCTTTAAAGAAATTTGGTGAAACTCGTTTCTTTGTTTCCCCTAATGTTATTAGAAATTAGATGAAGTTCTGCTTACTCTAAACATTAAAAGTGTCATCAACCTTTTAATAAACGTTATTTTCCAGTTTGGTACGTACAGTAATGTTCACATAAATGTATTTATGTGTTTTTTTTTAAAGGTAAAGCAATGGACTGTAAGTAATTTACATGTTTACTGATACTGATATGTAAAATAACCTTGGCATAGGTTGAGTGTCCTTAAACATATTAAGTATTATGAAAACTATTGTATTGCATAGCCTTGTTAGTAGTTACACGTAATACAATCTGTTTAAGAACCACACACTAGGTGTTATCTAGTAATTTATTTTTCATATTACACTGCAAATTAAGTTCATTTTAAGATCTTATATGTATGATTAATTGAGTGTTGGTTGCTGAACGTCTAGTAGCAAATATTTCATAATTACCTGTCGTAAGTCAGAAATCTGATGTTTAGTAGTTGTCGTTTGTTGATGTGGTTCATAAGTGTTTCTCGTTCATTATATAGATTAGACCGTTTGTGTTCCTCTTGGAATGGTTTCTTTAGGCATAGATTACCTTAGCCGTATTTGGCACAAGTTTTTGGAATTTTGGATCCTCAATGCTCTTCAACTTTGTACTTGTTTGGCTTTATAAATATTTTTATATGAGCGTCACTGATGAGTCTTATGTAGACGAAACGCGCGTCTGGCGTACTAAATTATAATCCTGGTACCTTTGATAACTATTTACACTAGTAATTATTGGTGCCCTTCATAGCTTGCTGTTCGGTGTAAGCCTAGACTTCGTGTTGAAAACCGTAATTTGACCTTTAATGGTTTACTTTTATAAAATGCGACTTCGATGGAGAGTTGTCTTATTGTCACTCTTATCACATTTTTTTGGTTATATATATGAGGTAGGTCCTTTATAAAGGCCATCCGAGATGAAAATTTGGAAATTTAGACTGCTTCTTCAAAATGAGGATTAATTGGATAGGGACAGAATTTTAATATTGAAACAGGCCACCAACGAAACCATCAAAAAGTTTTTGGAAGTGATCTAAAAAAGCAAAGTGACCCTCTTTAAACAAGGCAGCCTGTTATGCGTTCCCATTATGATCGGACGTAGCTGCGTACTTGTAAATCCCGAACAACGAATCGGACGCCCAACTTTTAGAATTGTATGGGTTAATGTTGATTTGAAGTGATCGACACTGATGATTATTATGGTGTAAGGCGTCCGTCTGGCGTGATAGACTTTAATGATGGAACTCATGATGAATTTAAAAGAAATGTCAGATGAACATTATTAGAAAGCTGCAAGAATCTTTGAAATTTTACACGTTGGGCGAGAGGTTAAGCTAGCCACGAAATCAGGTTTAATTCACTATTTTCTACACGTAAAGGAAATGTCTGTACCATGATGAATTGAAAAGAAATGTCAGATGAACATTATTAGAAAGCTGCAAGAATCTTTGAAATTGTACACGTTGGGTGAGAGGTTAAGCTAGCCACGAATTCACTATTTTCTACACGTAAAGGAAATGTCTGTACCAAATCAGGAATATGACAGTTGACTGTCCCTTTAGTATCTTTCGCCCCTCTTGATTTTGCCATCTATTAAATAATTTTCTGTTTTGAATTTTCATAGTACTAAGGGATTTTTGTTGTTTTACTTTCTACTACATGTACTTTATAATCATTAATGAGTGTGTCAACCACCGGTTTAAAGGTTCTTTCCCTAATGGGTATTTTCAATTATATTAACGTTTATATATATATATATATAACTAGACCGTAAACATTAAAAAATATGTTTACGGATTACGGTTCATTCACACTATGCTAACATTTTAAAAATAAAGGTATAATAGAGTGTATAAATATCTTTACTTTTGTTGAATTGCATACAAAAAGATGGCGCGTTTCTGAAAATGGTGTTTTGGGTCGTCATGTCAGTAATTAGGCGGTAATAAAAACATCATTTAAAGCTGTGTGTAATAATGTTCCTACTCAATTTCATGTAGCACTTAAAAGGTGGGTCTATATGCATTCCATTTAAAAAAGGGGTTAGGGGTTCCCAAATCAGGATAAAAAGGGAGAGGGATTCAAACCATATGTCCCCTTTCAAGTGCATTGTAAGTCTTTAAGAAAGGGGGATAAGACACCAGGAACCCACTGGATCCGCCACTGCATTCCAAATAAAAACATCGAGAGAGAAAGAAAACAAAAGAATCAATTTATGAAATTAGATCTCAGATGAAAGGTATAATCTTCCATTAAAATCACATGATTAAAGCATTTATGAAAACGGTGTGTTGCTTTAGCGCAATTATGCTTCCATTTGATCATCAAAACACCCAACAAACTTTTAATTTGCGGCGCGCCAATATTGCACGATGATGACAGCTGGTTGCTTATAGGTAAGTGCGAAACATTGCTCGCACATTATGGACGATAACATATTTATAGTGAATACATTATTTAGGGCCTGTTTTAGAGGCCAACAATGATGAAGGTCGGGGAAATGTGGACTGTCACAAGAAATATTTCCTTATCTGCATAATATAACATATTTATCAGAAATAACAGTCATCATAAAACAACGACATAAGTGCTGCACACTAAAAAGTAATTACAAATATAATATGTTGAGGAATAATGTTATAAACACAACTTTATTATAAATAAACTCATCATAGATACCAGGATTAAATTTTGTATTTACGCAAGACTCGCGTTTCGTCTACCAAACAGTCATCAGTGACACTCGAATCCAAAAAAGCTCAAAAGGCCAAATAAAGTATGAAGTTAAGGAGCATTGAGGACCAAAATTCCTATAAGCTTTGACAAATACAGCTCAGGTAATCTTTTCCTAAGGTAGAAAGCCTTAGAAATAATCATAAACCAACAATAAAGAACCAAACACAGTAGAATAAAGACTGATTTGGCACAAAACGTGTAAACAACAGCCTCGATGGACTCATTTCGGAATAAGCGCCTTTGAGGTGCACACTGAAAAGTAAAATCGCTGAACTCCGAGGAAAACTCAAAACGGAAAATTTAAATCATATTACTACATGGCTGTTTTATTACTTTCCCTTTTGATAAAGTTTAAGCAGGAAATGTAACTTGGTAATCTGCATATTCAACACGTGATATCGATTTGCGTCTTCACTCTCTAGTAAGCAAATATGGTGCATACAAAATCTATTTCAAGATCGCAGAAATTAATCTAACCATAATATCAATGGGTATGCGATCAGAAACTACAAAAGAACAATTGCTACAATTGAAAGTATAATGTAAGATGAGCTAAAATAACATGCAAAACCTCAACATCAGCCTTCAATGTACCGATCCAACTTTTGATAACTGACGACGAAGGGGTGCTATGGTAAATTATTGTATTCTTGTCTTTCATTATAGGTACTAAAAGAACATCTGCTAATTTAAGTGTTAAAGCTGAACTTGGTAGATAACCAATAGAAAAATATATAAAAACACAAGCAATTCTTTATTGGGCTAGATTAAATACTGAATACATAAACCCATTACTAAAAGTTATACATTAAGTAAACACCTTGATTCACTAGGAATTACTTGGTCCACTTTTATCAAAAATTCAACACAAGAAATGAATATTAATATACAAAAAATAATGTCCTGTCAAAATATGGAACAAGTTAACGTTTAAATAAAGGCAACAGTAGTATACCGATGTTCAAACTCATAAATTCATAGACAAAAAACTAAATCGGGGTAACAAACTAAAACTGAGGGAAACGCATTAAATGCAAGAGGAGAACAACGAAACAACACTACAATGTAACACACACAGAAACAGACCAAGCAACAGACAAAATCCCACGAGAATAACAAATATAACATCAAAACCAAATACATGAATTTGGGATAGACAAGTACCGTGACACGTCTTATCGCAATGTGAATTTACACTCAAAAATAAGAGAAAACAAACAACGCAACGTTAAAATGTAACACATACAGAAACGAACTATAATATAACAATGTCCATATTCCTGACTTGGTACAGGACATTTTTAAAGAAAAAAATGGCGGGTTGAACCTGGTTTTGTGGCATGCCAAACCTCCCCTTTTATAGCCATGTGAAATATAACATTAAGATGACAACTGAACACTACAGGACTACAATATAAATAAATTGGAGAATACAATTGACAAAGAAACACACGAACAACAGCCAACAAGTTGAAAATTTTAATACGCCAGAAGTGCATTTTATACACACAAGATTTACTAGTGATGCCCAGATACAAAAGTTTGAAAGCTTTTTAAAGACTTGGATTAAGAATATTACAAGCAAATTTTATTCAGAACTACTGGAAAATCAAATAAACACTTTGAACGAAAATAAAAAACTTTTTCTTAACAAAAATATTAAAGTCAAACAAGACCAAGAATTTTATCTAAAATATCCAAATTTTGAAACTAGGCGTTTATTTACAAAAATTGGAATTAGTGACCATAATTTGCTCATTGAGAAGGGCAGATATCTAAAAAATACCTCGAGACAACAGAACATGTCCAACTTGTTAAACCTTAGAAGATGAAAATCACTTTCTCCTCCACTGTCAAATTAATAATGTTTTACGTATAAAACTTTTTAATGACATGGTCATAGATAATCCAATGTTTCCAAATCTATCTGGTACTCGAAAACTAGTAGTCCTACTAAATCCTTCTAATATAAACCAAGTGAAAAAAACAGGTTCCTTTATAAAACAGCTGAGGACAGGGGACTCTGAGTTAGTTTTACTTGTATATATATAGATATTTATGTGTTCAACTCAACTATTTTATTGTTGTTGTTACTTTTGTTAATGTCACAAGTATAATGTTACTTATATATATGACAAATAAAGATATTATTATTGCTGATGTGCTTCATCTATATGCCTTTTACAAATAATGCACTTGTAGTTATAAGCATTTGAACAAAGTTTCAATTATTTCATTTTTAAACATCGGTATACATATATGTCTATCAGCCAAACAATGTTAGATATGTAAATTTGACAAAGCCTTGTATCACACCGATGGACGAAATCTGTCTTAGATTTGTCACTGGTTCAGACGTACTTATATATGTAACACTCCCAAAACCTGTTCATCCCCCAAAATGTCTCACTTTTGCCCAAACATGTCCGATACTAGCGATTCGCCAAAAACGTGTCTATACTGTCAAACGCTAGAACGTGTCATCATTGTCCAGTTGCAAGTATTTCATGTTTATTTAGAGCGAACATACAATTAATTTGAGTACAATTGCATTAATTTAGTGAATTATTTTGTACTTAACTCCGATAATGCCTTTTAAAGTAATCAAAATATTGCACGGCGGGGTCTCGGCAGAATTACTTCCCCTTTTTTTTAACAGTTCTGGTATTTTAAAAGTTTAATTTTAAACTTCGAGCTTCACTAAAGACCCGAATAAGAACAAGAGACATAACGTCCAGTGCCAAATATTTCATGGATTATTTGAACGACATCAGGCTGACAACAAATACTATAGATATGTTTTGCTATCATTAAAAATAATGTTGCCCTCCAAAATACATCTGATGGCACTACAAAAGAGTGAAAAGCTGCAAAGGTTTTAATGCGCAGAGAAAGGGACATTTTGAGTAGGGTTTTTTCGTTTTAAATTTTCCTCGGAGTTCAGTATTTTTGTGATTTTACTTTTTTCTCCCTACACGTTGCATATGATTTAATAACTATAATGTAACTGATCATGGCTGCTTACATGTACATCCAATATATATATATATTGTAACGATTTCGCCCCTTATACCGAGGGGTAAGTTAAATGGAATAAGGAGGCTCGATCGTACATAATTTGCATGGATCCTTTGAGTTGGTATATGGTTGAAATAATAACTAAGTCAAGTAACATTTCATAGGTATTTTATATAATATCTATATAATCCAATATTTACAATTAATCATAAAAACATACATTCATATTTATAAACAATTTGCAGTAATCATCTTTATTTATAGCCTAATATAGGTCAGGGAGGTTGACCTCAAATTTATATAGGGTTGACTGTTTCCGTAGGTTGATTTTATAGAAGGTTGAACTTTTCAACCTTCTATGTCAAAAAGTATGAAATACTTAAAAGGGTTGGTTTATAATCAAATATTCATATATCTTATTTCCTAAAACGAAAGTAGGTTTCCAGAAAACCTCTTTCATGTTATTGCATCGATAGAAGGTTGACTAAGTGGAACGATGGTTGACGGGACGTTCCCGTAGGTCGAAGGTTGACTTTGGAAAACAAACAATAGCCATGTGCTAGAAGGTTTAAGTTTTTCGTAAAACAATTAAAACCTGCGTACCATACTAATGGTTGACTGTGGTTCAGACATTCTGATTTAGGTTTACTAAATATATACTGCTACGAGAAATGTGACTGCTTTTGCAAACGATGAGAATAATTCTAAAGTTTGTTTCGTCAACCTTCTATTTATAATTTTCCGGTCAATGGATGTCATGGCTTATTGTCTACTCTGCATAGTCAACACTATCAACCTTCTGTTCATTTAAAGGAATGGTTACTTCTCCATCATTTTCCTCTTGGAAAGAATGACCTTCATCTATAATTACTTCTCCAGAATCATCCATAATGTACTAAAATTTTATTGATTCTTATTATAAAAATTTAGTGAAATAGATTTACATCAAGTGAATATACTAAAGCTTCTTTAGTATAATTTAAAAATTATGTATTTCAACCACCAAATTCAAAGAATCCCACTTCTGACACCAATGTAACGATTTCGCCCCTTATACCGAGTGGTAAGTTAAATGGAATAAGGAGGCTCGATCGTACATAATATGGATCCTTTTAGTTGGTATAAGGTTGAAATAATAACTAAGTCAGGTAACATTTCATAGGTATTTTATATAATATCTATATAATCCAATATTTACAATTGATCATAAAAACATACATTCAAACAAATATGAAGCTTAGAAATGGAAAAATATTAAATACTAAACTCGTTCAAAGGGTATCTACACGTCTCAATCTTCAGTATCGCTTATCTAAAAATACTACCATAGCTAACGTTTTTAACAATAAAAATCGTGGTTACCCTTCTATCGATAAGTGTCATGCCAAAAAATGACTTACGTGTCCCCGTCTTTCCACCAACAATACAGTAAGGTCCACATTTAATGGTCGCACATTTTCTCTAAATTTTGAAACTGATATTACTTGAAAAACAAACAGTATTATTTATTTACTCACATGAAACAAACCGGGATGCGGTATTCAGTACGTAGGTGAAACTGGGCGATATTTATCTAAACGCACGCAAGAACACCTGTATCGTTTTAAAAGACCCAATAAATTCAAAAGTATCATTTATCAACATCTTAAGAAGCACAGTCATCCTATTAAATATTTAACAGTTCAACCTTTAGAAGTAGTAAATAAGCAGCCTGGTGAATCTCATTCCAAGTTTGTACGATCACGAAAAATAAATGAATTAAATTGGATTAAAAAATTACAGACAGTCTACCCTCTCGGTCTTAATGATAATATCATGGGAATTGGCAATATATCAAGAACCGATTCTGTTAACATTTTGGATATAGTTTCTAAAACTGTTCGTAAAAATCGTTCTCATGGACGCAGAAAAAATCGCAATCAAAGAAAATTTCGGACCAACCATACAAATATTTCGGACCTAATTTCCATTTCAAAAAACAACGGCAGACATTATCTGTTAACCAAGCTTTGTTCTTTACCTATAAATAAATTAAATAAAATTTTAGAGGATTGCAACACAATTTCATATTACAGTCCTAAGTATGAAATTGTCCAAATTATAATGGCATATTGTTATTCTAAACTGTTTCCAAAAATTGATCGCCCTGAAGATCATAAAAAACATTTTATTAAAATAAAGTATGTCAATAAAGGTTTTGATTTTGTAAATATTGCCGGTATTTTTAACGACCATTCTGTTAAAGACCAAATTCCTGGATATTTTGATAATACTGAACTCCCTCTCATTTGTTATATTTACAAGAAATCTACCCGAAAATATGTGTTTAATTATAGCCAACTGTGTAAAGATGTAAATATCACTGAAAATACACCTATGTCGTGTAATTGCAGTAATTCAGAATACACCTATGGACCAATTTCCCATGTTATAACAGGAGACCTTAACATCGTTCGCGACCGAGAGTTAAAATCATTCCTCAGTAAAGGACCTAAATATCGTCCCCCGTCAACTATTAACTGGAATGAGTGTCTTAATATCATCAACGACTCACTCCGCGCCTACTGTTTGAAATGGGTAAAACGGGAAAAAGCTGACAAAAAATCTTTGGACTCTTTTTTTAATTCAGTAATGAAGATAGTTGATATTCGAATACAACATTTTAAAGAACATTTTACCCTCAACAAAAACTATAAAAACCCTATTTCGCGTATCAAAAATAAACTAACAGAACTAGCCAAGGAATTTGTTTTTGTCCCGGCTGATAAAGCTGCTAATAATATCATTATTGTTTGACGTAAATTTTATATAGAGGTTCTGCAAAAGGAAATCACCAATTCACCAACATTCCAACTGACTTCATTTTCAGAAAACGACATCTGTAACAAACATAAACTTTTAGCTACTTCTTTACAAGCAACACCAAACACAATGAAAGTCCCAACTATGTACTGGCTTCCGAAGCTGCACAAAAAACCTTACAAATATAGATTTATTTCATCTTCCAGCCATTGTTCAACTACTAAATTGTCTGTTTTACTTACTAGTACACTTGGTACAATAAAAAACCTGATAATAAATTGTTCAAATAAGGCCTTTGAAAATAGTGGAATTAATTACTTTTGGAGTGTCAAAAACTCGTTGGAAGTACTTGATAAATTGCATGCATATATTGGTGATTTTGAATCTGTTCAAAGTTTTGATTTTTCTACCCTATATACCACTTTGCCTCATATTCTTATTAAGAAAAAATTCACATCCCTAATTAACTGGGCATTTAAAAAGTCGGAATGCGAGTACATATGTTCAAACTCTTTTAGATCATTTTTTAGTAGCAATAAACAAAAGAATTATGTCAATTGGACATGCTTTGATACTATTTATGCACTTGAATTTTTACTTGATAACATTTTTGTTCGCTTTGGAGATTCCGTATATCGTCAAGTTATTGGAATTCCAATGGGGACTAACTGTGCACCACTTATTGCGGACCTGTTTTTGTATTGTTATGAGTTACAATTTATGACTAAAATTAGCAAAGACCCTTCAAAACAACATTTGATATTAAAATTTAACAATACTTTTAGATATTTGGATGATATATTGGCTCTAAAGAATGACGACTTCAGTATGTTTACTAAAGAAATTTATCCTGTAGAACTTACTTTAAATAAAGCTAATGATAACAATGACCACTGCCCTTTCCTCGATCTTGATATCTATATCATAAACGGGAAGCTTAATACAAAAATTTATGATAAAAGAGATGATTTTTCATTTCCTATTGTTAATTATCCATTTTTAGATGGTGACGTTCCCTTGTCACCATCTTATGGTGTTTATATATCTCAACTTGTACGATTCGCTCGTGTATGTAACAATGTATTAGATTTTAGCGAGAGAAATTTATGTATTACTGAAAAATTATTACACCAGGGTTTTCGATATCACAAACTGGTCAAAACATTTACTAAATTTTATCACCGGTATAAGGAAATAATTCGTAAATATAACTCAACATGCAGACATCTTATACGTTCAGGTATTTCACATCCAAAATTTTATGGAAATATTCTTTATAAAGCACAAAAATGTCAGTATTCTCCTCAGAAACTAACAAAACCTTTAAATAGACTTATTAAAAGGGGATATAGTTACGATACTGTTGTCAGGTCATTAAAGATTGCATATTTTGGCTTTAACATTGATTCACTGATAGGGGTCTTTGCATCGGAACTAAACACATTTATTTCTAAAAAAAACAGTTGTTGGCATGACACGGGTTATGTTCTTCTCATATATTTTATGATAGTATGATACTAAACCCCTAACGGGAGGGATTGTACCTGATATTCATATGATGAAGACATAATCTTTCAATCAGTTTAATTGAGGTCTGGAGCTGGCATGTCAGTTAACTGCTAGTAGTCTGTTGTTATTTATGTATTATTGTCATTTTATTTATTTTCTTTTGTTACATCTTTTGACATCAGACTCGGACTTCTCTTGAACTGAATTTTAATGTGCGTATTGCTATTCTTTTACTTTTCTACATTGGCTAGAGGTATAGGGGGAGGGTTGAGATCTCATAAACATGTTTAACCCCGCCGCAATTTTGCGCCTGTCCCAAGTCAGGAGCCTCTGGCCTTTGTTAGTCTTGTATGATTTTAAATTTTAGTTTCTTGTGTATAATTCGGAGTTTAGTATGACGTCCATTATCACTGTACTATTATGCATATTTTAGGGGCCAGCTGAAGGACACCTACGGGTGCGGGAATTCTCGCTACATTGAAGACCCATTGGTTGCCTTCGGCTGTTGTTTGCTCTATGGTCGGGTGGTTGTCGCTTTGACATATTCACCATTTCCTTTCTCAATTTTATTCATATTTATAAACAATTTGCCGTAATCATCTTTATTTATAGCCTAATATAGGTCAGGAAGGTTGACCTCAAATTTCCATAGGGTTGACTGTTTCCGTAGGTTGATTTTATAGTAGGTTGAACTTTTCAACCTTCTATTTCCAAAAGTATTAAATACTTAAAAGGGTTGGTTTATAATAAAATATTCATATATCTTATTTCCTAAAACGAAAGTAGGTTTCCAGAAAACCTCTTTCATATTATTGCATCGATAGAAGGTTGACTAAGTGGAACGATGGTTGACGGGACTTTCCCGTAGGTCGAAGGTTGACTTTTGCAAAACAAACAATAGCCATGTGCTAGAAGGTTTAAGTTTTTCTTTAAACAATTAAAACCTGCGTACCATACTTATGGTTGACTGTGGTTCAGACATTCTGATTTAGGTTTACTAATTCGAGAAATGTGACTGCTCTTGCAGACGATGAGAATAATTCTAAAGTTCGTTTCGTCAACCTTCTATTTATAATTTTCCGGTCAATGGATCGACCAATCAAAACGCTTGTTATGTTCACAGGCAATCTCGTGCATTAGGCCGCCAATACACAAATAAATATGGCTTCTCTAGTGAATAAACTACTAGAACACACCCGCGAAATCGCGGGGCATTCAGAGCGTAGTTGAAAGTATGTAAAGTGTTGTTGGAAGAATTTTGTAAAATATTGAATGACTGGAGAATTTGAGGAAAAGTATCAAAAGTCATAGGTACTTGGGGACAGGAAAATGTGTTTTTTTATCCCTCCTCCTTTATTTCCAAAATTTCCAATTTTTGGTTGTCTATTAATTTCAATATTTAGTGTGATATGAACTTTCAATTAATGAGCCTGTAATCCAGTGGTTGTCGTTTGTTTATGTATTTTTTTTTATTCAACAACAGTATTGCTCGCTGTTAACAATTACTCCACTGACACAGCTATCTCAGTGAAGGTCCCTGTTTCATTAGTACCAGACGTTCAGGGATTCTTCAGGTAGATAAACTGCATATTGTTAGTCATTTACAAAATATTATAAATATTACATCAATATAGATAAATAATGCTATTCTAATTATATTAAAGTATTTATATTATCTGGTCTTATTTTCGGAAAATTTCATAGTTCATCCGAGTTTGGGATGACTTCTATCAGTTTCCATGTGTTTCCGGATAACGGTTTTTTCAATCAATATCGAAAAAGATTGTGATTATCTTTGATCTACATCATTATTCAGGTAAGACAGCTATAATTTGAAAGAATAATAGTCGTACGGTAGTCAAAGAACAACTATGCTGTTTTTTGTTGTTTTTTTTTTGTAATGTATAATGCCTCGTACCAGATTATAATATAAATATTGTAATTAATGTCTATCAAGCATCATAAATAAATACAAAATTAGATAATAAATTAATTAATACACAATGATAACTTTGCCAACCATGTTATCAGTTCAAACAATTCAAATACACTTAAATAATTTTCCTAATATTCCTTTTCTTTTATGGTTAAAAAACTTGTTTTGTAGAACGAGCCTATTTCTAAACTCAGTTTTAAAAACAGAAAATACATTTATCTTCTTTGTTCTAAACTCTGACAAATAGTGTATTTTGTGAATTGAAAATATAATAACTGTAAGAAAAAAATTAATATCATAATATTCTATATCATTTATTTTGTAACCCCAAATCAAATTTTTTAGTTTTAAAATGTGTTTTCCAAGTTTAACTTTTTCTAACAGATTAAATATGTCTTTCCAAAATTTATCAAGAAAGTGGCATGTAATAAAAAAGTGTTCATAATCTTCTGTAATGTTACAGTGATTGCAGTCTGAGTTTTGGCATATTTTCCATTGTTTTAATAAAACTTTGTTTGGAAGAATAAAATGTAATAGTTTCCATCTGAACATTTTTAATTTATTTTCTTTCAAATAATTATGAACAAATTTTAGTATGTTTTGAGCTTTATTTTCTATGTTTTCAAAATTTAGTAGTCTCTTCCATTTGTAAAAGCCAATTGGTATTTCTTTATCTTGTTCTAATAGTATTTTGTAAATTTTACTTGTTTCTAATTTATTTATATTTTGTTTAAAGTTATCTTTGTCATAAATATACACAACATTATCTGTTAGTACATTAGTTGTTCTTGAACATTTTTCAGCTAATATTTTAACCCATTCTTTTGGTATAGCTTTTTTTAATTTTAAAAATTCAGTAATCCAGTTTGTCTTTTTATTAAGCTTTTGTCTAATAAATCTTTCTGTTATATTTCCAGATTCATCTATGATATCATTTATGTATATTATGTTGCTATCTATCCAGTTTTGGAATAATAATGTTTTTTCTTGAAATTTTATCCATTGATTTCCCCAAATAACTTGTTGGCGGATTAGTCTGTAGATTTTTGGGTATTTATTATTATTATTTTTGTTCTTTATCCAAACTTTGATTATATCAAGATAAAACTCTGGTAGCTTTTTTATATCTGGTATTGAATTTATACTATCCAGATTCATTTGCAATATAAGAAGATTATTTCCAAATTTGTTTAAATAAAATTTTGGTATTACCGTCCAGTTTAAGAATTGCTCTGCATTTAATCTTTTAATCCAACCTATTTTTATTGTTTCTATGTATTTCCGTAAAATTAATCATTTTTAATCCCCCATTTAATTTGTCTTAACTTAGTACGGAGCGTTTAACTTTTTCTGTTTTGTTATTCCATAAAAATTCATATATTATTTTTTTTAAACTGGTTTAAATACTCTTTATCTATGGTTGAGACAGATGCTAAAAATGTAACATTAGGAATAGTTAATGATTTAGTAACTGTTATCCTTCCTATCATGGTTAAGTTTCTCTTTTTCCAATTAAGAATAATTTTTGCAGATTTTTCTAAAAGTTTTTCAGCATTTAATCTTTGACACTCTTTTTTATTATGACCAAAATATATACCTAGGCTTTTTACAGGTATATTTGTCCAGTTAATATTTTCATGTTTATCTTTGCAGTTTTTTTGCTTCCCAAGCCAAACACCCTCAGTTTTAGCTCTGTTTAATTTCAAACCTGACAATGTTCCAAATGTTTCAATCATATTAAGTGCTTTTGAAATGTCTTGTTTTGTTCTAAGAAAAAGAGTGGTATCATCTGCTAGTTGACTAATTTTTAATGTGTGAGTTTTGCCATCAAGTTTAATTTCAAAGCCTTTGAGGTCATGATCTTGTCTGATCCTACATGCTAAAATTTCAACAGCAATTACAAAAATTATCGCACTGCATGGGCACCCTTGCCTAATCCCACGAAAAATGCTTATAGGTTTTGAAATCCAACCATTGTTTATAACTGAGCTTTTAATATCAGTATATAGAACTTTAATCCATTTCAACATTGAACTTTTGAATCCAAATTTTTTTAAAGCTAAAAACATGAAATCCCACTCTAAAGAATCAAAGGCTTTAGAGAAATCTAAGAAAAGAAGAGCTCCCTCTATGTTGAATTTTTCTGCAAAATCAATGATATCTTGAATTTGTCTAATGTTATATCCAATATGTTTATGTATTACATATTTGTTTTTCGTTAATTTTTTTGTACATAAATAAGGCCGGTAGTTTTCTCTTTTGAATATGTTTTACATTGTAATTTCGGGGCCTTTTATAGCCGACAATGCGGTATATGGGCTTTGCTAGTTGTTGAAGGCCGTACGCTGACCTATAGTTGTAAATTTCTGTGTCATTTTGGTCTTTTGTGGAAAGTTGTCTCAACATGGCAATCATACCACATCTATTTTTTGTAATCAATTATTTTTTGGAAAAGATTTGACTTGAGAATTTCAGAAAAAGTATCGAAAGTTTACATGAACAATTTTAGCACTTAATTGTATGCTCCTTTAGTTATTATATAAATAAAGTTTACTAATCGATCGGTGGTCATTGATATATCATATAGACCCTCTCTATTTAATAAACTCTGTGACCGCCGTGGATAGTAAGCTTGAACATGATAGCAGATAGAATTCTGAAAATACACTTTATTCGTAGTATATTTTATGTTCAAAGTATACAGAAAAACGCAAACCAGAAGTCTAATCTGACTTTAAATTTTGTCCAATGATGAAAACAATATCCGGATGTCTTTTTCTCCCAAAATAACTCAATCTGAATAATCATATGAATGGATGACAAATGCGACTATACACTGTACCTATAGGACACAGAGGCATGTTGATTAATTTATTGGGGAAAGAAGAGAAGCCACACACAAAATGAGGTCTTCTCGTTTAATAGTATAGATTGCACTGCTGGGATTTAGATGATTACGACTAAAACACAAGTAATTACATTAAGAAAATCAGTAAGCAAATAAGGTAAACACATTACCTCATCATTTATAATAAAATACCTGCCAACCAACCGTAAATAATCTGTACGAGGTAACACTCCATCGTACTATTAATTTAATAATACGATCATTAAATCGTAACAATATGTTAGAATTTAATTCAATAATAATTAAATTCAGTTATTGTAATTATATAACTTGGTATGCCTATTATTGATTTAAATTGACGGTGTGTTCGATTCATTTTTATACTGGTCACTTTAATATGCTAATTAGTTTAGCCCGCGAAATGTTAGTCCGTGCAATTTACCTCGTGTGGTTTGGTCATTTGAATTCAAACCTTACACGGAGCTTGACCAAAGCTATAGAATTTAAAACACAGAAGAAAAGATGAGTATTCTTTTTTAGTTTTAGAATTAAGCAACATTTAAAAAAAAAAAAAAATATTAGCTCAACAATTTAAACTGTTAATCTGGTTTTTCTTTCTTAAATAATTTTAACTTTGTGAACTTTTTCTTTGGTGTTATAACTGAATTTAAATTCTATCATTGCGTAAATTGTCAATCTTTTCTTGGATATTATTTTATATTTATATTTGTAAATTGAGTAGATGGTTATACTTATTGTGCGAGTTGTTATATCTAATTGTTTAACTGTCTTAATACGCTAATGAACATTTACCATGTTATTTATTCTTAATCCAAATCCAAATCTTACAGCGCGAAGTAACCGGTGAGTAAGCCACATATTAATTTCAACATAAATGTATATATAAATTCTTTTTAGTCCTAAATATGCATGAAATAGGTGCCACTGGACATAAAGAAAACAATCTATGAATCTAGGTATGGCAACAAATGCTATTCACATTCAATGCATTTTGAACTTCAGTCCTGAATGAGATTGGTTTACAGATTTCACTGTATAAATATTGTAACTGATATACAGATAAGAATGTACTTTACGTTTATACATACAAGTATTTTAATACAGTGATAATTGTTTGTTTGAAATTTCTGGAATAATAATAATGTTATATTATTTTCATTGTTTTTCAGTGCAACAGGTATTTTAGTCCAGTAGAATAATTGTTAAAAGGTTGTTGTTTATCTTTATTTATAAGCATTCACTATACATGCTATATAAGAATAAGAATATTTCATTAAATGTTAATGAAAAGGGAACATTCTAAAACTATCATGACAATACAAAGACAGGTGACATATTTCAAAACTTTTCTTGTCTCTCATGGTACAACTGAGTTTTATAGTTTGTTCTTATGTTGTACTGTCACAGGTCAAGGGGGGGATTGGGCGCCTGCTAACATGTTTAACCCCACCACATTCTGTATGTATGTGCCTGTCCAAAGTCAGGAGCCTGTAATTCAGTGGTTTTCGTTTGTAGATGTGTTAAATATTTGTTTTTCGTTCATTTTTTGTACATAAATTAGGCCGTTAGTTTTCTCGTTTGAGTTGTTTTACATTTGTCATTTCGGGGCCTTTTATAGCTGACTATGCGGTATGGGCTTTGCCCATTGTTGAAGGCTATACGGTGACCTATAGTTATTAATTTCTGTATCATTTGGTCTCTTGTGGAGAGTTGTCTCATTGGCAATCATACCACATCTTTTTTATACACACACACAAACATGTACATTTGTATATAAAGAGTAATATTTCATATTTTGTTTCTTTGCATTCAAATGTTATTAAAGTTTTACTTTACATTTTCAATATACTAACTGATGCTCTGAAAAAAGGAATAAACAAAAATCGTCATGTTATGTGACCTTGGACGATAGAATTTCATGAAAATGGTTGATTTTTCATGCTTTAAGCTTCTATTTTGACCAAAAAACTTAATATGGAGGATTGAAATTGACTAACAAGATGTAAAAGAAGCAAAATAAACAAAAGCTATAACCCAAATGATTAAAAAAAATATATATATATATATATATATATTTTATTAATTTTTAAAGAGAGGCAACAGTTTTTCCAGAGTAGTAAAAAATTACCATTTTGAAAATTTGCTATTTCTTTGTTGTTATTATGTGTATTGATAAAAGTGAAACGGTTTTGAAAATGTCTTCACAATGCCTTTAAAATGAGGTAAAGTTTTTTTAGATCAGTTGATTTAAAAAAAAAAAAAAAAAAAAAAAAAAAAAATCACTTTCCGTACCTAATGAATCATTTCTTTTTGTAAACTTTTGCGAGCCATCAAGGATGTTAGTTGACTATTTAAATATATATACTTTTCGATTTAATTGTTTCATAGTTTTCATGTACATGTATTATAGTCGATTATAGGATAGGAATATTTCTCATTAACGAAGGCCACTTCAATTGATATTCGGTAGATACAATAATTATTTTCTTTTATGACTTTCGTTATCAATATGATATTATCATTATGAATATACATGAAATATCTGCCACTGGTCATAGACAGCCACAATCAAGCATTTGCGGTTTTTCTACTTTGGTTATTGCCATTGTATCTTAATACTAATTAGTCAATGGTAAAAATTGAAATATTTGTATTTCAATATTGATTCAATTGTTTGATTAAGGGATGTAACATTGACAAATGATATACTATTTTACTAATGCATTGACTAACATTGTAATTATTTGTTTAAGCCAGTATGCCGAGAGGAAAAGGGGAGAGGGTGCTGCCAAACCGTGCTGTACGTAGGCAAAATCAAATACAGCTACCGGTAAACAGAAGGCTTCGCCCAAAGAGAGCTAAAATTGTAAGACAAAATATAGCCATTCCACAACAGCCGTTAATACCACCACAACAGCCATTAATACCACCACAACAGGCATTAATGCCACCACCACAGCCATTAATGCCACCACATCAGTTATTGCCACCACATCAGTTATAACCACAACAGCAGTTATTACCCCAACAGCCGTTTGTACCACTACAGCCAATTCTACAACCACAACTCATTTGAACTTCAAACTTCCTCAGCAGCCCGCTGAACAACAAGTTCCTGATCAAGGTTGTGTACACCCAGGGCAGCCCACAGCTCGTAATTCTGTACAAAACGGTGAGATTTTAGTTATACCTACTAGTAATGATGTTGATGTGTTTGTACCACAAAAAATTATAAACCAAATATGGAATTTAGAAGATGTTGATTTGGCACAATTACTTTACAAAAAAAAAAAAAAAAAAAAAAATTTGTTTCAAATATTGATCAACCGAAAAAAGTGCTCGGTTTTGATGAAGATGGAGACATTTTAATTGACAGAAACAAATATTCAAAAGTAAATCATTATCCAACTTAGGTGAGTGGACTGAAGGGTTTTTAAATTATATGAAAATTTTATTGCAAAGATTCCCGGAATTGGCAAATGAATTGATTAGCTACATGACGATTATAAGGGGGTGTACCTTTTGAGAACGTTTATAAATTTGACATGCAATTTCGAATTAGAAAAGCTCGTGATCATATGCGTGCATGGGACGTCATTGATGGGCAGCTATGGCTTCAGTTTATTGCAGTAGGCATAAATCATGTTCCACAGACATCTTCTTATTCTTCTCACACAGTTATTAGTCCTTGCTACGATTATAATTTTAAGGCCGTTTGTACTCGTATGAATTGTGTATACAGCCATGAATTCATGTATAAGATGTAGCCAGTTCCATCCTTCGATGTACTGTACAAATTATTCATATAACAAGAATAATCCTCGAAGTTCTGTAACTTCGGACTATTCTGCTTCTAGGTATCAAAACTACCCTAGGCCACCTGATGCAAACAATTTTGCACCAAGGTATCAGTCCAGTGCTAGAGCAGTCAAACAGGTTTTTGAATACACATGGACATTTTAACCCAAATTCTCGTTTTTCGATAAATAATTAAAGATTTCCCTGTCAGCAGGCAAATGTTCCACGGATGCAATTTAATCATTTCAATTTTATAATTTTGTTTACAGCTTGCAATCACCGTATGATATTTGGTATTTTTGGTTGTTCCCCTGTTAATACTACGGTTTAAGGGAATATGTTGACTGACTACCCCGTTAAAATATTGGCAAATTTATTATATAATGGTTTTAAGTATGGTTTTGGAGCACATCATACAAGCAAAACATTAAAGTCTGTTTTACAAGATCCAAATTTAGCTTGGAAAATCATAAGTGAATTGAAAAATGGTAGAATTGCGGGGCCTTTTTATTATCGACCTATTTCTAATCTACGTGTTTGGAAAATAATTTTAGAAATTATAATGGCATTTCTTATATTTTGGGTGACAAGTGGTTGTCGAGTTCTGTTTTAAATCTCTTTATCGGTAGTGCAAGAGTTATTCAAATACTTGGCTTACGTATCAAATGGACTAAATTAATTTCAAAACTTTAAATATAAACTAAACCTGTATGACGTATGGCCATGCCCCGTTTCACATTTAGTTAATAGTAGCTGACATGTTTAAGGATGAATATTCTTATTCCACTGGGAATGCGTACCTTTCAGGCATTAGGTTTAATCATAAGATCAATGGTTTATTGGACAACACTCATTCTTTTATTGTTCAAAAGATGCTCAGTGACATAAGCGACACGTCTGTCGTAAGCCTATTACTATTGGTATATTAACTAGACTTTTAGATGCGCTTAATTTAGTTTGTTATTCAGTATATGAAACATGTTTATTCAAAGCTTCATTTTCAGCTAGAATTTTGGGTTTCTTAGTTTTGGAGAAATTGCAAATTCAAGTTTTAATGAAAATCTTATTGTAAAACGATCCAAGATATTATTTGATGCTTATTCAGGGTCACTTATTATAAAAGTTCCTTCATAGAAAACAGATCAGCTGGGTAATTCAGTAACGACAATTCTGGAAAAGAATAAACTACTTCAATTTGTTCTGTCCGGTTGATGACGGACTACATTGCTGAGACACAAAGACGATGGACATTTTCATACACTTTAAAAAAGGTTATGTAAGAACAAACCTTGTATAGTTGAAACACTTAATTTCAGGGTACCTGAAAGATATTTGGGTAATTGGCTCTTTTATTGTCATAGGAGCTGTCATATTAAGCTTATAGGTGCATCGTTCGGATTAGAGATAGTTGGGTGTATTCCTAAATCAGATTCAAGGAGCTCTGAAAATGTTATGTATATATTTTCTTTAAATTTCCTCATTGTTTGGTTTTCCCTTACAATGAATAACATAGCTTAGATGTTGACAGTATTGCATTTTAGCTGAAGTTTATGTTGATGTTGCCACATGAATATCAATTTAATGAAGATGAAGTTCAAAGTATTGAATTTAAGTTGATGTTGAAGTTTTTGATGTTTGTGTTGAAGTTGATAATAATGTTGAAGTTGATAATATTGAAGTTGATAATATTGAAGTTGATAATAATGTTGTAGTTGATAATAATGTTGTAGTTGATAATATTGAAGTTGATAATAATATTGAAGTTGATAATATTGAAGTTGATAATAATGTTGAAGTTGGTAATATTTAAGTTGATAATAATGTTGAAGTTGATAATGATGTTGAGTTGATAATGATGTTGTTAATATTGTTGATGTTGAAATTGATTATGATGTTGAAGTTGATAATGACATCGAAGTTGATAATGATGTTGAAGTTGATTGATGTTGATTCTTGCTGTTAAATTTGTCATGCGGTAAATTTTATGGCGGATTACAAGTTGTGCAACTAGTTACTCAACTTGTAATTTTGGCGGAATTTACTTTAAGCTGCTATGGACTACCCAGTGGCTCCTGATATAACTTTGTTACTGCTGGATCGCCCTTCAGTAATTCAATCGTCATCAAGTTTTGATTGACAAGTTGATTGTGTTTCTTTCTTGCAATAAATGCCATGACAAATTTACAGCCAAATAAAACATAATTTCTTTAGTGATTTTGATTTATAGTTTATTCGTTGGATTCATTAATTACATCATGAGGTCAAACAATGAGAATACAGATTTAAACAATACAAGTACACTTACATTTTATCTAGGCCCCCCCTTTCAATCTATGTGTATATATATATATATATACAATAAATAGTCAAACTGACCCCTCCCCTCCATCCCCCCGCCCTTCCCCACGTTCAACCAGGTTACACTGCCAGTTTAAAAAGACCTAAAGTAATTTATTTCTATTTTCTAATAAAATGGTAAAATAAGTATACGTTAATAAAAAAGCAACAACCAAATAACCTACGTATTTATTACATGGACACGAATGCATGACAGTTACAGTAAAAGAAATAAAAAAGCTTGTTTTGGACACGTTTGGTGGATTAGAGACGTTTAGGCGTTAATACAAATGACACGCTTTGGCGACCTTTTATATTAAAATTTTAGCAGTTCATTGACGTCATATGGACGCGCTTGGGGTAATCGGACACATTTGAGGGAAAGGTAAAGGATAAATAAAGGCAACAGTAGTATACCGCTGTTCAAAACTCATAAATCCATTTTTCATAAAAAAAAATGTTGCTGCATATTTATCAAATTTAAAAAAAAATGCACTATTTACGGTATGAAAATTGGCACACATAATCTTATCGCGTAATCAAACCAAATGGCATTTTATAAAAGAGGGGTCCTGAACTCGTTTACAAGTTAGATAAGTTTGAATGATAAAAACCAGTCGAAAACTGAATCTTTTCCCGACAAGTCATAGTTTGACGTCGCGAAAATAACAATTTACGTTAGCAACGTCATTACCTCCCCTGTAACTGTATCGTATGCCCTTAAACTGAGACAGCGATTGTTTCTTTGTGGCGTGATTTCTTAGACGACATTGTAGGCAAGTTTGTTGAAAAATTTAAAATGAGTGTATTCAATCAGGAACCATTAAGACTTCATGCGTTTTTTTTTAGAAAAATGCACACTTACACGCATAAAGGGTTGAAGACATTTTTTGTAAATCTATAAACCTTTTATAAACAAATCGTCACACTCATCCTAAAATGTCTTGTTTTAATCCAATGAAGCTGTCGATCAATGTACATCGCCACTATAGAACATAGGAAATAGTTGACGGATATGGTTCTCGAGAGCCTCTACTTTGTGTTTTTCGAAAAAAAGTTTCCCTTTTATGAAAATTTTGAACTCTAAAACCAATTTAACACAACTAATTGCGTCACATAAAAAATAGATATCTTTTATGACAGCAGTTAGAAGATTGATTGATTAGTTGTTTGTTGCTAAAGTCCAGTTGAAAATATTTTATTCATGTTCAGGACAAGAATTAATTACTTCAGTTAGTAGTTGGTGTTGTAGTAGTTGATGTTGATGTAGTTGGTGCTGTGGTAGTCGCTGTTGGTGTTGTTGTTTGGGAAGTTGTTGTGGCTGGTGGTGTGATATCTAAAAGTAATAAAAACAAAATTAATATAAATTCATTTCACCAGGCAACTGATGCAATTATCATTAATTGTTACATTGGTTGCAATGAATTTCATTGATTTCCCAGTGAAATTTTCTGAATAGCCATATACAAAACCTTACATCACTGATAAACTTACTTGAAGGAATTCGATCCAAATAATGTATACATTGTTGACCACTATTGTAAGAAGGAAATGAGCTACACATTTGAAGGACATCTTCTATAATATCCTGTAATCGACAAGTCATGGCCACATCTGAAAACAAAAGTTATTGTCATTTAATTTGCATACTTGAATTCTGAAATTTTGCGATGTTTTTAAGATTATGATAATTCAATCTGATTAAAATCCAGATCTGTGTCTAAGCCATTAAAGCTTACAAGGATCTAAACTCGTTCTGTTATAAAGTCCTTCAGGATCCTCTGGTTTGGTCTAATTGATACACACCTTCAAAAAGTTGAAGGCTGAAGTTTCATTGGCTAATGTAATAATTACCAGAACAGAAAGTAAACCCCAGTATCTGTATTGTAATCAGATGGGTGAAAACTGCACTTGTTTGCTATTTTCAACAATTATGATTTAATGAATGCATGCACAATATTTTGAATTTCAAGAGATTCTAGAAGTTTTATTCAAGAGGTCCAGTGTTCTCCAAACAAATTTTGTGTAAAACTGGTTAATCATAAAAATTGTAAGAAGAAATAACAGCATTACATCCATAACAAAATCTAGGAAAATATTCTTTTTTTTAAATTTGTCTATAGGCTTGTATGCACACTTTGGAAAAACCACAAAATCAAATATCCATAAAAATATATAAATTCAAAGTACAGTGAAACCTGTATTAAGAGATCAATCAAGGGAGAGCAAAAAAGTGGTTTCATAAGACAAGTGCTCTTTTAAAACAGGTTAAATCGATATGGAATGCACTAATTTAGAGGGATCTAAAATCAATGGTCTAATATCACAGGTTTTTGCTTAATACAGGTGGTCTCTTTAAATCAGGTTTGACTGTATTCTCATGTTAAGAAAATTCTATGTTCTTGCTATAGATATAAACTTACCGTAGCATGGCTCTGAACATGGTGGTATAACTCTTCCTCCTTCACAGGAGGGAGTTAAAATTGAGCACATCATTACATATACAGGTACAGGGCTTGAATTTACTGTACAGTCCATCAGGTAATATTCTAGCAATTGTAATGCAAACTGGCTAGCCACTGCTTCTGATTGGTGGCCACCAAAGTTGGGAAATGACGTTAAATTAAAGCCAAATGGTTTACAGATGTTGTTATGGTAACCTGATGTGGCCTCTATACAATATGTAGTTGATGTAGTAGTTGGTGTAGTAGTTGGTACTGTAGTAGTTGGTACTGTAATAGTTGGTGTAGTAGTTGGCACCGTAGTAGTTGGTTCTGTTGTAGTAGGTGTAGTAGTTTGTACTGTAGTAGCTGGTGTAGTAGTAGTTGGTACTGTAGTAGTTGGTGTTGTAGTTGGTGTTGTAGTAGTTGGTACTGTAGTAGTTGGTACTGTAGTAGTTGGTGTAGTAGTTGGTACTGTAGTAGTTGGTACTGTAGTAGTTGGTACTGTAGTAGTTGGTACTGTAGTAGTTGGAACTGTAGTAGTTGGTACTGTAGTAGTTCGTGTAGTAGTTGGTACTGTAGTAGTTGGTGTAGTAGTTGGAACTGTAGTAGTTGGTACTGTAGTAGTTGATGTAGTAGTTGGTACTGTTGTAGTTGGTGTAGTAGTTGGTACTGTAGTAGTTGGTACTTTAGCAGCTGGTGAAGTAGTAGTTGGTTCTGTTGTAGTTGGTGTAGTAGTTGGCTCTGTTGTAGTTGGTGTAGTAGTTGGTACTGTTGTAGTTGGTGTAGTAGTTGGTACTGTAGTAGCTGGTGTAGTAGTAGTTGGTACTGTAGTAGTTGGTATTGTAGTAGTTGGTACTGTAGTAGTTGGTACTGTAGTAGTTGGTACTGTAGTAGTTGGTGTAGTAGTTGGAACTGTAGTAGTTGGTGTAGTAGTTGGTACTGTAGTAGTTGGTGTAGTAGTTGGAACTGTAGTAGTTGGTGTAGTAGTTGGTACTGTTGTAGTTGGTGTAGTAGTTGGTACTTTAGCAGCTGGTGAAGTAGTAGTTGGTGAAGTAGTAGTTGGTTCTGTTGTAGTTGGTGTAGTAGTTGGTACTGTTGTAGTTGGTGTAGTAGTTGGTACTGTAGTAGCTGGTGTAGTAGTAGTTGGTGTTGTAGTAGTTGGTGTTGGAGTAGTTGGTACTGTAGTAGTTGGTACTGTAGTAGTTGGTGTAGTAGTTGGAACTGTAGTAGTTGGTGTAGTAGTTGGTACTGTAGTAGTTGGTACTGTAGTAGTTGGTGTAGTAGTTGGAACTGTAGTAGTTGGTACTGTTGTAGTTGGTGTAGTAGTTGGTACTTTAGCAGCTGGTGAAGTAGTAGTTGGTGAAGTAGTAGTTGGTTCTGTTGTAGTTGGTGTAGTAGTTGGTACTGTAGTAGCTGGTGTAGTAGTAGTTGGTAATGTAGTAGTTGGTGAAGTAGTAGTTGGTGTTGTAGTAGTTGGTACTGTAGTAGTTGGTGCTGTAGTAGTTGGTGCTGTAGTATTTGGTGTAGTTGGTACTGTAGTAGTTGGTGGTGTAGTAGTTGGTACTGTAGTAGTCGGTGTAGTAGTTGGTACTGTAGTAGTTGGAACTGTAGTAGTTGGTACTGTAGTAGTTGGTACTGTTGTAGTTGGTACTGTAGTAGTTGGTACTTTAGCAGCTAGTGAAGTAGCAGCTGGTGAAGTAGTAGTTGGTGAAGTAGTAGTTGGTGTTGTAGTAGTTGATGTTGATGTAGTTGGTGCTGTGGTAGTCGCTGTTGGTGTTGTTGTTTGGGAAGTTGTTGTGGCTGGTGGTGTGATATCTAAAAGTAATAAAAACAAAATTAATATAAATTCATTTCACCAGGCAACTGATGCAATTATCATTAATTGTTACATTGGTTGCAATGAATTTCATTGATTTCCCAGTGAAATTTTCTGAATAGCCATATACAAAACCTTACATCACTGATAAACTTACTTGAAGGAATTCGATCCAAATAATGTATACATTGTTGACCACTATTGTAAGAAGGAAATGAGCTACACATTTGAAGGACATCTTCTATAATATCCTGTATTCGACAAGTCTTGGCTACTTCTGAAAACAAAAGTTATTGTCATTTAATTTGCATACTTCAAATCTGAGCATTCAAAAATTTTGCGATGTTTTTAAGATTATGACAATTCAATCTGATTAAAATCCAGATCTGTGTCTAAGCCATTAAAGCTTACAAGGATCTAAACTCGTTCTGTTATAAAGTCCTTCAGGATCTTCTGGTTTGGTCTAATTGATACACACCTTCAAAAAGTTGAAGGCTGAAGTTTCATTGGCTAATGTAATAATTACCAGAACAGAAAGTAAACCCCAGTATCTGTATTGTAATGAGATGGGTGAAAACTGCACTTGTTTGCTTATTTTCAACAATTATGATTTAATGAATGCATGCACAATATTTTGAATTTCAAGAGATTCTAGAAGTTTTATTCAAGAGGTCCAGTGTTCTCCAAACAAATTTTGTGTAAAACTGGTTAATCATAAAAATTGTTAGGAGAAATAACAGCATTACATCCATAACAAAATCTAGGAAAATATTCTTTTTTTTAAATTTGTCTATAGGCTTGTATGCACACTTTGGAAAAACCACAAAATCAAATATCCATAAAAATATATAAATTCAAAGTACAGTGAAACCTGTATTAAGAGATCAATCAAGGGAGAGCAAAAAAGTGGTCTCATAAGACAAGTGCTCTTTTAAAACAGGTTAAATCGATATGAAATGCACTAATTTAGAGGGATCTAAAATCAATGGTCTAATATCACAGGTTTTTGCTTAATACAGGTGGTCTTTAAATCAGGTTTGACTGTATTCTCATGTTAAGAAAATTCTATGTTATTGCTATAGATATAAACTTACCGTAGCATGGCTCTGAACATGGTGGTATAACTCTTCCTCCTTCACAGGAGGGAGTTAAAATTGAGCACATCATTACATATACAGGTACAGGGCTTGAATTTACTGTACAGTCCATCAGGTAATAATCTAGCAATTGTAATGCAAACTGGCTAGCCACTGCTTCTGATCGGTGGCCACCAAAGTTGGGAAATGACGTTAAATTAAAGCCAAATGGTTTACAGATGTTGTTATGGTAACCTGATGTGGCCTCTATCAAATATATAGTTGATGTAGTAGTTGGTGTAGTAGTTGGTACTGTAATAGTTGGTGTAGTAGTTGGTGTAGTAGTTGGTTCTGTTGTAGTTGGTGTAGTAGTTGGTACTGTAGTAGCTGGTGTAGTAGTAGTTGGTACTGTAGTAGTTGGTGAAGTAGTAGTTGGTGTTGTAGTAGTTGGTGCTGTGGTAGTCGCTGTTGGTGTTGTTGTTTGTGAAGTTGTTGTGGCTGGTGGTGTGATATCTAAAAAGTAATAAAAACAAAATGAACATAAATTCATTTCACCAGGCAACTAATGGAATTATCATCAATTGTTACATTGGTTGCAATGAATTTCATTGATTTCCCAGTGAAATAAAAACCGATAATTCCACATGTGAAATAAACATGGTTATTTCACTTCTCTGACGTCATACAACAATAGGCATTGTCAAGACGTCGATAACGTCGGATCAAAACAAACTGTGAATGCGTAGAAAAAGATATAGTTCCTTACATTTTCTACTTTAATTTAAAAAAAAAACATTTGTCAATGTAATAAAACGAATAACTAATCAAAGAATTCAAATATCGAAAAATATTCAACTCGTGACCGAAAACAACACTGATAATTAACTCATGCGCGCATTGAAGTCATACAGTTCAATCCTAAATATATCACATTTTGATAAACTTACCAGTTTCTGCTCCTACTCCTTCATTATCCTTAAAAGCTGTTTGATTAGAAGTGAAGCAACATATACCAATCCTAAAGTCTTTTATGAGGGTAAAAATTGGGGAACCTATGTTACGAATAACAGTAAAAATTCTTGCCAAATAATGTAAATGGTAATTTTTGGTGCATGGCGATAAAATGTACTCTTTTTTCTAGAGGATTAAAAAAATTGACTGATTTTGACGAATCACGTTGATGTTGTTCCAAAAGTAACCTTGACGATAACTTTTTGAGACATCTGACAAATCAAGATATGGATATCATGAAAAATCACAATAAAATTTAATCAAGTTGACGCTAACAGTAGCCAAAAATGACGTTTTTAGCCTGATGGTAAAGGGCAATCCTACCCTTTTTTATTTGACCTTCACAGGGATAGATTTTACTCTCAACCTTCATCACTCACGAGTAGCAGGCTGAGTGTTACCACAAGACTTATGAGGTAGTTCTAAGTATAAAGTACTTTAAACTCTGCATAGTTACCAGCAAATGAGACTGTATTTGTGTCAATATCAAAAACATCATTGTACTCTTCCACGACACGACTTTCAACAAATGTGTCTGCAATCTTTTTGTTATCCAACTTCACAACAGGTGGCGCTGCTGTTGAAATTGAAACATCTTCTTTGACTACTGCAGGGTTCTTGAAGATGATATCAATAATTACCTCCGTACTACCTTGTCTGAAAAAGAAGGATTATTTATTTGCTTTGTTGTTAAAGGTCAAAATATTTTAATTTTCATTATATTCTACTTTTTACTGACAAGTGAATTTTTTGATAGTGAACCTAATAATGTAGTTGCTATTTAGGGCTGATTATGATCCTTTATTGGTTTTCTCTTTCTTCAAATCATAAGAATCGAAATCAGATACCTGTTCAAAAAGCATGTGACGAGTTCAAACATGATTTACATGTATCCTTAAACTATTCATTTGAGGTTTTTGTGAACAAAGGTTTATCACATGTAAGCTTGAACAACACAGCATTTTAGAATATACTACTTTTTACACAGAGAAACTCATAAAAATAAAGCTCATAAACAGCTGTACAGTGAGAGCCAATAGTTGTTCTTTGTACGGGTATTAGAATAGGTATTTTTTTCTATCATTATTATGGGGGTACATGTACCTACATGTCTATACAGGAGTGATGTTACCTTAAGTGATCCTAAAGTCCTAAATAATGTAGAGCTTTAATTTTCTCTGACCACATTTATCATGTTTATATGCTGCAGTATGTTTTTGACATAATATTTTATATATTTTGTACATTACATATAACAATTATTCATATTACCTAAAGCCTTCAACCTCATTTCGTAGATATATATCTTTTAGGTCACTAGACTGGTAGACTTTGTCTATCTGAAAAAACATAAGGAAAAATGTATTTCTTTGACATGTTTAATATTTCACTTAGTAAACAAAATGTTGGAAACTACATGTAATGTGTAATATATTTTATTTATCTTTCACAATAACACATTGCAATGA
Source organism: Mytilus edulis (assembly GCA_019925275.1). Lineage (NCBI taxonomy): Eukaryota > Metazoa > Mollusca > Bivalvia > Mytilida > Mytilidae > Mytilus > Mytilus edulis. Next base: position 66,688,650 of record CM034362.1, read on the forward strand.
TTAATATTAACCACACTGATTGAATACTTACTTGCATTTATGTAAGAAAAAAAATCCTTAAAAAAGAGGAGGTCCATTGTGAATTTGTCACAGAAAAACTGACAACGAAAACAATGGCAAAAAAATGAAAGAAACTGATAGTCCACCAAACACTACATAGAAAACTAAAAACTAAACATTGAGCCACAAGAATCCCATCAAAAACTGGAGGTGATCTCAGGTGTTCTATAAAGATTGAGGATAAGCATATAATAACTGTAAAGGGTTCTCATTGGGTGCAGTGTTCTCCCCAGGCCGTTTTAGCGTCGCGGTACCGCAACGCTATATTTTTTCACCGTGATGCTATAATAATTCCTGCGACGCTATAATTATTTTGAAGATGCTATTTTACTTGTCCTCAATTTTGAACTTTCATCTATTATCGATTATGATCATAAAAATTATATCACCTTTAATTGTAATCCCTTCAAGTCGGACACTAAAGGCAATTAATGGATTAAATAGCTAGGTGTTAATTGCCCTCAGGGTGATAACTGTTTTGATGCGAATATCCCAAGCTGACACTTGTGTGACATGACTAATACCACGTGCAATCACCAATTTCGACATGGAAAAAATGCCAATCACCAATTTCGACATGGAAAAATGCAATCACAAAACAATTCGAAATCTACGTTTTGTATTACGAAATTTCAAAGATTGAAACGATTTTTTAAATTTTTTTTTAAGGTCGTTGATTTGTGCATCCCTCCAAAAATTACTTTCTTTCTCTTCGGGTAATACGAGAGCGAGAATTTTGGTTTAGAGCTAAACTTAGTTTAATACTTCTTTAAAAAGTTATCATAATTGGCTTAAGTTTATGTTTAATCCATTTAATGCATTAAAAGTGTCTTATTCATGCAGAATCTTTTGTCAAACAATGTTTATTTTCGGACTCATTTTCGTAAATTTTTCTAAGGGACCGGTCAAAATTTATCTACACATAGGACCGGTGCAAAGTGCAGTAGGACATATACTTTTTTCCGGAATAGCTTTTGTTGGGACATCACTTTTTTCACAGATAATATCCATAGGACACAAGTTTTTTTTCAAACGATTACTTTGAAATAATTTTTATTAACATTTATAACAAAACTTGAAATAACAAGTATAATATACAATATGTAAAAATAAAAATTATTATATAAAAATTCAGATACATGTAGGCATCTTTAATTTTTTTTATAACTTTTTCAAACCAACTTGGATTTTCATCAAACTATGCAGCTATCTTAGATATATATCAAGCTTACTGAATCCCATTTCATTTAGTTTTTTGTTGTATTGCTGTAAAATTTAAGAATTAAAGTAATCTTGGTAAAAAAAAGCTAGGATTTGCAATTCAGACAAAATAGAGATAGTACACTTTAATTTTTTTTTATAACTTTTTCAAATCAACTTGGATTTTCATCAAACTATGCAGCTATCTTAGATATATATTAAGCTTACTGAATCCCATTTCATTTAGTTTTTTGTTGTATTGCTGTAAAATTTAAGAATTAAAGTAATCTTGGTAAAAAAGCTAGAATTTGCAGATCGAACAAAATAGAGATAGTACACTTTAATTATTTTTTCATCAAACTATGCCGCTATCTTAGATATATATCAAGCTTACTGAATCCCATGTCATTTAGTTTTTTGTTTTTTTGCTGTAAAATTTAAGAATTAAAGTAATCTTGGTAAAAAAAAAGCTAGGATTTGCAATTCGGATAAAATAAATTTAGTTTTTTGTTGTTTTGCTGTAAAATTTAATTTCACTTATATGGTGAAGTGCAACAAACATACATTATGTACATCATGTACATAACATCAACCAACAAAGTAGCAAAAATCATTCGGGGGTTACATCAGGTACATTTTCTGTAAATGGGAAAATGTTAAAGCAATTATTACCATTCCTTATAAAAAACACATTCCAAGGTAACCTATGGGTCTTCAGGTTAAAATATATATAAATATATATATAGAGAGTTAAACCAAATGCTATTGATTTTCATGTTTCTCCTGGAGTTTGTTTTTATAATTAATATATAAAGGTATTGATGAAATTCTATATAAGATACATGCAGCTTCATTAATTTTTCAGTTTAACAAACACCTATTTGTGGTTTGATTGCATTATGCAATGTCTTTGTTTTTTTCAATGCTATATTCATAGTATAATTTCTGATAATGCCATGCCTGTAATTGTATGTGAATCAACAAAATAAAACATGAAACTGTTGCTTTTGATCATATTATAAAGATAACATATGTTAAATGCCTCTATTAAGTATACTATTATTTACAATACATTGGAAAAGTAGGATAGGACACCAACTTTTTTATTACTAAGTTGGCATAGGACATCATTTTTTTTTTCAGTCAGAAAACCATAGGGTTGTAACTTTTATTAAATGTTTTTATTTTTTGCACCGGTCCTATGTGACAATAAATTTTGACTGGTCCCTCAGGCCGCCTTCTTCTTCTTTCGTAATTCCCTCCTGTTTAGGAGCACTCGGATGAGACCGATAAATGTTAACAGTATATGTACATTAAAACACACAATAAATCCTCTGTAAAATATGAATGAACAGCATCCTCCACCATAAAACATTGTATTTACAACAAGTCATGAATTTATCTATAAGCATTAATATAGGGACTTTTAAAGTAATGTAGTATTAAATTGGCAAGAGATATACTAAATAAATTACATGTTCGAAGACTCATAAATTTAAACAGGTGCTTTTCAATGCAATATAAAACATAAGCATGACTAATTTGGATGTTGAGTTACATTATTTAATTAGGCTTAACGTTAATTTAAACTGCCAAGATATAGTATAATTATCATGTACTTTTAGTGTAAGAATAAAGTATCTAAGTTTTCTTATAAGATGAAAATTTATATAAACTGAAATCATGACTTTGATGTTATAGAGGTATTATTTTGATTAGTTTAATAATGTTCGTATGGCGTACTACTTTTAAGTTTTTGTGAAATGACACTGGCTTGACCTTACACCTTACCGCCATTGCACATTTTTGTGTAAACTGAGGATCGGAACCGGACCAGATATGACAAAAATCCGCATTTTCACGATAATGACAACAGATGGACAGTAGACAGAAAAAATATACCAAGAGAGAAAACTACGCATTAACAGACTATTTGTTAGATAACTTTGTTAAAAATACATATCATTTTGATGTAAAGATAAGAAACAACTGGGACTAATTAATTGAGTGCCATGAAACAATGAATTTCATAAACATGATAAAAAAAAAGTTTTTAAATTGATTTTTTGTTGTTGCTACTTTTGCTACTTTATCTTTACTTGATATAATATAAAAAATAGTTAATTTTGTGTACTAGATATTTAGTTTTGTATATAAACAGGTTGATCTATAATGAACCATGCATTCATTTGACTTATTGTTGGGTAACTGAAACCACATATTTATTTTTATTTGGCACAAGAGGAAAAAAATAATTCTGTAACTATAAATGAATAAAGAAAACATAAACTGAAACAACTGTTTTTGTGGTTATAGTTTAATTGTATTCTCAGTTATGAATTGAACAATCTAAACTAAAACATATAAAGGAAATAGAGTATCAACGCGACGCGACAAACGACATTAAAAAAAATACAGTTATTTTTTTTACGCAAAATGTGATGCTATCCAAAATTTCTGGGGAGAACACTGGGGTGGTTCTGATCCCGGATCCTGCTTATTGTTTTGTCAGATTCATGCATGTATCCCGCTTACACTATATACGTAAGCAATTCTCATTTTTTTGTAATTTCCCGTGTCCCGTTAGACTTCATTTCCCATTTTCACGGCACAATAATTTGACTTTCATGTGTCACGCTTATAAAAAATTGGCAATCCCACGTCGTCTTAGACCCCAATGAGACCTATAAGGGTCTATGCACATAATTTTTAAACAAAGTCACTCGAAATAGTCCTGATTGACAGGAAGCCACCTAGGGTAAATCAACACTGTAAAATATTTAACATCCAAATAACATGACTGAGCATCAAATCAGTCCATTTTGAATAGTTCTTTAATTACTTTTTACCATAGCTATTATTTAAGTAATCCAAGTAATCACATCATCATTAAACAAATTAAATAAGATAATCAAATAATAAAAAAACAGGACTCCTAGATTATTTAAAAAAAACAAAAAATATTTGTTCTGGTAATCAAATAATCAATCACTAAAAAAATGACCAAGTAATGATCAGTAATTACAAAATTAAAAACAGAGTCACAGACAGACGGACGAACGAACGAACGGACGGAGACCGAAAAAAACATTATCCCCTAGGTTATGTATTTGGTCATTCTGTCAAGTGTTTGCTCCATGGAGGCTTACATGAGGGTGGTAAAGGGTTATTTTCGTGCAACGTGATCGCCGTTTTTTATTTCACGTTCAACATGTTTTTACTTTTTAGCTCACCTGGCCCAAAGGGCCAAGTGAGCTTTTCTCAGCACTTGGCGTCCGGCGTCCGTCGTCCGTCGTCTGTCGTCCGTCGTCGTCTGGCGTCGTTAACTTTTACAAAAATCTTCTCCTCTGAAACTACTGGGCCAAATTTAACCAAACTTGGCCACAATCATCATTGGGGTATCTAGTTTAAAAAATGTGTCTGGTGACCCGGTCAACCAACCAAGATGGCCGCCATGGCTAAAAATAGAACATAGGGGTAAAATGCAGTTTTTGGCTTATAACTCAAAAACCAAAGCATTTAGAGCAAATCTGACATGGGGTAAAATTGTTCATCAGGTCAAGATCTATCTGCCCTGAAATTTTCAGATGAATCGGACAACCCGTTGTTGGGTTGCTGCCCCTGAATTGGTAATTTTAAGGAAATTTTACTGTTTTTGGTTATTATCTTGAATATTATTATAGATAGAGATAAACTGTAAACAGCAATAATGTTCAGCAAAGTAAGATTTACAAATAAGTCAACCTGACCCAAATGGTCAGTTGACCCCTTTAGGAGTTATTGCCCTTTATAGTCAATTTTTAACCATTTTTCGTAAATCTTAGTTATCTTTTAGAAAAATCTTCTCCTCTGAAACTACTGGGCCAAATTAAACCAAACTTGGCCACAATCATCATTGGGGTATCTAGTTTAAAAAATGTGTCCGGTGACCCGGCCAACTAACCAAGATGGCCACCACGGCTAAAAATAGAACATAGGGGTAAAATGCAGTTTTTGGCTTATAACTCAAAAACTAAAGCATTTAGAGCAAATCTGACATGGGGGTAAAATTGTTTATAGGGTCAAGATCTATCTGCCCTGAAATTTTCAGATGAATCGGACAACCTGTTGTTGGGTTGCTGCCCCTGAATTGGTAATTTTGAGGAAATTTTTGCCGTTTTTGGTTATTATCTTGAATATTATTATCGATAGAGATAAACAGTAAACAGCAATAATGTTCAGCAAAGTTAGATTTACAAATAAGTCAACATGACTGAAATGGTCAGTTGACCCCTTAAGGAGTTATTGCCCTTTATAGTCAATTTTTAACCATTTTTCATAAATCTAAGTAATCTTTTACAAAAATCTTCTCCTCTGAAACTAATGGGCCAAATTAATCCAAAGTTAGCCACAATCATCTTTGGGTATCTAGTTTAAAAAATGTGTGGCGTGACCCAGTCAACCAACCAAGATGGCTGCCACGGCTAAAAATAGAACATAGGGGGTAAAATGCAGTTTTTGGCTTATAACTCAAAAACCAAAACTTTTAGAGGAAATCTGACATGGAGTAAAAATGTTTATCAGGTCAAGATCTATCTGCCCTGAAATTTTCAGATGAATCGGTCAACCTGTTGTTGGGTTGCTGCCCCTGAATTGGTAATTTTGAGGAAATTTTTGCCGTTTTTGGTTATTATCTTAATATTATTATAGATAGAGATAAACTGTAAACAGCAATAATGTTCATCAAAGTAAGATTTACAAATAAGTCAACATGACCGAAATGGTCAGTTGACCCCTTTAGGAGTTATTGCCCTTTATAGTCAATTTTTAACCATTTTTCGTAAATCTTAGTTATCTTTTACAAAAATCTTCTCCTCTGAAACTACTGGGCCAAATTAATTCAAACTTGGCCACAATCATCTTTGAGGTACCTTGTTTGAAAAATGTGTCCGATGACCTGGCCATCCAACCAAGATGGCCACCACGGCTTAAAATAGAACAGGGGTAAAATGTAGTTTTTTGCTTATAACTCTGAAACCAAAATCATTTAGAGGAAATCTGACAAGGAGTTAAATTGTTAATCAAGTCAATATATATCTGTCCTGAAATATTCAAATCAATTGGACAACCAGTTGTTGGGTTGCTGCCCTCCAATTGGTAATTTTTAAAGAAATTTTGCTGTTTTTGGTTATTATCTTGAATACTATTATAGATAGCGATAAACTGTAAACAGCGATAATGTTCATCAAAGTAAGATCTACAAATAAGTCCACATGACCTAAGTGGTCAATTGACCCCTTAAGGAGTTATTGCCCTTTATAGTCAATTTTTAACAATTTTCATTAATTTGGTAAATTTATGTAAATTTTTACCAAATATTTTTCTCTGTTACTAATGGGCAAAGTTCATTATAGATATAATTGTAAGAAGCAAGAATGTTCAGTAAAGTAAGAACTTCAAACACATCACCATCACCAAAATACAATTTTGTCATGAATCCATTTGTGTCCTTTGTTTAATATGCACATAGACCAAGGTGAGCGACACAGGCTCTTTAGAGCCTCTAGTTTATTTGACGTTCAGTCGAGCAAGACAGGTGCCTCGTTCAACGTGTTCTGCTTATTTAATTTTACGTGCAACGTGATTTTCAAATGCTTATTTTGCATGCTAGGTACTTTTCAAATAAAATTCAAACACTTGGCAGGTATCGTCAAGAAATACTTTTTTAAAAAGCTGTAAACCATTTATATCATAAATGTGTATACCAAATCGGGAATAACAAGTAAAACAGAGAGTTTATATATATATAAGAAGACAGTGACTCAGTCACAAAAGGTTCACATCAAAGTCTTTATTTTTCGTGCAACGTTCTAGCTGCGGAACCGTAGCTCTTAGGTCCTTATGTTATTTTTTTACTATTTGCGGACCATGGCTGCGGAACCGTAGCTCTTAGGTCCTTATGTTATTATGACCATGGTCCGCAAATAGTCAAAAAATAACATAAGGACCTAAGAGCTACGGTTCCGCAGCTAGCAACGTTCATGACAGAAATTATTTCACGTTCAACGTGAAATTATGTCTTATTTCACGTTTTTTTCCGTGCAAGCACCCCCCCCCCCCCCCGCCCCGTTTACTACCCTCTTACATATGTGATATACAAAGAAAGAACGTTAGAAAGCTTTCAAGAATAATTTTTACAGCAACCGGAAATTCTTTTTATAAGTTGCAGACCGATCTCGGAAGGTACTAACCTAAATTTCGTGTTTTTCACTCATAATTATTGGTGTATTATATATGCCGTGTGTGCCGTGTAGCGGCTCGAAAAATGCACATGATGAGTTTAAAGCGATTTAAGAGGAAACAGGGGAAATAATATATAAATTCAAGCCAACCTGTGATATAATAATTGCTGGTGATGTAAATGTCTCAATAATGATGGAAAATATGAATCGGAGAGACAACTTGTTTTTAGATTTTATCCATGAGTTTGAACTTCACATACCAGAAAGTAATGAATGTGACACTTATTTTCACCATAGTGGGAAATGTTCGTCAAGAATCGACTACATAATACAAAGTAACCATCATATCATTAATCAGTTTGTGAACTTGGAAAGAGACTATATATATGAACACTTCACAACACGATCCTGTCATGGCTCTCGTCAGAGTAGGTATCACTGCAAAACCGATCGAAGAAAACAACTATATTAATTCGAAAAAGATTAACTGGGAAAAAGTAAATCGAACAAAATATCAACCATTGTTATATGAAAAACTCCAAAAAATTGACATCGACAATCTTGATATTAATATTACGCGGCAATGTAAATATCTTCACAGAAATGCTTTGTATTAACATTATACATTGTAGACACTTCAGCTATTAAGGAATGTGCAAAACCAAATAAGCAAAAATATCGCCCTCGAAAGAGATACTGGCCTGATGAAATCAAAAAGGCATGTTGTGAAAATAAACACCATTTTTGGAAGTGGAAGATGGCTCAGTGGTCGTCCAAGCCTGAGATCAGGAGAACAATCACTTTAGAAACATGAAGAATGGAAAACGCAAACTTAGGTCAACTCTAAGGCATCTAGAAGCGGTAGCCAGAAAATAAAAGTTTGAAAACGTAATGACAGCTAGGGAAGGTGACCAAAAACTCTTCTTTAAGTTAGTAAATGATCAACGAAGAACCGGTATGGAAAAAACAACACAACTGAAATTTAAGAATGGTATCTATGACAACCCTGACTCAATAAGGAAAGGGTGGGCTGAGTACTTTGAGGAACTAGCAACACCTTCAAGCTCTAACTACGAAGATGTTCTATATAGTAGAGTTAGACTGTCTTTTGTTTGAAGATGCATATATTTCAAATCTGCAAAATAGTATAAAAGGACGTACGGTGACCTATATAAAAAACAAGAGTGCACACGCTGAAATGTCTCGCCTTCTATACTAATCACTGATATTATGTTGATAGTCCTTAGTATAAAGCTAAGCTTTATAACAACTGTCACATAAACTTAACATTAACCAAGATAACTAAACATAGACCAATGAACCTTGAAAATGAGGTCAAGGTCAGATGAACCATGCCAGGCAGACATGTACAGCTAACAATGCTTCTATACAACATATATAGTTGACTTATTACTTATATAGTTTAAGAAAAATAGACCAAAACACAAAAACTTAACACTGTGCAATGAACCGTGAAAATGAGGTCACGATCAAATAAAACCTGTGCGACTGACATAAAGATCATAAAATATTTCCATACACCAAATATAGTTGACCTATGGCATATAGTATTAGATAAAAACTTTGACCACTGAACCATGAAAATGAGGTCAAGGTCACATGACATCTGCCCGTTAGACATGTACACCTTACAATAGTTTCATACAACAAATATAGTAGACCTATTGCATATAGTATGAGAAAAACAGACCAAAACACAAAATTTTAACTTTGACCACTGAACCATGAAAATGTGGTCAAGGTCACATGACATCTGCCCGCTAGACATGTACACCTTACAATCGTTCCATACAACAAATATAGTAGACCTATTGCATATAGTATGAGAAAAACAGACCAAAACACAAAAATTTAACTATGACCACTGAACCATGAAAATGAGGTCAAGGTCACATGACATCTGCCCGCTAGACATGTACACCTTACAATCGTTCCATACAACAAATATAGTAGACCTATTGCATATAGTATGAGAAAAACAGACCAAAACACAAAAATTTAACTTTGACCACTGAACCATGAAAATGAGGTCAAGGTCACATGACATCTGCCCGCTAGACATGTACACCTTACAATCGTTCCATACAACAAATATAGTAGACCTATTGCATATAGTATGAGAAAAACAGACCAAAACACAAAAATTTAACTATAACCACTGAACCATGAAAATGAGGTCAAGGTCAGATGACACCTGCCAGTTGGACATGTACACCTTACAGTCCTTCCATACACTGAATATACTAGCCCTATTGCTTATAGTATCTGAGATATGGACTTGACCACCAAAACTTAACCTTGTTCACTGATCCATGAAATGAGGTCAAGGTCAAGTGAAAACTGTCTGACAGACATGAGAACCTTGCAAGGTACGCACATATCAAATATAGTTATCCTATTACTTATAATAAGAGAGAATTCAACATTACAAAAAATTTGAACTTTTTTTTCAAGTGGTCACTGAACCATGAAAATGAGGTCAAGGACATTGGGCATGTGACTGACGGAAACTTCGTAACATGAGGCATCTATATACAATGTATGAAGCATCCAGGTCTTCCACCTTCTAAAATATAAAGCTTTTAAGAAGTTAGCTAACGCCGCCGCCGCCGTAGCCGCCGCCGCCGGATCACTATCCCTATGTCGAGCTTTCTGCAACAAAAGTTGCAGGCTCGACAAAAAAATATGTGGTATGATTGCCAATGAGACAACTATCCAAAAAAGACCAAAATGACACAGACATTAACAACTATAGGTCACCGTACGGCCTTCAACAATGAGCAAAGCCCATACCGCATAGTCAGCTATAATAGGCCCCGATAAGACAATGTAAAACAATTCAAACGAGAAAACTAACGGCCTTATTTATGTAAAAATATGAACGAAAAACAAATATGTAACACATAAACAAACGACAACCACTGAATTACAGGCTCCTGACTTGGGACAGGCACATACATAAATAATGTGGCGGGGTTAAACATGTTAGCGGGATCCCAACCCTCCCCCTAACCTGGGACAGTGGTATAACAGTACAACATAAGAACGAACTATAAAAATCAGTTGAAAAAGGCTTAACTCATCAGATGGACAAAAATACAAGTTTTTATAGACGTGGCCCGGTACTTATACATCCCGACACAAAAAGACGCAATGAACAGATCTGAGAGTACTCGCAGTTATCTGACAGCTAGTTCAAAGCCACTAGCAACTAATAAAAAATCATGCATCTAAGACTAAACAATCAATCCGTACACATCCAACATCCAATGGATTTAGCGTAAAGACGTCATAAACAGCCAAAAAAAAACCATGACCTTGTGCAATGCCAAGTTACAGGTATCGACAGATTGTAGATCCATGAATATATATATGTATATAACATACTAGTAATATTTAGTTAGTTTTTAATTTACTGATAACAAAATCAATATAGTTGTTAATGTCTGTGTCATTTTGGTCTTTTGTGGATAGTTGTCTCATTAATTGGCAATCATAGCACATCTTCTTTTTTATATGAAAAGGTTATTAACACTTTAAAGAGCGGTAAAGTAGCCGATTGTGCAAACTTGACAAGTGAACATTTTAGTCGATTTTAGTCTCTGATGCATGATTTTTTATTATTAATTGGTTTTGGCTTTTAACTAGCTGTCAGTAACTGCGAGTACTCTCAAATCGTATTTTCTTGTTAATTCGACCTGTTGATACTGTTTATAATGCTCTTTTGTTATTTTTGATTTATATGGATCTTGTCTGTACACCAGCTTTGATTATTTGTAATATCTTCAATTTTTCACTTATTCTTACAACATTTGTATAAACTTCAAGATTATAAAAAAAACGGTTTTTTTCTAAAGTGAACATTGATTGGTTAAATATTTCTCAGTCATGTCCTGTGTTTGAATTTGTTTGTTAGCTTTTTGGTCATGAATGTTTGTCTCTAATATTTAATTAACTGTGCATTTGTATTCAGATATCGCAGATCAAATTTATTCGTTCATTGTTTAATCATAGGTTTTTTGATTGAGTTAAGTCTGCCAATTGATATTTTATCGTATGTTTTTCTTTGTTGTGATGTTATGCTATTGTTTCAGAAAAAGGGAGAAGGTTTGGATCCATTAAAACGTTTAATCCCGCTGCAAATGTTTGCACCTGTCCTAAGTCAGGAATCTGATGTACAGTAGTTGTCGTTTGTTTATGTAATATATACGTGTTTCTCGTTTCTCGTTTTGTTTATATAGATTAGACCGTTGGTTTTCCCGTTTGAATGGTTTTACACTAGTAATTTTGGGGCCCTTTATAGCTTGTTGTTCGGTGTGAGCCAAGGCTCCGTGTTGAAGGCCGTACTTTAACCTATAATGGTTTACTTTTTAAATTGTTATTTGTATGGAGAGTTGTCTCATTGGCACTCACACCACATCTTCCTATATCTATTTAAAGAACGGAGGCCAAATAGTAATATCAGCAGTAACAAAACTAATCAATATGATCTTTGATGTATGTTCAATACCAGATCTACTCAAACTTGGTAGCAACGCCAGTATATAAGCGTAAAGGGAAACCACTAGATGACCCAAACTTTTATAGGAAAATAACTTTAACCAGTATTCTAAATAAAATACTAGAAAACTTATATTTAGAAAAGAAAGATGAAACACTCAAAAATGCACAGAGCCCACTACAAAGGGGTTTCACTAGGGGTATATCTGGACTAAATACAGCTCTGATACTTAATGAACTAATTGCAGAGGCGTAGGACATGCGGGCGCAGGCCATTATATGTTGCCTTTCTTGATGCCCAGAAGGCATTTGACTTAGTTTGGCACAGCTCACTACTACGAAAGCTACATCAAAGTGGTATTGAAAGTGACTCATGGCTGATGTTCAAGGAATGGTATAAAGATTTAACATCTCAAATCAAATGGGAAAGTGAACTATTAAAGGTATTCTCTGAACATCAAGGGGTACGACAAGGTTGAGTTACCTCCCTGCAGCATATAAACTTTTTATTAACCCAATGTTGGACCATATAGAGACTCAAAATCTAGGAACTTATATTGGACCAATTTATTGTGGCACACCAACAGTAGCAGATGATGTATGTCTGGTGTCAAACAACTCAGAGGATCTTCAAGCAATGCTTGACATACAAGGGGATTATGCAAATAAAGAACATTACTGTATAAGTAAAACAAAATCATCTGTGGTTCAATTTAACGACAAACAACCTAGGAATTTCACCATGAACTCAGAAGAGATTCCAACGTCACAATCTGCTGTGCATCTAGGTATTAAAAGAGATAATTCATCAAAGTTTGGCACAAAGAATGTTAGCAACGCAAGGATCAGTGCTGCAAGAAAAGCAACATATGCACTTATGGGAGCTGGCCTCCACGCCGGTCTGAACGGGTTAAACCCCACTGTATTCATCCATATTATCCGTATATTTATAATTCCAAGACGCATACATGGACTTGAAGTAGTTAGATTAATGGTTAGTGATATAAAAGCTCTGTCATCTTATTTCAAACAACTTGTAAAACGTATTCGGCATCTACCAGAAAGAACAGCTGATTCAGCAACTTATCTTCTGTCTGGTCAGATGCCAATAGAAGCAGAAATCGATAAAAGAACTTTAACTTTATTGGGAAATATTATAAGAAGTTCAAATACAGTGGTGTTTAAACTGGCACAGAGACAGTTAGCTATCAAGGACAGAAACTAAAAAAGCTGGTTTATTTATGTGCAACAGTTATTGGAGAAATATAATCTTCCTTCTTCATCAGTACTTCTACAAGAACCACCAGGAAAATTCTCATGGAAAAACTTAGTATCTAAAGCTGTAAAAACATATTGGACTAATAAAATACATTCGGAAGCCCGTGAAAAATCATCTCTACAATATATAAACTTTGAACAATTAACCTTTGATAATCCACATCTTGTATGGAAAAGTGCAAAATTTGAACATTTCTCAATCCAGAGGGCAGGTATCAAATGCAGACTTATGTTAGACACTTATTTACTTCAAATTCATCAACAAAAATTTAATAAGTATGAAGTAGACTCAACCTGTTTATTATGTCATAATGGTGCTGAGGATAGGAAACATTTCCTAATTCAATGTGTCGCTCTTGACAGTATAAGAAGTCTATTCTTGAAAATACTACGTGAAAAAAACACTGAGGTAGTAAGAGATGTGAAACTCACTGATGCAATTTTTGAACAGCTGGATTAGTTGTTGTCTTTGATTCCTTACTGTACAGGATATCAAGTAATTCCTCCATCTCCATTGATCTCGACAAGAAGAATTTGAGGCCGTGAGCAGAGGCCTGTGATTTGCATTACGCATTGAGAGAAGTGATAGGATTAAGACTTTACATAACTGTGGTCGTAGCAGAAGTGCAATATAGTGTCACAGGGTGACAGGAACATTCATTATTTAATTACAAAATATATATTGAGAGCAGACATGCAACTTAGTGTCACAGGGTGACAGGAACATTTATGTTTTACTGTAGAGTGAGAGTATTCATAGGGTTACCGTGAGAGTGACGGAGGATTATTGATCTCATTAGAGGAATTAAATAATAATTTTAATTCTACTAAGGATCTATATTTTATTTTATTAATAAGAATCTCCCAAAGACGATTAGATGGTGTTTCAGTCCATAATTGAAGAACAGTAGTGGACGTATTACGTTGTATTACCAATGGTTCTCCAAGATAGTGGAGGAATACTACAAAAACAGAACAGAACAGAACTGTGTGGCTCAAGATTTGACGACAAGAGGATTGGTATATTCAAGGATTTGTATAGTAAAAAATTATGTTTTGGTTCTCAATAATTTTTTTATCTTTTTTTAAACACAAAAATTCAGGTTTGTGAGATACAATGTATCTTTCAGATCAACTGGAGTAATGAGCCTATCTTTCAGTAGTTGCGGGTAACAGGTCATATATAACATGTACGACCATGTACTTATTTCTGGCGTAAATATAAAATTTTAATCCTGGTATCTACATGTATGTTGAGTTTATTTACAACCACTGGATCGATGCCACTGCTGGTGGAGATTTATTTCCCCGAGGGTATCACCAGCCCAGTAGTCAGCACTTCTGTATTGACTTGAGTTGTCATTGCTATGTTCATAATTATAATAAATTAACTGTTAACAAAACATTGCATTTTTTAAATACTAAGGCTTTTCTACCTCAGGGATAGATTACCTTAGCTGTATTTGGCAAAACATTAAGAATTTTTGGTATCCAATGCTCCTCAACTTCGCACTTTATTTGGCCTTATAAACATTTTTTTATTCGAGCGTCACTGATAAGTCTTGATCAGTCTTTTGTAGACGAAACGCACGTCTGGCGTAAATATAAAATTTTAATCCTGGTATCTATGATGAGTTTATTTCTATCCATGGGAAGGTTGACTATCCATAAATATGGGAAATATGGATAGTCAACCTTCCTATGGATAGAAACAAGTGCCTGTGGGTCATAACTACCATAATATGAACATACATATGTGCCAATATAGACGATCAAAAGTAGGATCCCAGTTCAGCGAGCACTCCAATAAAAACTAAAAGAATAAATATGGTAGATGCCAGAGACTTACAAAATATACAAGGAATTTTTGATTAATTAATAAAGTTGATCATATACTTACCATATTTGAAACATTTGCTGCTTTCTGTTTGTATATAGGCGAAGAAGAGTTTTTCAAATCGTCATTCCAGTTCTTATCAATTGTTATGTTTCCTTGAAACTTCAGCTCCTGAGGTGGAACTGTTGAAAAAAGAAGCAGATAATTTACAGACCAAATAATACACTTTACCGGATTTTTCTTTCATAAACGGTAACGATTCAGGAGATAACACAATGCAGAGGCCGATTTAGAGGGGACATGGGGACCCTGCCCCCTTTTGTGGAAAAAAATGGGTCATTAAATAGGGTATCACTGCGAACTGGAGCGTGTCCCCTCTTATGCCTCAGTAGTCCTCAAGTTATAAAATATCTGATCTACCACTGCGGTTGTTGGTTTTTTTTAACAAAAAAAAGAAAGACGAACCAATAACATCCTAGACAAAAAATTTTAAAGCTTATATCTCTAAAGGTTACAGGCGAATTCTTTGGAGGAAAGGGTACATGTGAGGATGTCTTTGATCAACCAACGGCCGGACATTGTGTGTCACTTTGTAAACCAACAGTTCCCTTAGTCCACTTTATCCGTTAATGCACATCAGTTGTCATGGTATTACTTTCGTTTCATATTATAAGTAGGTATACTTATAATTCACGAACAGAGTGAAAAATCAAAGAGGAAACATATATTTTTCATAACTAGCATCAACAATCAATAACTGTGTTAAACTCAACTCCCAAATAACCAATCAGTCAATCAATCAATCAATAGGTTACTCTCAACGCCCGTAGAAGCAACCAAGAAAATTATAAATATGTAAATCATATCTCGTCAATAAGATATCAACAAATACATATCTTAATCTTGACACCTCACTAACCAATCAATCAAAAGATATATAAATTTCAGTTCCTTACTCACCAATCAATCTATAATTATTATCATGTTAATCTCAACTCTTCATTAACTAATCAATCAACACATATCGTAATATCAACTCTTTACCACCTTATCAAACATCATATATGTTAATCTGAATTCCACATCTCGATAAACCAATCAATCAATCCATATATCTAACTGAACTCATCATCAACCAATCAATCAAAAGATATTCCAATCTCAACTGCTTACTAATCAATCAATAAACATATACCTTATCTCAACTTCTCACTCAACCAATCAATCAATATATATATATCAATCTCAACTGTTTACTAAACAATCAATAAACAAATATCTGATCTTAACTTCTCCCTCAACCAATCAATCAATAGGTTAACCAATCTCAACTGTTTACTAACCAATTAATAAACAAATATCTGATCTTAACTTCTCACTCAACCAATCAATCAATAGATATACCAATCTCAACTGCTTACTAACCAATCAATAAACAAATATCTTACCTCAACTTCTCACTCAACCAATCAATCAATATATATACCAATCTCAACTGCTTACTAACCAATCAATAAACAAATATCTTACCTCAACTTCTCACTCAACCAATCAATCAATATATATACCAATCTCAACTGCTTACTAACCAATCAATAAACACATATCTTATCTTAACTTCTCACTCAACCAATCAATCGATAGATATACCAATCTCAACTGCTTACTAATCAATCAATAAACAAATATCTTATCTTAACTTTTCTCTCATCAATCAATCAATAGATATACCAATCTCAACTGCTTACTAACCAATCAATAAACACATATCTTATCTTAACTTCTCACTCAACCAATCAAACAATAAATTTACTTATCTCAATTCCACACCAACTAACCAATCATCAAATAGTTTAATCTCAGTCAACCGCACTAAACCAGCAAATCATTAAACAGGGAACCAGTCAGTTTACTTACCAGGTGTCGTTGTTGGTATTGTCGAGACAGTCGTTCTCTGAACATCAGCTGTAAAATGAGAAATAAAAAAACATTATCAAAACTGATAACTGTATGGTGACCTATAGTTGTTAAGAGACAGTGTCAGTAACTATCAAGTATTGTCCATATTATGACCGGAAAGTGAAAAAAAATATTTCCTTTTGATGTTTTGATATATGGTAGCATACATGATTGGTAATTCATATACATGTTACTGAAGTTGTATATCCACTGTTTCCATGGTAACGGATAAACCATTTTGTTGAAAAATGTGAATTGTTACAGTATTGTGTTTTATTTTGATATAGATCACAAATAAAAAAAATATTGCTCAGGCTGATTGTATGTGACATTTTCAAGTGTTCATAGTGATTAATAGCCCAAAAATATGTGTTAATTTGTTGTTTGTTAGATAAAATGGTCCTTTTTGATTCGAAATCAGAATTTTTCTTGACTTCTGTGAAATGATAAAACTCAAAAACGCAACACAGTTGTGGAAATATTCGATATGTACTCCAAAATGAATAATTTGGACTAATAAGTTCAAAAATAAAAATTGGTAGCCAGCAACTAGAAAAGACAAAATTTGCTTCAGAACATAGTACTAAAAGTGCTTGTATTGAAGATGATTATCTCCCCTGATTGAACTCTTCGCCTAGAGATAAACTAAATGCACAGGAAGTTGACAAGATTGTCATTGTCAACAAGCAGACAAGCAGACGGTTTTGTTTTTCACACTCTGAAGCAATGATAATGTGGAACAGGAGGAGGAATCGTTATTAAACATGACAGAAAACAATGCCTGTAAGTTTCTTTAAAATTCATATTTACATTAAAATTCTGTATAACATGTATACTATAACATGGTATTGGTAATAAAAAAGTTTCTCAAAAGATAGTTCTAAACTAATGACTGACTTTGTCTTTGAATATAATCATGATGTCATAATGAAGGTGATAACTGTTCCTTCAGTGTAAACAGGGGAGGATCCAACCATTTAAAAAAGGGGGGCCCAACCCAGAGTAAAAGGGGTGTCCAACTATATGCTCCCATTCAAATGCATTCACCATTGGTTGTCATAAAAAAAAAAGAGGGTTCCAAACCCCTGACCCCCCTATTGATCTGCCAATGGTAAGTTTTAGTTAATATGTCAGATTATGGATGTTAGTAAACTTTGGGGGGGGGGGGGGGGGGGGTGATTTTGAAATCTCAAACAACAAACAAATATATTTTGTAAATTTATCATTCATAATTCAATTCAATTCAATATTTTATTGGAAAGAGCACAAGAATGAGATTTTTCATAAGAATCCTGACTCAAACTTTTTCTTTTAATATATATGTTATTTAAAGATGCCCACCCTATTTATTTAACGCAATATTTTTTTTATCATGTCTATGACCTATAATGGTTTACTTTACATTGACCTATAATGGTTTACTTTACATTGACCTATAATGGTTTACTTTACATTGACCTATAATGGATTACTTTTTCAAATTGTTATTTGGATGGAGAGTGGTCTCATTGGCACTCACACCATATCTTCCTATACCTATGAACATGATAAAATAAAAGGGCTTAAAAATAACAACCAGGTTTATCATTTTTGCATGCACATATGTTTATAATATAATATGAGACACATGCTGAGACTAAAGACTTCATGCTTGTTATAAATTTTTGGTCTATAATGTAAATAATAGACAAAAGCCAGGTCAAGGAGGACATCAACCCAATAACTCAATTAGGCAAAAAACATTTAGAGGTTGACTTGTCCAAATAATGATGACGTCTGGCAAGGCTATTTTTTTTTTCTGGGACGCCTTCCTACTCCCAGAAAAAATTTAAAAAAGACTTGCCAGACGTCATAACTATTTGGACTAGAGGTTCACATACATGTTTAAACAATGGTTATTTTTTTACACTGTGCCTATGATGGTGATTATGTTTTCTGGTCTGTATGTATGTCTGTTTGTAAGCCTGTACATATGTTAGATGCTCTGTTCCATATCAGGTTGAAGATTATTAGTTAAAGGTAAATTTACCCCCAAGTTGTGCATGTTGACTTGTAGTACAGTACACATGATCATTATAGTGTGAAATATTTAAATTTATTTAAGAATTGAATGCTTCTTTTTGTAACTTCATTAGGGTGTAAAAGTGTTGACCGAAGTACATTTTGTATGAAGTGTGTAAGCTCTTCATTCCAAAAATTTGGGCACAGTCAAAGCTTTTACAACCCTATAAGTTACAAAAAGAAGCATTCAATTCTTATAATTACTTTTTTAAGCTAGGATAAAGAAACCACAAGTCATATCATTTTTTTTTTATTTAATTCACCTGTGGACTTTATTGTGGGACCTTGTGTTATTATGACTGATATATATGCTTTATTGTGTAATGCAATTGCTTGAGGAATAACATGTGGTGTGCAGTTAGCCAATCAGAATAATAATGAAACATGCATTACCAAAAATGCCCTAATTTCATTGTTATTGAAAGTATATAGTTCATGCCATTCTATTTTTATGCAAATTATCTAATTTGTCCATAGCTTACTGTTTAAAATACAAATATTATTATTATTCAATAGATCAAGAGGAAAAAGATACAAAAGGGAAATTCAAACTCATAAGTTGAAAATAAACCATGGCTAAAAAAGAAAAAGACAAACATAAGTACATAAAAAACAACATAGAAAACTAAAGACTGAGCAACACAAACCCCACTAAATTTTGATGTGAAACTAGGTGCTCCAGAAGGGTAAGCAGATCCTGGTCCACATTTGCAGCAGTCGTGTTGCTTATATGAGTTCAAACTAGTTGATAAGTTACCTATTCTAATCATGAAGGGAAAACAATCTTAAATTGTTTCATCTATATGATCTAGGTAGCAATTATAAATGTGATTATAATTGCCAATAAGACCAGCTTGTACAAATAACATAGAGTATAATTAATCAAATGAAAGTCACTTGATATTGTCTTCAACAATGAGCAAAACACAATCATTTGACAATACTGTATTATAATATAGTAAAGTCTGCTATAAAAGTTTGCTAAAAGGTGTAAAACAAATTATTATTAACCATTGTTAACTAAACTTCTCTTAAATACATTCACATTATGATATTCATACATGTATTTGTATTTACAGGCGAGTCACAATTTGTTTGCAGTTTTGTTAATTCAACAGTACAGCAGTGTGGCTTAATTGAATATAAAAAGTCCTGGCCAAGTCGAATTCTTCCCCTAACATGTTGTAAAGATTCCGTGGACTCGCATCTTTACAAATATTCAATAAGTCGTAGGAGTATTGACAGTGAAAGTTCATTATTGAAGATAAGAGCTGGTCTTTTTGAGGAAGATGATGATACTCTAACTATATGCCCGAAACACAGGTACCTAGGCTACTTTTATTATAAGAATAAGAATAACTTTCCAGAACTTAAGCCCTTGTCTATCCAAATTATGATTAATTTTCTAAAGTTGTAACTGCTGAAAATGTCAATTACCACATTCCTGATAGGATTTGTGCAATGACCCCATGTATATGAGAAAAAAAAATTGAGGTGTGCTATAAAGATTAGGGTAACTAGATCATTGTATTTATTTGAGTCTAAAAAATAAGTTGTTTTTACTTTTAGAAGAAAAAAAGTCAATCCACCCTCAAATGAACAATCTGTACTGAAGTAATAACAACATTTTTTCTGACTCGATATCCTGGCTGTTTTTGTTGTGATTTTTACATAGAATTTATTGTTCTAGTAAGTTATTACCTTTTATTTTTTCAATTTTTAAAGGTTTGCTCTTGGCGTTGGTTGGAGACCAAGTACACTATGTTCCATAGGATGGAAATGTACAAACAGTAAGAGCAACTTGAAAGGCACTATCACAAAGGAGCAGTCTATTTTTCTCAAGAAATATCATCATGTCCTACTTGGAATTGGATCAGGTTTGTGCATGCTTACATGTATTTTGTTGCTGTTCCAATTGCCAGCTCATATATATGAATCAAATGTTCATGTGAGCTAGTACCAATAACTTGGTAGTCTGCATGTGACTCTTTGAACAAAAAATCTGATGTACATGTCATTTTGATCCTGATACAGACATACATTTGGTTATCAGAAATTGTGTCACTGAATACAATAAGCTACCCCAGCTAAATTAGACAGACCCCCAATAACAAATGTAAACACATACATCTAGACTAGAGGTAAACATACAATCTTCACCAAATTACACATTTCAACAATATGTCAGACATCATCCCAAGTCTATAAAAGTTGTACAAAAAAAAATCTCCACAGGAAAATTTTTTAAGAACATAAAAGAATAAACATGCAAAAACTACTAACGATGTACCTAACTTGGGACATGCATATAAAAAAAATGAACCCCCCGTTTTGTACTATCATTTATAAGCAAATTAGCCCAAGGAGCCAGGAGAAGTGAATCAGCCATATGATCATTCTTATTTTTTAAATGAAAATGAATGTCTTGAAATATGCTTTCTTGCTACAATTAAATTTTCAATTTCAATTTTACAGGGGTGTGTTCAAGATGCAGAAAAGAACTTGTTCAAAGAATGGCAGACAAGGAAAACAGAGTTGAACCAAATGTAAGTCAAAACAAGGATATGAAAATTTTCTTACCAGTATGTTCTATTTCTATCAAAAAAAATAATTTAACGTTCTGTGCTCTTTTGCTTTAAATCAGTTCCTGTTAAGTCATTATTGCTTTTTAAGTAGAATTATCACCCAAAAAATATTGGCCTACTTTTGATTATTGGAAGCAACATAGATCTGTTTATCTGGAGTAATAGATTGATATTCAGGTTGCATTGGTAACTATGCCACCTATATTAGATTTGTACGTCTGCTCCTTCATATAATTTCCTACTAGATACGTGTGATAATGGAACATGTTTCAATTGTTTGACACAATGGGATACTGACTGAAGCACATTAAAATTTCTATACTGACAGGTTCATTTAACTCATTATTGCAATAGGGCTTAAGATAAAACCTTTACAGCTGATTTCCTATTGCTTGCAAAGTAAAACTTTGGTTGGCTTGCTTGCTTTGTTTGTATAATTGTTTATACAAGATTTTTAGACAAGATTGACATCTTATAACAATAAATTTATAGGCAAAGTTTAACCTGTAAATATCATATTCTAATATGATTGTACAATATACAAACAAAGCAAGCGAGCTAACCAAAGTTTTGCTCTACTTGTATTAGGAAAATAGCTGTAATTTATAATTCAGCTGATAGCTAATATTTATTAAAGTATTGAAATTTATATTTACTTAAGATTTGAATTTCATTTGTTGATTTAGTTCAGAGCAGGATTCATAATAATATCCACTAACATCTTCTCGTCTAGATATGCATGTAATATTTTCCCATGGACTTTGAAGAACATTAAATGGACAATGATTCATCTACCCACCCCTTATTATATACTAGTATTTACAATTATTATAATAGTTAAACCATTTTGTAAGACATTTCAGTCAATGACCTTCTTTGGTTTCTCTATTATCCTTCTATGTCACCTACATAGACATATGGCATAATGAAAATAAAAATATGCAGTATGTTTGCCAATGAGACAACTATCCACCAAAGTTCAATAACCGTTTCACAGATGATATTAGATATGCAACTTATATTGTAACTTCCATACCCTTCCCTTTTCATGAATATGACCTACCAAATTAGACCATTTACCAAGTTTGTAATAAAAAGGAGAAAACCTATACGTTTAGTCAGCTATAAGTAATAATGGTCAGTTTAAAGTTGTAAAGATGAGATAAATGTGTGTGTTCATCTTTTTCACTCTGTTATCTTTTTTCAGCCTTCAAGTAGCATGAATAGTAATTGCAATGTTGAAGCTTCTGAGTCTACAAATGCTGAATTTATAATGGAAGAAACAAAAGAAGAGGCAAGTCTTTTATACAATTGTTTTAAGAACAATAGTATAATATATACATTCTGTAGTCCTGTAATCATAAAACCAAAGAGGTTACTCTATGTCTATATTCCGCATGGTACACACATTATGTCCTGTAAAACTGATGATAACCATATTATATGGTAACATGCATTATGTGACTATTACTGTGACTATTGCATGGCAATAGAAAGTCCCATACCGGGTAAAAAAAAAAAGGCAGAACACTCATTATTTTAGTAAATTTTCTAAGTTAAAGGAACTTAACTCTGTACAAAATCATCAGACTGGAACAAAATTTCCAACTTGATCTCATGATAAACAAATATATACCAATTATCAAATCATTATCTTCAAGCATGAAGAAAAAAATTGTTAAAAACTTGTCAGACAAATAGACAGACAAACCTAAAGTCGCCTACTCTTCATCAGTAGGGACTAATAAAAATGATAAAATAGTTGTAAAGGTATTTTTCTTTTACAGATTTCACAAATTGATGGTTATGGTGAAGTCACACAATGCAAACAGACAGTACAGGGTGCAAAGAAAGCTGCATTTTTACAGATTGATGAGGTAATAGTCATCATATTCAATCACATTTTGGTAGTCTATATAATTATTTATAATAAACCATTTGATGGTAGACTGCTTGCAACTGTATACACCTGGTTGTCTCCTAAATGATTGAGATTTATACAGAAAGCAGCAATAGTTGAAATATTAGACTTGTGTCTTGCTGGTATAAACAAATTGCTATTGAAAAATTGTTCATGGTTATATAATTCGATAACTTTTTTCGCTCACCTGACCCACAGGCCAAGTAAGCTTATTTAGTCTATGGCCTTCATTATCCGTACTTGTTTTTCTTTGTTGTCCTCTGTTTATTATTTCTAACTATAAAAGATGGATGTCATTAATTCTATTCTAGTTGCAATGTTTGTAAGAGAGAGTCTATTACTAATTATGCACATAGAATTATTTGAGTGACGCAGGCTCTTTAGAGGCTCTATTTTTATAACAGATGAAATCAAATTAATGATTACAATCATATTTATAACTAGGCTTCAAATAAAAGACATGCCAAAAAAAATCTCTAATTTATTTATAGTCAAGGGGAGATAACTCTTAATTGATTAACTTTTTAAAAATTCAATTTCAATAATTGATGACATTTGTCTTTTCATTTATTACACAATATGCTCATTGGTTCAGACTGTAATGATAGTACTGTATATTTAAATTCATAATGGGTACTTATATTTGTAGGGTATGCAAATTTTATACATGTATATTTTGATATTGATTTACTTACTCTTCAACCATATGAAATGAAAATTTTCGTTTTTAATGTTTTCTAGTGTTTATTCAACTAAGAAACCATTAAATCATGTTTATCATATATATTTGAAACAAAACCACATATTTTAAGCAAATTGTATGTTGTGATAACATTTTCTGCTTCAAAACTATTTGATTAATCTTTAATGGGACATGCAATTATCAAAGTGGTTTGCAAGGCACTGAGTATGGTTTTTTTATTATTCAATTCTATCAGATATATTGACTTAAATTGTTTTTGAATTTGATACGTTTGAAATTGGAAATTAAATAATTTACATCTATGTTTCAGGAAAATTTGCAAACAAACTGCCTTAGCATGGACAGCATGGACGACTGCATATCTGAATCTGTGTATTCACAGTCATCTCAATATTCAGAGTGGCAAGATTCACAGGAAAGTCCATCAAGAAAAAGGAAAATGTCACTGAATTCTTTTCTGGAAACAGTAGATATAAGTCCTGTGAAAAAAACGTTAACTGTTGACTTTGATCTTGCATCTGAGAGGACAAAAAATGATTATGTCAGGAAAGCAAAAAGAATAATGCACAGTGTACTTGGTATATTGAAAATAAATATTATCTACAGTTTCTTTGTTGTTTTGACATGCTAAAATGCCATATTTTTGATGATTTTCCCAAAATTATAGACTATATAGCATGCTATATGAGCTTCGTTACTATGGAAACAGTTTAAGTACGATATTTGCACAAATATGGTAAAAAATGTTTTTTAGGTTATATTTCCTATGATTTAGCATAGTTTTTATGTGAATTAAAAAAAATCACATTCCTTATGAAGCTAAGTGCTTACTGACTTGGCCTCTTAATGTCTGTGTCATTTGGTCTCTTGTGAAGAGTTGAGTCATTGGCATGACAATCATACCACATCTTCTTTTTTTATAATCAATCTGTAGTTCGAAGATTCGAACGTTTCTATTATGTTGGAAACAGAAATATTATCGTTTGTCTGATGCTCAAACCGTCCCTAATTCTTAAAACTTGTCTAAACGTACCATTGTAAAATATAAAAGTGCTTTTAACAAAAATAAATCACAAATTCAAAAAAAGAATCTCTCAGATATATAAAAAATATCCCAATTTTCAAATATAATCGTGATCTGCACAATTTATAACAATAAAAAAACACGCCAAACGACTATTTTTGTAAAAACATGTATTAAGTGATTTAATAGCATATTCTTGACTTAATGAAATGAAAAGTGTGCATGGGTTGAACTCGGTTGTACGGCAAATCTAGATATATTTTCCTTATAAGGTAAGTCATTCATTGTCCGACAAGACACTGGCTCCTATTTTACTGTATTGCATGACACTATAACATATTTTAAAATATCATAGTTTGAAAGTCGGATACCGGTTAGAGTTCTTTTGACGAATACAATGCTTGTAAATGAAATACAATACATCAATCAAAATAATACAAATTAAGAGTCAAGAAATTGTTTAAACTTACTAAGACTAGTAAAATAAACGGCTACAGCTATTGCACCGCCGACAACTATTAAAAGTCCTATTCCTATAGCAATTGCTATAGCTTTCCGAGACTTCGTTTCTGATGTTGAATCTGAAGATATACTTCCGTGAAGAGGCTGATCGAAACCTGCTCTCTGATTTTCCCAATAGTACTGACTAGCTGGATATCCATGATGTGGTTGAGGGAAAGTTTTAGGATCCCAAACATTAAAATTTTGGTTTAAATAGTCTTTTTGTCTATAATCAGTTGGCCTATATCCATCATTGCCTTCCCTGTGGTAGCCTGGGTTGTCGTAAGAATTGTTATCACGGTGATACTGGTCTTTGCCGTTTCGTCGATGCTCCTGAAAAAATATATCATACGCTGAGATCTAAAAAAGATTGTTCACGTAGACTTGTTTGAAATTTCCTCCTTTGAGTGCTTTGCATTTGTGCCAATTTGCATTTCATTTGCGCCAAAATACAATTTGTCTTTTGAGCAAGAATGATTTTGATTCTAAAAATAAATCAAACTGTATACGATATGTTTGATTAAAAGGTATGGTTTTTTTTAATTTATACGTGTGTGTCTTTCCGGCGGTTTTAAGGTATATACATATATCTTATTCGTGCATTTTTTTGTTGTCGTCTTTTTTAGTTAATTTATATCATACTGAATGACATAACTAATATTAAAACCTATGAACAAAAAGTAGATATTATAGGATATATAAACCCTTAAAGATAGTTACCCCTCCCCAATTAACACCAATTATATAAGACATTTTGTAGCAAAATATCTTTTAAGATAAGACCATAGCACATATCAAAAAATAAATCCAAAGCCCAACAACAGGGTTATTTCTTCCTAAACCATATAACTAAGGCGAAATATATAAACATTGATATCAGATACAGGGGCAGATCCAGCCATTTAAAAAAAGGGGGGTCGTAACCCAGGACAAAAAAGGGGGGGGGGGGCGGGTCCAACTTTATGTCCCCATTCAAATTTATTGATCGTCCAAAAAAAGGGGAATTCCAACCCCCGGAACCCTCCTCCCCATGGATCCGCCACTAAGACAGAACAAATATTCCTGACAATCCTCTGAATAATGTCAAAAATTTTCATTTTCTAATTCGTTGAGCTAAACCTTTACTATTATGACATTTTCTCCTTTCTAACATTGTTTCATTCGTATTTATATTGATAATTCACGTTATACTTATTTCAACTTGCCGGTGTGTGAGTATTATGACAATCTGCGAAAATCTCGTGTAGAAAAAAAAAAACAAGATTGTCAATTTAAAACTATTGTAAATGTTTGTATAACCAGGAAGATTTGGACAATTAGGACTTAGATATAAATCAAGTTCAGACAATATATTTTAAGTGCTATAGTGACAATTTATTAATCCTTTTATCAAACCTTTTACATTTCTTTGTGTCTAATTAATTCTATTGTTAAATATATGTTTGTCGTGATGGAAATCACTCTGACCATGACAAGTTAATCCGTTGGGCACTAATCCTTTTCTATAGTAACTGTTTTTTATATATGCTTTTGTATGTCATTTTGTTGTCAGTTTAGGTCTTAGGTCTGGTACTGTCCGGACCTTGCTAATAAAGTTTAAAGTATTGGTATTCCGTCTTTGAATCACTATAACACGGAAAACGCCCGGTTATATATTGGTTGAGGTACCCTCGGCACGATCTTGAGCTAGTTCCCCCAAACTAGTAAAAATAAATACCTCCAGAAGCAGCAGTATGGAAGGATCCTTGAATTACCAGCCTTGCAGAAATGGACACCCGTTTCCGATGAGAAAAACAGATACTTGTTTGGACTTTCTATGCAAGTATTGCGGTAAGACATTGAACGTTTTCACCTACCATCAGTGTTATGCAGTTAACGCTTATTGTTACAAGTGCAGACATCATGGACATTTTGCCCGTATGTGCAATTTTCACGTTAAGTCATGTGAAATCCGAAAACCGAAGAAAAAGTCAAAATCTCAAATTCAGAGACAGCGACAGAATGAAAATGTTTATCGAGAAAAAACAAATGTCTCAATTTCCGTTTCAAGGACTTGAGGACAAGGAACTCTTCGCTTTTACGTGCTCCATACAGGACGAATCCGCGAAACTACACATTAACAAGTTGAAAGAGTCTAACCGAAACTTCATCAAAGAAATCGCTGCGCTGAAGTGCGAAAATTCTAAATTAGATACAGTAATACAAGAAAACGTGATGTTAAGGAACAGTTTGGACAATTTAAATTTGGAACGTTTAAAACATGTTCGGTTAATCCAAACAATCGAGCTGGAGTTAGCTGAACATGCAAGTGGAACTCAAAATTTTGAAATAGAAATAATGCGTTTGAAAGAGGAAAACCGTAATCTAACCAACACCAGACAACGCTTAACAATGGAGTTCAAAAATTCTGACATGCAGTACAAGCGCATCTTAAAGGATATGGAAGTCGAAATTCAGAGACTTAAGGAAGAGAACGTAAATAATAGACACGAGATTCAACATTTAGACATAAAACATTCAAACCGAGGTGTGCGTTCGACCCTTGCAATTTGCTCGCGTGGCAATTCGCAGCAACATCATCGGCGTGGAGGAGGATACCCACGTCGATAACAGAATTCAGTCGACAAACTCGGAGACCAAGTTTAGGTGGAGTAGTGGCGAATATAACCAGGAAGATTTGGACAATTAGGACTTAGATATAAATCAAGTTCAGACAATATATTTTAAGTGCTATAGTGACAATTTATTAATCCTTTTATCAAACCTTTTACATTTCTTTGTGTCTAATTAATTCTATTGTTAAATATATGTTTGTCGTGATGGAAATCACTCTGACCATGACAAGTTAATCCGTTGGACACTAATCCTTTTCTATAGTAACTGTTTTTTATATATGCTTTTGTATGTCATTTTGTTGTCAGTTTAGGTTATAGGTCTGGTACTGTCCGGACCTTGCTAATAAAGTTTAAAGTATTGGTATTCCGTCTTTGAATCACTATAACACGGAAAACGCCCGGTTATATTTGCACCAATTAACTTATTCAAGTACTCTTTTGTAGTTTTGACCTGTTTAAAAAACATTTTGAGGTTATATATTGAGATACCGGGTAGCGGGTTACTTTTGCGGGTGTAAAATTTAGCGAATTTCATTGAACAAGGTATAAGAAATATTTTGGCGATTGTTATTTTGGCGGATTCAAAACTTCAATTCCTTTGCATGTACACGTTTAAATTGGCGGAATTTATTTTCGCGAGTTTGTTCAAACCGCAAAAATAACGAAAATTAACAGCCCGCGAAAATACCCAACTATACGGCATGCGAAACTCAACTAGCAATGGAATAACGTAAGGGTGATAAACGCTGTACAACTAAATGTCTGCTCGGTCTTTGGAATAATTGAAGTATGTGTCATTGCGAGAAATACTAGACAAGGCTGAATGTACTATATTAGTAGAAAAGTCTTATATGTATTTCCAACGAGAGGTCACACATGCAGTTTCGTTCATAATTTTCATTATTTACATGTTCATAGGCCTGACATGAAAACATATATGCCAGCTCTAAACATCCATTTACTCATCACACATACCACGATTTTAAAAAATGAACGCCACAGATGCCTTTCGCCTGCAAGCGACTCAGTAATCAGTGAAGCTCGACTCAAAATTGTTTTTTATCAACAGCCATGCTCGTTTTGTACGTTTTCATGATCTTTTTGTTATTTGCTGGGTTTTTTTTTTGTGTGTTTGTGTATGTGTGTGTACATTTATTTATAAAATACTAAATGTGACAAATATATCTAGTAACAAGAATGTGTCCATAGTACACGGATGCCCCACTCGCACTATTATTTTACATGTCCAGTGGACCGTGAAATTGGGGTCAATACTTTAATTTGGCATTAAAATTAGAAAGATCATATCATAGGGAACATGTGTACTAAGTTTCAAGTTGATTGGACTTCAACTTCATCAAAAATTACTTTGACGAAAAACTTTAACCTGAAGCGGGAAGAACGGACGCACGGACGAACGGACACACAGACCAGAAAACATAATGGTCCTCTACTATCGTAGGTGGGGCATAAAAAGTCTACTTTGAAAAATCACATCTTCAAATATAAATGTCGATGACAGATTTGTTTTTTTTTGCTCTACATAAATTATCAAATTATCATAAATCAAACGAAAAGTCATAGCCATAGCTTTTTGAATATATCAATATGTGTTGTCAATGAAAAAAATAGACCTCTTTAGTTTAAACATATTTATTTATTTTTGATTGGGAAACAAGTTATTACAACTTATATAAATCCCTCTCCACTTTGCGGGTGCGAGTGCTGCCCTTGAAGCGGCATTAGCCTACTCTTTTTCGAAATCTACAAGGGTGTCTTTAACGTGCAAAAGATATTGCTCTCTCTCACACGGGTCAGCCATTTATCGTCCCCATCCGACGGACTAGCATAGTTTCTCAAGACCATACTCGCAAATGCTGTAGAGAGAGGGCCGAAAATTCAGTCCCTCTTTATTAATGAAATTGTTTGCGTGAAGCGCATTTCTAATAAAACGCAAGAACGTCAACACTATAAAGTAGAAGTACCAATAATAATAACATTTATTGCTAAAACCAAAATATAACCATTACTTCTCATGGGTGTAGCGTTGTCAAGCAAAGCACGTGCAGGTATTGGTGTATATGGATATTAGGAAATAAAACAGCACTTTAAACGTGCGGGTACATGTAATAGTAGTACCAAGAAATCAATAATGACATATTATGAAAGATTAATGTCATATAATCATATAGGCTTGCCATCTATTCGGGGTATTTCCAATGCGCAGTCAGCACTAAATCAGTACACACAATGTCATTGGTTCTTTTTTTGTTTCTTACTCAAACAAACAAATGAAGAATATAATTTACTATATAAATGTATTATATATAACAAAGTATATACATTTTATATGGATTTTCTTTTCATTTGACAAACAAATAACAATATCATGAGTCAAACCCTTTCAGTTGAGTACGTGATATATAACGATTAAAGTTCAGGTTACTATTTTGTTGACTAAATACCAAAAAAATTGCTGATACGTAGCTGCTATTGAAATACATAATGGCGGCCGAATGACCTCAATGTACCCAAGTGATACTTACTGTATTTTCAAATATGTACAAGGAAGGTAAAATGACTTAATTTCAATCTCAACAATGACGAGTGATCCTAAATGATACTTGAGATAAAATGCCCCGCTTCTACTACAATGAAAACAAGAAAAGGAAATTTACAAAGCATAAAGAAATTCATACAGAAAGGTGCATTTTATTTACTTGAAACGTAAAACGGATTCTTTAAATTTGTCAAACACTTCTACGTTTTAATTTATCATTAATTTAAGAAATGCTTGTGGAATATTCTTCCACTTGACGAATGTAATAGTATGTGATATTTCACAAACATTTTTTGAATGATAATATTTATATTTGAAGTAAATAAGATATTAAATAATTATGGGACCCTCAACGGAGTTGGGGTGACGTATTATTATTCTACGTTTCTTTTTCTTTTTTATTCTTTTTCTTTTTCTTCCACACTTTTTTGTCGACTCTGGATCTCAGAATTGAATGGACTCAAGTTGATGGAACTATACCATAATGTTAAGCACCATGTGAAGAATTCCTTTTTGGGTTGGCACTTTCAAGATGGCCGCCGTTACCATGGAAACAAGCAAAGGTGTTTAAAAAATCAATGTGCTCAAAAAGTGAACGAAACTTCGTACAAATATTGACTAGCATAGGCAAATGTCCCATTTGACTCTGGAATTTCCAAATGGCCACCGTTACCATGGAAACCGAAAAAATGTGCAAAATTTCAAAATGCTCTAAAATTTATAAAACTTTATAAAAATGTTAATTTGCATGTGTGCATGCGCTGTTTGACTGAAATTGTCAAAATAGCTGCCGTTACCCTGGCAATTTGGGAAGGGTGCCATACGTTATTGCTAGCAATTACAAATCTAGTTGTTCTTCGTTTTGGCTTAATAATCATTGCATCATTATCAATTTACTTAATATCTGTAGTTATAAAGAACAATTGTGTTTGCCTGAAATTAATATCGTTGCTGTGTACAATATTATTCAAAGTCGATAGTAAGTCGAATCTATATTATATATAGGGTAGGTCGGCAGGTCGTTTCCATGTCAAACTGCATTAATTTTAGAAGCGTTCATTGCATTTTACCTTACTTTGTGATACCGTAATATAGCTTTTTAATGTCAACAAAATTTAATTTTTAATTTTTGGTCTTTATTCCAAAAAGGCGAGATGAGACCTCACTTCGCTTTAAAAAGATTTCATATAGGTCATAAATTATAGTACCCGTACTTTCACGTCAAATTAAAAAAGTAATTACTTTTAATTATAAAATCATTTGCAACAGCTAAAACTAAAAGCTGAACTCATAACCCAAGGACCCCTACAAAGCCCAACCCTAAAGAGAAATAAAAAGACACAATTAAAACATAGCCAACTATAATCCCATCAAGTCCAATAAAATCAAAATAAACTTCGAACTGGCTTGTGACAAGTACAAAAAAATAATAATAATATAAATGAAAATTCATGTATATAGATATAGGAAGATGTGATATGAGTGCCAATGAGACAACTCTCCATCCAAATAACAATTTAAAAAAGTAAACCATTATAGGTCAATGTACGGCCTTCAACATGGAGCCTTGGCTCACACCGAACAACAAGCTATACAGGGCCCCAAAATTACTAGTGTAAAACCATTCAAACGGGAAAACCAACGGTCTAATCTATACAAAAAAAAAACGAGAAAAGAGAAACACGTATAAATTACATAAACAAACGACAACTACTGACTGTACATATATGTATATATGTACAAATAGATTTAATAAATAACCCCTACCATCCATGTAATATAGCGCACATGAACCTTTCACAGTGAAATCATCGTACTTGTGTTAAAATATGTGAAATAGTTTTTAGAATATAGTCTATCGAAGCGTAAACCAAGGAACGAAATTCGAATGAACCAGTCACATTAAAGAATTTGAAGATATAACAATCCTATCAGGATTACAAAAAAATATGCGTGTATTGGGATCTGTTAAAACGCTATTTCTTTCTTATATATACTTTAAGTCCAATGATCGATATTTAAAATGTGGAGAAATGAATCTCAAAAACTAGAATAACCCGGTCTCCCCATGCTCGTGTGTCTGTATCCATTTAATCCATTTGTGGACCCAGTTACAATTAAAATGGAGCATGTTAATTAGGAAGTTGCCATGACATAACCACCTGACCAAGAGCAGAAAACAGCCAAAGTACTCCTAGATGCATGATTTTTTCTTAATAATTGTGAGTGGCTTTGAGCTAGCTGTCACTAACTACGAGTACTCTCAGATCAGAACTAATTGTCTTTTTAATGTTGGGATATACAAGTTTCCGGCCATGTTCACTCTGTGTTTTTGTTATTTTGTTAGATGTATTTCTATGTGTATCCATCTGATGAGTTATGCCATTTTCAACTGATTTTTTGATTTCGTTCTTATGTTGTACTGTTACACCACTGTCCTAGGTTAGGGGTAGCGTTTGGTTCCCACTAACATGTTTAAACCCCGGTACATTCTGTATGTATGTGCCTGTCCCAAGTCAGGAGCCTGTAATTCGGTTGTTGTTGTTTGTTGATGTGTTTAAACCCCGGTACATTCTGTGTGTATGTGCCTGTCCCAAGTCAGGAGCCTGTAATTCGGTTGTTGTTGTTTGTTGATGTGTTTAAACCCCGGTACATTCTGTATGTATGTGCCTGTCCCAAGTCAGGAGCCTGTAATTCAGTTGTTTTCGTTTGTTGATGTGTTATGTATTTGTTTTGTTTATTTTTTTGTACATAAGTTAGGCCGTTAGTTTTCTCGTTTGAATTGTTTTACATTTGCCAATTTGGGGCCTTTTATAGCTGACTATGTGGTATGGGTTTGCTCATTGTTGAAGTCCATACGGTGACCTTTAATTGTTAATTTCTGTGTCAATTGGTCTCTTGTGGATAGTTGTCTCATTGGCAATCATACCACATATCCTTTTTTTTTTTATATCCAATGGGTCTTTCCGCTCCCGGAGACGGGCTTCAACTGACCCCTTAAAATACGTATACTAGATCAGTGAAAATGGAAGTCATACTTAACTTCAGAACATATGAATGAACTAATTTTGTTTAAACACACACAAAATGTGGAGCAAGATCTGCTAACACTTCCGAAGCACCTGAGATCATCCCCGTAGTTTTTGTTGGGGTTCCTGTTGTTTAGTCTTTAGTTTTCTATGTTGTGTATTGTGTTTATTGTGTTCTATTATTTGTCTGTTTGTCTTTTTCATTTTTTGCCATGGAGCTGTCAGTTTTTTTTCGATCTATGAGTTTGATTGTCCCTCTGGTATCTTAGTCCCTCTTTAAGAAACTCGTCAGTGGTTGTTCTATGTCATATCATAATGATTTTGTTGGTTGTTTAGATCATTTGTTTTTGATAAACTCTTTGATAGTCCTTACTATTTTAATAGTTATGCCCCGGCTTCTAGGCGAAAGGAGCAATACGTGTTATCATTGGCCGTCCGTCTTTCCGTCCGTTTTAAAATCATTTTTACAGAAATATAAGCAAGCTTGAGCGGGGGCATTCTATTCGTGTTAAGAAAGAAAGCAATATGCGTTGTTTTGTTTTGAGATTTCTCGTTTAAATTCAGAAACATATTTGGGATTTGCTCATTGTTGAAGGCCGTTCGCTGACCTTTGTTAAAAAAATATATACATAAAATGATATCGATCTGTTAACTTAATGTAATAACCGTACTGAAGTTTATTGACTGTAAATATGTTTTTAAATATAATAAATAAAATTTGTTCAAGGTTGTCAATTAATGCACGATTTCGAAAATCAAACAAAACATGAAATGCACCGACATAATAAAAATGTTTTGATAAAAAGACACCATTCAATCAATATTTTTTAAATACAATATGATGTATGACTCGTTATGTAAAGATAGAAAAATATGAATAAGGCCTTGAAATCAAATCCACGGGGACAATGACATTGATTTGATCACGCTAATTTTGGTGTGTTTTTTTTTCTTTATCAAGCTACTGTAACCAGAGACATATATCTATCATCCTGTTGTTACTTACCGAATGTTACAGACTTTGAAAAAAATCGAATATAAACAACAATAATTGTTTTTCTTACCGTGTGAATTATACTCTCGAATCTTACATAGCATTTTCATTTTAATGCCTTTTATAGATGAATATGTGATATGAGTTTTATTCATTTTTGCAGGCCGTACAGTTAGTCCTATAGTTGTCTTTTTGGCAGTTATACCACATTTTCTTATTCTTATATCCAGAAGATTATAAAGTTTTCCCCCACAAAGATAACGGCCGTATTTATGTGCCAATTTAGAGAAAAATTGAAACATTATTTTGTAATTGGCGCAACAAAAAATATTGAGGCATATACAAACAGCATCCATTTGACGTAAACAACGGAACATCACCGTCAAAAAACGTAAATTCGTTTCGTTTTTTATCGATTGTGTTATGGATATAAGCAAGTGTAATTATAATAGAATATTTTGATGCATATGAAATGCTGTATAGCGCAATTGCAAAAGGCTGTCGCTGCGATATAGCTTATGCGGCGTTTTAGCAATAACCAACCAACCAACCAAAAGGCTGCATATGACCTGAGATGGGGTAAAATAAATATACATGGTACGTCTGTTGATATAAAAATAAGAAATACACACGGATGACTGATTCAAAAACCTATACCTCAGCATAGTAGTAAATAGACTATTCTATTGAAATGAGCAGTTGAATTCGTTATAATTAACTCGTCTGACTATACGATTTTTGTCAGGGCCCGACTTTCTTCATTTCGGGGAAATTGAAATTAGAACCACATATGTACTTTAAATCATTTTCCGGAGAAATAAGAAAACTGCAAGCAAAGTATCATTAACCACGTAACCAGATCATTTTAAGGATTGGTTCGTTCATGCACAACACTACACCATGTGAAATATAAATTTTGTAGGTAGCAATTGTATCCTAGTCTTACAAATAAGATCTATATTAAAAACTAATTTTAAATTCAAAAATGGTTATTTATAGAGCTTACTTAAAAATCTTCGTCGCATTATAGACTTTTTGTACTGAGGCGATATTTGAAATTCTCAAAGAAAAATATTTGAAATTCTCAAAGTACTGAATTTAAATTGATATATAGATTTGACATTTTCGGTTTATGTCAACCGAGGTATATTTGACGAGATTTTTTTGATACATCTGGAACTCTGGGAAATTCAATACAGGTACAATTGTACAAAACTGTTACCGGAAAACTGATCATCGACTTAAAAAAGGGTACAAAGAATTACAATAATAAAAAATGACACATCTTTTTCTGGGACTATTATACTAAATTATAGTTCCAGTCTTCTACTTCTATTTCTAGTTTTGCTATTACGCGGTCACTTGTAGTATTCCACTTTTGGTGCGCATGTTAATATTTTACAAAAGTCATATGCGAACATTTTACAGTAAGTAAGTAAGTGAGTAATTAGTTTATTACAGTGTCACAATCTAACATTATACATAATATATTATACATCAGATAAAAACATCATAAAAATATATTAGTTCCTGCCTTAAGGTAGATGGGGTGTCTAAATTATAATCCATAGAATCTTTTAATAATTTGCCAAAATGTAGTTCATATCCTGCTTGTTTAAAAACATTGATAAAAAGAATGGGTCACCGGACTTATTTTCACACTACAGGTTGTGCAAAATTGTCAAGATTTTGTATAGATTATGCATGGAAAACCCATTTTTCCGCCATAAAACGCAAACCACACCATAGAATTTTGAGATAAAATATGAGAAGATAGCTCCAATATTATGCTTTCAGATAAAAAAAAAAAAAGAAAAAATGGGGTCACCGGACTCGTTTTCTTGCTACGTGTAAAAATGGGTAAATTCCTAACACATTCTATTGTAAAAGTAACACTATCTGAATTATCTGCCCTTGCATTTGAGTTGCCTCCCCTTATTTGACAAAGTTGGAAAAAAATGAATCAAACAAAAGAATTCTTATTGTTGTAAAATACAATCATAAATATGATCAAACATGGCATTTTCTATATTATAATGAAAATTCTTACACATGAATTACCTACTACTATAAAAATTTGCACATTTCATCATAGAATTAGACCTCGTTTTCTAGTATTTCAAAATCCAAAATGGAGGAAGACACCCTATCTACCTTAAAAGACATATGAGACACTTTTACCTCATGCTCATTAAATGCATACACAATTTACATGATTTAAAACATTTAAAAAAAAATAATTTAAAAAAATACAAAACAATTACTTCGTAGATCAAAAAAAAAAATCTCTTGAAAGAACAAAAAAGGTAGAATTAATTTTAAAATCTTAAATAATATGCTAATAAATAATAATAAAAAATTTAAGTTTTTTAAAAGTAATAAATTTATCTTTCTCCTCTTAAACATTAAATGCAATGTTTTAGCTAATAAAAATTGAATTTCATCACAGCTCATAATATAATTAAATTTCTCTTCTACACTCAAGATAATAAAAACATAGTTTGATAAAAAGGGTGAATTTAAAAGTTCCTCTCAAGTCGGAATAAAAATTACAGTTCATTTAAAAATGTTGTTCAGTTTCAATCGTATTTTCATCACAAAACTGACAAATTCTTTCATTTAAAGGCGTAACTGGCTTGGTGTAATGTCCGGTTTCAATGGCGAGTGGTAAGGAGCCACAACGAAAGTTTGATAAAGTTCTACGGTAGTCTCTAAACTTGACGGATTTCACATAACTGCTTGGCTGAAGATAACTTTTATACTGTCTGAACGTCCTAAGTTTATTTCCATTTTCACAGTTTCGATCGTTATGCATATCGCGTAGCCAATTTTCAGCATCCACAGTGTTTAACTTGTCCTTTACAATATTAACTTTCTGTCGGATTGTCATATTTTGAGCGTTTATTAAAGAACTGAAGTCATTTGTTTTAATAAATTTCAGTACACGTGAATTCCATCTAAATTTGTAACATTAAAATACAGTCTCAAAACTTCGATATTTTGTTTAGTTTTTACTGTAGACCATCCCATGTCTCCACGTATAGCTAGGTTTGAAGAGTTCTTGAAAGCACCTAGGTAGTATCGGCATGCTTTGTTTTGAACGGTTTCTAATTGTTTGTGTTCTGATATGCCCCAAATACTCGCTCCATGTAATAAAACAGGCTGTACAAGGCTTTCATATAGTTTTGTAAATATGTCATAGTCCATTCCGCCACATGAAATAAACTTTGTATAAAGTGCGGAGAGTGCTCTACTTTAGATGTTCATCAAGCCACAATCCTAAATATCGGTATTTACTGCAATAATCAATAGTTGTGTCTCCAAAAACAAAGTTAAAGTTCGATCGAGGGGTTGCGGGACAACGAAAATGTATTATTTTTGTCTTTTCAAAATTTAAACTTAATCTCCACTTTGAACACCAGTTGTTGACTACATTTAACATCATTTGAAGGGATTCTTCATCTGGTGCTAGTAAAACAATGTCGTCAGCGTATAACAGGACAGACAAAATGCACGACTCATTGATCGGGATACCAAGATTCAGATTGTTTATTTCATCGACAAGATCGTTTACATACACAGAGAATAATGATGGTGATATTTTGCAGCCTTGTTTTACACCCATATTAACGCCAAACATATCGGTCATATGGCCGTTAACTTTAACAGCATAGCGAACATCTACATATAGCGACTGTAGTCCTTTAAGAAACTTTCCATTTATACCTATTGACATCAGTTTAAACCACATCATCTCTCTATTTACAGAATCAAAGGCTTTTTTGGCATCGATGAAACAAGCAAACGTTGATAGTCTTTCTATTTTTCTATTAGTTATAATACTTGTTAGAGAATATAAATGTTCGATGCAACCACGATCTTTTCTAAAGCCGTTTTGTTCATCGGCTAAGATGTTATTTTCTTCTAACCAGGATGATAAACGTGTGTTAAGAATATCTGCATATATCTTACAGGGAATTGACATCAGAGCTATCCCTCGATAGCCTAAAGGATCACGATAATCTTTGTCTGGTTTTGATATTGGATAAATGAGTATGTTGTTCCATGTCGCAGGCACAACTCCATTGTCAAATGCATACTTTATGATCTTGAATAGAATATTCACACACGAGTTGTTACGAAGAAATTCGGCACATATTTGGTCGAGCCTGCCGGCTTTATTAAGTTTTGCTCGATAAACAGCCTTCTCAACGTACATCTTACGAAATATCATTATTTAAGATTTCTGATTCCTTTCCTGAAAGGTTCATTATTTCATTTTCTAGTTGATGTTGGACAGTACATAGAAAGTCTTCGTTGTACTTACAGTCAGTTACATTGAATAAAAGTGGGATACTACAAGTGACCGCGTAATAGCAAAACTAGAAGTAGAAGTAGAAGACTGGAACTATAATTTAGTATAATAGTCCCAGAAGAAGATGTGTCATTTTTTATTATTGTAATTCTTTGCATCCTTTTTTAAGTCGATGATCAGTTTTCCGGTAACAGTTTTGTACATTTGTACCTGTATTGAATTTCCCAGAGTTCCAGATGTATCAAAAAAATCTCGTCAAATATACCTCGGTTGACATAAACCGAAAATGTTCAAATCTATATGTCAATTTAAATTCAGTACTTTGAGAATTTCAAATATTTTTCTTTGAGAATTTCAAATATCGCCTCAGTACAAAAAGTCTATAATGCGACGAAGATTTTTAAGTAAGCTCTATAAATAATCATTTTTGAATTTAAAATTAGCTTTTAATATAGATCTTTTTTGTAAGACTAGGATACAATTGCTACCTACAAAATTTATATTTCACATGGTGTAGTGTTGTGCATGAACGAACCAATCCTTAAAATGATCTGGTTACGTGGTTAATGATACTTTGCTTGCAGTTTTCTTATTTCTCCGGAAAATGATTTAAAGTACATATGTGGTTCTAATTTCAATTCCCCCGAAATGAAGAAAGTCGGGCCCTGACAAAAATCGTATAGTCAGACAAGTTAATTATAACGAATTCAACTGCTCATTTCAATAGAATAGTCTATTTACTACTATGCTGAGGTATAGGTTTTTGAATCAGTCATCCGTGTGTATTTCTTATTTTTATATCAACAGACGTACCATGTATATTTATTTTACCCCATCTCAGGTCATATGCAGCCTTTTGGTTGGTTGGTTGGTTGGTAATTTCTAAAACGCCGCATCAGCTATATCGCAGCGACAGCCTTTTGCAATTGCGCTATACAGCATTTCATATGCATCAAAATATTCTATTATAATTACACTTGCTTATATCCATAACACAATCGATAAAAAACGAAACGAATTTACGTTTTTTGACGGTGATGTTCCGTTGTTTACGTCAAATGGATGTTGTTTTTATATGCCTCAATATTTTTTGTTGCGCCAATTACAAAATAATGTTTCAATTTTTTTTCTAAATTGGCACATAAATACGGCCGTTATCTTTGTGGGGAAAAACTTTATAATCTTCTGGATATAAAAATAAGAAAATGTGGTACAACTGCCAAAAAGACAACTATAGGACTAACTGTACGGCCTGCAATAATGAATAAAACTCATATCACATATTCATCTATAAAAGGCATTAAAATGGAAATGCTGTGTAAGAGTCGAGGGAATAATGCAGACGGTAAGAAAGACAAATGGATCCTCGGTTTTTTTTGCATTTTGTTTTTGTTCTCGTGAGAAATTGAAATATCTGAAGGCAAAAAAACAATTATTGTTGTTTATATTCGAATTTTTCTGTCAGTTGCATTTGGTAAGTAACAACAGAAGAATGCATATATGTCTCTGGTTACAGTAGCTTGATGAATAAAAAAAACACCAATGTTAGCGTGATCAAATCAATGTCACCGTGGATTTGATTTCAAGGCCTTATTCATATTTTTCGATCTTTAAATAAAGAGTCATACATCATATTGTATTTAAAAAAATATTGATTGAGTGGTGTCCTTTTATCAAAACATTTTTGTTATGTCGGTCCATTTCATGTTTTGTTTGAATTTCGAAATCGTGCATTTATTGAGAACCTTGAACAAATGTGAATTATTATAATTAAAAACATATATTTAGTCAATAAACTACAGTACGGTTATTGCATTACGTTAACAGATCGATATCATTTTTATGTATATATTTTTGTAACAAAGGTCAGCGAACGGCTTTCTGCAATGAGCAAATCCCAAATATGTTTCTGAATTTGAACGAGAAATCTCAAAACAAAACAACGCCTATTTCTTTAGTTCTTAACACGAATAGAATGCCCCCGCTCAAGCTTGCTTATATTTATGTGAACATGATTTTAAATCGGACGGAAAGACGGACGGCCAATGGTAACACGTAATGCACCTTTCGCCTAGAGGCGGGGCATAACTATTAAAATAGTACATGGAGTAAGGACTATCAAAGAGTTTATCAAAAACAAATTATCTAAACAACCAACAAAATCATTATGATATGACATAGGACAACCACTGACGAGTTTCTTAAAGAGGGACGAAAGATACCAGAGGGACAATCAAACTTATAGATCGAAAATAAACTGACAACGCCATGGCTAAAAATGAAAAAGACAATCAGACAAACAATAGAACACAATGAACACAATACACAACATAGAAAACTAAAGACTAAACAATAGGAACCCCACAAAAAACAACGGGGGTGATCGCAGGTGCTCCGGAAGTGTAAGCAGATCCTGCTCCACATGTGACACCAATCTAAATTGGCAAGAGGTATAGGGAGAGGGTTGAGAGGGAATAATGCACACGGTAAGAAAGACAAATGGATCCTCGGTTTTTTTTGTTCTCGTGCGAAATTGAAATATCTGAAGGCAAAAAAACAATTATTGTTGTTTATATTCGAATTTTTCAGAGTCTGTTGCATTTGGTAAGTAACAACAGAAGAATGCATATATGTCTCTGGTTACAGTAGCTTGATGAAGAAAAAAACACCAATGTTAGCGTGATCAAATCAATGTCATTGTCACCGTGGATTTGATTTCAAGGCCTTATTCATATTTTTCTATCTTTAAATAACGAGTCATACATCATATTGTATTTAAAAAAGTATTGATTGAATAGTGTCCTTTTATCAAAACATTTTTGTTATGTCGGTCCATTTCATGTTTTGTTTGAATTTCGAAATCGTGCATTTATTGACAACCTTGAACAAATGTGAATTATTATAATTAAAAACATATATTTAGTCAATAAACTTCAGTACGGTTATTACATTAAGTTAACATATCGATATAATTTTTATGTATATATTTTTGTAACAAAGGTCAGCGAACGGCCTTCTGTAATGAGCAAATCCCAAATATGTTTCTGAACGAGAAATCTCAAAACAAAACAACGCCTATTTCTTTAGTTCCTAACACGAATAGAATGCCCCCGCTCAAGCTTGCTTATATTTATGTTAACATGATTTTAAAACGGACGGAAAGACGGACGGCCAATGGTAACACGTAATGCACCTTTCGCCTAGAGGCAGGGCATAACTACTAAAATAGTAAGGACTATCAAAGAGTTTATCAAAAACAAATTATCTAAACAACCAACAAAATCATTATGATATGACATAGGACAACCACTGACGAGTTTCTTAAAGAGGGACGAAAGATACCAGAGGGACAATCAAACTTAAAGATCGAAAATAAACTGACAACGCCATGGCTAAAAATGAAAAAGACAAACAGACAACCAATAGAACACAATGAACACAATACACAACATAGAAAACTAAAGACTAAACAACAGGAACCCCACAAAAACAACGGGGGTGATCGCAGGTGCTCCGGAAGTGTAAGCAGATCCTGCTCCACATGTGACACCAATCTAAATTGGCAAGAGGTATAGGGAGAGGGTTGAGATCTCACCACAAATGTTGAACCCTGCCGTATTTTTTCGCGCATCCCATGTCAAGATCCTCTGGTTTTTGTTAATCTTGTATATGTTTAAAAAAAATAGTTCATTCATGTTCTGAAGTTGAGTATGACTTCCATTTTCACTGATCTAGTATACGTATTTTAAGGGGTCAGTTGAAGCCTGTCTCGGGGAGCGGAAAGACGCATTAGATATAAAAAAAAAAGAATATGTGGTATGATTGCCAATGAGACAACTCTCCACAAGAGACCAATTGACACCGAAATTAACAATTAAAGGTCATCGTACGGCCTTCAACAATGAGCAAACCCATACCACATAGTCAGCTATAAAAGGCCCCAAATTGGCAAATGTAAAACAATTCAAACGAGAAAACTAACGGCCTAACTTATGTACAAAAAAATAAACAAAACAAATACATAAGACATCAACAAACGAAAACTACAGAATTACAGGCACTGACTTGGGACAGGCACATACATACAGAATGTACCGGGGTTTAAACATGTTAGTGGGATCCAAACCCTAACCCTAACCTGGGACAGTGGTGTATCAGGACAACATAAGAACGAAATCGAAAAATCAGTTGAAAATGGCTTAACTCATCAGATGGATACACATAGAAATACATCTAACAAAATAACAAAAACACAGAGTGGACATGGCCGGGTACTTGTATATTCCAACAACAAAAAGACAATTAGTTCTGATCTGAGAGTACTCGTAGTTAGTGACAGCTAGTTCAAAGCCACTCACAATTATTAAGAAAAAATCATGCATCTAGGAGTCCTTTGGCTGTTTTCTGCTCTTGGTCAGGTGGTTATGTTTTGGCAACTTCCTAATTTACATTCTCGATCATGATTTTAATGGTAACTGGGTCCACAAATGGAGTGAATGGATACAGGCACACGATCATGGGGAGACCGGGTTATTCTAGTTTTTGAGATTTCATTCCTCCACATTTTAAATATCGATCATTGGACTTAAGGTATATAAAAGAAAAAAAAATAACGTTTTAACAGATCCCAATGCACGCAT
Organism: Mytilus edulis; assembly: GCA_019925275.1. NCBI lineage: Eukaryota > Metazoa > Mollusca > Bivalvia > Mytilida > Mytilidae > Mytilus > Mytilus edulis. Next base: position 66,732,674 of record CM034362.1, read on the forward strand.
ATTTTTTGTAATCCTTATAGGATTGTTATATCTTCAAATTCTTTAATGTGATTGGTCCATCCGAATTTCGTTCCTTGGTTTACAATATAAATAAATATCTTTAACCAATGAATTCAAATAGCAAAAGCTATGCAATTAACAAATATGTGCTAGAAAATTGGTACCGTTAATTTTATTTATATACTTATTAAGATTCATTTTAATTATTTAACAATGAAATACATTAAATATGAAATTAGGAGTTTTACCAAGGGAGCTAATAATTAATTAATAACACTGTCTGCCACACAGCATTTCGGGGACTCTGTAGAACTAGAGTGATCAATACTTCAATTCTCAGTTATTAAAAGAGGCATTTAGTGAAAGGGAGGTTGAAAGCTTAGCTTGCCTAGGTTGGACTGAAAATCAGTCTTCATATATTTCTACCTTTTCTTCTTCCAACATTACCAAGGTCGTATCGACCTTCATACAGCCTTCCCGCGGTCGGTCACATATGAAACCTATTGTGATCTATAAAATATATAAGTTTCTAACAGAAGGCAACCAAAGAAGGTAACGAAAGATTTTGCGACGATGCAAATATTAAACTTTACAATATAGATAAATATCTTTAACCAATGAATTCAAATAGCAAAAGCCATGCAATTAACAAATATATATATACTTATTAAGCTTCATGAAATTATTTAACAATGAAATACATTAAATATGAAATTTGGAGTTTTACCAAGGGAGCTAATAATTAATTAATAACGCACTCTCTACCACACAGCATTTCGGGACTCCCCCTCTTTTATTGCTGACTATGTGGGTGCTTTTTTAATTTTTTGGGGCATTATGATGACCTATACATTTTTGTAGTTGTTAATTTCTGTGTCATTTAGTCTCTTGGCAATCATAATACATATTCTTTTTTATATATAGAGATGTCGTTATTACGACATGTTATGTCGAAATTACGACATAGCGATGTCGTTATAACGACATGTTTTGTCGAAATTACGACATAGCAATATCGTAATAACGACATAAAATATTTTTTTTGAATGGCCCTTATCGGCTTCCGTACAATTGTGGTTAATCCTAGTAAATTAAAGTTGTCTTGATGGAAGATAAAAAAAAACCATGCATACGTGATACGTGTATGATTATCAGATTCAAATTTCAATCGAGAAAACCCGGAAGTATTCTCAAATTTACATTATAACAGTACTCCAGTCAATATCAATCATAAGCTTTATTCAGGTGTTTAAATGTTTAATAAGCGGACGGTTTTCCCAATGAGTAAATTGTATATAATTAAAAGTTCTTATGAAAGTCATCATGAATAAATCTTATTAAATACGCCCTTTTACATAATACAGCGTTACAGATGCATGTAAAAATTAAAAAGCTTAAATATAATACACATACAATGAAATGTACAATGTTAGACAACATAAAGGTTTTAGCATGCATATTGAATTGAGAATAGATACGAGGAATGGTTTAAAGAGACAGCAACCGACCAAAGAGCAGTAAACAGCCAAAGTCCACCAATGGGTCTTCACAGCAACCAGGAGGCAGGCTTCAGCGGCCGGTTTTACTGACAATAATGTTTACTGGTTCAGCGAAATGGAAGACACACTAAACTCAGAAACATATAAATGACTAAAATTAAAAAATAAAACACACAAGACTAGCATAGGCTAGAGGTTCCTAACTTGGGACTGGCGCAAATATGTACCAGTGTTAATTATAGAGCGTACAATAAACTTGCCTCGAATATCTAGTAAATGTCGGGTAAGAGTTTCAGTAAGAAAGAGTGTGGGAAAATATTTGCTTAGAGGAAATACGGAAATATGTTCGCTTCATACCTACTAAATAGTTTTTATATTATTAACAGGCTAATTGTCTTTATTTAATACAATTTAAAAAAACAAACATGTATAGGTCAATATCTTCATAAATGAAATGCACACTTAAAATATTGCAAGCAAACTTTTCGACAAGTTCCGTGGCAAATATTATATTACTACACAAAAATACCTAAAAGTTTAGTATATAGATGTTTTGTAAACTATAGTTAACTTAGAAGGACAGTCTTTTGTATATTTTAAACTTTAATCGGTTTTCACTAGGCTATAAAAATGCGAGACAGGCCATTACAAATTTAAATGACATATTCTGGTCAATACAAATTATACAGATTAACTGAATGTTTCGATACAATTACTGTGTAAATAATTCACACTGAAAATCACAATAAATTGACAAAATTCACATCGAAATTTATTATATGATTTTTTAAAGGATAAAATGGATCGCATTCTTTTTAAAGAAATTTAATACATTGGTAAAGTAAAATTTAACTGTAACATTAAATTATTATCCATCATTTTATAGCATGTACACACAACCTTCTTTACTCAAACAATTTACATTTCTTAACGTTTTTATATTTTCGCTACATGTTTACGATCAGACTTGGGGTCAATTACATTGGAATGTAATTAATTAAATTACACATTACATTGCAAAAATGGTCAATTACACTAATTACACATTACACAGTTTTTGAAATGTAATTAATTAAATTACAATTACTTTACTAAAGTAATTAATTAAATTACACATTACATTTCATCATGATATTTTTTAACAATAATTTACATGTTTATATAATGCATGTGTAAAATTTTCATGTAAGCAGAGTTTAAGCATTGCATTTGATAATCATTTAATATAGTTATTTTAATGTTTTGTCAATTATTCTGAATCTTTCTGGTCTGAAAACAGCAATTGTAAATTAAATAGTCTTTGGACAGGAGCTAATATGGTACAAGATATTGTTTGATCAGGACATGGAAATTTTTTGATTAGAAGATCATTATATTGATAGGAGAGGGAATTTGTTCCTATTAACTTGCCAATACATCAAGGGGTATTTTGACATCTCAGAAATGAACTCATTTGAATTAAACATAATATGAATAAGGAAATTACAAAAGAATTTAAAATATTTTTTTTATTTTACTTTAAACATATAAAAAAGTGCTTGTCACAATATTGAAAATAATTTTAGTACAAACAATATATGTATATAATGTCTCAATATTAGCAATATTTTGCTAATTAGATAAAGTATCTGTAATAGTGGCATTGCCCCTGGACATTTTAATCTGATTAATTGCTGTTTGTTTTTACAGCTGTTAATTTTTATTCCTATAATCCTTTTGTGTATACTAATTTAACAAAATGATTGTATGCAGTGATTTTAAATTCTAAATGAACTGTCTCAGACAGATGTTTCACAGTAACACATTTTATTGTTTTTGTTTAACAAGTTGTTTATTACTTATCAATCTATTTAGTTAAAGATCTTTCTTAAAAATTGAACAACCCTTATATATGATTATCACATTTTTCAAATTATAAGACTATTCAGGAAAATCTGTAGGTCAAATAAAATATATAAAAACTTAAGAAAAAATTACAGACTTCATATGTTAAAAAAGCATTGATATTAATATTTGAAAAATATATATAATTTTACAATTTATATTATAAAACACAAATCCTTAACTGTAACACCATAAAAGAACATGTAATTGAAATGTAATTCAAAAGTAATTGAGCATTACATGCTTTTTTCAATGTAATTAATTAAATTACCATTACATGTAATTAAAAAAATGCTCAATTACACATTACATTCAATTACATGGAAAATTGTAATGCATTACACTTAATTACCATTACATTTTTAATTACCCCATCCCTGTTTACGATACACTTTTTTCCCGTATAAACATATATATACACATAGGTGTCTTAACAAAGGTTAATATAAATATACATAGATGGAGGTATTCAATTTTAAAAAGCCATTTTCTAATCTTATTTCGTCATATTTATGTTAAACATATCGATATTATTGGGGTCCTTCATTTCGTTATTTTTAATTTATATGGCAATTTTTCTCTTTTCTTTATACTTTTTGCACTCTCTATTTTTTTGGGTCCATTTTTTAATATTCTTTGTTGTTTTTGTCCTTCTTTCTCCATTCTTTATATGTTTTGCCCAGTATTCTCTATTCTGTAAAACCCCTTCCAAACCCTAAGGAAATGAGCACAATATTTAATAGACCACATCTTCCTATGTCTTTTTAAAGAAAACTTAATTGGAGAAAATCTCAAATACTAACCTATTCGGCAATACATTTTTTAACTTTTAAATTTGATGTATATTTATTTTGTTATGTAGAAACATGAACATGTATAATAAATAATTAAAACACACAGATTAATATAAAATAAAGAATTAAAGAGAAGAAATATCAGCATTCATTATATAGGTAAATTTACAAGTGAGAGGTCTAGCTATATAGACAGGTTTGATCTACCATATTCTACTTAAAAACATGCCTGTACCAAATCAGGAATCAGGGACTTTCCGATTTGAATTTTCAACGGAGTTCAGTATTTTTGAGATTTTACTTTTTTTGATCATTTTTCTGTATTAAAAAAAATATCCAGAAAACAATGTTTTAGCACTTTGAATTTAATATACTTTATCAGCACTTTCGTTGCTGATTACAACGAATACACATCTATATTTACTGGAACTTTTGAAAAAAAAGTTCTCCGAAGCTTGATTTACAACAAGAGCTAAAAGCCATCCGATACAGTAGAAGAGTCAGTACCACACATACATGTAAAAACCATTGTATATTACTAAAAAAAAGAAGTTAAGCACCGCATCTGACAGAATAAAAAAAATCTCGAATTATCAGTCATATTTTGTAATTGAAAAAAAAACAATTTATGTTGGCCAAATTTCAGACAGCTACACTGATGGCAAAATTTTAAGGGAAGGTAGTCAAAATGGAAAATCAAAACTTTTAACAATTTTTTCACAGGTATGGTCTTGTTAAAAAATGCATACAACGCTCAAAATTGACGAAGTGGATAACATATGACCAGAAACTAACATTTCCCTCGCCAAATTAAAAAAAATAAATTGGGAGGGATTCTTTTCAAACCCTCCAAATAAATTATCGTATTTTTTTTAGATTTTTTCTTTAACCTAATCAACATCCTTCAAAACAAGAATGCTATTCATTTCAGATCATTTGAAGAATTTTCTACAAAGATTTGAGCCCACAGTTTGACCCCCATTAACCTCAAAGGAAGTGTTGCAACTCTTTCTTTTAGTAGATCATATATATATATATATATTGGAGAATTGGTCAAAGTGTTATCAATTACTCGTCATGATTGTATAAACGTTGTGCACGATGTTCCTACAACATGACGTTACACTAAAAATGCGGCGTCAAAGAGGGTTTTTGACTTTGATTAATATTTGCAAGTTTTATTCGTTTTTTTTATATGTTGTTGGTTGATTCTGGTTCTGTTCTTTTTGTGATATCATTTTATCATACATTACTTCAAGTTGTGGAAATCGATGTTTACCTTTTAAGTTATTTCACCTCAAAATACAGTGCTTACTGTCGCAAGTAATGTAGGAAGGAAAAATTGGACGGAAGTACATGTTTACGGTTTCCATAAATAATGTGCAAAACTTTTATCATAGGATGTTTAACTTTCATGGTGCATATCATCTTTTATTGTAAATTTTTATATCTGAATTCAACCCCAATACAAATATATCTGACACTCTGCAAGTAAATCGAAACATTTTAACCTTGATTAATTTGAATGGAATTGTATTTTCTTGGATCATAATTTGTCGAAATACACCCCTTCAATTTCTTAAAAATCTTGGCTTGAGAATTATTTTCCAAGTCTTCTAAAGTTGCTTGCTTAAATTGTTTAACTTCTGATATACATTTTAAAATAAAGTAATCTACTCTTGAATTGTCCGTAAAAACGGCTAATACAATCCCGGGTTTTATTAATTCAATGAAACGGTTTTCGTCGCTGTTTTGGATTTGTCTTTCAATTACCTCAATTTCATGCACAAGTTAATATTGACGAAAAGTTCCTGCTTCGCTAGTACATGTAGTACAGGAATAACTTTCAGTTATAACATGAATAGCAGGAAAAATTGCAAGGTAAAACATTGCGTGGACTTGTATTAAGTCTTTTAATATAATTGGTGAATGCACCTTACTGAAGAGACTACTTTAAAAGATCTATTTCGAAGTCCTTCCGCAACATAAATTAAAATTCGCATTTTACATTTAAAGGATTGTCTTGGTGTTTCCAATTTGTCTTTGCAAAAGTTGAACGAAGTTCATGTAATGCGATTTAATTTCCCTTTTCACGATTCTTTTAAATAAATCGAAAAAAACTATAAACGATCAATAAAAATTGCAAAATTTAACCTGTGTCGAATCTATGTCCCGGTCGTAGTCTATACATGTATATAGCAACATGCACTATTCTTTTTTTCGGCAGCCATCAACATCTTTTTCCAAATTTCACCAAACGATTTGTTTTAATTATCATGAACATTTAATTGAAACTTTAGGATATGTAACGTCGGAAATTTTCGTTTTTCGGATTTTTCGACGTTTTTCGACATTTGGACAAAATGGCTACCGTTTTGTAATGTGTTGAAAAAATTTATCCCTTAAAGACCCAAATATGTAGTTAATAAGAAAAGAATTTTGGCATTTTGTACTCTTCGTGTATCTAACTTTTGTTTTGATCAATTATAAATAACTTATTGAAATATCATTTAAAAAATACGCGTTAACTGCTTTGAAAAATGAAATATCAACTTGGACAAAATGGCTACCGCTTGAAAAACGACTGTGTAGAGAAGATTTTATAAAATCTGCAATATTTGAACTCACGAACAATGAGGTACATATTTGTACTTTTGGTAGATGTTGTTATTGTCTTACTCTTTTTATTCGTTTTCCGCTTTATCTACTTATAAAATTCACTTTCAGTCGTTAAGTTACCGAAAAACGTCGTTGGACATTTTTCTTATTCAAGCTTAATATGCGGCCACCGAGTCAAATGAAATTTGGCAAAATAACGGCTTTAACGCCCCAAAGAACCGACACATACCGTTGTTCCTGACAAGTTTTAGGAAGATCAGAGAATAAGAAATATGATCACTATACATAAGAGTCAAAACAGTTTTTCATAAATGTAACGTTGGACATCCGTTTTTTTCACATAGCTTTGTTATTTTAATCCTCAAATATACTAGATATTACTTAGTATATGATCAAGAGCTATAAAAACATAATTTAAAACATATATTGAATTTGTTTTATAGTGGTTCATATTTGCTAACATTTTTATTTTGTTTTGCGGAGGAAATTTCGAAGATTGTGTTACAAATCCTAGGGGTTGTAGGAACAGCGTGCGTAACGTTATAGTCTCTAATAAAAAGACACCTTACAAACACTAATGAAACAAAAGGAACCATTTCAGCGTATGAAATACATGTCCTAATAGCGATTGATTAACATATTATGTGCATTTATTTGAGAAGCCATGTTTTTCCCCTGACATTATATTAACTAATTGTTCGCTTAAAAATCGTCATTGTATGTCATACACGACCAAACTGTGAATAATTAAATTAAACAATTTCATTTTTATACACCAATTAGAAAATCTCAATGAACCAATATTGTATCAGCATCCAGCTGGATTTGGTAATAAGGCTAATATAGAGAAAATATGACGAGTCCGTGAGGTAAAATACATAATCAATGCTTTGTTGTATAAATCGATTATACATATACATTTTTAAAAATAAAGAAGAACATTTAATTCTGATTTTATTTATGATTAGTCTGTTCTTATTTATTTTTTAAAGCCAGCAAGCACCTTTTATTATCTTTCATACCTGATTTAATTGAAGACTGAAAAAGAACGAAATATAAAGAATTTATACATCAGACAAAACACAAGAAGGATTAGCAACACTTACCTCATATCGCGAGCGTCTGTCCATTTTCTATAACTGGGTACTTTTTATAATTAAATGGGGGCAAACTTTAAAGTTACGGGTGACTTGCTTCCAATGTCAAGCTATTTAATGAATGGGAATACATTTTGATGTCGTGTGTACAAAGAATAGGCATGATTATAGTACTCGGGTACTAGAATGTTATTTAGTCGTAAAGTTTCAGGTTGCTTTTGGTTATCAAAAGGATCGATATGTTCAGTTGTTCTAGTTTAAACATATTTCATTTGTTTAAGTACAAATTGGATAAGACACAAGTCAAACAGACTTATGAAGTCTTCTCCATTTAACATTTATAGCAATATAATACAAAAATATATGTATGAGCATGCATGTATAGAATGGTATATCTATTTAGTATATATATATATATATATATATATGGATCAAAAGACGGAAAATTGAAGAAAAAGAAAATAATAATAATACAGAAAAAAATTTAAAAAAAATATATAAATAAATAAATAAATATTTAGAAAACAGAAACACAAAAAATTAAATACAAAATTAAAAAACGAAAAATAAAAAAGGGGGAAGAATTTTACTTAGATGATGATGTGTGTGCGATCATGGTTTGCTATCTAGACAATTTGAAATCTTTCCGAACTTTTAATAAACTCAAAGACATTTTTGAAAAGGGTTTGGTCTTGCTCTAGAGAAAGAAGACAACTACCCGAGGTTAGTAGTTCTATGTTAATTTTACAATCATTTGGAAGCAAGAGCAGACTTTCAAACATTTTATTTCGTATGTCTGAATATAATATACATTTAAAAAAGAAATGATAGGAATCTTCACGATTAACACCACAGCGGCAAGAAGGGTCAGAAATAATATTGACCCTATATAGATCATAGTTTAAGGATGATGCAAAACATCGAAGTTGGGTGAGAATTATATTCAATTTTCGATTTCCAAATTCATATTGCTTCGGTACAAATATATTACTCTGAGGATAACGTTTTTTTAGTTCAGTTTTAAATTCATTAATTGATTCCACATCACGAGTTGAATCATCAAGATTATTCCAAAGACGTATGGTTGATGGAATAAAAGAATCATTAGTTAATGCTAGTCTGCAGAATGGAATAATGATGTCATTTCCATTGCGTAGATGATAGACACCGTCATAATTTGTATTTTTTGGGGAATTAAATAGTTCAGTTGCTCAATACCTTTTCTAGACAATAGATTACATTATTTCTTTCTCGAGATTTAAAATAATACATAATTATTTGATTATATCATATTGTTTCCTTTATTTCTAACCTGTTTAAACATTTCATAATCATTGATGTTTACAAAAATTTTTATCTTTTATTTGAAAAAAAAAATCATTGACAAGTCATTACGTTCACGTTCAAAATTATTTTCTATAACCGTTGAAGACAAATAAAAAACTCAAAATTGAGGAATTAAATAAAAATAAAAAAAATACAGCTTCAATTTATATCTTAAAATTATCATTCCGTTTAAAACTTATATATATATCAATACAACATTTAACTTTCTTGTGTCGACGTTATAAAACTACTGAATTCAAACACTGAAAAATCTATTTCAAGTTCCTGATAAACGTGATAGAAATATACACAGAAGAGCGCATAAGACCGAGCGTAAAACACACCAAGAAAATCCTGCTTTCTTGTTTGTTGTTAAAGAACTTCCATTTTTACTAGTTAGTTTAATAAATGGATTAAACAGGTACAATGCAGAGATTAGGAAATGCTTATTTTTCCGGGACAAATAATTTTAATCCTGAAGTCTTGTTTGAGACTATTTACCGGATTTGTAATAACATAAGCAACACAACGGGTGCTTTTTTTTTATTTATTAAATTGGGGATTCGAATATTTTTTAAGGATGTTAAATGATCATTTCCTTAGCGAAAAATAGATATGCATATCTGACATTTATATATGATTTTTTTAACCTTTATTCAACAATTTTCCAACGTTCTTGTATTGTGTTATTTTTTCTTATAAAAGTTATGTAAGAATGAGTTATACTATACACAGTTGTTAATGTCTGTGTCATTTTGGTCTCTTGTGGACAGTTGTCTCATTGTCAATCATACCACATCTTCTTTTTTATACTTGAATCATTCGTCACAAATCGGCCGATTCCGTACCTTCATCTAACGATAGAAGAAGAGTAGCGGATTCAGCCGAGGATTACCGATTGATGAGTGTATCTTTCGTCACTACTCGGCCGATTCCGTACCTTCATCTAACGATAGAAGAAGAGTAGCGAATTCAGCCGAGGATTACCGATTGATGAGTGTATCATTCGTCACTACTCGGCCGATTCCGTACCTTCATCTAACGATAGAAGGAGATTAGCGGATTCAGCCGAGGATTGTCGATTGATGAGTGTATCATTCGTCACTACTCGGCCGATTCCGTACCTTCATCTAACGATAGAAGAAGAGTAGCGGATTCAGCCGAGGATTGTCGATTGACACTTGCATAGAAGAGCTTATTTTTGTTTTTATAAAACGCGTGTACGTGAACTTTCTCGTAAAAGAAAATCCGTCATATTAGACACAAAAAGTTTTTACATTGTTGTTTCTTCTTTATTTACCCTTGTTGTTTATTTGTTTGAGAAAGTGTATTTTCTTTTAACGACTACCAATGTTTTTTTTTTGTTAAAGTCATTGTCAATTTCAAAATTTACCATCTACTACAACCTTTCAGTTGGCTTCATTGTAAGATTAATTTGTATTTTGGTTTGAATTTTGAAAGCAAACAGTCATAATAGGTAAAAATGACAAAAATATGGATACAGCAGTACACATTGTGTTATAATCTTAATGAGTACAAAAACAAGCAATATGCTGTATGTGCCTGTCCTGTTCTAGGATCATGTAGTCTAGTGGTTGTCCTTGATTGCTGTCTATGATGATTATAGTTTTTGTTTGTTTTTGTCTTGTGTTGGTTAAAGTATTTAGTACGATACGCTTAGCAGTTTGTTGTCTTATTTGAATTATTTCTCATTTGTCATCACAAGGCCTTTTACAGCTTACAAATATAGGTATCGTTTTTTTCCAGACGAACTGAACAACCCATTGTTGGGATGCTGCTACTAAATTGGTAATTTAAGGGAAATTTTGCAGTTTGTGGTCTTATTTGAATTATTTCTCATGTTGTTATCCCACTGCCTATTACAGCTTACTTATAAAGGTATCGGTTTTTCTTAATAAATATTCCGTTTAAACTAAGGCTTTTCTACCTCAGGAATAACAATATCAGAATACCTTAGCTGTATTTGGCAAAACTTTTATGTATATTTGGTCTTCAATGCTCTTCAACTTCGTTCTTTATTTGGACTTTTAAACATTTGATGATTCGAGCGTCACTAATGAGTCCTTAGTCTGGCGTAAATATAGAATTTTAATCCTGGTATCTATGATGAGCTTATTTACACACATAATACACGATGGTCTTAATGTATATGTTCTGCGTGCTGGTGTTGTTTATCATCTAAATAACGTATTATAGTTTTCTTTTATTTGTCTTTTTGGATATTACTTTTACTGTTTAGTCTATGATGATATTCATTTGACGTGGCTCAGTACTTGTGCATCCTGCCTTTTTGTTAATGGGCTATGCTTTATTGTATTCTTGTCTATATATATTTTGTCTAAATGCCTATTAGGGTTTCTTTGTTACATACATATATATTTTAGTGATAAGGATGATTGCACAATGTTGACTGCTGTCCCCCTTTTTTTAGAAACTTTTACCTATCATATCGGTTTGTTTTATTCACACATTGTTGTCAATATAAAGGAATTTTATGTCAATATCATACTGGTGAGAGGTTAAGCTAGCGGTAAAACCAGATTTAACCCACCATTTTCTACACAAGAAAATATTTCTGACTTGTTACAGAATTTTTCTTACCTGGTTTTATAGCTAGATAAACCTTTCACTTGTATGCCAGTCGCATAAAATTACATTCTATTGACTATGTGTGAAGAAAGAAAGTGTTCTTTTTTTTAACGAGAAATTATTGGCATTGGACTATCTGTCGGTAACTGAGAGTTCTCTCAATACTGCAATTAATGAGGTTTTTATGCCCCACCTACGACTATCGCATTATGTTTTCTGGTCTGTGGGTCCGTTCGTCTGTTCGTTCGTTCGTCCCGCTCCAGGTTAAAGTTTTTGGTCAAGGTAATTTTTGATGAAGTTGAAGTCCAATCAACTTGAAACTTAGTAAACATGTTCCTTATGATATGCTCTTTCTAATTTTAATGCCAAATTAGACCACAATTTCATGGTCCACTGAACATAGAAAATGATAGTGCAAGTTTCAGGTTAAAGTTTTTGGTCAAGGTAGTTTTTGATGAAGTTGAAGCCCAATCAATTTAAAACTTAGTTGGCATGTTCCTTTTACTATGACCTTTCTAATTTTAATTTCAAATTAGAGTATTTACCCGAATTTGACGGGCCACTGATGATAGAAAATGATAGTGCGAGTGGGGCATCCGTGTACTTGGGACACATTCTTGTTTTCTTATAAATTCCCTTAAAGGGGCACTAGCTACGAGATATATATAAAATCTAATATATTTTTGTTTCGGCTGTCATAAATGAAATGCAAATAGTAAAATAGCAGCAAATATTGTTTTGTCAAAACAAGATAAAAATATTGATTATGCATTTTTCACTAGCAAGTGAATAATTTGACCTCATTGAATCCGTATTCATGTGAACTTCAATTTAACCCCTTAGCTTGAGATGGATAACACGTTAATTGTATGTGTACAGTGTATGTGTACAGTTATTAAAAGGAAAAGAATGTCAACATTGAAAGTGAAACAAAGGTAAATCATTTAATTGACTAATTCGATCCACAAAAAAAATATTTCTTATACAGGTAAAAACGATGATAAACATTTTATTTTCATCTATAATATGAAATTAAATAGACCTAGAAACAACACGAGTTTGGTTAATCTATTTATATAGTATTTATGTTTACATCGCTTAAATGGTCATCGTTTGACTTTAGAGGTCAACTCGATAGTTATAACATGACGTCTAGACTAAAATACACACGAAACGAAGCTACGTATTTTCGTGCCCGTGCCCTGTTCATTATTTATTTGAGACTTTTAATAGTTTGGATAAATGTTTTACATAAGCAACACGACGGGTGCCACATGTGGAGCTGGATCTGCTTACTACCCTTCCTGAGCACCTGATATCACCCCTAGTTTTTTGGTGGGGTTCGTGTTGTTTATTTTTTAGTTTTCTATGTTTTGTCATGTGTGCTGATGTTTGTTTGTCTTTTTCATTTTTAGCCATGGCGTTGTCAGTTGTTTTAGATTTATGAGTTTGACTGTCGCTTTGGTATCTTTCGTCCCTCTTTTACATTGTTATAAATCAAATATGAGAATTTGATTAAAATCGGTGAATATGAATTTGACAGCTAGTGCCTTTTTAAAGTCATATGAAAGCTCATTTTTGGAAGAAAAAAAGGGGAAAAAAATAGGCGCCTCATTTCGAAATTTATATTGAATAACGATACTCAAATATGTTTTAAACATCGAGATTCGTGTATTAACCCTGTATTGAACAAAATAACAGAGACGGTTCCAGCGTCATCTTTCCATAGAGATCTCATTAATTATGCAACGTCACCGATTCCGGATTTTTACGACGCTGAATTCAACTTTTGACCTTGAAGCTCAGGTAAGAAAATATTTTTAGTACTTATACTAGTGTTGTTTGAATGTAATATATAGTTGAAAAAAAGAAAACAATGGTACTGCATGAGAGGGATCTGAAATTATTTACGTGTCTACATGACAAAATAACTTAAGCTTATAACATACGCCAATAAAATTTTGAACGACGGGGCTATTGGGTCACCAATAGGGGAACATACAGGATTTCGTTTTTAGATGTTCTACCTGTCAAGCTCGAAAGAATATTCTTTTTATTTGTTCTGATGAAAATATTTCACACTATCTTCATAAAGCTACTCGAAAAGGTGTTAAATCGGGGGATATACGACATTTTCTCCTAATAATAAATGCATATAGCCCCAATTTCAAAGGTCCTTTATTTGTTTATTGTTTGAATACAAATAAGATTTGACGTTTAGTCACTACGGTGCCTTTTATAGCTTATTATACGATGTTGGGTTTGTTTACTTTTCGTTGTTATCAACATATATAACATACAGTAACAAGAAATGTTTTACCCATTTTCCATTAATCACAATAGAAATATTAAAATTATTTCTTTTCTTTTCCTCTGAATTGTTTTTTTGACAAGAAATTCAGAATCAAACAATTTTTTGTAGACCACAAGAATTATTGGTGTCGAAGTTAATTTTTTTTACAATTTATTAACAAAAACTCTTATTATCATTCAAACGAATGTGTTTGTGTATTATTTTATTAAACAATTAACTTGCAGTGAATATAAAAAAAATAACGTCGTTGTTATCGCCGCCATCTTGTTTACATTGGTTACGAAAAGAAGTTTGGTCAACGTCGTCTATCGAAAAATAATAAACGGCAAGATCAACTACCGGAAGTCCTCTCGACTAATCATATCAACGTATTTCCTAATATGTAAATCCTATAAGAATTATCAAAACATAAAAAAGTAAAATCTTACACATAATTTTTGAAACAATCAAAAGTTCAAACAAATCGACATAAGGGATCAACTATATATTCACGTTTTTTAATAAAAAAAACCTTCTGCACTCAATATCTTCACATTCTTTAATACAAAATATTCTGCACTAAATTTGTCTTGATAATGACACAAGAAATTTAATTTAGTTATACTCCAGGATGAAAATTTTGTCCTGCATTTTTTTTTAGCTGTAATCTCTGTCCTGCCTTTTTATTTTTCACTCTAATCGGTCCTGCCTTTTTTTTTGTTTATCCTGACTTTTTTTTACCTAAATTGTCGTCCTGACTTTTTTTTTTGCAAGTGTCACATCCTGCCTTTTTTTTTACTCAAAACTCCTGTCCTGTCTATTTTTTTCAAATTTCATCCTAGCCCCCCCCCCCCCCCCCCCATAAACATCAAATGGTAGCTCCCTTATAGGAATGTGTCAGTCAGTTGACGGATGAGGCTCGTCAGGGGTTGATTACAAAGATGGTTGAGAAATATCCCCAATTTGTATTCGACAGCCTGACTCACCAATCAACGCCAGCATCCTCCCTCAAGTGGAGCAGTCCCAAACTGGTATCGGTGCTCCCACTTCCGAGAGATGCCAACAGAAGAAGAGAGATTCTGTTGCAATCAGATTCCTCTCAACAGCAATTCCCGGTGTCAGGCTGGTGAAAGATTCAGAAGAAAACACTCACTCGAGCATAGTTATAATGCTTTAAACTCTGAGCATTCATAAAAAAATACTTGTCTATGTCAGATTCGTAATTTCGCTATTTGTAAGTGTACCACATGATAATCCTTTTTATGCATTGAATTATGTTGTGTAAACTTCCATTGAAATCTATCAAATGGCCATGGTTCAGGAGGTTATGCTTACAATAATGAACATCATTTTACCTGCGATCGGTATGGTAGATGCATTAGGATCTATGTCCCAAATCATTTACAGCAGATTCAATAAGTGTTACTTTCATTACATCTGTGTTACCAAATTAATTCTCTGCATGAGCTTTTTGATATAGTTTTACAACATTGTATAGGTTCAATTAGCATTTATAACAGCTGCTGCTGCTTACAGAGAGTGCAAAAATATGACTTTATATTAAAAACTTTGATCAGAAATATGAAATAAAATTCTACTTTTCTTTTTAAGAACTCAGGTAGTGTTTAGCCCAACGATAGTCAAAATGTCTTTGGAGTCGGGGACAATGAAGATTACAGCAGAGGGAAAAGGCATACGGCATACAGGCAGTTCAACTTGTGGCACCATGGATACTTGGGAGCTGACAACACGAGAATAATTCATCGTGTTGCGTTTGAAGGATAAGGGACAAATACCCCGATCTATTCGGGCAATTCAGGGGTTTCATGGTTGGGCGACTTGCCTAGGCAATATTTATAAAAGTGAATGTTTGTGTTCCCTATTTATCATCCCAAATTCCTGTTGAAATTCTTGGTCAGCGCCAATATAAATTATACATATATATATAAAAAAAAATTAGGATTCACCATAATAATTCCAAATACAAAAACCTGACACAGAACATACCAAAGACCAATTAATTTATGAATCCTGGCTTGGGTATTTAGTTATTAAAGGTACCAGGATTATAATTTAGTACGACAGACGCGCGTTTCGTCTACATAAGACTCATTAGTGACGCTGATATCAAAATAGTTATAAAGCCAAACGAGTACAACGTTGAAGAGCATTGAGGATCCAAAATTCTAAAAAGTTGTGCAAAATACGGCTACGGTAATCTATGTGGTCATATTAACTGTATTGAAATATAACATCATATTTAACTGGAAAATCACAAATTATTAAGAATTTGTAAAGTAAGACAATTTTATCCCAAATCCTTGCACGTATTCCATGGTGCATATTCTCGAAAAAGGGACACCCTGTATAATTATAAGATTGAGACACTAAAGATACAGACACAGAAAATATACCCTTCTAGGTAATTATGACTTAGGAGGTAGTCAGATTATCTGTTGCTCATCCAGATGTTGCAAAGTCATTGATCAGACATCCACAACAGTCCAATTAAAATGTCCAAGAAATGTTCCGAGATAACTTACAGACATCCGTTTTTGAAGCCTTGGTGACCATAATTATTGCATCACATCACACAGATGTTGAAGACTACGATTAAATCTCTGTTTGAAAAATGCAGAAACTATTAATTAATATAGTGCCCTGTTTGAAACCTGATATTAAATAAATAAGAACACACCTGCGAAATCGCGGGCATTTAGAGCTTGGTTAAAAGTATATTAACTGATGTAGGATGAATTTTTGTAATCGATTTTAAGTCTGGAGAATTTCAGAAAAGGTATCAAAAGTCATAGCTTCTTGGAGACCGGACAATTTTAAGCCCTTTATTTTTTGTTTTCTGTTAAATTCCATTATTTTCGCGTTTCTGTATCAACTTCACAAATATTACTTGATGGTCTTAATGTATCGATTCTGCGTACTGACGTTGTTCATCATGTTAACAACGTGTTTTAGTTTTCTTTCATTTTTTCTTTGTTCTATTATTAATAATACTTTAAATGTTTAAATTGTTTTCTGTGATATCCATTTGACGTGGCTCGGTACTTATACATCCCGTAAATGTGTTCGCATTATCTTTCATTTTTGTTGGTGTGTTTTGTTTATGCGACTTTTTGTGTTTCTTTGGTTCTTATAACGTGACTGTACTTAAAAAGTTCCCGTCATTATGTTATTGTTCTATCATAAATTAGAAAATACGTTGAACGACTAACGAAAAAATTATTTTGATCGCTTAGTGTTATTTACCATTTGTGGATTCTTAGAAATTCTAAAGAACTTCTGGACAATTTTAAATCTCTGGTCTATTTCTGAAATTAATTCTAACATACTTTTGATTTTTATAAAATTGTTTTGTTTAAACATTGAACGACAAAATATCTTCCTAATTTTCTGACGTCAGACACGAGAAGCAATGTTTGATAGATGCTTTTGTGCTATTTGTAAAATTGTTTCTTTAAAAATTGTGATGACTGCTGTACCTATATTTTGACTATTGTATTTAATAGCCTTCCATCATTACCTAACTGAACAAAAAAATAACACGACTGGTGTCGTATACGGTGCAGGAAATGCTTACCCTTCCGGAGCACCTGATTTCACTTCCGATTTTTAGTGGAGTTCGTTCGTGTTGTTTCTTATTTATTATTTATAAATGTTGATGTAAATGTCCTTTGTTTTTCTTAGTCTTTGTTTACTCCTTGGTTTTGATTGTTATTGTCTTATCATGTCTGTTTTGTTCACACATCGTTGTAAATATAATATTATAAGTGTATTTGCTTATAACTATCAATTCCAAGTTTCTTTTCCATGGCGATCACTGCTATATTGCATAGAGAAGCATAGTATACATGCATATAAACTTGTCCTGTCCCGAGGACTTTATGTGTAAGTTTAAAACCGGAGGTCTTGTCTATGACTGAAAAGTCGGTCTGATGACGGAACCAATATCCGGACGCCTTTATTTTCGTTTTTCTCCCAAACTGTAAAATCATAAGAATGAATGACAATTTCGACTATGCATGGTACCTATAGGACACAGAGACATGATGATTAATTTATCGTGGAAGGAAGAGAAACGACACACAAAATGAGGTCTTCTCGTTTAATACTATACACTGTAAAAACAAGTGTTAATTTATAACATGTTAAAGTGTTAAAATGAAAACACGGACGTTAAAGTCATTAATGGTAGTGTAAACTTTTATTTATACTGGTAATAGAATTTCCCGTTTAAACAATTCTACAATTATTTTTAAATAACACGTTAATGTGTTTTATAAAATATATTTTTCGAATATGGATATTTTTCCAAATTTACTTTCTTAAGTAAAATTGCCAATATTTAAGACATTGACATATCTCAATAAAAAAAAAAAAATTTCATGGAATGGTGTTTATTTAGTATGAAATAATTGCTTAAACGTTATTAAATTATGCCCTTTGGGGGGATGGGGGGTGGGGGTGGGGTAGTGTTTACTGACTATCCTTTCGGGTATAACGTGCCGACAGCACTTGCCAAATCATATCCTGTTCTACTGAATCAGAAAACATTGAAAAACATACCCCCCCCCTCCCTCGGGGTGAGATATAAATTCCAATATTCGTCCTCCGTTTGAAAAAAAATTGATTTCATTTGGCTTTCTGTTATTCAATACCGGGAAATGCAGTGAAAATTTTAAATGTGATAATAACAACGACAGGCTTAATACTTATATTACTATTTGAAACCATGTGTGGGAAATGTATTAACACATGGCGTTATAAATAATCTCGGTTTACCGGATTAACGCCAGCATTAATCTGTTGAAATGGCATGCAACTTTTATACGCCGGAAATTACGTGGAAAGATGCTACAAATTTAGCCGCTCTCTCTCATGGTTTCTGATCTTGACAAGACTGTGACAAGCTTTAATATAGTCACAACTTTATTAGATTAATATTACAGAGGTTGAGATCGGAAACTTGTACTTGTACCGGTACGTGAAACTTGTATTTTTTCGTTATACGTCATCAGAAGTAGAGTGTCACGTGATTTTCACTGACGTCACAAGTACGTTGTCCAGAACGCCGGTGTGTCAGAAGGCTGCTAGAAGTAAGTGCGACACGTATAAGTTTTTAACTTTTACAATATCAGTTGAAGTCAGATATCAACTAAACTATTGACTTCGGTGAAAAGGGTTATTTATTTATCACATTTCTACAAAATTAATCAAATTCAGCATCAAAAACTTAAGGTGGTTTTGGTGTCAATGAATCATCAATCGGGCGTCATTTCTCAAATTTGGCGGCATTTTCATAATGTAGTAAATATTAATGACATTGTGACAAACATTTTCATTCAGATTATTTTTCTGGCAATTCTTACTGGACATAAGCTCTCTAGACTCTAAAGCACCAATTTCTTAATTGTGAGTAATTTACTATTTAAATTTTGGCGCTTAAACTTGGGCGGAACTCCCGAAAGTTTCCCCTGACCTTTATTATTGAAAACAAACATAGAAACAAAAAAAAGGAGGATATTTGATAATTTGAATTTGATGAAATGCAATTCTCACCTCAAGCTATCTACTAACATGATTTTGCTCATTATTTCATTATTTTGACATTTGCACCAAATTAAAAAAATTAAAAAAAATATAATCAGGAACTACAATCACAGGCACAATTGTTTCTATCCATAGGAAGGTCGATTATCCATATAAATAGAAGGATAGTCTACCTTGACTGTGACTACAATATTCAAATAAACAGCTGCGCCATGAGCGCATGATACGCCCGACGTCTTATGTGGAAGTCTTATGCAATAATCATAAATAGTTTATGAGAAAGTTTTAAGCAATAACCATATATTGTTTTAGAGACACGGCGGGACATGTGAAACCCCCAACCCTGTTTTTTTTTTTACAAAAACTAAATATTACCAAAATAAAATTTTGAATCAAAACCAAAAAGTATACAGATCTTTAGATTAATATATCAAAAAAGTGTGTAAAGTTTTAAGCAATAATCATAACTTATTTTTGAGATACGGCGCGACATGTAAAAAACCCTCCCATGTTTTTACAAAATACTCAATAACTCAAAAATAAAATTTTGAATAATCACCAAAAAGTATACAGATCTTTAGATTAATAGAACGAAGAAGTGTGTAAAGTTTTAAGCAATAATCATAAATCGTTTTTGAGATACGGCACAACATGTAAAAAAAACCCTCCCCCATTTTTACAAAATACTAATAACTCAAAAATGAAATTTTGAATCATCACCAAAAAGTATACAGATATTGAGATTAATATAACAAAGACATGTGCAAAGTTTTAAGCAATAATCATAAATAGTTTTTGAGATATGGGGCGACATGTAAAAAAAACCTCCCCCTTTTTTACAAAATACTCAATAACTCAAAAATGAAATTTTGAATCATCACCAAAAAGTATACAGATATTGAGATTAATATAACTAAGAAGTGTTTAAAGTTTTAAGTCATAATCAAGAATCGTTTTTGAGATACAGTGCGACATGTGAAAAAAACACACCCCTGTTTTAGTTATAAAGTGCTGTAACTCAAAAAGTTTAAATCTTATTTTCACCAAAAAGTATACAGATCATTTGACCATCATAACAAACAACTATATTAAGTTTCATGAAATTTGGATGAGTCGTTCTCAAGTTACGGTGCGACATGTTTACGCCGGACAGACGGACAGACAGACAGACGGACGGACAGACAGACGGACGGACACCGGACATTTGTATACCATAATACGTCCCGTCAAAATTTTGACGGGCGTATAAAAAGAAAATTAATAAAAATTCAGGTTGGGAACGACCCCCCAAATGAGGGGTACCCCTTAATTGAGGGACTGTCCCTAAAACGAGGGGTCATTTTGATGTTGTAAAAGAGAAAAATGAGAAATATTTAGATATTTTAACTTAAAAGTGGGAAAATTCATTATATTTGGAACAACTTTTCTAAAACAGGGTCCAATTATTTTTAATGATAAAGAACAGGAGCGGATCCAGGCATTTTAAAAGGGGGGGATTCCAAATATATGTCCCCATTCAAATGCATTGATTGTCCAAAAAAAGGGGGGGGGGTCCAACCACCAGAACCCCCCCTGGATCCGCCACTGAAGAAGATACAAGTCCAGAAATATTACAAAATTCTTCGACATGTTTTGACCATATATAACGTACCAGATAGATGTATAGTTCTTTGGGAAAAGTTTCTTCAAATGATATGAATATGTGTTTTAAAAAAAAAAAAAAAATTTATTACTTGAAATGTACCCCTCATTTGGGTTTTTATTTCCAACCTGTGAATAGCGACCTTTAACTTAGGTGGGCATGCCAATGTATATCGTTTATCTGTTAGATATTTGAATATAAAGTCTTTTTTGCGCGTTCATGAATATATATATGAGAGGGTATATATTTTTGATACACAATGAAAATGATGAGGTAAATGATGTCTCGACGGCTTCCCTACCAAAAAAAATACTGAAATGCCCCGCCCTCAAGTGTTCACCTTTATTCTTATACTTTTACATATCATGATATGAATGTTACAATCATATTTTGTCTCTATAAATACTTTTTTTTAATTGTTTAAATGAAAAAAAGTGAACTTTTCAATTCCACAGGTAAAAAGGTGTCTACCAGAACAGAAGGAGTCATCACATCTTGACTGGCCAATTTGTTATTTGAACAAAACTTTTAACTTTAAGGGAAGAGGGTTCTGTTAGATTCTCTTATGCAAACAAGATACTGATATAAGTGCATAACACAACTTGTACTATTAACGTTGTCTTATGGAAACAATTCATGATACTTTCACTTTTTAAAATGCCAGAGAGGGTATGCAGCAGCAATTTAAAATATTGTATTTTATATTGGACTATTATACTAATATATATATATTATACTAATATATGAGTCTGAAAGATTGTGTAACAATACCGATAAATAGATGGAATAATATTTAATAGTCCCAGATTTTATGTGGCATTTATTATTTTTAGCACGTTTGAAAGGTACAAAACAAGCACAGATCTGTGCAATTTTCTAGAGAAAACACAATAGATCTAATTCTAATTCTCATTTTTTTTTGAACCCAAAATATCAACATACCTAGAAATGGAATACAGTTGTACTATGTGTCCATATGTCACTAAAAATCATAAAGACTTTTGAAATCACATTGTTCGTGTACATAAAAGTGACCCAAGGTTTTTAGTTTATTGCCAAGTTGATTGTTGTGGTTTCAGTACTAAAAGTTGGAATAGTTACAAACAACATGTCAGTGCTTATCACAAAGAAGTAGCTTTAAATGAGAACACTAATATTGATAACAATGATTATAATATTGAACACCAAGACATACTTCTAAATCCAAACAATGAGGCTCTAGATTTTAATCAAACATACATAAATGCCACATATCTTTTATCACTGGAGACTAAACACAACCTTTCACAAGCTGCAATAAATAAAATTGAGAAAGGAAATGGTGAATATGTCAAAGCGACAACCACCCGACCATAGAGCAAACAACAGCCGAAGGCAACCAATGGGTCTTCAATGTAGCGAGAATTCCCGCACCCGTAGGTGTCCTTCAGTTGGCCCCTAAAATATGCATAATAGTACAGTGATAATGGACGTCATACTAAACTCCGAATTATACACAAGAAACTAAAATTTAAAATCATACAAGACTAACAAAGGCCAGAGGCTCCTGACTTGGGACAGGCGCAAAATTGCGGTGGGGTTAAACATGTTTATGAGATCTCAACCCTCCCCCTATACCTCTAGCCAATGTAGAAAAGTAAAAGAATAACAATACGCACATTAAAATTCAGTTCAAGAGAAGTCCGAGTCTGATGTCAAAAGATGTAACAAAAGAAAATAAATAAAATGACAATAATACATAAATAACAACAGACTACTAGCAGTTAACTGACATGCCAGCTCCAGACCTCAATTAAACTGATTGAAAGATTATGTCTTCATCATATGAATATCAGGTACAATCCCTCCCGTTAGGGGTTTAGTATCATACTATCATAAAATATATGAGAAGAACATAACCCGTGTCATGCCAACAACTGTTTTTTTAGAAATAGATGTGTTTAGTTCCGATGCAAAGACCCTATCAGTGAATCAATGTTAAAGCCAAAATATGCAATCTTTAATGACCTGACAACAGTATCGTAACTATATCCCCTTTTAATAAGTCTATTTAAAGGTTTTGTTAGTTTCTGAGGAGAATACTGACATTTTTGTGCTTTATAAAGAATATTTCCATAAAATTTTGGATGTGAAATACCTGAACGTATAAGATGTCTGCATGTTGAGTTATATTTACGAATTATTTCCTTATACCGGTGATAAAATTTAGTAAATGTTTTGACCAGTTTGTGATATCGAAAACCCTGGTGTAATAATTTTTCAGTAATACATAAATTTCTCTCGCTAAAATCTAATACATTGTTACATACACGAGCGAATCGTACAAGTTGAGATATATAAACACCATAAGATGGTGACAAGGGAACGTCACCATATAAAAATGGATAATTAACAATAGGAAATGAAAAATCATCTCTTTTATCATAAATTTTTGTATTAAGCTTCCCGTTTATGATATAGATATCAAGATCGAGGAAAGGGCAGTGGTCATTGTTATCATTAGCTTTATTTAAAGTAAGTTCTACAGGATAAATTTCTTTAGTATACATACTGAAGTCGTCATTATTTAGAGCCAATATATCATCCAAATATCTAAAAGTATTGTTAAATTTTTGTATCAAATGTTGTTTTGATGGGTCTTTGCTAATTTTAGTCATAAATTGTAACTCATAACAATACAAAAACAGGTCCGCAATAAGTGGTGCACAGTTAGTCCCCATTGGAATTCCAATAACTTGACGATATACGGAATCTCCAAAGCGAACAAAAATGTTATCAAGTAAAAATAGCATTGTTGCTGAAAACACTTCTGATTTAATCAAGAGGCATATAGAACTATTTAAAATGAAAATACGTAACCAAATACAAATAAATCGACCTGAAAACATAGATGAAATTTTAAACGATGACACTGATGAGTGTTATTTTGAGGATTTGCTTTCTGAGCATAGACGTTTAGCTTTTTATGAAAAACATTTTAAAATGATCAGTACAAAATCAATTGTATTAGGTCATCATTTGAAAAAGTCAAAAAATGTTGTTTCGAGGGTTAAAGACCATGGTTATATTATTCCTTTGCGGGAGCTTGTAGCAGCTTTACATAATCTACCAGAATTTTTGTATTGGTGTCAGCATACTCATGTATCACAGGGGAACTTAATGACAGATATTTGTGATTGACAGTATGTAAAAAATAATCCCTTTTTCCAACAAAATCCCAATGCCACTGTGCTTAAACGGCTGTGGGTAACTAAAGTTACCCACAGCCCAAGATGGAGCCGCCTTGCGTCGGTTAGATACTTTTCTTCTATAAAATAACAATACCACGAATGCATCAATTAAACAACTGAACTTAAAAGTTGTATTAATCGTTTAGGGAAACCCCTAAACTGGAAAGGTGATTAAATTCTACAAAATAAACGATCACAGCACGATTTTAAAAAACACTTAGGCTGTCCGTAACTTCAAAACAACTTGTCCGTAACTTTTTTCATCATACCAATAGAGATGTCCGTAACTTTCAAAGAATCGACATACGCGGATGTAATGTTTAAACTGATGATAGAGATTGCATCGAATACATATTCACAAAACGAAGTAGATGTCTAGTATGATATAATTCATTGTATCGATAGAAGACAAAATTGGGGAAAATATGAAAAAAATCACGATAAATCCGCAAAACTTGGGTCTCATTATGTATAACGTCGGGGTACCCGAATCGCCTAGTTCGGAGGGTTGTTTCCGGTCATAGCAGATAAACTGTTGAAACATCATTGTTCGGTTTTATTTTTGAACAAGTAGACTACACAAGTATTTTTTACACATACATGTAGCATGTATACACTTACTGATTTTCTGCCAGCAACGACAAGGGTAGCGTGAATCCGGGATTTTGGAGGGGAACCCAAATTGCCCAGGCATGCAGTGGATAGACTATACGAGACTTAAGTGCACAAACTTTTCCCGTCTTTTTGAAAAAGCCAAAAACACTTTTCTCTCATCCCCACAAAAACAAATCCCATCAGCATTGACAGTAAAATAAAAGGGGTGTCAATCTGGACACACTGGGACGTTGCGCACGGTGATATTGCGGCACCCTGGCCAAAATTTACAGTAAATGGGAAAACTTTAAAAAAGGACATTTTGTATAAATGAATAAACCTAGTTTTACAGCTAGCTGCATATTTCATTTGTATGCAAGTTGCATTTTAAAAATCTTATTAAACAGAATAAAACTAAAAGACACACTAGGTAAAAGTCAGTGACAATAAAAGGAAAATAGCAGTCAACATAGTGTAACAATTCGACATAGTATATAAAAATATAAATAACTACGTAGGACATCAGGGTAATTTAATAGTCTAACAACCCCTGATAACATACAAAGAGAGAAAAAAAACATACTAGGAAACATATTCAAAAAATCATAACACTATAACTAACTGGTGTGATGTATAAATACCGAGCCGCGTCAAAGAGTATACATCAAAATACACATAGAAAGAAACAGAGGTGAAGGTAAATCGCAAACATATGATTAAACTCAAAAGAGTATGGAAAAGCCTTGGTCTGACAAGCGACAAACGTCGATAAGACGCACATCAGTAAATAAAAGTTCAAACCATAACCAGGATGGAGTACTACAAACCCCACATAAAACTTCTGTGGTATAAGTATGATGCGTTAATAAACTCACATTTGGTGGTGAATGAGTAGTATAAACGGCCGCGAAGGTTACAAATATGATGTTAATTGTCTTATAATTGTTGAAATTATAATTCTTAAAATTTTAAATCAAAAGTTACCCACATCTAAAAATAAAGTTACGGACAGTCTGCTTAGTTTCGATCAAAAAGTTACGGACATCTTATGCATTTTTTAAAGTTGACCTTGCGCTTTAGTGAACTCTATATTAACAAATTTATGGTAATTGTTAGTCATTTCTTTATTCAATAATTTTATAAATATTTACATTCTGCATGAAAAACGTCGCAAAAGGTACATTTTGTATGAATTAAATATCAACGAGTTTAGAGTCCGCCATCTTGGGCTGTGGGTAACTTAAGTTACCCACAGCCGTTTAAGTACAGTGAATGCACTCCAGATTGTGCTTTACAATGATGACATTGAAATAGTTAATCCCTTAGGTACACATGTTAAGAAACACAAAATAACATTATTTTATGCCACATTTGCAAACATTCCCCCAGAATATTGCTCTAAACTTCAGTCAATATTTCTTGTTGCCGTAGCAAAATCCAAATATTTGAAAAAACATGGTGTAAAAAAACTTCTTAAAGATTTTATTGAAACTGAATATAATGTCTTCAATGGGTTTACCAGTGGAAGTAAATGGATTGAATTTAAGCAGTTGTCATGGCTCCAGCAGACACGCCTGCAGCAAACAACCTTGGAGGTTTTAAGGAAGGTGTAGGCTTTGCCTATAAAAATGCCGTACATGTTTAATTTCAAAAAATGAATTGAGTAGGGTCTTTCGTGATGAATATTTTAATCTAAGAACACATACAGATTATGTTAATAAATGCGACTTACTTAATGGAGACATGTCAAAAGATGCTAGAAAGTACTGGAGTAAAATGTGGGGCATCAATAAAAAAAGTTGTTTAACAGAATTGTATGAATTTGATATAATAGAATGTTTGGTTCATGACCCAATGCATGTTCTATTAGAAGGGTTATTACCATATGAATTGGCACTTCTGCTTACATACTGTATTCAGATCAAGAAATATTTTACCCTTAGTTGGATAAATTCACAAATTGAATCATTTCCTTATACTTCACTGACTGATAGTAGCAAGCCAGAGATTATACAGCGTAAGCATATATTCATTGAAACTTATGTGAAACAAACATCTGCAGCTATGTTAACACTTATTGGTATACTGCCCTTTATTTTGGGCAAACAAATTCAAAAAGGTGATTCGAAGTGGGTTTTATTCTTAAATTTAGTTTAATTACCTATGTATATGTGCACAACTCATCTTGTTTCAAAAGAAACTGTAGAGGACTTGCGCAATTTGATTGAAAAACATCACACTAATTTCCGAAAAGAATACCCAAAGGCTTCAGTGCCACCTAAAATGCACTTTCTTATTCACATTGTCCAACAAATTTTAAGATTTGGACCTGGTAAATTTCAGTGGTGTATGAGGTTTGAAGCTAAACATGCATTTTTCAAAAACAAAAAGTGGAAATGTTTTAAAAACCTAGCTTTCAGTATGGCTAAATATCATCAAAAATGGCTATGTGGTCAGATGATGACTTCTTTAGGAACATTTTCCGAGAATTTTTTTTATGCTGGTGATGAAGCCAGTAAGGGGCAAGAGATTGAGTTAGTTGAGATGAATGCTGCCCAAAAACTATGCATTCAAGAAACGTTTCCATATATTGAATCTGTGTTTGTCACTAAACAGGTGAAAATCCATGGTTGCACTTTTAAAGATGGTTGTATTTTAATAGAGTCAATTGAGGATAATATTCCAACTTTTGCCTGTATAAGGAATGTTCTCGTTAAAGATCAAATCAAGTATTTTTTGGTGCAGAAAACTAATATAATTTACTTTGATGAGCACACGCTTAGTTTTCAAGTTGAGTTTGAAGAAACGTTTAAACTGATAAAGTATCATGATCTATTTGTGAAACTGTCATTAGATATGAATTTTTATGACAACAAAGCTTGTGTATTAAACAAATATGCATTCATTTCCATGGACTTGGAGTAAATTCAGCATTATATCTGTCATCTGCAATATTTGTGTAGAGGCTAAACATTTTTTTCCTGAACAGCTTATGAAATGTAATTTAATTTTTTTATCTCGTGTGTATCAAATAAGTTTTACATTGGTAAAGAAGAACATCGTATCTTGTTTGCATAAAATCCCATTAATAATTTTCATTTTTTACCAAATTAAGTTAGAATTAAAATCATATGCTAAGTAAGTTCAATCTTCAACAGATCATGCCTGTGTTGAAAGTATTTGATGGAAGAAGAGAGAAAAAGAAGATAGTCAAGATAGCTACTGCATCTATAGAAGAATTCAAGGATATTGGTAAGAATAACTTATATAGATAAATATCTTTTGCAGTGATCATCAAATGATATGTAAACCTTTTAGATCATTTTATGACCTTCTGGTGGTGTACATTACATATTAATAAATACTATTAATTGAACATGTTTTAAACTTCATATTTACTTCGGTTGCACACCAATTTTGTCATGTTAAATGTTTCGTTGGTCAGAAACAGCATATTGCACAGAGCATACAATATGTTACTTAAAAACATTCCAGAAATTTAAAAAAATACCATTAACAATTACAGTCTTCAGTTGAGGTCAATATTCAGTGGTGGATCCAGGAATTTTCATAAGTGGGGGGCCGCTCCAGTCACGCTTCAGTGATTCCCTATATAAGCAACCAAATTTTTTCCCAAAAAGGGGGGGCCCGCCCCCCCCCCCCCCCCCTAAATCCGCCTCTGATATTTATCAATAATGGACTTTTGACGAGGTCAATACATTATATATGGACCTGTTCAGATTATATTGACCGAGGAGGAAGTTCGAGTGTCAATATATATTCTAACAGGTCCATATATAACGTATTGACTGAGTGAAAGTACTTAATTCATATATTACATATGTAAATAATATATGAGGAAAATGGCTTTCAATGTTCTTTCTGTGTATTTTTAAATTGTATTTTGCAATAAAATTAACATGTTATCGAAAATATCAATATTCATTGAACAACTTCATAGCTTGTTGCATTAGCTTTCTTATATTCTTAGCGTCTGCATGTAACATAAAATTCTTGATATCAGTTTTTATCTCCTTCTGATAAACTTGCAAATTTTATTTTCGAATTGTCTGCTGGGGCGCTTTCTCCATGTATATTATGTGTGATGTCGTGAACCTAAATTTTATTTCAAGATTTTTGATATTGACCGTCAATATACATAAAAATAGAAACAAGGCTTCGGATACATAAAATAACCTTTGAAATAGGTGATCGTAATATCCAATGACAACAAGAGAATGCTACATGCACCATATGTATAGTATTGAGTTATATCGACCAAGAGACGCTTATCGACCTCAGACTTCGTCCTCATTCTATATGCATTTCTTTGGTAGATATTTCATCGTTCTGACCTCATCCAATGGCTATAATTATATCCCGCTTTAAAAAAGTGTTGGTATACTGTTTTACCTCTGTCTGTCCGTCCCATGAAATTTTCGTCGCATTTTTCTCAGGAACAACACCTCAAGGCTTTCTGAAATTTGGTATCAAGGTTTATATGATGGAGCTGTATCGTTAAGGCGGTTTATGCATTTTCAGATTCATCACTCAACAACAACCTGCTTCAATAACGAACACTTACATATTTTAACACTAAAATAATAGCAAAGTTGTAAATTTTAGTCAGTTTTCTCAGGAAGTACAGATTAAGGTTAAAGTTCTGAAATTTGGTATCAAGGTTTATATACATGTGCGAGCTATACCGTGTGATGGATTTTCAGATTTATCTTTTAACAAGTTTCTGTTTACCAAATACTTACATATTTTTATATATAATAGCCAAGTTGTAATTTTCATTGCATTTTCTCAGGAACTACATGTCAAGGCTTTCTGCAATTTGGTATCATGGTTTATATATGCAAGCTATATACCATGTGATGTGTAGGTTTTCTGATTCATCACTTAACAACTTCCTCACATTGTTTACCCTATTCATTTAGCGTGGGTATCATTAGTGAGCAGTAGCTTTATAATGTAATTATCAAATGGATATCTTATTGTATATATGAGTATTGAAAGTTTATTGCATCTGTTAAACATGCATGGTTTCTGTGTTTGTTGTAGTTAAAATTAGATTTGGATTTGAGTGTGAGAAAATAGTCCTTGAAGAAGATGGTGCAGAGATAGAGGATGATGAAGTCTTGGAAGAATTGTCGGGACAACTTTTTATTGCTCTAACAACTGGTGAGGAATGGATGCCAAAGAAAAAACATGAGAATCCAGGACCAATTCAACAGTGTATAACATTACCTGAACAAGAAGACACTGAACCAGATAATACTCCTAGTAGGATTTTAACTTTTTATATATTCCATGAAAAATAGATTAGCTATATATTTAGTGAACATGCACGAAATTCAGTTTTTTAACATTAATGCACAAAGCAGCTTTTAGCTACAGAAATATTTATGTTTGTCAAATTTTAAACCTAGAATTTGGTTAGCATTGTTTGTCATGCGCATTATAAAATGCGCAGTATATTACATTGATTTATTTACTGCATTTTATAATGCGCATGACAATATACTGTAAACACATTTTAAATTCAGAGGTTTTTTGCAATATTGCGTCAAAGGCAAAGTTCTATTTTATATAAAGTATCAATATGTTTTTTTAAGCTAGATGCATTTATATTTCAGATATTGTTAGTACATGTAAAAGGGTCCTTCCAAATGGTTTACCACCTCCTGATAGAATGCCGTTGCCTGATTTGTCACCTTCTGTTAGTCTAGCACTAAATGCAGGCCATAAGACATCAGATATCTTTAACCAATTGCTCAAAGAATGTGAGATATTTTATACGACAAAATATCCAACCATGGCAGATTCTTCCTATTACCAATCAATAGGCAAGAAAATGATTAGCAAGTTTCCTTGCCTTGCCTTTGTAGATGGGACCAATAAATGGGTAAGGAAATTCTTTGTGTGTATATATTAAAGGAAAGGAATACAAAAATATTAATGGCATAAGTAAAAGGAAAAGAACACCTGGCTTTAAGTATCAGCTAGTATAAAATATTTAACAGATTTTAAATACTAGAAAATAAAGGGATATGGAGTAAATATACATTGGACAAAATCGCACACAAAATACATATTCATAAGAAAATACAAACTATCAATGAACAGGGCTTTTATTTCTGTTCTTCAACTTGATGGTAGATGTAGAGTCTTCAACAATGAACGAATCATTCATATCCCTACAACAAGGTCAAGACAGCCCCTAATATTGACTAATGCGGTACTATTGATAAAAAATAAACCACAGTTCACCTTCTTTCTCCCCACCCACGTCGTAGTGCCAACTTGTGCGATGCTTATGTTTGATTGTTCACCAGTCGAAAGCAACAGGGATACAAGAAGAGGGCATATATTTTGATGGACATCGATCGCCCTTACATATGTGTGAAGCTACACATGTCGGGAACGGTCAATGAATTACATAAAATCTTAATAACAGGCGAGGTTTTTAAACATCATATTAGTCATACATTGCGCAACAAAAAAAAGACCAATTGATACAAATAAAAACAAAACAACAAATTATGGACAATACATATAAAATGAAATAACAAATTATAGACAGCACCTATATAAATAATTTTTCCTCAACAATTTATAAAAAGATACAAAAAGTTATGATGCAGCTTGTTATAATAAGCAATTGAATAGATTTGCCTAAATTGTTGAAAATAATTATGTATTTTTGTCATGTTGATCACTTGATTTTCTCTTTTTATTTTTATTCACATGACTTTTTCATTTTGTTTTCTCTTTTACAGAGTTTTTTGTTTCAAAATTAGGACAGAGAATTCGTACAAGCAGATGGAAAGAAAATAGAAAATCAAGAAGAGAAGTTCCGGATGACAATGAAATTCCAACGCCACAGAACAGATTTAAATTAGGATCTAAGCAAAGAGAACAATCATCACTTCAACTAGTACCATCTGAGGATTGGGACAACCGTGTCGAAGAACTTGGAAAGGAGTGGGATGGGAAAAGAGCAGTCTCTCATATCAGGATTATAATGTCGCAAACAAGAACGAGACGAATGGAGTGGCAGCATACTCTTAAACCTGGAAAGTTTCAACCTATAGTTGAAAAATTTCCTTGTTTTGAAGAAGGAAGTTTTGTAAGTAAAAATTAATCCTTTGATACTTAACATTCTAATGACCAAGTTCAATTTTGATGATGGCGGTACATTGTATAAAAAACAAATATTTATTTTACTATAAAATACGCTTTTTTACAATCTTAAATTCTAGTTGAACAGGGCAGTATAGATAGTATCGCCATAAATGTACAAATCTGTCTAAAGTTTGTATTACAAATAAAATGAGTACCAAAGACTAAATTATTTTGATGTGATGAATAACGAAATATAAAACTCTGAGATAATACAGTATTCATTTGCAGGTTCTTCATGAGTTTTTTTGCACGAGAGGAAAAGAAGATCCTGACAGTGTGAGAAGTGAAATCAGTAGCAAAATGGAAAAACTTCTTAAACATATAGCTGAAACAACAAAAAATTCAGAAGTAAGTTACAAAGTAAATGATGTTTATATACTACTATATTTTTAGCTTTTAAATTACTTAGGCCTAAAAAAAAATAATGTTGTGTTTCCGATCACCCCCTTGAAATTTGAAGGGACGGTAGGTAGGGATTTTTTTTTTTTTTTTTTTTTTTTTTTTTTTTTTTATAATATTATGCTTCATTGCTGTCTTGGTTTTGTTAAAAGGCAGAGACACTTTGTTCATTGCTGAAGACCATTTGACAATTTTCAAGATTATTGTGTGAGTTCTTATCAGCCTTATCCATTCATTTTCTTTTGTATTTTATATATGATAATTTGTATAGTAGTTTACCCCCTTTTAAAATACCCCTGAAAAAACCTTAAAAAAAATTGGGCAGCACTTCCCCATGGAAATTAGCTTTTTAAACCCAATTCCCCTATTTCAGGACCAAAAGTTTGGGATTGTCAGATTTGTATCATTTGGTGTTAATTTAAAAAAGAATAACTCCTGCTCATTATCGATCATGCCATAACCAATGTGAACTCTAGAAATTGGGCTTGGGTGATCTGTATTAATATTAAATATTGTAGGGCATTTATATATGGTTAAAGAATTTTATACATGAATCATTTATTTTTGATATTTTATGAAAAGAATATTTACCCTTTATTATTACATTTTCTCACTTTCAACACTTGTGTCCAGCAAATAACCCGTACATGGCCCCATTACTGCTTTGCATAAATATATACGAAACGAGGTGTTACTTCACTGTCAAACTGCATATCAAGGCAATTCATTACATATCTACTGTTAAAACAATTATTAACTGTGAAGAATTGTTTAAAAGCGTTATTTTAATCAAAGCATAGCAATGTACAGTGTACATATTATGTCATAGAAACAAATCTATTTTTAGAACAGTTTATTTTCTTATCCCAGGTAAAGGAAAGTCGGAACGCAAATAAACTAAAACAAAATGTGTTTATATTTTTTATTAAAAGAAACAAAATAAAATAACACGTTTGATACTAGGCAAATAATTTTTATTAGAATAAATCAACATTCAGTATGTTGTATGTGGATTACAGACTTTCATCTTTCTTCAGGGATTTCCTGATCTGTTCTATCGATGTTATTTGACTCTGTCATTTGGCATTTCGGATATAAGGATACTCCGCTTTATTGCATAATTTTGTCTGACAAATAGGCTATGCAAATAACCGGAATCTACTGTACATTCTAAAAACAAGTCTCCAGTCTAAAATTAGCGTTGTTTTCTTTTGGGCCAGGGCGATAAAAAGATCGAGGGACTTAGAATTTTTTATTTTCTTTCAGAAAAAAGGTCGGTTAAAAGGTATACAAATTATTTTTTTTCCCACATCAGCTTTAAAAACTTTTGAGTCTGGGCCTGAAGGACGGTCGGTCGGGTGACCGGAAACACAACATTTTTTTTTAGGCATTATTGGTACATTTTCTGTTAAGGTAGATAGGGTGTCTTCCTCCATCTTGGATTTTGAAATACCAGAAAATATCGGTCTAGATCTTTGATAGAATGTGCAAATTTTGAGAGTAGTAGGTAATTCATGTGTAAGAATTTTCATTTCAATATAGAAAATGAGATGTATTATCATATTTATGGTTGTATTTTACAAAAAAAAACAGAAAGTTTTGTTTGATTCAAACTTTGCTACATAAGTGGAGGCAACTGAAATGTAAGGGCAGATAATTCAGATTAAGGTACTTTTACAATAGCATGTTAGGAATTTCACTATTTTATTATGTAGCAAGAAAACGGGTCTGGTGACCACATTTTTTCTTTTTCTTATCTGAAAGCATACTGTTATAGCTATCTTCTCACATTTTATCTTAAAATTCTATGGTGCAGTTTTCGTTTTATGGCAGAAAATTAGATTTTCCATGCATAATCTATACAAAATCTGTCAATTTTGAACAACATGTAGAATGAAAATAAGCCCTGTGACCCATTCCTTAATCTTACAACATGTTTACTAGTGTTTCTGCATATCTTTGTTTAAATTGTTACAGGAAACAGAGGCTTTAAAGAGTTTATCTGTGTTTAACAGTCTGGAAAATGCAGTTGCTAGAAAAAAAGGAAAAGGACAAAAGTCTAAATCATGCATTAAAGTTGTAAAGGTAAGTTATTTTGAAAAGTTTAGCTTAAGCTTTGTCACATGCTTTTGATGTTGTACTTCTTATTGAAACAAAAACAAAACATTGGTGGTCTTCTTTTCTCGTAAAGTAAAGAAGTCAGTCATGGGTTCCATCTACTTAATCACACTTTTGTTGAATACTTTCTTACCGACTAGTCTTGTTAATAATCATTTGCAATCATGCCTTAGTTTAAGTATAATATATAAGAATAAGAGTCTTATTCATTTCACACTTTAACATTTTATTGTCCTGAAAATACTATATTTACTTATCTATCTACCTGTCAATCTGATAGATAAATTATTTTTAACTGAGGTAAACTACCCACCTTTTGGAGTAGTCTAGTCCGACAGGCTTGACAGACAGATACTCTAAAAGTAGGAAAGTATACCTAAGCTAAAAATGATTCCATGTTGCAGCTAGCTAGCAAGGTAGCCAAGGATTTTTTAGTAAAACCTACATACTCCGAAACCAATTGCTGTAAAGGTTAATTAAGAAATAATTCATGGGGGCTTGAATATATCGTGATTTTACCACGGGTTGGCCCTTTATGACAAATATTTTACCCCTGAGCGATAGCGAGGGGTAAAATATCGGCATAAAGGGACAACCCGTGGTAAAATCTAGATATATTCAAGCCCCCATGAATTATTTCGATTCTGATAGGACACATACGGCAATTCTTTTGGATCGAAGCGCTCTAGGTGTAGGCAAATATTTGCCGTTCCCATAAATAAACGCACTAATAAACTAGCGTAAAAGAACGGAGCAAACTGCATTAGTGACATGCTTAAACTATTTAAAATAATGTATTTAGACAGTTTTGGATGAATTTGAATGATAATTTATTTATATGTCTTATATGATGTACAATAAAGGGCTTTTGCCACATTTTAGCATCATTTGTGTATGTTTCCTTGTGATGATTTTCGGATTCACAAGCGTGTATTTTCCCGTAAAATGCTTACATTCTAACGTCATTGTTCTATGACGTCGGGTATCTCATTCATAAAAAAGCATATGACGTGGGAGTACAATCGGAACAGCACTGGCAATATATTCATATTTTACCACGGGTGTGTACTCAAAGCGTTTGAAGGACGTCATGTTAGAATTAAACGACATGAATTTTGAAGTTAAAAGGGTAACAAGTTTTAGCTTTCTTAAAAGCTGTGCATGTGGTATTTTTAGATAGTTGATTGATATAAAATGGATTTACTTTAAGAGTGTGCGTTATGCGTGTGCCTCTCTGGAGGTGTGCCTGGTTTAGGAGAAGTTATAAAATACAAATAATGCTTTTTTGAAAACGTTGTATAGGAACATTGTTAAGCAAAACAAATCGTGCATATTGCAGATTGACAAAGCAAATAAACGTATTGATAATTGATATTTCAATATTGAATTTCAGTATGCAATATATGCATAATAAAACGAACATGAATTAATGACAGTTGATCGGAATTGATATACACAGTTAATTTTCCGCATTTTAATGACTTATCCTGGACGAGAAAAGTCTGTAATTCTTTATCTCATTTAAACCAATGGCTGTTGCTGATTCTCAGCCGCATCATAAAGTAACCAATCAGAGATCAGTAATTATTTCAAGATAGCGTGTATGTCTACAGAAACTAATAGCTCCGCACCGTGATGCGAAGCAAATATTTTAATATCATATCATATTTAATATTAAGTTTAGCCAGTTGTTACACTGACCTGTATAAGTTAATAATATCCTTTTTTTTAGAATGTCCAAAATGTAGACCAGTTACCACACACTCAGTTAGAGACAGCAGCTGAAGACCCACCTCGCTTAGTTGTCTTCCTGGATCCAGAAGAGGATGTGTCTTGCATATATGTAGTAGGGGACAATACCCAAATATTTGGACAGACAACTAATATATTGGATGCAATTGTATTGCTAATAGCATGTTACTATGTTTTTGATCTGGATTATCCAGCAATTTATAGTCAAGTTCTTGTACTTATACAGCATTGGGTAATAGGTGACCCTTTCACCGAGAATAAAACCAGCGCATGGATTAACTTCTCTGATGAATTATCAAGAGGAAAGTTTTCAGTGTCTGAGTAAAATAAATTTGATCATGTCTGATATAATAATTTAAATTTAGAAAAATTAAACAAGGCCCCAGGTTTGGATGGACAAAATGTTGAGTTTTATAGAAAATTCTGGGAACAGAAAAGATTTCATAGTACCCGTTTTCAACTATTGCTTTAAAAAAGGTGAATTAACCAACTCCCAAAAAAATGGAGCTATATCTCCTCTCCCTTGATAACTATAGACCTATTACATTATTAAATTATGATGTTAATTTACTAGCTTATGCCTTAGCGCAACGATTAAAATCAGTACTAATCCAAAATCATTCACTCTGATCAAAAAGGTTACATAAACAAGAGGCTCTCAATATCTATAATATTCAAGATAATGACCAAAAACTGCAAAATAATGGATGGGTGTCTGCCCCCTTCAATACATTTCGTGGGATTAGACAAGGGTGTCTGCCCCCTTCAATACATTTTGTGGGATTAGACAAGGGTCTTTGTTAATTTTCGTTTTATCTGTTGAAATAATGGCAATTAAATTAAGGGAAAATAAGGAACTAAAAGGATTTAAAATCAAATTAGATGGAAAATCTTGGCAAGCTCACTTAAAATATGTCAATTGGCAGATGATACTCAATTGTTTTTAAAAACACACAAAGATATAAGTATAACCCTTAATATCATTGAAACTTTTGGAAGCCTTTCTGAACTCAAACTGAATAGAAATAAAACAGAAGGTGTGTTGCTTGGCAAACTTGAAAATTCAAAAGACAAATTTGAAAATATAAACTGGAAACAAGACCACATTTAAAGTCTAGAAATATATTTCGAATACAACTATCAAGATTGTCAAAAATTAAATCAGACAAGCAAAAAGATAAATGTGAAAAATTAATTCAATGATGGAGCAAACGAAACTTAACATTAATAGGAAAAATTACTGTTACAGTAGTAAAGTCCTTAATTTTACCAAACCTAACATACACTGCATGATGTATGATAATAACACATGAAATAAAGCAAAAGTTCAAAAATTTAATATTTAATTTTATATGAAGTGGAAAAAAAGATAAAGTTAAACCCTCTATATTATGTAAACCATATCTTGATGGAGGATTACAAATGATTGATTTAGATTACTATATAAATTCCTTACAAATCAGATGGGTTTTAAAACTAATAAAAAAGGAAAACATAACTGGAAAATTATTCCAAGATTTTACCTAGATAAATTTGGGAAAGATTTTCTTTTATTCAGAATGAATTTAACAAATGTAAATTTGCTTAATAAAATAGATTATAAATCTTTACCTGAATTCTATAAACAATTAATTAAAACATGGGTAGAAGTAAACCGAGGTCAAACAATCATACCAAGAAACTTTCTTGAGGTTAGAAAACAACTTATATGGGGAAATATGTTTATATAATTTATCATGTGATGTCTATTATAGCTACACTGAATTAGTATTGTTATTTGTTAAATAATTTAAATTTGTATGTTTGAAAAATTATTAAAGTTATATAGAAGCTGATTTAGGTTGTACACTTTATTTACTTCAAGTTTGTTCTATACCAAACACAGATTAAGGCAAATAGTCAAATATTCAATACAATAACTAAATACTTTTATCATCTTGCCTGGTAAATAACAATATACAAAATGAAAAGATGTGGTATGATTGCCAAGATGGATGGATGGTTGTTTAATGTCCAGTGGCAAGTCAAATGCATATTCAGGACAAGAACATGATACGTTTAAAGGTCACATGAATGCTTTTTATAAGTATATTTATTCTACTAATTTGTCTTGTAAGTCATTTATTAGTTATTTTTTTTATTCTTTTCAGAGATGTTTCTCAGATCTTTTTTTTCTTGTTACTTTTTTCTCTTTCTTCGGTGTGTTGTTATTCTGAGCATGGGAATTCTGTTAATGCTGTAGTGTTAAGCATATGTTAAATGATTAACACTTAGGTGGCTTTTAACACGTTCAGGTGTTAATTAAGTGTCATGGACCATTTGAACGTGTATTGGGTTTTATAAATTAACACTTTAACATGTTAATGCATTACACACTAGTGTTACTATATTAACTCATATCATGTTATAGAGCATTAATACCAGTGTTAATGGACAAACGCAAGTGTTATGGATTAACACATTAACATGTATATTAAGTGTCATTCCTCGGGTGTTAATAATAGCGTAAAAATATTAACACTTGTTTTTACAGTGTAGATAAATCATGCCTACAGAATTTCCAGAGGATCTTTAACAGCTAGAGCTGAAAGAAGAGGATTTTACAGCTTTTGTTCATCTTGAGACCAGTTTGCATGTGTTGTCTGTACACATCAACTTGTTTTAGTTGATACATCAACAAATAAAAGTAGAAGATGGTTAGCATTGCATTGTATACAAATGCAACTTGCAGGTTTACCATTATTAGATCGGCACACGGAGGGCAATGCTCACTTTCTTGGTGCATCAGAGGAAACATAAATAATGAATGTTGCACATTTAATTATGAAAGACATTCGATTATTGTCAATGAATAAAATATAGAATTTTATGATGCATTAAAGAAGTAAAAGTGTGTGATCAAGACACAATTTGATGTAGTAGTTACTGATTTGTAAAAGTGTGTGATCAAGACACAATTTGATGTAGTACTTACTGATTTCAGTATGATTAGCTACTGTTGTAAACATTTGGGCGCTTCAGTCAACAAGTTTTGTCCAAGATGCCATGCAGATGCAGATAGTTTAGATGAAACGGTTCGTCTGAAAACACCCGCAGTAACTCAAAGAAGTATTCTACGAATAGTTATGTGAAGTAATGAAAGTGACAAAAAGTGGCCCAAATTTTGCTTATCCCATAGTGTCTTTATTAAAGTACAATCATTGAAATACTTAGCAAAAATATCCATTGATGAAACAACCCTTTATTATATGATGCTTTCTGTTTACCTAAATGGCTTAGCACAAACGGTACATTTTGATTTTGACATATAATTAGGGACTTTTCTTTTAGAATTTTTCTCGGAGTTAAGTATTTTTTTGTGATTTTACTTTTCATGGTTCTCATATGTAGTAAATATAGCCCTTACAAATAAATTAGACATTAAAAAAAATAACGGATATAAACCAGAGAAGAGTTCATTCAAAAAAATATTAAAGAAACTAAAAGATTGCTTTGAAAATATGGTCCTTGAAAAATTAAAATTAGGTAATGAAATGAAAGTAAAATGTTCTTGTACAGAAAAATATTAAATAGCCAAATATATTTTTTAAAATAGTTTTGAAAATCGAAAAATATTATGTATTAATGCAATCAAGTGACCATTTCTTGAAAATAGAAAAGAGTAGCGTAAAAAAATTCACAGAGAATTAAAATAATATAGTAATAAAAATGAGTTTGAAGATGAAACCCATTTTTTTCTTAAAATAGTAAAATTAATAAACCTTTACGTAATAATCAGCTTGAAAAAGACATAAAATAATATATTTCCATAATTCTTGAAATTGTCTGAAAGAGATAGATTACTATTACTTCTATCCTCATTTGATATTATGCAGCTTACTCCGCATTCATTAAAAAAGTAATTTGCACTAAGGGGAGTGGACCACAACACTGACTTGCATAAATATTATTATGTTTTACTACTCTAGTCTATATTTGAAGTTTAATATGTTTATAATTTTTGCATTGTGTATCTATTTGTATTGTATTGTTTATATATGTCTTCAAACCCTTATAAAGGTATAAATGTGCATTTCATGAATAAATTATTGATAAACAGGGGAATCCCCAATAAAAATTTCCCTATTAAAGTCCACTTATATCAATCCCAAGTGACACACGATTCTGTCTTGGCTTTATATTAAGAGAATATAAATAAGATCCGTTTAGAATTTTATTACAAAACGCAATAGAATATTTTTGAAAGTGTTTCCTGTAAAATCTTTAAAGTTCAAAATTAAACAATGCGATCTCTGAAAATGTCATTCTCGTCCTCTCTGGCATTGCACAAAGGTACAATACAACATTTTAACGGGAAAGTGTTTACATATAATGAATTTTAAAGACATTTTGCCGAACTAAAAGTAATTACAATAGTTATCAAAGGTACCAGGATTATAATTTAATACGCCAGACGCGCGTTTCGTCTATATAAGACTCATCAGTGACGCTCAGGTCAAAATATTTATAAAGCCAAACAAGTATAAAGTTGGAGAGCATTGAGATTCCAAAATTCCAAAAAGATGTGCCAAATAAGGCCAAGGTAATCTTTTCTGGGATAAGAAAATTCTTAGTTTTGTAACAGGAAATTTATAAAATTGACCATATAATTGATATTCATGTCAACACCGAAAATTGTACAAAATTGTTAATGATCATAGATTTATTCTTTAGTCTTTGCTACTTAGTTATTTTTGCTAAATTCCTTTGAAGTGTCTCGGTATTTATACCTCATCCCGACATTGTATTATTGGCTACGGTCATTTTTGTCTTCTCCTTACTGTCTCTTATGCGCTTTGTCTATATGCGATTTTGAGTTTCTTTGTTGACGTATTTGTTATTTTTTTTATAGTGGTAAAAATTAAAATCATAGCACAATGTTGATTGTTTTACCACCAATATTTAGACATTTTACTTATGTCTGAAAAAAGAAGATGAGATATGATTACCAATGAGACAACTCTCAACAAGAGACCAAAATGACACAGAAATTAACAATTATAGGTCACCGTACGGCCTTCAACAATGAACAAAGCCCTTACCGCATAGCCAGCTATACAATGCACTGAAAGGACACTGAAAAACAATCCATACGAGAAAACTCACTGCCTAATCTATGTACAAAAAATTAACGAAAAACAAATACTAGTATGTAACACATTAACAAACGACAACCTCTGAATTACAGGCTCCTGACTTGGGACAGGCACATACATACAGAATGTGGCGGGGTTAAACATGTTAGCAGGATCCCAACCCTATCCTAACCAGGGATAGTGGTATAACAGTACAACTTAAGAATGAACTATAAAAATCAGTTGGAAAAGCTTAACTCATCAGATGGATAAAAATACAAGTGGCCATTGGGCAGGTACTTGTATATCCCAACAACTAAAAGACACTAGGTACAGATATGAGAGTACTCGCAGTTAACTGACAGCTAGTTCAAAGCCACTAACAACTAATAAAACAAATCATGCATCCAAGACTAAATTATCAATCCGTACGCATCCGATGGATTTAAAGACGTCATAAATAGTCCCGAGAAAAACATGACCGTGTGCAATGCCAAGATACAGGTGTCGACAGATTGTAGATCCATTTTGTATGTTTAGCTCACACATGGTTGAAAATATTATGGATTCTATGCGACTGTCATACTAGTGAGAGGTTAAGCTTGCTATACTACTTTGCTTGAAGGCATTTTTTGTTAATTTAC
Source organism: Mytilus edulis (assembly GCA_019925275.1). Lineage (NCBI taxonomy): Eukaryota > Metazoa > Mollusca > Bivalvia > Mytilida > Mytilidae > Mytilus > Mytilus edulis. The sequence goes on from CM034362.1 coordinate 66,775,045, forward strand.
CTTTTCAATTTTATCCGCCGACTAGGTAGAGTTATTCAAATTTCAACATGTCTTATATAACGTATAACTTAAACATTATGCATACGCAAGGAAAATGTTAGTATTTATCAAACAAACTTCAATAAAGGAAAGTTTTCAGTGGATTTGCTTTTTTCGTTGAACAGTTTTTAAATAAGAAGTGCTCAAAATGCTTATGCCGAAAAATATATTCCAATCAACAAATCAATGTCATAATAAAAAAAAAATCGACTCATCTTAATAGAGATCAACATCCGTTATTCAAATTATGTATTTTTACAAATTGTTGCCAATGTTAATTTATTTTGAAACTTTTATTGAATGCGCAAAATAAAAATATATTCAAAACGATGATACGCAAATATTGACGGTGTCTGATGTTTAGCATGCTAGTTTTTAAGGATGTAGTCTACAGAAGCACGTCACTGTACACTGACCAGTGTGCAAGTGACAAATTGTAATAATTAAAGTTTTTGAACTGATCCTTTAGGGGGATGATCCTAATTTTTAGGTAGTGTTCCGAATATCATAGGTAGATTGGTATGATTCCTCCATCCCATTGATTTCTTCCGAATACCCTTCTCTTCATTCCTCCATTCAAATGTTCCATCATAATTAAATCTGACTTCTTCGTTGACATCTATATCCCTTTTTGCCATAAAAACGACGAAGACGAAATTTACCTGAAAACATGCTTTAAAGAAATTTGGTGAAACTCGTTTCTTTTATTCAACCAAATGTTATTAGTTTTTGGTGGGGTTCGTGTTGCTTATTCTTTAATTTTCTTTGTTTTGTTATGTGTACTATTGTTTTTCTGTTTTTTTTTTCTTTTTTAGCCATGGCGTTGTCAGTTTGTTTTAGATTTATGAGATTGACTGTCCCTTTGGTATCTTTAGTCCCTCTTTTATTAGAAATTAGATGCAATTTTGCTTACTCTAAACATTAATGGTGTGAACAGCCTTTTAATAAAGGTTATTTCCCAGTTTGGTACTTACAGTAATGATCACATAAATGTATTTATGTGTTGTTTTTTTTTAAAGGTAAAGCAATGGACTGTAAGTAATTTAAATGTTTACTGATTATGATATGTAAAATAACCTTGGCATTGGTTGAGTGTCCTTAAAAATATTAAGTATTATGAAAACTATTGTATTGCATAGCCTTGTTAGTAGTTACACGGTAATACAACCTGTTTAAGAACCATACACTAGGTGTTATCTAGTTCTAATTTATTTTTCATATTACACTGCAAATGTAGTTCATTTTAAGATCTTATATTTATGATTAATTGAGTGTTGGTTGCTGAACGTCTAGTAGCAAATATTTCATAATTCAACATATTTCAATAGGCAATATACCTGTCGTAAGTCAGAAATCTGATGTTTAGTAGTTGTCACTTGTTGATGTGGTTCATAAGTGTTTCTCGCTTTCTATGTATATTAGACCGTTTGTTTTCCTGTTAGAATGGTTTTACACTAGTAATTCTTGGGACCCTCCATAGCTCGGTGTGAGCCAAGACTTCGTGTTGATGACCGTTCTTTGAGCTTTAATGGTTAACTTTTATAGAATATGACTTGGATGGAGAGTTGTCTAATTGTCACTCTTACAACATCTTTTTATATCTATTGAGTAGGTCCTTTAGAAAGACCACCCGGGACGAAAATTGGAAAATTTATACTTCTTTGAAATGAGATTTAATTGGATAGGGACAGAATTTTAACATTGCAACAGGCCACATACGAAACCCTCAAAAAGTTTTTGGAAGTGATCTAAAAGTGCAAAGAGTATATGACCCTCGTTGTACGATGCATCAGGTTATGCGTTCCCATTATGATTGGACGTAGCTGCGTACTTGTACATCCCGAACAACGAATCGGACGCCTTACTTTGAAAAGAGTCTTATTGCCGGTCGGGAGACCTATAGTGACCATATCTCTATTCCCGTCAGCATTTTAGGTATCATATGCATCCTGAAAATGATAGACATTGCAAAAATTTGGAATTTCTGATTTATAAAAGGAATGACAATCCATCAAAAGGAAAATATGTTTGGTTATTTTTTTCTCATTTGACTTTATTTTAATGATTGGTGGATTTTTAAAGTTTTAAAATAAACAGACGAACATTATTAGAAAGCTGCAAGAATCTTTGGAATATTACGCGACGGTCATACAAGTGAGAGGTTAAGCTAGCCACGAAATCAGGTTTAATTCACTATTTTTTACACGTAAAGGAAATGTCTTTTCCAAGTCAAGAATATGACAGTTGACTGTCCTGTTGGTATCTTTCGCACCTCTGTTGGTTTTCACTTAATAATTGATATGTTTGAGCTTTGATTTAACCATCTATTAAGGGATTTTCTGTTTTGAATTTTCAATGTACTAAGGGATTTTCGTTAAAGGTACTTTCCCTAATGGATACTTTCTAATATAAAAACGTATATATATACATATTTTGTAACCGTAAATAACGAAACTTTAAAAAATGTTTACGGATTACGGTTCATTCAAACTATGTTAACATTTAAAAATAAAGGTATAATAGAGTATAAAAATATCTTGACATTGGTTGAATTGTATACAAAAAGATTGCGTGTTGGTGAACTGCTGTTTTTGGTCGTTATGTCAGTTACTAGGCAGTAATAAAAAAAAACCCATCATATTAAACTTCGTGCAATTTTTTTCCAAATCATTTTTATGTAGCACTTCATATGTAACTATCTATATGCATTCCAGGATATCAAGGGCGAGTGGTTTAAACTATGTTCCCCTTTTCAAATGCATTGTTCGTCCAAAAGAAAGGGGGTTGCAACACCTGGAACCTCCCTGGATCCGCCACTGCATTCTTGAACAAAACATTTTGAAAGTGATAAAATAAATAAATCTTGTTATGGAAGAATAATCTTCAATATTTAAAATATGTAAAACTTGATTTACTTTAAATCACATGATTGAAGCATTTAGAAAAACGGTGCATTGCTTTTGCGCCGTAATGCTTCCATTTGCTCAACACAAAAAAACAATAACATTTTTTTTATTTGCGGCAATATTACACGAAGATGATAACTGGTTGATTATAGTTCAGTAGCAAATATTTAAATATTTAAAGAGTTGTAACAAAGATTCTGAATGTGCAAAGAGCGTGGCACTATTCTTAACGTCCACATTCTAACCGGACGTAGCTGAGTACTTGTACGTCTCCCACATCCAAAACGGAGGCCCAACTATGGCAATCGTTTTACTACCGTTCCAATAATACAGGTAAATTGTACAATAATAGATACACCGAAAAGAGACTTTTGAGCTCGTTTTATTTTAGGTCTGCAGAATATAACATAGTGTATCAGAAGTTACAGTCATCAATAAACCACGTCAAAAGCGCTATTCACTGATAAGTATGCAATCTTATTAAAATATAGATCTCCGATTTCGTTATGCTAAGTTACTACATATAATTAGATTGATAAGTATTTAAAACAAAATACGTTGAGGAATGATGTCAAATAAAATACTATGATCATTAACTAACAATGAAGAACCACAGTTGTAAGAGCCTGGTATGACGCAAAACGTGTAAGCAACAGCCCGGATGGCCTCATTTCGGAAATGAGCGCATTTGAGGTGCATATAATTTTTTCAACAAATTTTTTTTTTTCTTTTTGATGCTAAGAAAATTGGGTTATTCACAACGATAACATAGAGGTTTGGTAAGAAAATAACATGTTTCCTTTCTAAAAACGGGGGCTATATTACATTCCCCATGTCAATCCGCTCGTCCAACACATATTTTTCTCAGAACGGAAAGACTTAACATTTGATAAGCTGCTTGCACGGATAAGTTGTAATTATTGTTACGTGTGATCATCTTTTTGATACATGTGACACTGCAAATGAAGATAATTGTAATCGTTCGGTAACTATACTAAAGTATTAAAAGATAACATTTACAACCAACGGAACGAGTACAAAACAACTATCACATTCCTGACTTAGAACAGACATGTTACGAAAAATTAAGGTCAACTTAACTGCACCCTTCGGACAATGTAGACTAAACTGAAAAGGGCCTCTCATTGACAGTGAGGGATGTATAAATACGCAGTCACGTCTGGTCGGACACATATAAAAAAAAGATGTGGTATGATTGCCAATGAGACCAAAAATGACATAGAAATTAACTGTAGGTCACCGTACGGCCTTCAACAATGAGCAAAGCTCATACCACATAGTCAGCTATAAAAGGCCCAAAAACAACAATGTAAAACAATTCAAACGAGAAAACTAACGGCCTTACTTATGTACAATATGTACAAAAAATGAACGAAAACAAATATGTAACACATTAACAAACGCCAACCACTGAATTAAAGGCTCCCAATCTAATTAAAAACCGATCTCTCATCGCTCCTGTTTCTGATATGTCGCGTGGGAGATCTAACGAAACCCACTTTGAGGTCACATGTGAGTGACCTCGTAGGTGTGTCTTTTCGACCAATGAAATTGAGTCTTCCACGATCTTGGAAGTTTAACGTAAGGCAAAGGGATGTAACTCATTTTATTTACGACGAAATCGTCAGTCAAAATAATTCATAAACTTTTTTGATTGGCTTATTAATAGGTCGTCAACTCATTTGCATATCTTTATAAATTCATAACTTTTAGTTCACTCACATGTGACCTCAAAGCCGGTTTCGTTAGATCTCCCACGCGACATATCAGAAACAGGAGCGATGAGAGATCGGTTTTTAATTAGATTGAAAGGCTCCTGACTAGGGAAAGGCACACACATACATAATGTCCCCTAACCTTGGACAGTGGTATAACAGTACAACTTAAGTGTATTTTTGTAGAACTTAAGTGGATAAAAATACAAGTGGATATGGGCAGGTACTTGTACATACCAACAACTAAAAGACACTATGTACAGATATGAGAGTACTCGCAGTTAACTGACAATTAGTCCAAAGCCACTAACAACTAATAAACAAATCATGAATCCAAGACTAAATTATCAATCCGTACACATCCGACATCCAATGGATTTAAAGACATCATAAACAGTCTGAGAAAAACATGACCGTGGGCAATGCCAAGATACAGGTGTCGACAGATTGTAGATCCATGTTTGTATGTTTAGCTCACACATGGTTGAAAATATTATGGATTCTATGCAATTGTCATACTATAGTGAGAGGTTAAGCTTGCTATACTACTTTGCTTGGAGGCATTTTTTGTTAATTTACTTTTTCAATTTTATCCGCCGACTAGGAAGAGTTATTCAAATTAACTTATTCTTTTAACATGTCTTATATAACGTATAACTTAAACGTTATGCATACGCGAGGAAAATGTTCCGTTTCGTTTCTGTGTGTGTTACATTGTAGTGTTGTGTCGTTGTTCTCCTCTTATATATAATGCGTTTCCCTCAGTTTTAGTTTGTTACCCCGATTTTGTTTTTTGTCCATGGATTTATGAGTTTGAACAGCGGTATACTACTGTTGCCTTTATTTAGTATTTATCAAACAAACTTAAATAAAAGAAAGATTTCAGTGGATTTATTTTTTTTGTTGAAATTTTTTTAAATAAGAAGTGCTCAAAATGCTTATGCCGAAAAATATATTCAAATCAACAAATCAATATCATAATAAACTAGAGACTCTAAAGAGCCTGTGTCGCTCACCTTGGTCTATGTGAATATTAAACAAAGGAAGCAGATGGATTCATGAGAAAATTGTGTTTTGGTGATGGTGATGTGTTTGTACATCTAACTTTACTAAACAGTCTTGCTTGCAATTATCTCTATCTATAATGAACTTGGCCCAGTAGTTTCAGTGGAAATTGTAAAAAAAAATTTACAAATTTTATGAAAATTGTTAAAAATTGACTATAAAGGACAATAACTCCTTAGGGGGTCAATTGACCATTTCGGTCATTTGAATTATTTGTACATCTTACTTTGCTGAACATTATTGCTGTTTACAGTTTATCTCTATCTATAATAACATTCAAGATAATAACCAAAAACAGCAAAATTTCCTTAAAATTACCGATTCAGGGGCAGCAACCCAACAACAGATTGTCCGATTCAACTGAAAATTTCAGGGCAGATAGATCTTTGACCTGATGAACAATTTTACTCATGTCAGATTTGCTCTAAATGCTTAGGTTTTTGAGTTATAAGCCAAAAACTGCATATTACCCCTATGGTCTATTTTTAGCCGTGGCGGCCATTTTGAATTGATGGCCGGGTCACCGGACACATTTTTCAAACTAGATACCACAAAGGTGATTGTGGCCAAGTTTGGATTAATTTGGCCCGGTAGTTTCAGAGGAGAAGATTTTTGTAAAAGATAACTAAGATTTACGAAAAATGGTTTAAAATTGACTATAAAGGGCAATAACTCCTAAACGGGTCAATTGACCATTTCGGTCATTTGACTTATTTGTAAATCTTACTTTGCTGAACATTATTGCTGTTTACAGTTTATCTCTATCTATAATAATATTCAAGAAAATAACCAAAAACAGCAAAATTTCCTTAAAATTACCAATTCAGGGGTAGCAACCCAACAACCGAATGTCCGATTCATCTGAAATTTCAGGGCAGATAGATCTTGACCTGATAAAACAGTTTTACCCTCAAGTCATATTTGCTCTAAATGCTTTGGTTTTTGAGTTATAAGCCAAAAACTGCATTTTACCTCTATGTTCTATTTTTAGCCATGGCGGCCATGTTTTTTGATGAAATGGGAATTAAAACACAAACTTTATTCTAGATACCCTAGGAATCAATCAGATGAAGTTTGGTTTGAATTGGTTCAGTAGTTTCAGAGGTGAAGATCTTTGAAATAGTTTACGACGACGACGACGACGGACGCCAAGTGATGGCAAAAGCTCACATTTCCTTGTAGGAAAGGTGAGCTAAAAACAATTAGACTCATCTTAATAGAGATCAACATCCGTTATTCAAATTATGTATTTTTACAAATTTTTACCAATGTTATTTTATTTTGAAACTTTTATTGAATGCGCAAAATAAAAAATATATTCAAAACGATGATACGCAAATATTTACCGTGTCTGAAGTTTAACATGCTAGTTTTTAAGGATGACCAGTGTGCAAGTGACAAATTCTAATAAGTAAAGTTTTTGAACTGATCCTTTAGGGGATGTTCCTAATTTTTAGGTAGTGTTTCTAATATCATAGGTAGATTGGTATGATTTCTCCATCCCATCTATTTCTTTCGAATACCCTTCTTTTCATTCCTCCATTCAAATGTTCCATCATAATTAAATCTGACTTCTTCGTTGACATATCTATATCCCATTTTGCCATAAAAACGATATAAAGTTAAAGCAACAAGTTTTGTTATATCTGAAGGTGCAGGGTTTCTATTATCATCATTTAACGCAACCGCGAAACCTTTACCATTGTCATTTCCAAGTGTTGGTAATGTGCAATGTGTGATACAATGCAATATAATTTTAAAAAATGAGAAGTTTAGGGCTATAAAACCAGGTTCAATCCACCATTTTCTACATTTGAAAATGCCTGTACCAAGTTAGGAATATGACAATTGTTGTCCATTTGTTTGATGTGTTTTATCCTTTGATTTTGCCATTTGATTAGGGACTTTCCGTTTTGAAATTTCCTCGGAATTCAGTATTTTTGTAATTTTACTTTTTTCTGCACTCAATACTTTTTTTCCTGCAAATTCTTGACTATGATCACAAATGTGAGAATATTGGAAATTATTTATATATAGGGAGAGAGAATACGAAACAGATTATTTCATAAACCACAATAATTATTTTAAATTATCGTTCGGGGCAACATACGACGAAGACGAAAATTACCTGAAAACATGCTTTAAAGAAACTTGGTGAAACTCGTTTCTTTGTTTCCCCAAATGTTATTAGAAATTAGATGCAATTCTGCTTACTCTAAACATTAATGGTGTCAACAACCTTTTAATAAAGGTTTTTTCCCAGTTTGGTACGTACAGTAATGTTCACATAAATGTATTTATGTGTTTTTTTTAAAAGGTAAAGCAATGGACTGTAAGTTATTTACATGTTTACTGATATTGATATGTAAAATAACCTTGGCATAGGTTGAGTGTCCTTAAACATATTAAGTATTATGAAAACTATTGTATTGCATAGCCTTGTTAGTAGTTACACGGTAATACAACCTGTTTAAGAACGGTAATACAATCTGTTTAAGAACCACACACTAGGTGTTATCTAGTAATTTATTTTTCATATTACACTGCAAATTTAGTTCATTTTAAGATCTTATATGTATTATTAATTGAGTGTTGGTTGCTGAACGTCTAGTAGCGAATATTTCATAATGCAACATATTTCAATAGGAAATATACCTGTCGTAAGTCAGAAATCTGATGTTTAGTAGTTGTCGTTTGTTGATGTGGTTCATAAGTGTTTCTCGTTCATTATATAGATTAGACCGTTTGTATTCCTGTTGGAATGGTTTTACACTAGTAATTATTGGGGCCCTTCATAGCTTGCTGTTCGGTGTAAGCCTAGACTTCGTGTTGAAAACCGTAATTTGACCTTCAATGGTTTACTTTTATAAAATACGACTTCGATGGAGAGTTGTCTTATTGTCACTCTTATCACATTTTTTTTTTTATATATATGAGGTAGGTCCTTTATAAAGGCCATCCGAGATGAATTTTTGGAAATTTAGACTGCTTATTCAAAATGAGGATTAATTGGATAGGGACATAATTTTAATATTGAAAAAGGCCACCAACGAAACCATCAAAAAGTTTTTGGAAGTGATATAAAAATGCAAAGTGACCCTCTTTAAACAAGGCAGCCTGTTATGCGTTCCCATTATGATCGGACGTAGCTGCGTACTTGTAAATCCCGAACAACGAATCGGACGCCCAACTTTTAGAATTGTATGGTTTAACATTGATTTGACGTGATCGACACTGATGATTATTATGGTGTAAGGCGTCCGTCTGGCGTGATAGACTTTAATGATGGAACTCATGATGAATTTAAAAGAAATGTCAGATGAACATTTTTAGAAAGCTGCAAGAATCTTTGAAATTTTACACGTTGGGCGAGAGGTTAAGCTAGCCACGAAATCAGGTTTAATTCACTATTTTCTACACGTAAAGGAAATGTCTGTACCATGATGAATTTAAAAGAAATGTCAGATGAACATTATTAGAAAGCTGCAAGAATCTTTGAAATTTTACACGTTGGGTGAGAGGTTAAGCTAGCCACGAAATCAGGTTTAATTCACTATTTTCTACACGTAAAGGAAATGTCTGTACCAAGTCAGGAATATGACAGTTGACTGTCCCTTTAGTATCTTTCGCCCCTCTTGTTTTGCCATCTATTAAATAATTTTCTGTTTTGAATTTTCATAGTACTAAGGGATTTTTGTTGTTTTACTTTCTACTACATGTACTTTATAATAATTAATGAGTGTGTCAACCACCGGTTTAAAGGTTCTTTCCCTAATGGGTATTTTCAATTATATTAACGTTTATATATATATATATATTTGTAAGAACTAGACCGTAAAGTACGTAACTTTACGGATTACGGTTCATTCACACTATGCTAACATTTTAAAAATAAAGGTATAATAGAGTGTATACATATCTTTACTTTTGTTGAATTGCATACAAAAAGATGGCGTGTTTCTGAAAATGGTGTTTTGGGTCGTCATGTCAGTAACTAGGCGGTAATAAAAAACATCATTTACAGCTGTGTGTAATAATGTTCCTACTCAATTTCATGTAGCACTTAAAAGGTGGGTCTATATGCATTCCATTTAAAAAGGGGGTTAGGGGTTCCCAAATCAGGATAAAAAGGGAGAGGGGTTCAAACCATATGTCCCCTTTCAAGTGCATTGTTAAGTCTTTAAGAAAGGGGGATAAGACACCCGGAACCCACTGGATCCGCAGGTAAACTCAGAGGTCTGCGTACCTCAGATCTTAAATCATATTGGTCACTGAAAAAGTGAAAAAGGTAAAGCTACTCAGCAAAAAGTAGCTATGAATGTATTTTTTGAACATTTTAAAAATTTAAACAATGTTGTAAATGATATTGATATTGTTTTACCAGATAATGTTACAGAATATAATACTGTTATTAATGAGCCTATAAGTGAAAAAGATGTTGTAGATGCTATAAAAACATTAAAGAATGATAAAGCTTGTAGTAATGATATGATACTAAATGAATTTTTGAAACATAGAGCTGTCAAATTATTGCCTGGTTTATGTCAAGATTTTTAACATTATTTTTGAAAGTGGTATTGTACCAGATTATTGGTCTCGAAGTTTTATATGTCCAATATACAAAAACAAAGGTGATCCCGCAAGTGCGGACAATTATAGAGGTATCACTATACTTAGTTGTTATGGCAAACTATTTACATGTATTCTTAATAACAGATTATTCTATTACCTTGAATGTTTGGGTTTATTATGTGAAGAGCAAGCCGGTTTTCGGAAAGGCTATGGTACTGTTGACCATATTTTAAACTTAAAATGCCTTATTGATATGTATTTATTCAGAAGGAAAAAACTTTACTGTGCTTTTGTAGATTATCGAAAAGCTTTTGATTCTGTAAACAGGGTATTATTATGGCAAAAACTGTTACGTAATGGTATTAACCGTAAAATGCTTGTTATTGTACAAAACTGGTATAAAAATGCCAAGTCTTGTGTTAGATCTGGTAGTAACTTTTCAGAATTTTTTGCCTCAAATGTAGGAGTTCGACAGGGTGAAATTCTCTCAACTTTATTGTTTTCAATTTTTCTAAATGATTTGACAGATTTTTTTGTCACATGCTTATAATGGTGTCTCTGATATATGTAATATGTCTCATTTATTATTTGATAAAGATGATATTGAAGTTTTCTTTAAATTGTATTTGTTATTATATGCTGATGATACTGTTATATTTGCTGAGTCTGCTACTGAATTACAATCTGTATTAAATGCCATGTATTTGTATTGTGAAACATGGAAGCTTAGTGTTAATGTAGCCAAAACCAATATTGTGATATTTTCAAAAAACAGACAGTGTGAAAACACTCAATTTTTCTATAACAATGAACCAGATGATTTTCTATATTTGGGTACAGTTTTTTCAAGAAAAGGTACTTTTCACAAAAATAAGGCTAGACTTGTAAAACAAGCTAGAAAAGCTATGTTCTATGTTTTATGTAAAGCGAGAAAGCTTAGTTTGCCAATAGATATTTTGTTACAATTATTTGATGCAATGGTGGCACCTATTTTGTTATATGGTGCAGAAGTATAGGGTTATGAAAATAATGACATTATTGCGTCTTTGCATTTAGAATTTTGCAAGTATATATTACGCAGGATATGCTTACCCTTCCGGAGCACCTGAGATCACCCCTAGTTTTTTGGTGGGGTTCGTGTTGTTTATTCTTTAGTTTTCTATGTTGTGTCGTGTGTGCTGTTGTTTGTTTGTCTTTTTCATTTTTAGCCATGGCGTTGTCGGTTTGTTTTGGATTGATGAGTTTGACTGTCCCTTTGGTGTCTTTCGTCGCTCTTTTAAAGGTTAAAAAATGTACGCCAAACTATATTGTATATGGCGAACTTGGTAGAAACCCCCATGTCTATATGTATTAAAGCTAGAATGGTTGTTTTTTTGGCAGCGAATTTTAAATGGCAAGAAAGAGAAAATATCTCGAACATTGTATGATATGTTGCATAAACTAAATGAAGGTGATGTGTACCATTCTAAATGGTTATTATATATAAAAGATATTTTAATTGAATGTGGTTATGGAAATTATTGGTATGACCAATCTGTATTAAGAAATATAAGCCTGTCTAAAAATGTTAAGCAAGTTGTTCATGAAAAATTTGTAGAAGGTTTGAAATTAAAAGTATATGACTCACCGAAGTGTATAAATTACCAAACTTATAAATCTGATTTTAAATTTGAGAATTACCTCAATGTACTTCTACCAGACTTGATGTATAATCTTATTAAATTTAGATGCGGTAGCCATAAATTGCCAATTGAAGCTGGTAGATTTTTTAGTATCAATAGAGCTGAAAGAATTTGCGATCTTTGTTATAAGCAAGTACTGGGTGATGAATTTCATTATATATTTAATTGTAACTTTTTTACTCAAGAAAGACTCAAGTTTATACCTGATCATATATATAAAAAACAAAAATACTGTAAGCCTGTCAAATTTAATGAATTGGCAAAATTTTGCAAAATTGTTATGTCTGTATTTAAATGATAATATATGGATATTACTCTTTCATCTGCATACACCTACTTCATATGTATATATGTTAGTTCATGCATTACTATTGTTTGTTAAATTCATTGTTTGTTAAATTTATTGTACTATTATGCCTCATGTGAGGCCTTCAGTGAAATAAAAAGTTTACAAGTTTACAAAAGTTTGCCACTGCATTCCAAATAAAAACATCGAGAGAGAGAGAGAGAGAGAGAGAGAGAGAAAACAAAAGAATCAATTTATGAAATTAGTTCTCAGATGAAAGGTATAATCTTCCATTAAAATCACATGATTAAAGCATTATGAAAACGGTGTGTTATTTTAGCGCAATTATGCTTCCATTTGATCATCAAAACATCCAACAAACTTTTAATTTGCGGCGCGCCAATATTGCACGATGATGACAGCTGGTTGCTTATAGGTAAGTGCGAAATATTGCTCGCACATTATGGACGATAACATATTTATAGCGAATACATTATGTAGGGCCTGTTTTAGAGGCCAACAAGGATGAAGGTCGGGGAAATTTGGACTGTCACAAGAAATATTTTCTTATCTGCATAATATAACATATTTATCAGAAATAACAGCCATCATAAAACAACGACATAAGTGCTGCACACTAAAAAGTAATTACAAATATAATACGTTGAGGAATAATGTCATAAACACAACTTTATTATAAATAAACTCATCATAGATACCAGGATTAAATTTTGTATTTATACGCCAGACTCGCGTTTCATCTACCAAAGAGTCATCAGTGACACTCGAATCCAAAAAAGCTCAAAAGGCCAAATAAAGTATGAAGTTAAAGAGTATTGAGGACCAAAATTCCTATAAGCTTTGACAAATACAGCACAGGTAATCTTTTCCTAAGGTAAAAAGCCTTAGAAGAGGGTGGTAAAGGGTTATTTTCGTGCAACGTGATCGCCGTTTTTTATTTCACGTTCAACGTGTTTTTACTTTTCTATTTGACGTTCAGTCGTGCAAGACGGGTAATATCTGCTTATTTAATTTTACGTGCATCGTGATTTTCAAAGTCTTATTTTGCGTGCTCGGTATTTTTCAAATAAAATTCAAACACTTGACAGGGATCGTCAAGAAATACTTTTAAAAATTGTAAACTTATTATATCATTAATTTGTATACTAAATCGGGAATATTAAGTAAAACAAAGAGTTAATATATACAAGAAGACAGTGATTCAGTCACAAAAGGTTCACATAAAAGTATTTATTTTTCGTGCAACGTTCATTACAGAAATTATTTCACGTTCAACGTGAAATAATGTCTTATTTCACGGTTTTTTTTTCATGCAAGTACCCCCCTTTACCACCCTCTTAGAAATAATCATAAACCAACAATAAAGAACCAAACACAGTAGAATAAAGACTGATTTGGCACAAAACGTGTAAACAACAGCCTCGATGGACTCATTTCGGAAATAAGCGCCTTTGAGGTCCATACTGAAAAGTAAAATCGCTGAACTCCGAGGAAAACTCAAAACGGAAAATTTAAATCATATTACTACATGGCTGTTTTATTACTTTCCCTTTTGATATAGTTTTAGCAGGAAATGTAACTTGGTAACCTGCATATTCAACACGTGATATCGATTTGCGTCTTCACTCTCTGTAGTAAGCAAATATGGTGCATACAAAATCTATTTCAAGATCGCAGAAATTAATCTAACCATAATATCAATGGGTATGCGATCAGAAACTACAAAAGAACAATTGCTACAACTGAAAGTATATCTAACCATAATATAAATGGGTATGCGATCAGAAACTACAAAAGAACAATTGCTACAATTGAAAGTATATCTAACCATAATATAAATGGGTATGCGATCAGAAACTACAAAAGAACAATTGCTACAATTGAAAGTATAATGTAAGATGAGCTAAAATAACATGCAAAACCACATCAGCCTTCAATGTACCGATCCATCTTTTGATAACTGACGACGAAGGGGTGCTATGGTAAATTATTGTATTCTTGTCTTTCATTATAGGTACTAAAAGAACATCTGCTAATTTAAGTGTTAAAGCTGAACTTGGTAGACAACCAATAGAAAAATATATAAAAACACAAGCAATTCTTTATTGGGCTAGATTAAATACTGAATATATAAACCCATTACTAAAAGAAAGTTATACATTAAGTAAACACCTTGATTCACTAGGAATTTATACTTGGTCCACTTTTATCAAAAATTCAACACAAGAAATGAATATTGATATACAAAAAATAATGTCCTGTAAAAATATGGAACAAGTTAACGTTTAAATAAAGGCAACAGTAGTATACCGATGTTCAAACTCATAAATCCATAGACAAAAAACAAAATCGGGGTAACAAACTAAAACTGAGGGAAACGCATTAAATACAAGAGGAGAACAACGACACAACACTACAATGTAACACACACAGAAACAGACCAAGCAACAGACAAAATCCCACGAGAATAACAAATATAACATCAAAACCAAATACATGAATTTGGGATAGACAAGTACCGTGACACGTCTTATCGCAATGTGAATTTACACTCAAAAATAAGAGAAGAACAAACGACGCAACGTTAAAATGTAACACATACAGAAACGAACTATAATATAACAATGGCCATATTCCTGACTTGGTACAGGACATTTTTAAAGAAAAAAATGGCGGGTTGAACCTGGTTTTGTGGCATGCCAAACCTCCCCTTTTATAGCCATGTGAAATATAACATTAAGATGACAACTGAACACTACAGGACTACAATATAAATAAATTGGAGAATACAATTGACAAAGAAACACACGAACAACAGCCAACAAGTTGAAAATTTTAATACGCCAGAAGTGCATTTTATACACACAATATTTACTAGTGATGCCCAGATACAAAAGTTTGAAAGCTTTTTAAAGACTTGGATTAAGAATATTACAAGCAAATTTTATTCAGAACTACTGGAAAATCAAATAAACACTTTGAACGAAAATAAAAAACTTTTTCTTTACAAAAATATTAAAGTCAAACAAGACCAAGAATTTTATCTAAAATATCCAAATTTTGAAACTAGGCGTTTATTTACAAAAATTGGAATTAGTGACCATAATTTGCTCATTGAAAAGGGCAGATATCTAAAAAATACCTCGAGACAACAGAACATGTCCAACTTGTTAAACCTTAGAAGATGAAAATCACTTTCTCCTCCACTGTCAAATTAATAATGTTTTACGTTTAAAACTTTTTAATGACATGGTCATAGATAATCCAATGTTTCCAAATCTATCTGGTACTCGAAAACTAGTAGTCCTACTAAATCCTTCTAATATAAACCAAGTGAAAAAAACAGGTTCCTTTATAAAACAGCTGAGGACAGGGGACTCTGAGTTAGTTTTACTTGTATATATATAGATATTTATGTGTTCAACTCAACTATTTTATTGTTGTTGTTACTTTTCTTAATGTCACAAGTATAATGTTACTTATATATATGACAAATAAAGATATTATTATTGCTGATGTGCTTCATCTATATGCCTTTTACAAATAATGCACTTGTAGTTATAAGCATTTGAACAAAGTTTCAATTATTTCATTTTTAAACATCGGTATACATATATGTCTATCAGCCAAACAATGTTAGATATGTAAATTTGACAAAGCCTTGTATCACACCGATGGACGAAATCTGTCTTAGATTTGTCACTGGTTCAGACGTACTTATATATGTAACACTCCCAAAACCTGTTCATCCCCCAAAATGTCTCACTTTTGCCCAAACATGTCCGATACTAGCGATTCGCAAAAAACGTGTCTATACTGTCAAACGCTAGAACGTGTCATCATTGTCCAGTTGCAAGTATTTCATGTTTATTTAGAGCGAACATACAATTAATTTGAGTACAATTGCATTAATTTAGTGAATTATTTTGTACTTAACTCCGATAATGCCTTTTAAAGTAATCAAAATATTGCACGGCGGGGTCTCGGCAGAATTACTTCCTTTTTTTTTTTTTTTAACAGTTCTGGTATTTTAAAAGTTTAAATTTTAAACTTCGAGCTTCACTAAAGACCCAAACACGAACAAGAGACATAACGTCCAGTGCCAAATATGTCATGGATTATTTGAACGACATCATGCTAACAACAAATACTATAGATAGGCTTTGTTATTAAAAATAATGTTGCCCTCCAACAAACATCTGATGGCACCACAAAAGAGTGAATAGCTGCAAAGGTTTTAATGCGCAGAGAAAGGGACATTTTGAGTAGGGTTTTTTCGTTTTAAATTTTCCTCGGTATTTCAGTATTTTTGTGATTTTTACTTTTTTCTCCCTACACGTTGCATATGATTTATTAACTACAATGTAACTGATCATGGCTGCTTACATGTACATCCAATATATATATATTATAACGATTTCGCCCTTAAACCGAGTGGTAAGTTAAATGGAATAAGGAGGCTCGATCGTACATAATTTGCATGGATCCTTTGAGTTGGTATATGGTTGAAATAATAACTAAGTCAAGTAACATTTCATAGGTATTTTATATAATATCTATATAATCCATTATTTACAATTGATCATAAAAACATACATTCATATGTATAAACAATTTGCCGTAATCATCTTTATTTATAGCCTAATATAGGTCAGGGAGGTTGACCTCAAATTTCTATAGGGTTGACAGTTTCCGTAGGTTGATTTTATAGAAGGTTGAACTTTTCAACCTTATATTTCCAAAAGTATGAAATACTTAAAAGGGTTGGTTTATAATAAAATATTCATATATCTTATTTCCTAAAACGAAAGTAGGTTTCCAGAAAACCTCTTTCATGTTATTGCATCGATAGAAGGTTGACTAAGTGGAACGATGGTTGACGGGACTTTCCCGTAGGTCGAAGGTTGACTTTTGCAAAACAAACAATAGCCATGTGCTAGAAGGTTTAAGTTATTCTTAAAACAATTAAAACCTGCGTACCATACTAATGGTTGACTGGTTCAGACATTCTGATTTAGGTTTACTAAATATATATATTGCTACGAGAAATGTGACTGCTCTTGCAGACGATGAGAATAATTCTAAAGTTCGTTTCGTCAACCTTCTATTTATAATTTTCCGGTCAATGGATCGACCAATCAAAACGCTTGTTTATATGTTCACAGGCAATCTCGTGTATCAGGCCGCCAATATACAAATAAATATGGCTTCTCTAGTAAATAAACTATGGCACTGCTGGGATTTAGATTATTACGGCTAAAACACAAGTTATTTCATTAAGAAAATCAGTAAGCAAAGAAGGTAAACACATTACCTAATCATTTATAATACAAATACCTGCCAAACCAACCGTAAATATTCTGTACGAGGTGACACTCCATCGTACAAATAGCGATGCGAAAACGTAAACAAAAACAGCTGACTCGTAAAATTACTACTATAGAATATGGAGAACACGAGTACTATAAATTTAATAATACGATCACTAGATCGTAACACAGCCCCCTTACCAAATTAAATTGGTTGGTTGGCAGAAAACTCGAAAACAAAAATCCAATAAGACAACCCTGTCATATGATACAAGCTCATTCTATACACTCTATTCACATACATGTACCAGTAAATGGGTAATGAAAGTTCAACAACAAATTATGTCAAATAATGACATATCAAATAGCACTATCAATGGATATAAAATCCATAATTAACAAACCATTCTACCATATGTGAATAAATAAGCCAATACTGTACAGTAAAACCTGAGAAAAGAAAAGGATAAATTACTTCTCAGTCATAAAGACATCATGGGGCTTTTCTAAGGTAATACTGTAGCTGTATTAGGAATACCTAATCTCACCATGCATAATAGAGATATTTAAATGACACACAGGTATATCATAATATCCATCCCCCAATGTTTTTCACATAATCCTATGAACGAAATTGTCTTAATGAAATCCACCCCCCAATGTTCCTTCTTAAAGCAAGCTTAACTGCTGTAAATCCAATATCTTCTACTGTACAGCGAGATCCAGGTGTCGCAACTCATAGTAGTTGCACTCCACCTGTAACTCCCTCAAGCTGCGTACATCTCTAGGCAGCATATCTGAATGGATCTTGGCCTGGTTCCTCAAATAATTAAGGATTAAGTAAAATGTTTTGCATCTGTGTCTAAAAAATATGTGTGGCGTTCATCAAATAAATATGGCTTCACAATGGAATCTTCCTTTATCATCTCTGACAAGAGTGAATCTGGGCAGGATTGTATAGCAATAGCAGAAGTTTCAAACCTAGTTCCGCCCACATTTATGAAGAAACGGGATTGCTGGCTCTTGTTCATCTACTCTAGCTTCAACTTCTTTACTGGGGTAGGGGTGTATATGGCGGCTGCTTGTCGTAGATCGGACGGGGAGAGGATTTCTTGGGTTGGGGAATATAGGAAGACATAGACTAGTAGAGATGAGTGGTATTTCCAATGATGATGATTCTACAATGGGGGCATCAATAGGGATGGTTATAATAGGGAAGGCTATAACAGGGACGTCTATAGATGGCATGACCGGATCAGGGCTGGTGTTGCAGGGATCACTTGGCAGAGGAGAAATGGGTTCCACTGCCGAAGTGAAACCCACAATATCATAAAAAAAACAAAACATTCTCCTTTGGATCACATAGTGACACTTCCTCATGTTCCTCCATACTTCCCACTGGAGTTTCCATATCTTTCAATAAATTTGAAAAGTACCTCCTTCTGTTTTTTTACCGACTCCTTTCTGTTTTCCATTATCTTCTCCTTCTCTTTTCCCTTCTTCTCTACTTCTTTTTCCTTTTCTCCTCTCTCTTTTCCTTTCTCTTCCTTTCTTCCTCTGGTGTTCTCTTCTTTTCCTCATCCTTTTTCATCTCCTTCTTCTTTTTTTCTCCTACATTTCCAAAAACCATATTTTCTTCATTATACAATTTCCCCAGCACTGTTCTCTGTTTCTTTGTCCCTTGGTCCTGCTCCTTCCAGTGTGACCTCTTTTTGCTGTCTTTCTGTAATTCCTTCTTTTCTTTCTTATCAACCTTCTCTGTAATCATTTTATCCTCCCTCTGTTTTTGGAACAGAAGGAACTGATCTTCTTCCTCCTTGGTGCAAGTCATGGTGGATCTATTTATAAGTTTTAAAATTCCCTCACACTTCTTGTGAGCTGCTCGGCGACTCACCAGGACTCTTCATTCTTCGCATCTCCAGCCGAACCCGCTGTGTTTCTCGGTCATGTGCCTCTTACAGATTATAGACTGATCAAACGTAAAATCACTGCAGATACCACAAGTATACATTGTGACCTGTAATTATAAAAAGCTTTAAAAGCTTGCTATTGAGATTTTATATATTTTCATAAAATAAATAAATATAAAACTGTACTATACTGGATAGATATCTGGAATTTAAGGGTTTTACTTCCCCTTATACCTCTAATTAAACCAAATTGGAACATTTTCCCCTTCTTTAACCGATCTTGGTGCACCACCTTAGGTTTGGTTTTTGGTCCCTTCTGTATTCTATATATTACATCATTAAGTTTATTTACAACAAAATATGGGCCTTCCCAATTATTTTGTAACTTTGGACACAATCCTTTTACACGACGAGGATTGTGCAACCACACTAGATCTCTTGCATCAAATGTTTGCATCTTAGTTCCAACATCATAATTTCTTTTCATGCTGTCGCTTGGCAGTTTTAATTTATTTCGTGCAAATTTATGAATTACCTCCAACTTTTGGGATAATTCATAGGCATAAACGGTTTTTAAATACAAAGGTGACTTTTCAGTCTCTGGTCTACCCAGAATTAAATCTACTGGAAGATTAACTTCTCTTCCAAATAACATAGAACATGGAGATGTACCCAAACTCTCATGTTCTGATGACCGATAGGCCAACATTAATAAATAAATATATTCGTCCCAATCTCTGGTGTTTGCTTACAAAAGCAGATAACATCGTCTCAATGGTTGAATTCGACTTTTCAACCATACCATCCGATTTTGGTCGGAATGGTGTTGTAGGGGTTTTATGGATACCCAAAATAATACACATCTCTTTAAACACATTAGATTCAAAATTAGACCCTTGGTCTGAGAGGATTGAGAGGAACCCCAAAAATGGTTACTATTCTTTCCACAAATTTCTTAGCCACTGTCACTGCTTCAGTGTCTGGAATTGGTATAGCTTCTGTCCATTTTGAAAAATAATCCTGAACTACCACCAGATAGCGATTATTATTGACACTTATTGGTAAAGGTCCTAGAATGTCAATAGCCATTCTTTCCCAAGGAGCACCCACAAGATACTGCTTCATTGGGCCTTAGGTTTTTTACAAGGTGCTTTCTTAGTAGGACAAATATCACATTTGGTACACCAAACTTTAACATCCTGTCTCATTTTATACCAAAAATGTCTGTTTAATTTTTGATAAAGTCTTTCTTACACCAAGATGACAACCGGTCCACTGTGTTATGTACTTGGTTCAACACGAACCTTTTAAAATTAGTTGGAAGAACAATGTGTAGATCATAATGTTTTCCATTATAGCTTTCCCTCTTTCTATATAAAATTCCATTGACAAGAATTAAAGAATTTAATCTTGACCAATAAAATTTAACTTCAGGACTCATATGAGATACATCTGCCCATATGGGTTTAACTTCATCTATTTTCCATTGGATAATTATACTGATTACATCATCAGATAACTGAGATTCTGAAACATTTTCATAATTTATCTCTTTTACTGGGTCGTCCTTCTCATTTTGACTGCAACCATAATCCTTAGATCTGGTACAAACTCTTACTATCTTAGACTAAGGGTTTATATCTGGACACTTACTTCTAAATTCATTATGAATTAATACATGACTTTTTACTTTGTGGCACGTTTCGTCACTTGTCATTTTTGGCCAATCTTCATTTATACCGCTAATACTAGTTGTTGTAACTGATTGTTTGACACTAACATCTTGAACATTTCTGCAAGATTCACGAATAGTGACATTATCATTACATTTTTCAACCGTTAAAACGTTTTTATGAGTTGGAACCAATTCATAATTTATTTCTGCTCTAGCACAGTGAGGACATTCTTTGTTATAGCAAGGACGTCTACTTATGGCGTCTGCATTATTATGGGACCGTCCAGCTCTGTACTCGATTTTAAAATCATATGATGCCAGGACCTCGAACCAACGAGCTAACTGACCTTCTGGATTCTTAAAATTAAACAACCAACTTAATGCACCATGGTCACTTCTAACCTTGAAGTATTTACCATATAAATAATGGTGAAAATGTTTAATAGAGGCTACTACAGCTAGTAGTTCTCTTCTGGTAACACAATATTTTCTCTCAGATCTACTGAAAGTTTTACTAAAGTAACAAATTACTTTTTCTACTCCATCCTGGAGTTGGGATAGCACTGCTCCCATACCATCATTACTCGCGTCGGTATCCTAAATAAATAAATCCTCCCTGGTAGGGTAGGCTAAAATAGGTGCACTAATTAAAGTAGTCTTTAATTCTTCAAAAGATTGTTGACATTCTTCTGTCCAGACAAACTTTTGGTTTTTCTCAGTAACCTATTACAAAGGTTTAGCTTTATCAGCATATTTCAAAATAAATTTTCTATAGTAGGATGTTAATCCTAGAAAACTTCTCACATCTTTTGTACTCTTGGGCACTGGCCAGTCCTTAACTGACTGGATTTTATTAGGGTCAGTAGCTACTCCACTTTCGCTAACAATGTGACCTAAAAACTTAACTTCTTTCTTAAGAAAGTTGCATTTCTTAGGATTCAACTTTAAATTAGCTGCTTTTAATCTTTGAAAAACTTCTTTCAAGTTCTTCATATGTTCCTCAAATGATTTTGAGAAAACAATTATATCATCTAAATAAACTAAACAAATTTTCCAGGTCAAACCTGATAAAACTGTTCCATCAATTGTTCAAAAACAGGGACAAGGCGCGTTTTTGACGTATTGAATTTTAAACCTGATGCTTTTTGTTATCTATTAATCATGTTTTTCTTTGTCTAATATGTTCTATTAATTTGTATTGTAGTCCTGTAATATTATGTTGTCATTTCAATGTTATATTTAACTTTGCCATTACAGTGCGAGGTTTGGCATGCCACAAAACCAGGTTCAACCCACCACTTTTATTCCCCTTTAAAAGTGTCCTGTACCAAGTCAGGAAGATGGCCATTGTTATATTATTGTTCGTTTCTGTGTGTGTTGCATTTTAACGTTGAGTCGTTTGTGTTTTCTCTTATTTTTGAGAAATTGAGATAAGACGTGGCACGGTACTTGTCTATCCCAAATTCATGTTATATTTGTTATTCTCGTGGTGTTTTGTCTGATGCTTGGTCCGTTTCTGTGTGTGTTACGTTTCGATGTTATGTCGTTGTTCTCCTCTTATATTTGATGTTATGTCGTTGTTCTCCTCTTATATTTAATGCGTTTCCCTCGGTTTTAGTTTGTTACCCCGATTTATGAGTTTTGAACAGCGGTATACTACTGTTGCCTTTATTTACATAGACCCATTGACATTCTCCTGAACTGCCAGAGACCACCCCCTGGAAAGGAAAAGGCTGTTTTTAGTCTATCCTCTTTGGCTACCGGAATCTGACAATATCCTAACAGGGAATAAATTGTGTCATGTATACGTGGTAGGGGGTACGATGGGCGTAAAACCAATAAATTTACGGCGCGAAAATCAATCTAGAATCGCCAACTACCATCTGACTTCTTCACAAGAACAATATTGGAGTTCCATGGACTTGTAGAGGGTTCTATAATATCTTGCTTAACTATTTTCTGAATTTCATCTTCAGCATCCTTCATTCTAGATAGGGGTATTCGTCTGGGTCGCTGACGTACTGGACGGTGATTTCCAGTATTTATTGTATGTTCAACTAAATCAGTTAAACCAATGTCCTCAGAGGACTTTGAGAATATGTCACTATATTCTATTAAAAGGTCTCTAAATTTTTCCTTTTGATCTTTATCAAGATTAGCTTGACATAACTCAAATACTTCATGTAAATAATCAGGTAATTGTCTCCCCTTATTTACTATAGCTTGGCCACCAGCCACACTATTAACAAACTCAGAAGTTTGAATATCTTCTTAATTTACTTTATTGCAGGTAGCAATAATTGTACCTTTATATAAAGTGCAGGGCTCTTTATTTAAATTTATTATCCTCAAAGGAATATTATACATCTCTGGATGTACAATTGATCTTGCCACCAATAAACCATTTTTCTCCATAAATTTCTCATTAGGTTCTATCAAACCAGCTAAACCTTTAAAAATAGGCTCGTCTGACACCCCACAAACAATCATTTCTGAGTTAGGAGGTACATCTACTGTCTCTTGTATAGCAACTCTATAACAAGATTTAGAACTGCTTGCATAATGATAACATTGAATTATCTCCCCTTTAATCTTCAATTTATTCTGACTTAACAAGACATCACAGTCATGAGTCACAAGAAAATCCATTCCAATGATACCTTCATTGGAAATATCAGCCACTAAAACATTGTGGTGATAAATATAATTCCCAAGACAAATTTCAACATCAATTTGTCCTATAAATGGTGCACTATCACCAGTAGCAGTAATTAAATTAATATTTACAGGATTCATTTTTGGAAGTAATGAGGGATTTATTTCATCAATAAATTTCTTACTTAAAATAGTAACATTTGCTCCTGTATCCACAAGAAAAGCAAAACATTTATCATTAATTTTAGCTCTGACAAATAGTCCCTCATTATTTGCCAAAGATTCATTAATCTTTATCGACTTGGGCCATTCTGTCCCGGCCTGGCTCCGACCTCAACTGGTTTCCCTGTTGATAGTAATTTTTTTAATTTTGTCTATTCTGACCAAAATTATTATTACTCTGGTTAAAATTTCTATTTCCCTGACCAAAATTCTTATTCTGGTTATTATATCCTCTCTGACCATTTTGATAGTTCCTCTGTTGGTTACCTCCCCCTTGGCTATTCCTATTTTGGTTTTGGGACATTCCCTTTATATTTCTGGAAAATGAGACCAGTTCTCTTTTAAAATCACTCAATTCATTTTTTAATGATTTTAAATCTTCCCCCTTGTCATCATTCAATTCTGTATTAAACCTAGCATCAGTCTGAACTGAATCTGCCTTTCTTACCATGCGACCTTTTTGCCTCTCTGCTAACTTTAGTGTTTCTAGCCTAACAGCTAGTGTTTCTGCTTGGTGTATAGATTTAGGGTCTTAGTCTCAGATCAGCATCTGGTAAAGCATCTATAAAATGTTCTAGTGCTAATACACTAGTTATTGTAGATGGGGCACTTGGATATGCTTGCCTAGTCAATTTCTTAATTGACGGAGCCAACTTAGGTAAACTTTCTTCTTTGCCTCTCATACGGGTCTGGAGTTTTCCCCTAAAAAGTTCTGATTTTTCAGCTGAACCATATCTATTGTCCAAAACTTTTACTGAACTATCATAATCCTTCCTAGATTCTTTATCTAGTTCATTTAAAAGAGCTCTTGCTCCCCCTTTTAAACTACCAGCCAAAGATAATGTTTCGGTGGCATAATTCCAACCATTTATTTCAGCTTAAATTTCAAACTCAGCTAAATATTCATTTAAATCTTCATTTCCCTCATACAACTGTGGCTTCATGGTGACATTACTAGACTTGGGTGAATGGGTATGGGAATTGGTCAATCTTGGAACCTGAGGTCTATCCAGTACAGCATAGTTTTGATTTATATTATACATTTTATCTTTATTAAATGAATAAATATTATCTGTGTTTTGTTGTTGTTTTTCTGTATTTTGATTTGTCTAATTAGCTTCACCAGGAACTGCTTGCCCATCACCTTTAGATATGTTTTCAGTGTTTACCATGTCACTCATGTGATTACTGTGATTTACTAAATCTTTATTTTGTTCCATCATTTCATAAATGGTAGAAATATTTTTCTTGTTGTCATGTAGATCATCTTCAATTTGGCTAATGCGACCCTCAATAGAAGAAATTTTGTCTTCAAAATCTCTTTTATCTGATTTACAGCAATGATAACTTCTTTTTGACAATTAGAAAACTCGTGGGTTATCTCCCCTAATTGGTTATGAAATAAACTTTTAAGGTTTCTTAATTCATTCATAAATAAGTTTTGTTCTTTGTCATGGCTTATTGTCTGCTTTGCATAGTCAACACTATCAACCTTCTGTTCATTTAAAGGAATGGTTATTTCTCCATCATTTTCCTCTTGGAAAGAATGATTTACATCTATAATTACTTCTCCAGATTCATCCATAATATGCTAAAATTTTATTAATTCTTATTATAAAAATTTAGTGAAATAGATTTACATCAAGTGAATATACTAAAGCTTCTTTAGTATAATTTAAAAATTATTTATTTCAACCACCAAATTCAAAGTTAATAGAATCCCACTTCTGACACTAATGTAACGATTTCGCCCCTTAAACCGAGTGGTAAGTTAAATGGAATTAGGAGGCTCGATCGTACATAATTTGCATGGATCCTTTGAGTTGGTATAAGGTTGAAATAATAACTAAGTCTGGTAACATTTCATAGGTATTTTATATAATATCTATATAATCCAATATTTACAATCGATCATAAAAACATACATTCATATTTATAAACAATTTGCCGTAATCATCTTTATTTATAGCCTAATATAGGTCAGGAAGGTTGACCTCAAATTTCCATAGGGTTGACTGTTTCCGTAGGTTGATTTTATAGAAGGTTGAACTTTTCAACCTTATATTTCCAAAAGTATGAAATACTTAAAAGGGTTGGTTTATAATAAAATATTCATATATCTTATTTCCTAAAACGAAAGTAGGTTTCCAGAAAACCTCTTTCATGTTATTGCATCGATAGAAGGTTGACTAAGTGGAACGATGGTTGACGGGACTTTCCCGTAGGTCGAAGGTTGACTTTTGCAAAACAAACAATAGCCATGTGCTAGAAGGTTTAAGTTTTTCATAAAACAATTAAAACCTGCGTACAATACTAATGGTTGACTGTGGTTCAGACATTCTGATTTAGGTTTACTAAATATATATATTGCTTCGAGAAATGTTACTGCTCTTGCAGACGATGAGAATAATTCTAAAGTTCGTTTCGTCAACCTTCTATTTATAATTTTCCGGTCAATGGATCGACCAATCAAAACGCTTGTTATTTTCACAGGCAATCTCGTGTATTAGGCCGCCAATACACAAATAAATATGACTTCTCTAGTAAATAAACTACTAGAACACACCCGCGAAATCGCGGGCATTCAGAGCGTAGTTGAAAGTATGTAAAGTGTTGTTGGAAGAATTTTGTAAAATATTGCATGACTGGAGAATTTGAGGAAAAGTATCAAAAGTCATAGGTACTTGGGGACAGGAAAATGTGTTTTTGTTTTTTTTATCCCTCCTCCTTTATTTCCAAAATTTCCAATTTTTGGTTATCTATTAATTTCAATATTTAGTATGATATGAACATTCAATTAATAAGCCTGTAATCCAGTGGTTGTCGTTTGTTTATGTATTACATATTTGTTTTTCGTTCATTTTTTTGTACATAAATAAGGCCGGTAGTTTTCTCGTTTGAATATGTTTTACATTGTAATTTCGGGGCCTTTTATAGCCGACAATGCGGTATATGGGCTTTGCTAGTTTGGCCGTACTGTGACCTATAGTTGTAAATTTCTGTGTCATTTTGGTCTTTTGTGGAGAGTTGTCTCAACATGGCAATCATACCACATCTTCTTTTTTTGGTAATCAATTATTTTTTGGAAAAGATTTGACTTGAGAATTTCAGAAAAGGTATCAAAAGTTTACATGAAAATTTTTAGCACTTATCTGTATGATCCTGTATATTATGAACATTCGTTACTATATAAATAAAGTTTACTAATCGATCGGTGGTCATTGATATATTATACAGACCCTCTCTATTTAATAAACTCTGTGACCGCCGTGGATAGTAAGCTTGAAAATGATAGCAGATAGAATTCTGAAAATACACTTTTTTCGTAGTATATTTTATGTTCAAAGTATACAGAAAAACGCAAACCGAAAGTCTAATCTGACTTAAAATTTTGTCCAATGATGGACACAATATCCGGATGTCTTTTTTCTCGTTTTTCTCCCAAAATAACTCATATCTGAATAATCATATGAATGGATGACAAATGCGACTATGCACTGTACCTATAGGACACAGAGGCATGTTGATTAATTTATTGGGGAAAGAAGAGAAGCGACACACAAAATGAGGTCTTCTCGTTTAATAGTACTAGAACACACCCGTGATATCGCGGGTCCGTGACTGAATTAAAGTATATAACTATGCGCAAGCCTTATTTCAGTATTATTACTGTCATCTGATAAAGTCATGCCGATTATAAGATACACAATTTTCTCTGCTTTCAAATCTTTCTGTCGAACTGGAACTTATCAATTATTGGTAATATTAATTATTTGGAAAACAAAAGGTCCTGGAATGGAGTATTTTTTAATCAACAGCATTGTCCTATATTAGCTATAAATAAAGATGAATTCTTTGATTCGCTGTTTTACGTCATGCCCGCTAACAAATTGAAACTTATTTTTAGTCCAGATTTTTAGTATTCGTATTGTTATCTTAGAAAGTCTTACGTATTAAAATACTACAATAGGTAACAATTTGACAATTTAGTAGTGTCAACCCTGTAATTATGATCCGTGTACATAGCATATTAATCCTGAATACACCGTTTGGTGGTGCGCCTGTCAGATGCGGAACGTATAGATAAGGTAATAGGTAACAGGTGATTATACTATTGGTATCGGTATCGGACCCGACCCGGAACTTCCTAATTATTGGCAATATTAATTACGTGGAAAACAAAAGGGCCTGGAGTGGTGTAATTTTTAATCTACACCTTTGTACTATATTAGTTGTATATAAAGTTGAATTCTTTGATTCGTCGTTTTTACGTGATGACGGCTGACAAATTGGACCTCGTAATTTTAGTATTATAGATAGATGGCACTGCTGGGATTTAGAAGATTACGGCTAAAACACAAGTTATTACATTAAGGAAATCAGTAAGCAAATAAGGTAAACACATTACCTCATCATTTATAATACAAATTCATGCCAACCAACCGTAAATAATCTGTACGAGGTGACATTCCATCGTAAAAATAGCGATGCGAAAACGTAAACAAAAACAGCTGACACGTAAAATTTCTACTATAGAATATGGAGAACACGAGTACTATTAATTTAATAATACGATCACTAAATCGTAACAATATATATAGCCGAACTGACCCCCTCCCCCGCCCTTTCCCACGTTCAACCAGGTCACACTGCCAGTTTATAAAGACCTACAAGTAATTTATTTCTATTTTCTAATAAAATGGTAAAATAAGTATACGTTATTGAAATAGCAACAACCAAATAACCTAAGTATTTATTACATGGACACGAATGCATTACAGTTACAGTAAAAGAAATAAAAAAGCTTGTTTTGGACACGTTTGATGGATTGGAGACGTTTAGGCGTTAATACAAATGACACGCTTTGGCGACCTTTATATACAAATTTTAGCAGTTCATTGACGTCATATATGGACGCGCTTGGGGTAATCGGACACATTTGAGGGAAAGGTAAAGAATAAATAAAGGCAACATTAGTATACCGCTGTTCAAAACTCATAAATCCATGGACAAAAAACTAAATCGGGGTAACAAACTAAAACCGAGGGAAACACATAAAATATAAGAGGAGAACAACGACACAACACTAAAATGTAACACACACAGAAACGGACCAAGCATCAGACAAAATCCCACAAGAATAACAAATATAACATCAATACTTGTTACTGAGTATGGCATGTGTATACGGACCATACGGTGTTGATTTTTCTCATTATGGTTGCATAAAATTGCTTACATCCACTTAATTTATACTTAATTTGAACCTTGGTGGATAGTTATCTCATTTGGCAATCATACTATATCTACTTACATGACATAGTACAAATGATCTACAAAATATATGAAAATAAAAAAAAAACCCAATTTATCCCGGGTTGTTTATATTTCATTTCAGACAGTCTGAACCTGCGTAAAGCAGAACAAACTCTATAAAATTGTCAATATCACTAAAACATAATCATTGTTTATAATATTACATATTAATATAACGTTAGTCATTATTTGCAATACTTTTTATATATGATCAACCATGAGCCATAACCATTTATTGATTTATTGATTTATTTATTATACTAAAAGTCTACAAAAAGTTCATCTAGAATATATAAAGTAATGCAAACTGACATGTTTGTGTTAATTTTCCTAGTGATATATACATTTCATAGCCTTTTTTTTTCAGGTTTAAAACTGGTCTCCGAAAATTAGGTGTGTTGGAAAAAATTGTGAGTCTCGGGAGCTGCTGTTCTTGGATGAGGACAAAACACTGGACAGGAATTCATTTTAGAAGTTGTTTCACTATTGTGTTTCCAATGAAGGAAGTTATGTTCATTAAGGGCATACGATACAGTTTTGATCCCGTATTTACATTTTGATAAAAAATTCCATATTAACTATTTTTACCTGATTATATCAAATATGAAATTAAAAATATACCTTCATGTGCTACTTTTGAGTTAAATTAGGTCGAAATTTTGTATAATATTTGCTCAAAATTCGGATTTGTGACCGTATTTTCTCTTTCGAAAGAAAGACAAACACAAATTGTTTTTTGTTAAATAATTTGTAATTTATGTATTTTATAAGTATCCTAAACATTTATACATTTTTTATTCAGAAATAACTCATCTTTATCAAATGTTCATGAATGTATAAAAAAACGTCATTTTTTGCTGCATATTTATCAAATTAAAAAAATTTGCACTATTTACGGTATGAAAATTGACACACATAATCTTCTCGCGTAATCAAACCAAATGGCATTTTATAAAAGAGGGGTCCTGAACTCGTTTTCAAGTTAGATAAGTTTGAATGATAAAAATCAGTCGAAAACTGAATCTTTTCCCGACAAGTCATAGTTTGACGTCGCGAAAATAACAATTTACGTTAGCAACGTCATTACCTCCCCTGTAACTGTATCGTATGCCCTTAAACTGAGACAGCGATTGTTTCTTTGTGGCGTGATTTCTTAGACGACATTGTAGGCAAGTTTGTTGAAAAATTTAAAATGAGTGTATTCAATCAGGAACCATTAAGACTTAATGTTTTTTTTTTTAGATAAATGCACACTTACACGCATAAAGGGTTGAAGACATTTTTTTGTAAATCTGTAAACCTTTTAAAAACAAATCGTCACACTCATCCTAAAATGTCTTGTTTTAATCCAATGAAGCTGTCGATCAATGTACATCGCCACTATAGGAAATAGTTGACGGATATGGTTCTCGAGAGCCTCTACTTTGTGTTTTTCGAAAAAAGTTTCCCTTCTATGGAAATTTTGAACTCTAAAACCAATTTAACACAACTAATTGCGTCACATAAATAATAGATATCTTTTATTACAGCAGTTACAAGATTGATTGATTAGTTGATTGTTGCTAAAGTCCAGTTGAAAATATTTTATTCATGTTCAGGACAAGAATTAATTACTTTAGATATGTATTGTAAAATGGGTCGTCCGAGATATAGGTTGGGAAAAGATTTTGTTTTCTTGCAACAGGTCAAATTCGGACCCTTCATATAGTTATTAACGAGCGCAGAGCGTTGCATTCTATTTTTAAGAGTCGTTTGATTAAACGTCTCCGTTTTTAATAGACGTGACTGCGTACTTATACATCCCTCACAAGCAAAAAGGACGACCCACTTTGGCAATGAGGATTCTCTTGCCGGTCAAATGAATACTAAGGATGCCCCTATATTTCTAATTTTTTTTTGAGGTGATGGTTGATATTAGAAATTTACCAAAAGGTAGAAAAGAGCATATCTTAGAAATAAGGAATAGGGAATACAAGAAATGCTGCTTCTTAAAACGGAGGAAATCGCTCACAAGCATTTTTAATTTAATAATGCTACATTCTGTATGCGCTTGTGACGAGCCTGTTATTTGGTGGTTGTTATGTTCTCTGAGTATACAGTGATCTGTAGTTGTTTCATATATGTTTGGGGCTTCAGGTGGATAGTTGTCTTATTGGCAATCACATCACATCACATCTTCATCAACAATAAGTTTTTGATTCAGTTCTATGCATACATTTGTAAACCGTATCTGTGTTGATAAAGATATGAAACGTTGTGTGCATAAATTCATACCATATGTATGTCGTACATCGAGGAAGTGGTGACAGAAAAGATCCACCACTATCGCAGGCTTTTTTTTTTTTATTATCGGTTAATTGTTATTTGTCATTTTTGGCTATCATTTCGGTAACGAGGCAAACTATGATAAAAGTTATCAAAGGTACCAGGATTATAATTTAGGACGCCAGACTACATAAGACTCATCAATGACGCTCATATCAAAATATTTATAAAGCCAAACAAATACAAAGTTGAAGAGCATTGAGGATCCGAAATTCCTAAAAGTTGTGCCAAATACGGCTAAGGTAATCTATGCCTGGGATAAGAAAATCCTTAGTTTTTCGAAAAATTCAAAGTTTTGTAAACAGGAAATTTATAAAAATGACCACATTATTGATATTTATGTCAACACCGATGTGATGACTACTGGGCTGGTGATACCCTCGGGGACGAAACGTTCACCAGCAGTGGCATCGACCCAGTAGTGTAAATAGTTATCAAAGGTACCAGGATTATTATTTAGTACGCCAGACGCGCGTTTCGTCTACATAAGACTCGTCAGTGACGCTCATATCAAAATATTGATAAAGCCAAACAAGTACAAAGTTGAAGAGCATTGAAGATCCGAAATTCCTAAAAGTCGGAGCCAGTAAATGGGTATTTGTGACCATCAAATCCCCAATTGATGCCAGCGGAGCTTAACAAACAATATTGTTATCTTAATTCTATTAAAACCGACCAAAACAAGCCCCCACCAAATTAAACATTTTATATCAACCATACGTCGTCCGAGCTTGCGCGTATGTTTTCATAGCATCAATTGTGATTTGATTCCATGAAAATTGGTGACGTTTGTCAAATAAAATGAACGTGATAAACGATGTTTCATTGGAACTGATGATTGAAAAGTGGATAAAGTTCTGTAAAAACTTAAATGAAGAAGGAAATAATAAATGAGTAGGTTGAAAACCATACGAAGAGCTGTTTATTACTAGTACAACAATCAAGTATTTTCTGAAATTTGCCAAAATATGATTTTTTTTCACAATTTCTGGCAAATTGAGTTAAAAAATCCTAGCTTTTCCATTTTAAGTTTGAAATAAAATCTGCATCAAAAGTAAGGAGGTGTTCCTTTTGCATAGTTGTGTTTGTATATGCATTATTAATATTGAATCATCTTCTAAAAGTGAATAAAGTTCTGTAAAAACTTTAATGATGAAGGAAATAATAAATGAGTAGGTTGAAAACCATAAGAAGTTTATTTCTAGTACGACCATCAAGTATTTTGTGAAATTTTGGCAAAATATTACTTTTTTCACAATTTCTGGCAAATTGAGTTTAAAAATCCTGAATCATTTCCATTTTAAGTTTGAAATGAAATCTGCATCAAAAGTAAGGGGGTGTTCCTTTTGCATAGTTGTGTTTGTATATGCATTTTTAATATTGAATCATGTTCATGTAATTCAAATGTACACCCTCTAATTTGATTGTACTTTAAAGAGGGTGGTAAGGAGAGGGGGGTTCTTGCACGGAAAAAACGTAAAATAAGACATCAATTCACGTTGAACGCTAAAAAAATTTCATGTATTAACAAGAATACACACGTTGTCATGTTATCCATGCCACCAGCTTCCACGACTCGTGGTTAAAAGTATCAGAAATAGAAAGTTTGAACTGATAGATGATCTTGATGGAAAGTGCAAACACGTTAAAGCTCATCACTGTGAAGATGTCGATCCTATTTAAAGTCATTCTTTTCATTTTTCCAAAAAAAATCAAAGAATCGGCAATGAGGAAGCATGTATCAAGAAGATTCGAAAAGTGTTCACAAGTTAAAAACAATATCAGATTTGACCTTAATATAAAGTCATTATGTAAAGTTGTTTCTTAGAAAAATCTTGCGGAAATATTTGTTGGCTTTACGAACAGAGAATCAACAGAGGCACAAGTTAATTGTAATACATCCCTAATCCTATGGACAGCATTCCCTAGTAATTCATACCATGCAGGTCTCATTAGTCCTTTTATTATTTTAAATTTTAAATTTATATTACAATTATGAACTAGGGAAATATATGGCAATACAGCAATCCATCAACATATTCATACCAGAGGACTAGTAGCAAGTGGTACAACGATTTTGAACTGATCGCAAACTGAATCAAATCGAAAGTATAGGACAAATAAATATGTATGGCCCGTTACTAATACGTTTAGACAATACAATGTCAGTGTGATTTAGTTTAATACTTAATGAACAATGTGAAAGGCCAAATAAACAAGTCTATAATTGTATTTATAATGGCTTGTTTAGTCCATATCAGCAAATTTTGTCGACACTCTTACACATCTTCCATTTCGTGATGTAAATCCTAGCATAAAGGTGAGACAATCCGCGGTCTGTCGCTTAAGTCATTACTTTCTTCATGATTGGTGGTTTCTACTAGTTCAATGTCACTTACGTCTGAATCAGATGAATCGTAGTCTGAATGCTGTGCATTTTCATCTTCATTTACCTCAGAATGTTGACGTTTATCCTCTTTCTGTCTTTCGCTAATGTTATGTTTGAACGTTCAGGACATTGATAAAATATGACACATTCAATGATGGCGGAATTTGTATTTTCCGCCATTTGAAACTCACGGTGTCTATCCATATCGGATCCTTTACGCGCAATTCAGCGGTACGCGGCTCCTTTGTCTGAATTGCAGCTTACTTTCGGATGGTTTTAACTTGATAAGTCTTCCCTCATCATTTTATTCAGTTTTTTATTATTTAATATATTTTGTGCATGAATGATAAAACGTACATCTGTAACTTGCAGTAAACTATGAAAAATAGACGTTAATAGACTAAAAAAAGGCGTCAATGAAATAGGTATCAGTATCTTGTAAGTCATTAAAGTCTTGATAATAACATTGTTATGGCATTTAAATGCCTCTTTGAATATAAAAATTTCTACAAGACTTGCATGTGTGTAAAAAAATAATCCTTATAAGTTGCACGTGTCCGTCCATGTGCAATAGATGATGAGTAGTTGATACGCTGTACCTTCTGTGTACTGTCGTAGACCATCTTTTAACACTTCCTAGTGTACATGGTGTATCAAAACGTTTAAGAGATTCTTTTACTCTTTCTCTTTGTACTCATATTCCTCTTGACACTAAGTTATCTTGAATCATCTAAAAGTTAAAAAAAAAAGCTTCACAGAAAATGCGAGATAATAAATGAATTTTATATTTGAACAATCTTTACTAAACTCTGATGTTTTTGTCAATTAAAGGAGAGGAACGCCTCTCGTGGGTCCGTACTTTGTTTGGTGTTATGGGGAACAGTTCGAACAGCGGTAAACTACTGTTGGCTTTATTTAAGTAAAGAAATAACTTACTCATCAGACTCGATTTTTTTCCGTCTGACCTCTTGTGTATTTAATCCTCTTGAACATATGGATCCAATTTTATTGATACGAGATATATCAAATCGGAGTGATATTGATCAAAGTCTATAATTTCAGAGATATCCATTGTTGTGCAGCAAAGAATGATACTTGTAAAATTTCGTTGCATTAGACAATTCTTGTAGTTTTATCAACTGACAGAACTGCTATTTGAATAAAAAAAAACTAGAAAAAAAACAAACCAAAACGTATTTTAACTAGAATTTATTATCTAAACAGACGTGTAATGAATAATGTGCAGAATATAATTTGACACATTCCCCATTTCCTTTCTCAATTTTATGTATGTAAAAATGCTGTCTCGAATATAAAAAGACAAATTTCTTTGAAGAAAACAATAGACCACTTTCGAGTTCATCCGTCACCGGCAAAAACTCGTCAATTATGCGCGCCTTTAAGACGTCATTTACCAGATAGAGGGATCGCCTGTATCCCTGCACTATTTACGTTCATCAAGCGTCTTAGTGATCGTCGTTGTGCAGGATAAACTAGAAATAATGGTTGTTCTGTAGGTACTTAATGACAATTACCTAATGACAGCAGTGCTGATTGTCAATTTTGAGAATTTAATTTGCTGAATAATTCGTACAATATAGAATTATAGTTTTCCAACCACTCGCTCAACATTGAAACGGAAGTGACGACGCCCCTAAACGCACAAATGACGTTCACTAAAACCAGAGTTTTTGACGGAAATGCATCGAACTCGAAAGTTGTCTATTAGGTCTTCTGATTCACCTATGCTTAATGATATTAGTTTCTGCATTGAATTTACGATTTTTGTATTTGCTTCTTTTCTTGTGTTCTTTTTTTTTTTTATTCTCGTGGGATTTTGTCTGATGCTTGGTCTGTTTCTGTGTGTGTTATATTTTAGTGTTGTGTCGTTGTTCTCCTCTTATATTTAATGCGTTTCCCTCGGTTTTAGTTTGTTACCCCGATTTTGTTTTTGTCCATGGATTTATGAGTTTTGAACAGCGGTATACTACTGTTGCCTTTATTTGGACAACATTGTTAAAATATTTAAAATCAGTAAAATTATCAATTTGTTGAACATAGGAATATTCACCAATTGATTTTGTAGTGTTCCACTGGTGTAACGCAATAGAAACCCCATTTTGTTGCGCCATGAATGGATTTCTTTTTATCCACACAAAGCCAACACTTCCGTCCATTAAAGATAATTTTAGCTTGACTTTGTAACCAATGTTTATGATTTCTCAATTCTTATCACTTTCTTGTTGTATTTCATGTTAAAGAAACATGCAATTACATCCCCCTCCCGACATATCATATCCTAGGGAATGAATAGGAACTAAGATCTCTTGTATCAAAAGGACGGTGCATCTTTGTTGTTCATATTGACTACCCCCGCATGTTAACATTCCTTCTAATTAATTGACTTTTAACTTTGGTGTTGCAGTCGTATCATAACTGTGACAATCTTTTCGCGCTTACACAGTTTATTTATGTTTGTTCCATCACTTTCGAGTTGTAACAGATGTAAAATATACTGTAACAATTTTTGAATAGTTGAATCAGTCCGATAATGAATGAAAGCTATTTCAGCACTGTTGCAATCTATTTATGTTAGAGACAAACACTTTTAAAAGTTTGAACAGTTACAAAATAACTGCAACAGTGAAATTTAAAACTATAGGTTTAAGCAGCTGTAATTAATTTATTTATTGCCAATACTTTTTTTTTACCTGGAATTCCATACATTCTGACATCTTCATCATCAACATCAGTGATTTTCTTCCTTTTTTCATCTGAACCATCGCCTTAAAAATGTCATTAGCAGTTTTGACCATTTCACTATTAATAATGTCTTCTTTTCTGGTTTAAATACAATACGTTTATAACAATCATTTTGATACAAAGTTGAGACGACTGTGGCGGGGTTTTGCTCGGTAAATGAGCAGTCAAGTGAATTAATGTATATACCCTGGTATCGGGTCCAGTCTAAACGCAGAACCCGTTAATTGCCGTTTTATACAAAAGTCCCATCAAAATCTGTAAGACTCGTAAGAGAAACCATTTTCCTTTGTTGGAAGCTGCACATCGCCATTCGTCCAATCTCGTGTCAGTAGTTTACATTTTATGCATATTTAATAAATTATCGCAGATTACAATGGAAAGAGAAAGTGGAAGGCCAACGGGAATATCGCTTAACGGTCGGTAATATAAATTTCCATACTGCAGGAGTGACTGTATATGCTAATTACCGTTTCACCATTTTTCAGATTCAGTTTGGATTTTACTTATAAATAAAGGAATAGATATAGGAAGATGTGGTATGAGTGTCGATGAAACAACTCTCCATCCAAGTCACAATTTTTAAAAGGAAATCATTACAAGTCGTGGTACGGTCTTCCACATGGAGCATTAGCTCACACTGGACAGGTAGATATAAAGGGCTCTTAAAAATGCTAGTGTAAAATCATGAAAACCATACAACGATCAAAAAAACCAAGTCTACTTTCCTCTTTTTTAAATGTCATTACTTACCATGGTCTCATGGTTCTCAAAAAACGATCCAGTCAAAATACGCTTAGCAACAAAGTGCTTTTCAAATTTAATGCTGGTGTCTCTTCATCTCGCTTTCTGTATCTGCTAAATAGTTATCAAAGGTACCAGGATTATAAATTAATACGCCAGACGCGCGTTTCGTCTACATAAGACGCACCAGTGACGCTAATATCAAAATATTAATAAAGGTAAACAAGTACAAAGTTGAAGAGCGTTATATGAAACTGCGAATTGTACCATGATTTTTGTCTACAAAAGACTTGTCAGTGACACTTGAAAAAAGATTAAGGCATGAAGCACTGGGTTTCCAAACATTCTGAAAGGTTTTTCCAAATGCAACTACGGTAGACGGAACGTGCGTCTGGCATCAATACAAAATTTAATCCTGGTATCTATGATAAGTTTATTCATCTATTCTGAATTGGAATTCCTAAGAATTTACCCAAAAATATATAACTTAATACACTTTTTTTTAATAATGATTTTTTTCTCCATATCTGAAACCTACCTCTTGCAAGAGAAGATGTGTTTTTGTCTTTTTCTCGTGTTCAGGTGCATGTTGATGTACAAGCTGATGATATGCTCTTATGTCTTCTCTAAGATCTCGAATATCTGTCCTTGTAAAATCGGCATTGTTTAAGGTTTTCTGAATCTAAAAAAACTTATAAGTAAAGTATATGTATATGAATTTTTATCACTGTTAAGTTCTTAAAAAATGTCCTGTACCAAGTGAGGAATATGGCCATTGT
This sequence comes from Mytilus edulis, assembly GCA_019925275.1. Taxonomy (NCBI): domain Eukaryota; kingdom Metazoa; phylum Mollusca; class Bivalvia; order Mytilida; family Mytilidae; genus Mytilus; species Mytilus edulis. Next base: position 66,813,436 of record CM034362.1, read on the forward strand.
TATATTATAGTTCGTTTCTGTATGTGTTACATTTTAACGTTGCGTCGTTTGTTTTCTCTTATTTTTTAGTGTAAATTCACATTGCGATAAGACGTGTCACGGTACTTGTCTATCCCAAATTCATGTATTTGGTTTTGATGTTATATTTGTTATTCTCGTGGGATTTTGTCTGTTGCTTGGTCCGTTTCTGTGTGTGTTACATTGTAGTGTTGTGTCGTTGTTCTCTTATATTTAATGCGTTTCCCTCAGTTTTAGTTTGTTACCCCGATTTTGTTTTTTGTCCATGGATTTATGAGTTTGAACAGCGGTATACTACTGTTGCCTTTATTTAAAAGACCTAAATTTTTACTCTTTTGAATAGTTTGTACAAATGCCAGGAATAGCTACACCTATACTTTATTCCCAGGAAATCTTGTGAAATCAAGACATTATTGAAATATTGAATATGTTACCCGTATTAATCTATATAATTTCAACCGGTTTATATGACTCTTTGTTTGAGTTTTTGGTCCTAGTTGTACTTGTTCATCAGAAATTCCATAAATAATGGTAAGGGGACTATTCATTTACATTGTAATGTTGGGCTTTTTCCCTTTATTTTCTGTGCTTTCTTAACCTGACATCCTCAACCGGTTGATAGCTCTTGGTACCTGTCAATTCAAAGCATGGCTTTTATTTATATGCCATTTTTAAAAGCCGGTTCCTCACAACATCATGGATCTTGGGAACACTCCATGGCGATAACAAGAAATTGCTTTGCAAATAATGGCTTCAGTGATAGTTTTGAGATTGTTTTGTTGACGACTGAATTCTTGGGGTAACTTTCTGAAAAAAAAATTCGAAAGCCTGCATGTTGCCTTTGATATTTCCCTTGGATTGACCTAGTCTGTACAAAACTTCAGTATCATCTACTGCGTTATGAGCCGAATAGGTTTCTCCTAACAGTTCATCGACCAAGGCGTTTAACTACATTATGGTCTTTTTGGGTATAATAGTTTAAACAGTTCCAAAGTGTCCAAAAAGCCATTTATGTTTGATGAAAAATCATTCCACATATTATGAAAACTAAGGGCATTATACAACACTTGGCAATCAAAGCGTTTGATGTAGTGGCCTACAAGACGCGGTTTGACAGGAAAACTCTTCCCATAATCGTTTAAATCTGTAAATGCCTCGTTTTGAAGTTTTGATGGTACATAAAGGCAACAGTAGTATACCGCTGTTCAAAACTCATAAATCCAGGGACAAAAAACAAAATCGGGGTAACAAACTAAAACCGAGGGAAAAGAGGAGAACAACGACATAACACCGAAACGTAACACACACAGAAACGGACCAAGCATCAGACAAAACACCACGAGAATAACAAATATAACAAGAAAACCAAATACATGAATTTGGGATACACAAGTACCGTGCCACGTGAGATCTCAATATCTCAAAAATAAGAGAAAACACAAACGACTCAACGTTAAAATGCAACACACACAGAAACGAACAATAATATAACAATGGCCATCTTCCTGACTTGGTACAGGACACTTTTAAAGGGGAATAAAAGTGGTGGGTTGAACCTGGTTTTGTGGCATGCCAAACCTCGCACTTTAATGGCAAAGTTAAATATAACATTGAAATGACAACATAATATTACAGGACTACAATACAAATAAATAGGAGAACATATTAGACAAAGAAAAACATGATTAAAAGATAACAAAAAGCATCAGGTTTAAAATTCAATAAGCCAAAAACGCGCCTTGTCCACACAGGACTTACAAGTGACGCCCAGATATAAAAGATCGAAAGTGAAAAAAGTACAAAGTTGTACAGCACTGGAGATAAAAAGTTGAAAAGGTTTCGCCAAATACGGCATTGTTTTTATGCCTGGGATAAGAACATTCTTATTATATAGAACAATTCATGCTATTGCAAACAGTAAATTTTATCAAATGAATATGAAAGAGATATACATAAAGAAACTGAAGTATTAACTAATTACAGAAAACTAAACCCGAATACATAACGCCCAGATATAAAAGATCGAAAGTGAAAAAGGTACAAAGTTGTACAGCACTAAAGATCAAAAGTTGAAAAGGTTTTGCCAAATACGGCATTGTTTTTATGCCCGGGATAAGAACATCCTTATTATATAGAACAATTCATGCTATTGCAAACAGTAAATTTTAACAAATGAATATGAAAGAGATATACATAATGAAACTGAAGTATTAACTAATTACAGAAAACTAAACCCGAATACATAATGCTATTAAAGTCCAGGCGTCAACGTAATTACAAAAATGTGACGTCACATACGATGGCGAAAAGGTACAAACGTTATGCCACATTTGAATTTATGAAATTTAGAAACAGCATGACGTCACATATGAAAAACTATCAAAGTGAGATAGAATTAGGATTGATTTAAGATTATATCAGAACTAAATACTGATAATTAATTTAAACAAAATGCATATTGCAATACTTATTAATAGCAATTAACTGTAATATATATATGTCCAGCTTGTAAATCATGATACATTTGACTGCCAATGACTGATATCTTTGTTACAATTGTTTTACATTTGTAATTTCTTGGTCTTTATAGCTGACTGCTCATTGGTGAAGGCAGTTGTGTTCTAAAGATTTTTTTTGTCTATGTCGAAGAGTTGTCTCCCTAGCAATCATACCATATCGTGTTTTTTTTTGTAATATGTGATTAGTTTTATTACTCTTTTAACCCAAAAGTTTCATTTTGATATATCTCTATCTGCATCATATAAACACATATGTTTTCAGTATAATATATATTTATCATACATTTAGTAGTAAATACAGTAGTTTTGAATATTTAATAAATAGCCTGCTGTTTAATCCATATCGCGCATTTTGGATGCGCACCCTTTATCTATTAGGTCCCTAACCCAAGGGTGACGGGTATAGAAATATTGTCACTTGGTCTTCTCCCGACCGGCAGTAAAACTCTTGCCGAAGTGGGGCGTCCGTTTGGCTATGCGGGATGTATCAAGTTCGCAGTCACGTCCGGTCAGAAGGGGACGTTAAATCCAATGCCTCGTGTAAAGAGAGTGCCACGCTCTCTGCACGTTAAGAACCCTTGCAACATCTCTTTGAGGGGTCCGTAGGTGGCCGATTGCAAGGCAAAATTTCTGTCCCTATCCAATATACCCTCATTTTCCAGTGGCAGTCCAAATTTTCCCGACCATCATCCTAGATGGCCTCTATTACAAGAACCTACCTATTGTATTTATTGTTAACTTGTTCTCGTCCTGAATATGCATGAAATATTTGCCACTGGACGTTAAGCAACCAACAATCAATCAATATCTATTAGGTCCGAGACCCTTGATTCGTTGTTCACGAATATAGTCCCTAGTGTTGACAGTGGGTTACTTGCCATTAATTTTTATACCCCTTCCAAATTTATTTCTCCATGTTTAATGCCTCAAATTGCAAGTACCCCTTACTTGCAATTTGAGGCATTAAACATGGAGAAATTACACGGTAAACAAATTTGTGTCTAGAATTTTAAAGGAAAGTAGTGATTTGGTCCAGCTGAAAAAGGTTAAAAATAAGCACTTCGGAATCTGTCAAAAGATTTCAAGACGCCCTAAACATAAAATTGTCCATATTTTGAGTTTGAGCCGATGAAGTTTTCTATAAGTCTGATATAATTGGTCCCAAAAGTAGTACAACTTACTGTAAAAATTTCTTTGAGAAAGCGCAGGTGGGATTTTTTTATTTTCATATATGTTCTAAAAGAAATGCACTACGAAATAAGTGTGGTCTCGGACCATACCCTTTATCGCACCCTGTATCACACCCCAACACATTTTTTCCATTTTTACAAACTCATTTTTAATTTATGCAAGCTTTTTCAGAAATATTTTCTCAAAATGTGTCCTAAATGAATGGTCGATCGGGCTTGTCGCAATTTATTGAATGACGTCATTGTGTGGCATGTGACGTCACAAACGTCGAGTATTCATATTTCTGACACGAAATGCAGCTATAAAAAAAAAATCTCAATGAAATACCTTACAAAACACACAAACAAATTCAATAAACAAAATATCTTTAAAACAACTGCACGCAAATTGTAAAGTAACCCAGGTGCTTCGGATGAGTATTTGGGCAGTTCTGTAAAAGCTTTTAAAACAAGACAAAAGTAGAAATGAAAGTAACCCTGGTACTAGGGATCAGAAAGCACTCCACAGAAAGTAACCCTGGTACTAGGGATCAGAAAGCACTCCACATATACTCTCCTGTAGAAATATATGATAAAGTGTATAAAACATGGCAAAATCCGTATCACTCTCCACCAATAGCATCTCTCGGGCCTAAAGGCTCTCTGGCTGGTATTGATATCTCGGGTAAACCTCAGCCAAACAATGTTAGGTCTGTATAGATTGCTTTCGCCTGTCATTTCTATGTTATATTTAACATTGCCATTAAAGTGCGAGGTTTGGCATGCCACAAAACCAGGTTCAACCCACCATTTTTTCCTTTAAAAATGTCTTGTACCAAGTCAGGAATATGGTCATTGTTATATTATAGTTCGTTTCTGTGTGTGTTACAATTTAACGTTGCGTCGTTTGTTTTCTATTATTTTTGAGTGTAAATTTACATTGCGATAAGACGTGTCACGGTACTTGTCTATCCCAAATTCATGTATTTGGTTTTGATGTTATATTTGTTATTCTCGTGGGATTTTGTCTGATAATTGGTCCGTTTCTGTGTGTGTTAGTTACATTGTAGTGTTGTGTCGTTCTCCTCTTATATTTATGCGTTTCCGTCAGTTTTAGTTTGTTACCCCGATTTTGTTTTTTGTCCATGGATTTATGAGTTTGAACAGCGGTATACTACTGTTGCCTTTATTTATTTCGGACTCATGATACTGAGACATCGTGGCACCTAATCGCCTGCAATGTATCCGACGCGCTAGACCACTCGACCACTAAAGCTTTCGATGGCCGTGTCATATCATTCCACGTCAGTTTTAATCTAGCGTCGTAATACAGCACAATATATATATATAGCATGAAGATAGAATTGTTACAGATCAGATCAGACATCTATTTTTAAGGTTCCTACTAATTAATGCAAGATGCAGTCACAGAAATAATTATATTATAAGGACGTCTGAACCAGTGACAGCTCTACAAATATACTAACATAGATACCAGGACTAAATTTTGTTTATACGCCAGACGCGCGTTTCGTCTACAAAAGACTCATCAGTGACGCTCGAATACAAAAAAGTTAAAAAGGCCAAATAAAGTACAAAGTTGAAGAGCATTGAGTACAAACATTCCTTAAAGTTTTGCCAAATCCAGCTTAGGTAATTTATAAATTACAAAAGAACAGATTTTATCCATCATTCTGTACATGTAATTCGTCTAAACATCAGCCCAACAATGTTAGATCTGTAAATCTTTCACAATTTTTTGGTTCTTCGCTCGCCGGAATTCGAACTCTTGAAAACTTCGTGGCACCAGATCGACTGCACTCTATCCGACGAACTAGACGGTTACATTGAAGGTCACATTCATACGGATTCAATGTGGTCGAATTATTCAATGAGGTGAATTATTTACTTTAAAATGAATTACTCATCACCCACTTTTCTAAGATTATTTTTGATAAAAATGAACCAATTTTTCTGCAAAAAACGAATTATAATGTTATTTTACAACTAAAAAAAAACCCCATATTATTTGTTTGGTAATATAAAGCTAATTAACAAAAAGATACACTTTGTAATAAATTTTTAATAGTATTCACTGATCTGATCAGTTTTACCCTAATATTGATCCGCTGACACTATTACATTGTTTTAACAGATAGTAATTAGGTAGAAAAATTCATGTATAATTAGTTATCAAAGGTACCTGGATTATAATTTAGTACGCCAGACGCGCGTTTCGTCTATATAAGACTCATCAGTGACGCTCATATCAAAACATTTATAAAGCCAAACAAGTACAAAGTTGAAAAGCATTGAGGATTCAAAATTCCAAAAAAGTAGTGTATAAATAAGTAATTACTGGGAAGTTTCAATTTTGTAAGAAATGAACATTTTTGCGCCTGTCCCAAGTCAGGATTCTTTGTTTGTTTTAATTTTATTTCTTGTGTATAAATAAAAACTCATCATAGATACCAGGAGTAAGTTCGGTAAGGGCCATATTTGGCCCCAATTATAAAGTTCATAGTTACAAGGTAATACATGTTAAATGTTGCCCTAAAGACATGTTAGAAAGTTAAACAGAACTGTTTTTGTCAAAGTTTAATTCTAACACGTTGATTTTTACATCCAAAAAAGGTCAAGATAAGGGATTTTGATGAAATGTGACAAAATCAGCTAGATTTCAACCAAATAAAGGACCAGGAAACATAGAGCGCAGGCGTCGACAAGCTTAAGATTCAAATAAGACATGTGAAATGTCTTCACAAACATTATCTTAAAAGATCTTTGTTGTCGACGTATGCGCTCTATGTTTCCTGTCCAATGATCTATGGAAATTCTACCATTTTCGTTGAAAAATCAATATGAGTACAACTTGTGACGTCATAATGAAACGCAGAAACGTAAAATTTTCAACAAAATGGGTTATATCCTATCTAGTCAATGTATTAGCTATAATTTATCGTGATATTGGTTGATAAATACGAATTTTTAAATTTACGCTAAAAAAGGGGGCCATTTTGGGACTTTATCGAACATACTCCTTTTGTATTTTGGAGTTTAGTTTGGGCGTTCATCATCACTGAGCTAGTGTATGTTTGTTTGGGGGCCAGCCGAGGAACGCCACCGGCTGTGGGAATAGACCACTTGCACATTGTTTGGTGATTAGTCATACCGGAAGTATGTAACTTCGGAATTTCGAAATCTATATTGACTGTACCAAAAGGCGGGCAGAATTTCCAAATCCGCCATTGTAACCAGGGTAAACAAACACATTTCCGATTGACTATGGTGAACAAAAATTGCATGTACGGGGTTTGTAAGAGTGACAGTAGGTACCCAGAGAGACTCGCGGAGAAGGATGTGCACTTTATTCCGTTCCCAAAGCCATTACGGAATAGAGTGAAGTGTGAAAGATGGATAAGAGCCTGCGGACGACCTGACCTGAACGTTGAAAAAGTGACGAAATATAGCTACATCTGCTCACTGCACTTTGTAAGGGGGAACGGTCCGACTGAGGAATATCCCGATCCTATTCCTGCAGGCGCCTGTGAAGCTGAGAAGGAAAATTTCATGCTGCAGAACCGGAAAAGAAGGGCACCAATAGACCGTCCAAGCCTTGTGTGTAGGAAGGTGTAAAAACCAGGTACGAAATGTATATATAATGTAATACAATGCTTGTATTTTCGATATAAAGGTTCATTATGTTTAAATATTACTTTGTTTAAAATTTGACATGATTGACATATATCCCAATGGCACTTTTTACTTGAACATGCAGGTGCTGCATTTATACATGTTTATGAACTCATGATACTAAAAAATATTGTGTGAAATTATGTAGGAGCTATCCAAAAACAGTTTCATATTTCATACATTGAACTGTTCAAACTACAATCTTATAAAAACATCAATTTGTAAGTACAAGGCTGTTATGCCAATGAATATTGAGGCCTAAAATTAAATATTGTTTTTTTTCCCCAATCCCGACAAACCCTGCAAAATTGGTGCAGCTCATAAAATTTTATTGTCAAAACTAAGTCAAATATTATTCTATTAATTTCAAATTTTCAGGCTTGCCGGATCGTCCAATATTGTTCAAGCTTATGGAAAAATAAAATTATTTTCCAACCTACAAATGTACCTACCCACACCTGGCTTTGCAGGGTCGGGATTGGGGAAACAAACAATATTTAATTTAGGCCTGACTGAAATAGCATAATTTGTGTAGGCCAAATAATTATGATGTCTTCAAAAGGCTGTCTAGAAAGGCTATTTTTTTTTTCTTTGACACCTTACTCGAAGAAAAAAATATAATAGCATTTCAAGACCTCATAATTATTGCGTCAAAAAAATATAAAAGCCTTTCGAGACGTCATAATTATTTGGACTAACATTTGTGTACATGTAGCTGCAGACTTAAAAAATGACCACTGTAATGTCACAATGCTTAATCACAAAATTTGGTGTTACTAATGCTAAAGGCAGTTCAACGTGCTCAAAGACATACACAAATAAAACTGAAATTGAGATACATTTATATGTACAGTACCTACGGCTACCAGTCTGTCCAAATATAGTATTCACAAACAGAAAATATATGCATGACATGTACATTTACATGTACAGTATTGTGTTATTAATATCTTATGCATGTGGTGCAGTCTGCATCAAAATCCTACTGATCTAGTCCAAAGACTAATATTCCCACATTTTACATATGTTTCTAAATAAACAACAACTAACTAGTCTGATTAATTTTTACTGGTCTGCGTCTTCAGAGTGAGTTCAGACAAGTGGCTAAGAGTAAAGACTGTTGTGAACATATTTAAATCCACAACATTTCCCTATTTTCATGTCAGATATTACATGTAGTTACATGTATTGGATGAAGTTAACAACAATGTCTATCAAATTGATAAACTGTAATTTTTTGTATAAATGTGTAATGTTTCATATAATAAAGCATTTCATTATTTTAGGAAAATCAGCTGATCAGGGAACAGTAGACCTAGATCATTCTTACTGTATAGTTCATGTTCCAGGTAAGATCTTTTAAAACATGTTACTGTATCTTTAGAAAATTGTTATCCTCAGTCAATACATCTTAAAATGTAAATTATTGACCTCCTTCAAACATAGCAAAGGCTACAATTGATATATTATCAATGTCCGAAAACACATTAAAATTGTCTGCACATTAGTTTCCTTTTTAAATCATTTAATTTGTTGAAATATGTTCATTATTTTATTTTATCTTAAACAACAACCATGACAACAACAAATGTGTCGTAATTTCAATTATTTTGATTTTATTTTTTATATTGCTTACATGTAAATGCATTTAAAATTTTCCAAATCACATTTTTTTTAATAAAATGATCATAAAAATGTACAATTTCGCAAATCTTATACAACATCATGAAGTAAGTTCATAAGTTGACATTACACAATGTAAAAAATAAACATGATAAATTAAAGGTCAGTGTCATATTTTACCCACCGTTTAGGCTCAACCTTGTAAAATTTAGTTTAAAATGTGACTATTTTTGAACAATTAAGGAGTGACTGTAGTATTTTTTCTCATAACGGGCCATTTTACAGTGTGCACCACATTTTTATTTTATTTTGAATAGTTAGAAGAAAAATTTCAATTATTTCTTATAATTTAATTTGAAATTTCATTTTAAACGGGAGTAAACCATGAAAAAACATTGATGACATCACAGCCACATGACAAAATTATGTCTATGGGCTGATAAACAAAAGGACGTCAGCCAATCAGTGGACGCTTTACATCCAAAATTAAATTATATCAGAATGGTAAAAATCTGTAAATATTTTTAGTATTTAGGTAGGTGAGATCCAGATAAACGAATGCATGAAATGTTGTATTTTATTCTTTTTCTTGACACGTTCTCTATAGAATATTTATCTGGCTGAAATTATAATTAAATGGATATTCTTTCTGGGCACGTTGCAGATTTTTTTGTTTTTTGCTATGAATAGAAATTATTTTCCCAAGTACATAAAATAACTTGCAGTATATAACAAAATAATCTAAAACTTCAAATTTTTACATTAAAGTATAAAAAAGCATTAAGTTTGTATTTCAAATTATAAAACCAGTTAAAATATAAAGGGCAGATAATTCTGTTGATTTACAATAGATATAACATATTTCATTAAATAATTTTAGATTTTGAAGCAGAGATTGAACTAGGGCCTAGCGACGAAGGGAAAGTACCAGATGACATTGACACCACTATCTTTACTGCTACTCCTCTACCTGTGGAAACAAAAGGTAAATTTATATATATTTATGATGACATGGGAGCTCTATATTTCTAAATGGGCTGGAGGTTATGCGGGAAGGTGTGAAGTTTATACATCAAGCAATGACGGATTCAGAAATTTTCGTAAAAAGTAGCCGCTTCATACATGCTTCAGTGATTCCCTATATATTTAATCAACCAAATTTTTTCATCAAAAGGTGGGGGGCTGAAAAATCCTCTAATTCTGCCCCTGTTAACCTTGGCAATCAATGAAGTAGTACAGCACTGTTTTATATCTGGATATCATAATCTTAATATATTAAAGTGTCTTACATGTATATTAGAATGTTCCTTATTGCAGTGAATTTGTCTAGCCACAATTTACAAAAATGTACTTCGAAACAAAACGTTTACTTTTGAGATTGTTTAGTTTTTCACTGAATTAGTGAAATAACAATCACTTTCAATTGTTATTTTCAGATTTTTTACTTTGATCTATTTGCATAATGTAATTTTTCATTAGTAAAGGGCAAAATTAAACTCTGCAATAGTTTTTTATAAGTAACCATCAAAATTCAACTTATTCCTTGTTCAGTGATAAACATGGTAAATAGCATTTGTATAAGTTTCATAATGTTTTGTTGAATAAAACTCAAGTTAACAGAAAGGAAACCAACAGAAAAGTGTAAAACTTAAATGCCACTATATGCTACAGCGGGGGCGTAAAAATTTGGAAAAATGTTTTTTTTAACCAATAATTATCATGATTATTGTCTCAATATTGGCAGCGTTTATTTGACTATGACTTGATTTTCTTGCTTCATTTGGTTTTGGACAAGAAAGTGAAGAAAACCCCAAATAAAAGTCTTTCAAAATTTAAATATACATGTAGGGTTGCATAGAGAAAAAAGTGTTATACATACATTTATATTTGAACTTAAATTGCAGATTCAGGATCTCAGACTTACCATCCAACTTATTCTGACAGCAGTACCAATGTCAACTTGAAGACCATGAGAAGACAGTTATTTGTTTCAGATGTGGAAAAGAAGCCTTAAGCCTATACAGGTATTTAAAAGGTCCCCCTGACCTTATCATAAGAATAAGATTGGAATGAAAGCATGGAATATTATTTTTAATCATAACATATTGGTCTATTCAATGTATGCAGATTTTTGGGATATGTTTTAGTGATTTAAAAAAAAAAAGGATTAACTCACCGGTAATTGATAGTAGATGCAAAATTAAGATCGATAAAATAACACATTATCAGTTTTAACAGCCTCATTGTTAAATTTTCAGGAATGACACTGGATGTCTTGAAACTTGTTTTTAGTCATGTCGAGTTGAAGGCTTCTAGGATGAAGTATTGGTATGGGTCATCTAGGGTTGATGACAGCTTCGACGATACAGAGAATGATGTCAGTGGAAAGGTAAGTTATCTGTCTCATAATTCACTTTAGTTAAAACCTTACCTATATTTTATTCAAATACTCAACATAAATAGTAAGATTTCCTCAGACATATCTGTTCTTTTTGATGGATTTTGAGCACTTATTCAAGCAATAGCCAGTGTTAATACTTTATATTAAAAATCAACACATGGTCATTTCTCAAAAACGTGTCTCTTCATTAATTTATGTCCTGCTACAAGGTCTCCATTGATACCTGTAAAAACATGAAAAATGTAACAATAAATATTTCTTGTTAGCATCAAAGTCTTTATATCAAGCATTGTTTACAACGTCCACTGGTTTTATTAGTGGATACACTGTTGGAACAGCGCCCCCTAGCGACTTGGCATAATGATTTTGTAAAAACTTATTTTTGTTATTACTGATCAGATGGTAATATGCAATTCTGATCAAATCAACCAAATATTATATTCATTATAACTTTTTATTTTTATTTTACCAAGGATGAAAAGTAACAGTTGTCAGGGTTTACTGAACACTACAATTTGTTTTTAAAAAATGTCATGTGTATCTTTATGCCAAGTCATGAGCAGAACTCGTGTAAACATACCCTACTATTATTAAAATAAATTCATCTTTTGTACAGAAATTTCTATGGAAACAAACAAAAGTTCTTCTCATATGTTATGATTAATTTAAGTTTGTGGGTAATTGTTCCAGAAAATAGTACATGTAATTTTGAAAATGTCAGTTAAGCTTTAAAGAGTATTATTCAGAATGCTTTACTTGATATGTTTAATAGATATTTTGCTCCTGGCTTTAACACGGTAAATCTCATAAGCCAGAAAAATGATGAAAATCAGAAAAAATAAGTAATAAACAATAAAAAAATCAACAAAATTGACAAATCTCAATAGTAGTCTTTTCTTGGATTTTGTTTTACAGAAAAGGGGAGCATTGAGGGAGTTATCACTTTGGGAGGAGTACTTGATGAGCCTTGTACGACTGAGGAAGGGATTGGACACAGATGTCTTAGGAGATATGTTGTGTATAAGTTCTTCAACTGTTTCCCGTATCTTTACCACATGGATTGTGTTTTTACGGAAAGAACTGGATTTTCTTATCAAGTGGCCCACTAAAGATCAAATAAAGGAAAATATGCCTAAATGTTTTAAGTATTTCCCTAAAACCAGAGTAGTTATAGATTGCACTGAATTTTTTGTTCAAAAACCCTCATTACCTTCTGCCCAGAGAATCACTTGGTCAAGTTATAAGCATAATAATACATTCAAACTTTTAAATGGTATAACACCAAGTGGTTCATTCTGTTTCTTGTCAAAGTTGTGGTCAGGGGCAGTTTCAGACCGCAGGATTACACAAGCATCTGGGTTCTTGGAAATGTTGGAGTTTGGCGATGAGGTTATGGCTGACCGTGGATTCACCATAAGTGATCTCCTGGCTTTAAAGGGTGCAACTCTTGCAATTCCACCTTTTGCAAATGGCAGACAGTTGAGTAGTAGAGCAGTTACAAGGACTAGGCGTATTGCAAATGCACGCATCCATGTAGAACGAGCTATAGGTGATATCAAATCTTTTCAGCTACTACAGGGCACATTGCCTCTTACTCTTAAACCCATCCTTGATGATATTATTTTTGTATGTGGTGCTTTGTGTAACTTGCGGTCTAAACTTGTGAAGTAAGATCTCTTCATTTTTGCCATCTTTGAATCCAATTTAGGTATTTCATGGCCAAAAACAGATCTCACTTAAATAAAACATTTCTTATTAGATTATCACTATTTCTGTTGAAGACACATTGGACAAATCAATTTGCATGTTCAGAAGGGACAGACAACACTTTGTTTAAAACAAAATTAAATAAATAAAGAACAAGAACATTTATTTTAAATATTTACCTGTCCTGAAAAACAATAGCATTATTAAGAATACAACCTTATATTAACACTGAGAAAGGTACTCTTAAATGGTAAGCATTCCTGCTTTAATCTCCAGTTAACCTCTTTGGGATAAGACTACTAGTGGAAAGTGCTATCAGTACCAATAAACACTTTAAGGTAGTTCAGAGGTATAGAAAATAAAGATTTAACTTTGCTCTTTTCAACATGGACAGACGGACGTCTGACATTTGTATAAAATAATATGTCCAGTCATAATTTTAAGAGAAAGGGGGCGGGGGTAAAAAATGAAAGTTCTCTATATGTCCAGTACAAATAATCTACTAAAAGAGTTATCTCCCCTTAAATGGCTCATTTAAATAATTTGTTCCTAAAAGCACCAATATTTTGTATTTGCTAAAATAGTTTTGATAATGAAGTGCATACCGGTAACTAAGTTTCCTTAAATTAAAAAATACAGTGTAAAGAATAAATTGCAAATCTTTCTCCAATTTTTCAGATTTGGGCAAAAAGAAACACCAAATAATTGATTATTTACTGTGATTGTACAATTCAAGATGGCAGTTTACCCCTGAACTACCTTAAATCATTTATAGAGAACCAATTTTTTTTAAATAACTACAAAGTATTCCATCTTAAGTTAATGAGATGTGTTATATTTGTCAATGAGTCAGTTGTGGATACAAATTGTAATGAAGTAAATATAACCAACTATACATGTATGGCACTGTGTAGTTATATTGATTTACCAGAAACAAGATTTAGGAAAATAATTATCAGATCCCGACACAACACAAATTTGAGCGAAAGCAACCAATGGAAACAATAAAGTAAACATCCAGTTTTATAGAATAATATAGGTATCATTAAAATTGTGCTGAATTTTCAAAAACTTTTAAAATTCATATCTACTATTAAACCTTCATTTGTCAGCAAAAGGGTTAAACAATATTAATTTAAGTGGGTCAAATGGGTATATCTGAATCATTATAATTTACTTATCTACTTGGATTTACAAAATTTATAATTAATTCAAAAAGTAAATTTGGTAAATATTTGGCTATTTATATAAAGGCATCAGCCAAACAAGATTGACAGTAAATTAAAGGATGTAACAGGGTAAACCTAAATTAGGCATCAGCACAACAAGCATAATTAAATAAGCATGAATGAAAAGGGACACATGTTGACCCTCAATAAGGCATCAAACTAACAACAACGACAACAACAGTAACACAACTTAGTTTAAGGGCATATGATACAGTTTTGATTCCATGATAAATGTTTTATGAAAATTTGGATACAAACTAGTTTTCACCTAAGCAATTTAAATATGTCAGATAAAAATATACCTTAATGTGCTGCAGAAGGGGGAAGGGGGGGGGGGATCTCTCAAAAAACAGATAAACAATATGGGCTTTTTGTTAAACAGTTCTTTGGAAAAAATAATTCAGTGTACTTTACACTATATTTATGAATTCTAAAAAAATGAATGTGGACTTTTCATTTAAATTAATAGAATTTACTCTTCAAACCTAATCAAACTGAATTAATATGCCATTGTAAAAAAGGGGGGGGGGGGGGGTGGGGGCCCTTCTACTCATTTCCAAGTTAAATAACTCTAAATCATAAAAAAAAACCCAGTTGAAATGCATCTTTTCCCAATATGTCACAGTTTTAAGTCCCATAAATAACATTGTACGTTACTAAGTTACCTCCCCTGTAACTGTATCATATGCCCTTCATATAGACATGCAGTATCATCTGTAGACATGGGTGTATAAAAAATTACAATCTTTTACAAGGTCTTAAAAATATTGTAGATTATCAACTTTAATAGGTTTTAATAAAAAACCTTTGGTGAGTGAAAATTTGTCTAGTTCTATTTGTTTGTTTTATATCGTTTGAAAATGTTGATGTTGATGACAAAGCCAGGACAAGCAAATGCTTTCTCCGGAATATGCATGAAACAATAACCATTGAAAAGTTAACATACTAGACTGTACTTGACGCAGGAATTACTCTTAAGTAGGCTAGGTCGAAATTATACATAGTGTGAGAACTGGTCAGTGCTTTTAATAATTTTGAAGAAATCTATTGAAAATTGTTAAAAAATATATTAATATTATAATACATAAATTCATGCATCTACAATGTACCTAAGTAAACCCACCACCCAGAAGAAAAATTAATCTTTTGCTTTAAATTAATCGATTAAGTACCAAGAACCATTATTTTGAGTTGCATAGTATTTTGGATTGAAAAATTTTATAGATATCAAATTAATATTTAGTAAAATATTTAAAGTACCCATGGACCAATTTTTAGTAAATTTATTTTTATTAGATATAGGAAGATTTGGTATGCGGGCCAATGAGACAACTCTCCATCCAAATAACAAGTTATAAAAGTAAACCATTATAGGTCAAGGTACGGCCTTCAACACAGAGCATTGGCTCACACCAAACAACAAGCTATAAAGTGCCCCAAAATTACTAGTGTAAAACCATTCAAAAAGGGAAATTAACGGTCTTATTTTTATAAGTTCTCTTTACTCACTATTTCTAGAAGAAATGGTGCAATATAATCTGTAAAGAAGTTTTGCAGTTTCACCAGCATTCTGTTAAAAAATTCTTCATCAAAATTGACTTCTACATGTTCTATTCCATGTTTGGTGTAGAATACCAAATCACACTTTTTCATCTCCATAATTCCCATTTGTCCTTGCACTTGACAATAATACTGTGAAGAAAAATCAATATAACCATCAGAATTAGTTTTCATGTGTAATACAGATTTAGCAGATTTATTTCTTAGTGAAAACGGACACTTAATTTCAATAACTTTACTCTCATGGCATTTACATGTGATCACTCCATCTGGACTACAACCTATACATGGATACTTCGGATTTACCACCAAACCAGTTTCAGTTATACATTTATTCCTTTTCAAACCATGAGCTGTTTGGTATAGGTTCCTGGCTTTTGATTCCTTGCGTCTACCCCAGTCTAAGGCCAATTCTTGGAATTTATTCTTTACAGAAAGTGATTCACTACCTATAATTCGGCTGCAAATATGATCTGGGTCCTCATTATTCATTATAGCCTGAAAGTTAGAAGCAGTAATTAAACCTTTCCTCATAGTGAACCATAAGTTGTTGCTACTCTGGCCCTGAGTTGCTCTTGATATCAGCTTAACATCATCTGAACTGAATGATAGGCTAGCCATAAATTTATCAACTATGTCCTCTTCATTATCAATTAAACATACATACTTATCTTTAAAATACTTAGCCTTAGTAGGAATTGTTAAGTCCTGTATTGCCTCTGAATAGTCCATCTTTGCCACATCTACTGGTTCATGGGGTAGAAATTCTAGTGCTCTAGCCTCTGGATTTATCTATTCAAAAACCAAGTTGAATTATAAACAAAAGTATTAATTATATGTTTTTCAAGAAAAAATATCAATTTTGAATTTAAGAATTTGAAGAAAAATATTAACTGTATATATATGGACAATGGAAAAAGATATTAAGTATATTTTTTTAATTATGTGAATTTGGCATTTTAATGACTTCAATATTTGTGTTCACTATATGATGCATTTTCTTAAAAGTAAATTGTGACAATTTGAAAAAGAAAATTAAGTATGAAAAAATTACACAATGTTTTAATAAGGTTTTTTTTCAGGGTTGGTATTTGTTGATATATTTTTGTTTTTGTTTACAATTTTTACTTTTACCTTTACTGGCTTTGTGGTGTTTTGTTAAAGCCAGGAGCAGAACTTATTTTTTTATATATGAACTCAGTAACTTTCTTAAAAAACATTTATATTAGTTTTGAAATTAATGAATTGATTGCAAAATCCTATTAATGATTATATACTTGAACAAAATTCAAAGCATAAATTTCACAAGGTAAATTGTCACCCTTTTCTGTAGTATTTTTTTTTTAAATAAGAATTAATGTTGTTTAAATTCATAAATTAAAAAGGTGACACTTGGTGCATATATATAATATATATGCTGCAGACTGAAGTGCAAAAATTTAAAATAATAATTGATATTGCATTGAACATTTAAGAAAGAACACTAATGCCATAATAAATAAAGCTTTCATTGTTAACAAAAAAAAAATTATAATAGGAGTAATATTTAAGTATTAAAGTATGGTTTATTGTTTAAAAAAGGTCTTGCACAAAAGTAATTATTTTGATATTTTTTTTGCTTTTTATATTTTTGAAAATGTAATTGTTACTGTCCAATTTTATCAATCCTTAAACTTTTCAAGAATGGTTGATGTATGTTATAACTATGCACCAAGTGTAAGCACCTTGATACCTATTTTCAATGGACACGAGTTCTGCTCAAGACTTCATTTTGAGGTTTTAAAATTACATAGGAAAAAGATATCTGTACAATATGATTTCAAACCTCAAGAGGAGTCGCTAGAGGGCGCTGTACTTGAAGTATAGTGTATCCACCAATAAAACCGGTGGGCGTGTTGTTAAATTATTTAAGAAATAACTGTTTTGTATTTGAAGCTTTCAGGACGTCCATCGGTAGTTTTACTGTAGCAAATTTAGTTTACCTGGCGATGCATAGCAGAGACAGGTAAACGGGTATTTGAGACAGTAAAAGTACCTATGGATGCCGCAAAGCTTCAATTACAATACAGTTTTCTCTACTCTAAGGCAAAACAAGTTCATAATTAAATTTCAATGCATTAGAATTGTTGTTATACCTGTGCTAATTTACTTGCAAACTGTTTTATCTTCTCGTCTTCTGCAGCTCTGTCAACCATCTGTCTAGGATCAAAACTGGAAACCACATGGTCTGCTGATGATACACATGCTTCCATCCTCCTAATTTGGAATATTAAACATTTAAATGTATTTATTGGACAGGCATTAAATATTGGCATTGTATGTGCCCGGTATTTAGGATTTCCAAGTTTTTCAGTAGCAACAAGAAACTTCCAGAAGCGACAAGATGAATATTTAATGAGGAGTCTATTTTCAGAGAAGAAAAATGAAAACAAAGTTCTTAATTATTATTGTTATTAAAATAACAATTCCTAATAAATATAATAAAAAAAATGCATTAAAATGGTTATTTTTAGATTAGAGGCCAGTCTGGATCCTTGTGTAACATATATATTTATTACATTGGTTGCAATGAATTACATTGATTTCTCAGTTAAATAAAACCGAAAAATTTCACATGTGAAATAACAGTTGTTATTATTTCACTCTCTGACGTCATACAACAATAGGCGATGAACACAAATTGTGAATGCGTAGAAAAATGTTTTGCATTAATTTCTGTAAAAAAATGCCATTTGCCAATGTAATGAAAAGAATAACTAATTAAAGACATCAAATATAAAAAAATATTCAACTCGTTGTGCGCATTCATGAATTAATGTGTTGTTCGGTCACTTGTTGAATATTTTTCTCCATTTGAATTCTTTGGTTAGTTATTCTATAAATACATGTATATACATACTAATACTGTAATATATGAGTGAAATCTAGAATATTTTTTTATTAATGTTTGAATTTTACCAGTGCTAAAGATGAACATGATTAAGTTAAAAACCTTGGTTTGATAATTTTCATTCGTTCCACTTCTACTGGCTCATCGTGTTCCCTCTTTCGTTTCTTCCACTGGCAAGGACCATCAGTAACAGACTTCTTCTCAAATGCCTCCAACTCATATAAGCATGCTGCAACATGACGACAAGCTCCATCAGCACTGCAATTAAATTGTATTAAAGAAAGTTAGCACATGCATACATATATTATAATCATTATAGATTTTTTAATGTTAACTAAACATTGGCATTTTTTATTGAAAGTCATCAAATTACATCAGCAGAATTTTTAAATTCCAACTGCCTAATACAAGACACAGAAGCTTGAAAACCAACCTTGAGTTTTGACTTTAAATCCACCTGTACTTAAGGCTGTTATACAGATGTTCTTACAAAATAGTTTAACCCCACCACTTGGTTTCTGTGCATGTCCCAAGTCAGGAATATTTAATAAAATGGTCATTGTTTGTTGAAATATTTCATATTTGGTTTTCCTTCATTTTTTTTTTAAATAAATCAGACCATGAGCTGTATTCTATGGATTGTTTTACATTTGTCATTTCAAAAAATTTATAGCTGACTTCCCTTAGTTTTTTTCTATATGTTGAAGATTGTATCTATAGTAAGATGATGATTTTGCTATCAATTTGTCACTTGTGGAGAGTTTTATCAATGGCAATCATACCACATCTTCTTATTTTCATATAACAATAGAAAATACAGTGGGTCAAGAATTTGACAAATATAATAATTTTATATTTACCCTCCTGGACATTCACAGTAAGCTGCTTTAACATCACCTAGAGTCTTGTCTACAACAAACCAGCACTGGTAGGTCATCTTCCCAGTCAACGTCTTTGTCCTCTGTGTTGGTCTCACCTTTCCAATAAAAACACAAACTGAGCTGTTAACCTTAAGATAGTTGACTTTCAGTTCCTGGACATGTCCATCATAAAACAAGCGGTAGTCCTCTGCACTCTTATAAGCTTTCAACTTCCTCTTATCATAATCTGAACGTTGCAACAACAAATAATTGAAGATGTCGTACAAGGAAAAGTCAGGTATACCAGAAAAATCTTCATCATATCTGAAAAAAATAAAAGTTTAACAAATCAACACTACATAATGCATTGCTGGTAAGAAATTAATGGATTTTTCAAGTAAAACAAGAATATGTCCTAAGTACACGGATGCCCCACTCGCACTATCATTTTCCATGTTCAATGGACCATGAAATGGGGTAAAAAATCTAAATTTGCCATTAAAATTAGAAAATCATACCAAATAGGGAACATGTGTACTAAGTTTAACCTGAAACTCCCACTTTCATTTTCTTTGTTCAGTGGACCGTGAAATTTGTTTATCCGTACATTTTTGTTCCATGAGTTGAGTTTTTTGGCAAAGTGTCTCAACCCCCCCCCTTTTCTTTTATTTATAAATCATTTTTATCCATACTGTCTTTAATGCCTTTTTTTAAATTTCACCATTGTCTTGTCAAATGGGATCTCCCTTTATAGTATTGTTTCAGATTGACAGGAATAATCATATTTTTAAAAAGGTGCCATAATATGAGTTTTAGAAATAATTTCATTAATAGGCAGCAACCATTTCATTTTCGGGAGAGGGGGGGGGGGGGGGGGGGGCTATGGTTTTTTTTTTCATCTTCGGCCAAAGACAATTAATTTTTTTGGCAACAAGGCGAAAACAATTTTTTTCTTTCAATTTTAGCATTACATAAAGTGGCAGTTGAGGGTGAAACACACAATTTTTTTTCTCAGGGTCAAAAACAATTTTTTTTTCTCCATAGACTGGAAACAAACTTTTTTTTCCAAAAAAATCCATAGCCTCCCCCCGAAAATCATATGGTTGCTGCCTTACTGCTAGATAGAAAAATATATTTTAGTAATTTGCTTCAGACACAAAGAAAAAGAAGCATGACCCTCATTTTGACTCCTTTTACTTTAGGAATCCCATTACTTGAGGGTTATGGTTTGATTATGGTCAGGGTTAAAACTGTAGGTTTTCAAGTTAATGGACTAACATGCAATATGTACAGTTGGGTACTATTAATGTAAGAGTGAGGGTTTTAAGATTGGAGTAGAAGACTGGTGAGCACTATGCTGTATATGGTTGGGGTATGGCCTAGTCCAAATAATTGTGACTTCTGGCAACGCTTTTTTAATGTTTTTCTTGGACAGTCAAAAAAAAAAATTAGAACAGCCTTACCAGACATCATAATAATTTGGACTGCCAAAAAAAAAATTAAAATAGCTTTGCCAGATGTCATTATTATTTGGACTAGGGTATGACCCTACATATGAAAGTATTGTGTAAGTTAACATATTTTCAGGTACTTTTAAATTGTGAGAAGGATTGGATCTAAGTTCAAATGGTTAGATTCTAGGGAATACAGTGTTTACTTCAGGTCATGCCTTTATGGGTTAGGCAAATTTAAAAAATACAGTAAGGTTTAGGGTTCATTTATGGTTTGTATTGTTAGCATATTATATGATTTTCTAGTTTAAAGTAAGGTTTAATATTTAGGGATACTGTCAGGGTAGGAATATGGGTTAGTTGGGTACATTTTTATATAGGTTGGGGGCTCTTCAATTAAAAGAAAGCCGAAAATATTATTTTCTGACTTATTTTGTCAGTATAACTCATTCAAACGATAAAGGATATAATAAAAAATCTTAGTCAGGTAAAGGTACGAATTTTGGTTAATTTTAGGGCAAGTGTATTAAGGACATACATATTCTACGTTGATAGCCCCTCGTTGGGATCCCCTAGTAAGAAAAGGTGAAAAAGCCGGTTTAAAGAAGTATGCAGAGGGGCGTAAAAGTCATAGAAATGAATGAAAAATTATCTAAATTACCCTCCTATGGTAAACGGGCCAGAAAAACTACAACCGGCTCTTCTCAGGCGATCTTGTATGGTAGAGTCTACGTCGTCTGCTAGAAAATTGGGGTCATACGGAATGTTCAATTTTTCCACCGCCTCAGCTAAACTGGCCAAATCTTTCTGTTTGTAACCATTTGCCACTATACCTCTATCTCTCAAATACAACTGAATCTTTGGAATTGTCAAAGATTTAAATGATAACATCGTTATAGTAGTATTATAGCAGAATGAAACAAGTTGTGTTGGGCAATCGCTATGGTAAACAAGCAAAAACTGTGACGTCTTTTGCCCCACCTATTTCCGGTCGATATATTTTGCAGATTTGAAAGCGAAACGCCATTTAATGTGCAAGTGGTCTATTTCTCGCTGCATTAAAGACCTTTTGGTGAGCTTCTGCTGTTGGCTGTTCTATGGTCGTGTTGTCTCTTTGACAGATTCCCAGTTTCCATTCTCAATTTTATTAGGTCCATTTGTAATAAATAGTAATAATAGAAATAATACATTATGAAAAGTTGAAACTTTATTTTTCTGAAGACGTTCCAGCTTGGACTGTAAATATCAAGAACTGCAGACTTATAATGATTCTTGGGGAATGTCCAGTGACCTTGTGTTGTCAGTGAAGTAATAACAAAAGTAATTAAAAAAAATTATTTAGGAAATAAACACAACTAGTTGCAGTATAAAATTGCAAGTTTGAATGGTCTACGATATCTTATAACATGCTCCCTTTAGCGAATGTACCCTATTTCTGCAATTGATGTAAATTCAGAGTCACCAATTTAATAGCGTTTGAAAGACATATTGCCACTTTTCGTCTACACGTTTTGTGAGAAACCGAAAATTAACAGACTCAAGACTAACTATATATATCAGGGGAATCTTACAATGTAATTAAGAGAAACCGAAACTGGGACTTGACCTTTAGGAATCAAAAATATATATACCCTGAACCAACAATTGTTCCAGTTCTATTAGAAGTTAATGAAGAATATACTGTTTACAACGAAACTGTAATAGAATCTACAGCATCTCAATCAATGATAACCATGAGAACACCGAGAAATTAAAGATAAAGCACAAAAGAGTAATGAACAACTTATTAGATAATACGGTAAGACTAGAAGAGAAGTTTTCAGCTAAAGACCAGGACACTGAATTAAAAAGACAAGTAAAAAGTAATTAACCTTTCATCCAAGGGTTCAACGAAATGTGGGAGGATCAGGTTAGAGAAAAGAAGGAACTGAGAGATAGGACGAGAGGCTTGGAGGAGGGGAAAGGTAGCTAAAGAAAATAAAGAGACTTAGTTCGCCACCATCCAAGAAAATGAAAAGTTTGGTCAAGACTCTGAAATTATATTGTAAGATGATAAAACTGTTGTTTACTTTTTGTATTGTAATTACTTTTAGGTATTTCAGGTGTTTTGAGTTGTATTTTAAGTTAAAATAACTTTTCTTTCGAGGAATGAAAAGCAGTGTTTTGTAATGTTGAATTTTTAATAATAAGTTTTGTGTACATCAAAAAGAGGTCAAGCCCTCGGTTGTTCATAAAAAGTATTTTTTCTTAAAATTGTGAACTATGTCAAGTGCACGACGGTTTGTCGATATTTTCAACACCGTAATGTCAACATAATAGTGTCGTTATTGTGTTGATATTGTATATGTAGATTCTGTACATTTCTCTTTACATCGTTCACATCGTGATGTTGACAGTTTTGTGTTTATATTGTATATTTAGAGTCTATTCCTTTATGTATACATCGTTCACATTGTATATTGCAAATATTAAAAATATCATGTCAACAATGTGTCTATATCATGTATAGTGTATATCCACTCTATTACGTTCTGTTTACATCGTGATGCGTAAAGCGTATCCTTATAATGATGAACTCTTAGGCAGTGAATGGATGGACTCGTCAAATACAACTGCATTTCTTGACAGACGACGCTTGAGTGAAGCTTGGTATAAACAGAAAATCATTGATTTAGAACTGTTGACCGAGTATAAAATTGTTGACAACATTGAGTTTATATAATTAGATGAAATAGAAGAATTCACGTAGAAAAAGTATGGAAGGACTTTTCCAAGATGTTTTCATCATCTGTCCATACTGATAACTGTAAACATACAGGTTTGTAGTTTAAAAGAAACTCAATTTATATCAAAATTATATAATTATTATACTCATATCATATGTCAACCATATTGTTTTCAGTTCTTAAAACAAACTATGAAAATAATAAATATTACAAGAATAGATGAACACTTATGTAAACACACTTGTTCAGTTCAATGAAAAATATTTAGGAAAACATTTTTTTATATTTTTCGAATGTAGTAAAGCTATTTTTATAGATGGTTATATGAAAGATACTAGATCAGTATGTGCAGCAAGAAGAGTACGATATGTAGAATCTGAAGAGCTAGGAACAGTTAAAATGGGTTGTTGGAAAATTCCATGCAAAGGTTCAATGTCTTGTCCGGACCACAAAAGTTTACACATGCACGACCATAAAGTTGCGGTTATTTGATAAATAATATATTTATCTTTTGAAAAATACAAACTCTTTAGAAAAATAAATGAGATATAGTTTTGCTCCATTTTCATTACTGTATACCTTTATATTTTATATTATTTTTTTCTGTTGATTAAATGTGTTTTTCTTCATCAATGTAAAACCAGTATTAAATTAGTTCAACAATGTAAAACTAATGAAAAAAAATTGTACCAGCTTTGTAAAAAAACACAGTTTAAAAATAGGGTGATACTGTTCATTGTACTTTGTTCTTACTCTTCTTTGTTGTAATATGTGTGTTTGTTACGTTTCCATATTAATTTAGAATAACATTATTGGAATATTGGAATAGTTGTGTATTCGTTAACTCAAGTGTATATGTTCTTTCTTTGGTTTGCAACGGAATTAGTATATTCCCTTGACCTGTTGGCATATGATGATGCTTGTCATTTAAAGAAATTCATCATAAATCCAATTAGAGTAAATAAAAGCCAGTAGTCGCAATTTCTAACAGCATTGAGAATAGTTGTGTACAAAATGCATTTTGCAAACCATGTAGAAAAATTGTGTCGACGTAAAGTCAATCCCTACACAGATGAACAATTCTGAAACCTCAACACAGAAGCATGTGAACACACATTACAATTTGTTGCAAAATATAAATATGAAACTAAATATGTCAAATGTAAAATATGATTTGTTAATATTAAAGCTTTCTGGAATGTTTAATAGGGACCGACTTGTAAGAAATAGATAAAAATCAAAGTGATGTTAGTCCTGTAACTTATTTAAGGTCAAGTGACAGTAAATGACAGTAAATGAACGCCGTCTAGCGGATTCCGGCTCGTAGAGTGGTAGAGCTTGGGTATTTTGACGACCCGTTAAATCAGTGTAAAAACTGTTGCTCACCACTATTTCTACATAATTGTGATGACGAAAAACAATGTGGTCTCGGAAGTATTTCATATGTAGTATGTCATTATGCCGTGGGAGGTGACCAATCCTTACAGCAACTGGTAGAACATTTCTCGCTCACCAATGATAAATTTGCACCCACCACATTCCTTCTCACAATCTGTCCGACAATTGATTTCTTTGAATAAGAGACTTGACTTCTTTCACTATACCGGCGTCAGTTTTAATCCAAAGGGATGATGCGAAAAATGGCGAAATCTGGACTGAAACAGCGTCATCTTATATTGGCAAATGAACGCGAAGGGACCGATGGTGTTGCCAATCTCTTATCGGACCCCCCCCCCCCCCCCCCCCCGGAAAACCCAGTCACAAAAGACAGAAAAAAATATAGCTTCAGTTACATGTTTTTTTTCGATTTAAGACATAAGAATTTCTATTTTGATGTTGTTATCGTACTTTTGTGATTCTGTACTTGCAAAGTATTTTCGTCTGATACAGTAATTTTTTTTAAACATGTATACTGATAATGAACATGTCATATTTTTTTTTACAACTAACGGTTTCATTTTAAATACTTTTTCATAAAAGAGGGTCTGATTTGGGTTTACGGAACAAAGAAAAAAGGCAAAACTTGCAGAACAATAAGCAAAAAATAAATAACAGAGGATTATGGGGTACTTAAATATAAGGAATATTGGTAATACACAATTAAAATGTACAAATGACGGACCCTTAGGATATAAAGAACATATCGATACAAAACATATAATAATCATGCATAATCCACACCAAGACGTTGGAAATTCATAACATGTAATTGGTAAGACAAAGAAGAAGAAAATATTATTGATGAAAAAAATGGAGTGATTCGTGTAATTTATACAGGAAACCGAAAAATGTAGAAGAAAAACAAGGAGTTTCCCTACATATTTATGTGATTTAGTATCTTCCCGGACCATTTTAATAAAAATGGATTTTTTTCGAAAACGGTGACATACTTTTAAAAAAAAATTTCGGATGTATATTTTCAATACCTAACTGAGATCAAAATTATAAAAAATTCTATGGACTGGTCATTTAGAGACGTGTATTGTCGAAATGCGCATCTGGTGCAGAAAAATTGGTAACGTTAATGTTATTACTACCACTGGGTCGATGCCTCTGCTGGTGGACTGTTAGTCCCCGAGGGTATCACCAGCCCAGTAGCCAGTACTCCGGTACTGGCATGAAAATACGGATTTTTTTGTGTTATTAAATTTGCTGTTACAAAATATTATTTTTTTTTATAAATTAAGGAATGAATCTCCCTCATGCAAAGCTCTGATTCCTTTCACGGATTTGGCTATACTTTTTGGAACTTTTAGCTTATAGCTCTTCATCTTTTATATAAGCTTTGGATTTTACATATTTTGGCCACGAGCATCACTGAAGAGACGTGTATTGTCGAAATGCGCATCTGGTGCAGAAAAATTGGTACCGTTTATGTTATTACTACCACTGAGTCGATGCCTCTGCTGGTGGACTGTTAGTCCCGAGAGTATCACCAGCCCAGTAGCCAGTACTCCGGTACTGGCATGAAAATACGGATTTTTTTTGTGTTATTTAATTTGCTGTTACAAAATATTTTTTTTTTTTTTGTAAATTAAGGAATGTATCAACACTGGACACTTTAAATTTGCAAAACACTCATTTGCAAATCCGCCGCCGCCTCAAATAAGAGCTACAGTGTCATGTATATAACCAAAATGTGCGGAATTACATGGGATTCAATAATTTCATTTGTTTTCTACTGTTACCATTATATTTATTTTGCTGTTTGATTTATAAAAACATGGGATTTTCAATATCCCATGGGACAGGGCAAAATCCCATGGGATTTTTTTTGGTCCCATGGGATAATTTTAGTCCCATGGGACAAAATAAAATCCTATGGGATTCAAATTATAAATATATAGATATAAATATACAGTAATGTGTATGTTACAATGTATTCTATTTGGTAGTAAATTGTTATAAGATGAATCTTTTTAATTGAATATCTTTTTTCTTTGGAAATGTTAATACAACATATTGTTCTATAACTGTTCAAAACTTAACTTTTAAACAATAAAGTAGATAATGTAAGTATCAATATATGTTTATTTATGAATTATAGAATACTTTGAAACACTATTATTTACCATTTGAAATCAATGAAAAACTCTAATATAAGGCTGAACATACTAGTACTGTTAATTCAGAAATTATTGCGTGCATTTATTATTGGATTTTTGTCATTTAAGACTAAAATGAGATTTTAATTTTTTACGATTTTGAGATCAGTTTAATTCATATAAAATATTTCTAAATGGGAGTTTAAATTATTGCTTTTACAACTGTGCTGCAATTTTTGCAAATATAAACCCTCACAATAATTCTTGAATTTACAGTAGCTATTTAAGTAAATCTATTTTTTTCACAATATCTCTCCACACAAACATTAATAATTTCTTATCATCCAGCATTGTGTGATTTTATAGTCCACTTTTTGGTCATTCAGCACAGAACATTGATATTATTGTGGTTACAATATCTTTTGGTATTTTAAAGATCTTCAAATCATTGACTGAGTGATGAAAATAATAGCTGATCCAACTTTTGTCTTTGAATTTATTCTGGTCTTGTTTCCATGTTTTCTCCATTTATTCTAGGTGATGAATTTCAATCCTTCTGAAAAAAACCAATAAAATCTGAAGTATTATATAAAATTTTTTG
The DNA here is from genome assembly GCA_019925275.1 of Mytilus edulis. Classification (NCBI taxonomy): domain Eukaryota; kingdom Metazoa; phylum Mollusca; class Bivalvia; order Mytilida; family Mytilidae; genus Mytilus; species Mytilus edulis. The sequence goes on from CM034362.1 coordinate 66,841,428, forward strand.
CATACATGTAGCAATAATATGATTTTTAATAAAAATAGCTATGCGGTATGGATTTTACTGATTGTTAAAGGTTGTCCAGTGTCATCAGTTGCTAACCTCTTACATCCTTTGGTCTCTGATGGAGAGTTGTCAAATTAGCAATATACCACATCTTCTAATACTACCTGTATATAACAATCAATTAATTTATTCTTCTTTAAAATATTTGGGTATTTTCCCAAGTTATATATCATATATATATAAAGATCAATGTTAAAACTTTAGGCAATTATAATAACATATTCCATTATTCACTAGAATTTTCAATATATTATACAAAATGCAGACAACAGAAACAATATGTCTTTAAGCTTTTGAAGTTCTGACAGAGTTCAATTTGTGTTTAATTTCAATGTAAAACTACCTTAAAATCTTCGGACATATTGGAAATTATAACATTGATACAAAAAAATATATTGTTTTATACTTATTTTTGTGTTGTTGGCTTGCTGTCTCATTTTAAAGTTATACATACATCAATAATCTTCTTCTTTATTAAAAGTAAATATGGGATATTAATTTTATAATCTGAAAACATTATATTTCTATCGAATAACTTATTACCAAGTTCACAAACACCAACGTGTTTGTTAGATACTAGTTTTAAGACATGTATAAATGTTCCAGACCATATAAGTATTTGGATCGTACGTTTACGGTCCGAAACATATAAGTATACTCTTACAGTCCGACCATATGCATACAATCAGACCATTTGAGTATACCCGGTACTTGTACTGTCTAATTCCAGAGCTCAACCAAACATGTATTTTTATTTCTACTGCAATTAAACTTTTTGTATTAATCTATTAAAGATTTCAGTTATGTTGATCTGTAATGTATATTTGTTTCTAATAAACTTGACCAACTTCTTAAAATTGGGCAGACTGTACGCGTAGTCTTAATACTCATATGTTCTGGAACATAAACATGATTAACAAGCATTCGACAGGATGTCATGCTAAAATCCCTTAATATTAGTACTAAAAACTTACCAAAAACAAGATGTTTTACATTTATTCTTCAGAAGCAGGAAAATTGAAAAGTTTTTTTTTCTTTCTCTGCTGTCCATGGTATAAACTTTAAATTCATTCATGCAAAATATGAAAATCTGCAAAAGTAGGACCTTGAACCTCAGCTTATCCACATTTTGACTTTTGAGCTGCATATTTTTTTTTCTTTTCATTTTGCTGACAATCTACATGATCTAAACATAAAAAAATGATAAAAACATAATTCTAGATTAACTTTGTGTTTTTATTTTTGTTGATACAAACAATTTTTCCCAGCTTAAAAAGAAAACATCATCACAAAAAAGGAGGTCATACTAACCTCCGAAATATTTAAACAAACCAAAATTATTACTTGATTAAGATCTTGTCTTAAATTAATAGCATTGATACTCTTATTTTTGAAGACCATATATGTCTTTTGCATACTTATATTCCTTTGTATGCATATTTAGATTAATTCCGAGGACTTAAATGTTAAATTAGCATGATTAATTTTACAGTTTCTCAGCTCCATGTGTACAATATGAGAGTATCTTGCAATACTGTATATTCTGATATTCAGAACATATTGTGAGGTTTTTATAAATGCAAATGAGAGCTGTATATCATTCTCATTTCTGAGACATATTTATGAGCTGAAGACCAGTGCCAAAATTTCCTCACTGCATTGAAGACCCATAGGTGACCTTCGGCCGTTGTCTGCTCTTTGGTTGTGTTGTTGTCTCTTTGACAAATTCCCAGTTTCTACTTCCCATTTTATAACATGTATGCAGATTTTTCGTAACTTACAATAATCAATCACGCAATTCTGTCCATTATTTATTTGTTATTGAAAATAAGCAAAAATAAATGCACACAAAATTTAACATTGTTAATAAAGGCTTTTTTTTAAATTCAAAACAGTTGCCTACACCGTTAATTTCCTTGTTTGATTTATTTCATATTTTTAAAGCTTTAATAGCTAGCTAGATGGTATGCCTGGATGGATCCAGCCATTTTATAAAGGGGGTTCCCTGTTCCCAACCCAGGATTTAGGAGGGGTGGTTCCAACTATATGTTCCCATTCAAATGCATTGATTGTCCAAAAAAAAAGGGGGGGTTCCAAGTTGAACTTCCAATCCCTAGAATCCTCCCCCTGTGATCCGGAATTTTTTTCACTTAACCACTGGGGATCTCAACCATTCAAAAGTTTTTCAAACATGTGAGGGTGGGGGTGACCCCCAATGGACTCTCCCTATATTTCATTTGATGTGTTTAATTGTTCAATACAAGAATATATATGGTTTAGGGGTGGGGATCTTGACCGTTTACAAGATAATAGCACATTTTCAAATTGAACGGGATGGGTGACCCCCAGGAACTTCCATTTAATTTTAATTGATTTGTTTTATCATCCCATTTAAGAATATATATGGTTTAGGGGTGGGGATCTGGACCGTTTAAAAGATAATAGCACATTCTCAAATTGAACGGGAATGGGTGACCCCAAGGGACTAACCTTTAATTTTAATTGATTTGTTTTATAGTCCCATTCAATAATATATATGGTTTAGGGGTTGGGATCTAAACCGTTTACAAGATAATAGCACATTCTCAAATTGAACGGGGTGGGGTGACCCCCAGGGACTTCCCTTTAATTTTAATTGATTCGTTTTATTGTCCCATTCAAGAATATATATGGTTTAGGGGTTGGGATCTAAACCGTTTACAAGATAATAGCATATTCTCAAATTGAAGGGGGTGAGGATTACCCCAAGGGACTCACCCTCCCTTCTTTCTTCCCCAAAAATACCTGATCACCACCCCCCCTTTTCCTCATTTCAATCACCCTGATATGATCTGATATAAATTTTAATAGTTTTATCACTTACAATAGGAATTGGTTTATATTCCCCAATTAATTCTAGTCGGTCAAATATATGAATAAATTGATTTAACCTTTATACCATTAATATCAACATATTTCATTTTTCATAAAGAAGGACAAAAGTTTTCTATGGGTAGAAATTGATAGTTGGGAAGCTTTCAAAATCATGCATGCCGGTGGCTGTGTTCAAAGTGCTGTTTTTTTTTTATCACCCTCGTTGTTTGCGGACTAACGATTTAGGCCTGTGAAGGATAATAGTGTGCGTGCATTAATTTTCTATACCTTCTTAATTAATATTTTCATATACTGACGGCAAGTGTTGTAATGAATCAGTGTCTTATTTGAGACCAAAGTGCTATTTACATGTGCGATCGAAAATGCAGGGGAAGGAAACTTGTCAATTGTGTTTATTTTTAATCCAAAATAAAATAAGCCGCCGTAAAATTAACCTTGGGTAAATTCCTCAAATTGATGACAGAGGCTTCTTTTTTTTAAGCTATATTTTTTATGACTTACACGTTTTACCATTATTCTTTTTCTTTCACTATTCTTTGTTCCTTTTTTTCTTTGCCCGTTATTCTCTATTCTGTTAATTCACATCCACCAAACCCTTTTATGTGGACTTTCGGTGGTTTATTTTTTTAGTTCTGTGATAAGTCAATATTTCATGCAGGTTCGTGAAATAATGGTTTTATGCATATAAGCCAAGATTGTGCGTGGAATTTTAATAAACAATTCAACACGTTATGTGAATTTGATTAAAATCGATGAACCTGAATTTGACAGCTAGTAGTGACCCTTTTACAGGTAAAATTCAATTAACAAATTCTGACCTACTGGCATTCAACACAAATTACCTACTTGCTGTATATTGATAACTGTGATTGTATGTCAATACCTCAACATCGTGAATACGCCATGTGAGGTGTTGGTTATGTGTGCTACGGGGTCACTGGTGGCGCCTTCAAAACAGAAAAAAAAAATCAAGTAAAAAAGTGTGGAATTTTGTTGTTGAAAATTTTAGTTGTAAATTCCTGAAAAATGTACTTAATTCCGTTCAACTGCTAACATGTTATACGAAAATAGGATAAAAAAAGCAATGGGTATAAAAAAAACTGAAGAAGTGGGGGTGGGGGGGGGGGGGGGGGGGGGGGGGGGTAATACGTTCACATACTTCTAAAAAGATTTGCATATGAAAGCTGTCTAAAGATAATTTTAAATTATTTCAGGAGTTTTGAAAAAAGAATATATATATACAGTTTAATTTTCGACGTCTATACTGTTCCAAAAAGGTGATTCTTTTTAAAGGTTTGGTACTTCAGTTTCGACTCAAAATTTCTTTTTGAATTGTTAGATGGCAAACTATTTAGGATAAGATTGTATCTGTTCTTTAAGTTATTATGGTGATATTGGCCGGTACGTCTAAACACCACCTAGGCCGCCTTGGTGCACTAAGCTCCAGGAAGTGCACTAAGCCCATGATGGACCAGTCAAATAAGCACCAAGGTCATTCAGTACGATACAGATTTGAATATAAGAGCATATATTTAAATTTTGGTGTAAATATATTCAGAAATAAAAGGGTTATTAACATTTTATATTGCACGCGCCGATTTTGTGTAATGTGTCCAGTTGTCACATTGTTGATTGAATCCAATGAAACTTGACGAACTTGTAAATACTGCACTAAGGATATGAAGCAAAGGTTAAATATGATCACCTTGTTAATTGATCCAATCAATTCTGATGGATTATCTTTTAACTAGTAAATTATATTCTTTGTTCTTAATTAGTAATGATAAAAGGGGCTGTTGATCTTTTCTTTGATGCTTTGTTGGAAAAAAAATATTTGGAAAAAGTGTTTGTTTGCGCTTTTGGAAATAAAAGATTTGCGGAAATAAAATAGTAAAAACAATAGAAATTGGCTTTTACTCAAAGCGGAGTATATTGTTGTCTATATCTTTCTTTTTATTCTTTCCCATTTACTGTTTCAATATTTACACGAATAGACACAAATCATAATACAGACTTACTTCAAATAGTTAAAATGTGGCGTCCTTGGGTTCAATGCAACCCATTATCAACAAGTATGACAGACCGCTTGAAATTCTGCAAGAGGTAATTATTATTAAATTTATATTTCATACTAAATAGATAGTTCGTGTATGATTGCAAATGAGACAAATATCCACCACTGTCCAGAGATCATAGTGGAACGGCGAAGATAAAAGCAAATAAAGGTCGCGCAATACAATCCTTAAAAGATGAGAAAACGCATACCGTTTAGTCAACTTAATTTTTCAGATTTAGCCAAAAAGTTTAAATCAAAATCAAATAGTAGAAGAATTTTTTTTTACATGCTGTTATGTTTTTACAGAACTGAAATAATTTAGGTTATGTAGTTATATGGTTTTACAGAACGGAAATGTGTCGTACAAAACCAAGATATTAAATCTTTGATGTGTATCTATATAGACAAATCATGACTTATATTTGCTTGTGACTCTTTATTATTTTTATTTATTTATTTATTGATAATGTCATCCTTACTTACTTACTTACATATGTTTATAAACTATATATTTTATATCTGCATGTTGATAGTTATCAAAATGAAATATTAATAAATGAATTTATGATAATAGTCGTTTATTGTGCACTTTCGAATTACAACGAACAAAATAACGTATTAAAAAATACACACACAAAAAAAGAAAGAAATGCAAAGTTTTGTTTTAAATCCTACAAAAACAAAATACACGCAATAACACGACAAACAAAAAGGTGTAATTATATATAAGCCGTGTATAATTGTTGTTTCTTTATTTCTTGATGGATCAGTGATTTTATTACCTGGTTAATTACTGGCACGCGCCGTCGGACAAAACCTTTGATGGCAGAAAAAAATCAAATAACGACTTAACTACAATTTTTAATGACTAAAAAATTCAGATACATTATCTTCATGAAAAACTACGTCCGATGGTATGTTTTTTTCATTCATAGCACCACCCCATCATGGGCTTAGTGCACCAAGGCGGCCTAGGTGGTGTTTAGACGAGATTCATTATATTATAGCAAGGGCTTGTACAAATCCTTGATTAAAGAATTTCAGCAATATAAATAGACGAAAGTAGACAAACAATTATTAAGATCTCCAAGCGGGCCAAATTGTACATCGAAAAAGATCTATATTTCTAAACGTTTTTAAATGATATAACTTGAATAGAAAATTTCCCAACTATGTGAAGATTTTTTATATTTCTAAACGCCTTCAATTATTACATACCAAAGAAAAATTTATTTAGCATATTCATATAATTTTATATTTTTTTCCAAGAAAACTTTTTTTTGTAAAGTTTACTTCCATGTGTTTATAACCATCAACAGAGACACATTCTCTGCCATCACCAATCAGTCCTAATCATTAAAGATCAATTGACAAAATTCAAATGATGATTGGTATTGAATATGATCATCGGTCATCCGTGACGTATTCTAAAATCCCAAAATAACGGCGCATGTCGATAGATAGATAGATTGTTTATTAATTATCGTCTCGCCATTTAAATTTCACCAAGGGGTTGAAGCAATGAAGGACTTTATAAAACCAAGGATGTGTATAGTTACTATACAAATCCTTGATAAAACTATGTACATGTACTTATTAATATTTCTATAACAAATTACAAAAACGTTTAGTGTAAAAATCATCGATTTATAAATGTCTCTTTTTGCCTAAAATATATTTGCAGGTTTTGGCATTTTTGTAAATAACATTAATGTTTTGGCATCCCAATGCAAAACACAGGTGACAGCCGATTCAAACTTAAATAACTTCTTTAAAGTTGGTTTTATTTTATCAGAGACATATAATACATGTAATATATGTCTCAATACATGTATTTATGTCTCAAATTTTATCAAAACAAAAATGACAAGATTATGAAATAAGTTATGAATCGAATGAATACCCTCAACACTAAAATACATGTCCTAAGTGACTTTTAATGTCTTGCGTGCACCGAGGAGATCCTTAACGGTTTTTAGTCGCACCATTATTATATATGCATATATTTGAAGCATTTTGTACATAATAGGTATTTATATGTGTGTATCAGACAAAATGACTTCCCAATTAGAAGAGGCGGATTTAGGTTTTTTTTCCAGCCCCCCCCCCCCCCCCCACACTAATCTTGGAAAATGGGAGATTATATAGGGAATCACTGAAGCATGACTGGCAGGGACCCCCTCTTAGGCAGTCAATAGGTCCCCACTTATGAAAATTTCTGGATCAACCACTGCTTAGTTCTAGTTATCTAAGGTCCTAGTGTGAAATATAACCAATAGGAATTGGTCTTTTTAAACACTTCTACATAGGCCTACATGTCTACGTTTTGTCAAGGGTTGATTCATTACCGACCGTGCAAGGGCTGTATTCGCTAAAAAAACCTTCCATTTGTTGGTTCATGCAATATTGAAATTATGTTTACTCAATGCGCAGTTACTAGTTACTGAAGTTGATATTTGCTACTTTTCTTCTTTATCATGTTTATTTCATATAATTGATTTTTTTTTATTAATTTCTTCGAAAAATTTTTGGTGTTTAAATAGGGAATAGACACAGATACCTAAGCACATTTAACAAAAGAAATTGTGTGTAATGCCATCAATCTGTATTACACGTAGACAGGATGTTCTCTAGAAAACTTTACGTTATACACACCGGAGAGTACACGCACTGTCGTATTAAAAATTACTGTATGTTATAATTACCTGTAATCAGCTTTGCAACAAATCAGTTGACTGACCATGTCATTACAGTTCAAACAGATTTTTATTGTAATAGAAAAATGTAGTTTATTTTATTTCATATGGTTTATTAGTTAATGTATGCGGGTTCTACTTTGTAAACTATTTTACATAGAATTATTGTTTAAATGTTCTATACATTTTTCAAGCGTTGAATATTTCAAATATGTCAAACAAGCATTTTTATAAACTATTCAATTTGTCTGGACAATGAGACTGCAGCAGTTACCAAATTATATAAATGTCTAGTAAAGTTATAAAGAGCATCTTAAAAGTTCGGACAACGGTCAAGCGACGTCTGCAACTTTATTTGTGTATTATACATGTTGTCGATAACTCATAAATCATACATTCTTTTGTTTGTTACTTGCTAGGACATTCAAAACTTAGTATATAAACGTGTCAAGCCGCTATGAAATTAATAGCGAGTTTCTTGATATTCTAGGTGAGTCTCTTGATTTTGAAAATAATTTAAATTTAAAACTATTTTTCTTTTAATTTTATTTTGGAAAAAATAAATAAAGTTTCTAAGTAACTAATATTTTAATTCAGAGGTTTATTTAAACAGTATTCTTTATTGTTATTATTTAATAGGAAATCTGAATTGTTGTACTATTTTATCATTGTTTTAACTTACTTTGACTTCAAAATGTATACTTTGAAATTATATTGTATTTATCTTAATGTTTTCTTTATTAAATTAATAGCGAGTTTCTTGATATTCTAGTTTGGTTTTCTTTCTCGTTGCTGATTCCGGCCTCCTACCGTGAGCCTCCCCTAGATTGTGCCATAGCGCTTTACAATTGTTGGGACACCAAAACACCACAAAACATCAACACAATATAATGGTAGAGGATGTTTAGCAACGAAAAGAAAACCGCGAAACCTGGAAATACCCCTGATAACTATAAACAGCAGGTTCATTACAAACTAGACTCTGCATTTGAAGGCCTTGATATATTTGCAGACCAGCAGGACGATATTATTAGTTTCAAGAAGAGCTATCCAATTAAACACCAAGTTGCCGAGTGTGACAACGATACCACAATCCCGTACGGAGACGACCAGCCTTTTTCGCAGTCTTCGCCTATCAAATCTAATCCTTTTGTTTCATCGTGGACAGGACCGCCAACTCTTCCATCAAGTATCACGCCAGTACGACCATCTATCATACACCGGCCAATAATTCCTTCCACGCTTTCTAAAACACTGATATCTGTTGCAGGAAATTCCCGGTTACAGACGCCACAACATTTTGCTGCGTTATATCCAAGTTTAACTACAACCGCAACTGCCACAACAGCTATCGCTACTGCTGCGTCGAGTGTCTCAACAACCACACAATCAGTTACAACAACAACAACGTCAGGAACAGGAGCAGGACCAGGAGCAACAACAGGACAAACAACATTACCATCAACAAATTTTTCAGGTAGGACAGTCCAACCTCCTACAAACATTTTTAATATGTCTTCAATTTTGAAAATTGAAAAATTTAAAGGTGATAATACTCAAAATGCTGAAACTTGGTTAACTAACTTTAATCAATATTGTAGTTATTATGATTTGTCCAAGAAAAAAAGTGCAGAGTCATTTCCCTTTCATTTGGAAGGTCATGCCAAAATTTGGTATGACACTGTTTCAGATTCAAAGAAACAGCATTTTGATTTTTTGATTGCTGCTTTCAAAGATCGTTTTAAAGATAAACAACATCTTTTGGACATTACCATCTTACAAACACATCAGGGGAGAAATGAGTCTGTACTTGATTTCTTATCTAGGTTGTTAAAATTAGCTACTAACAGAAATATATCGGATGATTATTACTAGCAGTAGCAATGAATGGTTTAAAGGCTGATTTAAAAACTATTGTTATGACAAAAGAACCTAAAAATATTGAAGAATTTAGGCATGCCGCAAATTTGGCAGAAAAAGCTATTGATTCGAATGTAAATTCTGTAAATTCCATGAATCAAACTGTTTTAGATGAAATTCATTCATTAAGGGAACATATCCAATCTATTAATGTGAATAGTACAACTCCAGTTACTAACCAAGAGCAGTCTTATCAACCTTCTGAACAACCTATTTATGTACAACAGCCAGTTTATTATACCCCAAGAGCACCAAACCATGATATGTATTCCTCAAATAGGTACAGGGCACCACAAAATCAACCGCCACGTCCAAATTTCAATAGGATGTATCCTCGCCACTCAAACTATCAAAATTTTCGACAACCGTCTCGTTATCAAAACCAATTTCAAATGTCATCTCGTAGATGTTTGTACTGCAATGGGTTTTCTCATAATAGGGCCCAATGTCCCGCAAACGGTGTAATTTGCCATCTTTGTCATAAAATGGGACACCTTTCTAAAGCTTGTCTATCCTCAAGAAGAATGCAAACACAATAGCAATCCAGGCCTGTTCGAATTTCTACTTTGGGCAGGCATACAAAGTTACACAGTCTTACAAACAAATGTTCAGGTCGTGGAAATTCCAATCAAAAATCAAAACAATTTGTTACAGATATGCATCAATGTCTTATCCCAGTATATTTTGGTGGTATTAAAATTAAAGCACTTCTGGACACTGGTTCAACAATATCTGCGATCAATGAAAAAACACTCTTCAAAACAAAATTTGCAAATAATCGTTTATTACGTTCAGATATTAAACAAATAGTTGGAGCAGGAGGAGCTACTTACCCAGTAAAAGGTCAAATTAAATTAAATTTTGAAATAAACGGCGTAGTCCTTTCTCAAAAATTTTATATTATACCAGCTTTACGACATTCTATGATATTAGGAACAGATTTTTGCAAAGAAAAAAGTGTATGTTTAAACTGGAACACTAATAAATTATCTTTAATAAAAAATTCTGTTACAATCAATGTAATAAGAGTAACACCAGGTTTTGCTTGGGTTTATAGGAAATCATTAATTCCTCCAAATACAATGATGAATGTTTGTGTTAGATTGTCTCACGCGCTGCCGCAGCGAAATTACTTATTAGAACCACTCAAAAATTTAAAGTACAATTTTCTAACAGCTAAATGTTTAATCAGAAATCGTAATAACAAATGTTACCTTCAAATTTTAAATCCCACAAATGAGGTCATTACTTTAAGGTCAGGTTTGATTTTAGCTACTATGAATGATGTGGATACAGGTAATATATTTACTTTAGATAATGACAAAACAGTTAAATCTATGAATTTGGAACAAACTAATTCAGATCAAAAAGATATTCAATTTGATTTATCAAAAGCTGATTTAACAGATCAACAGAAACAAAAATTAAATCTATTTTTAAACCAAAATAGGAATGTCTTTGCAACTAATTTAAAAGAGTTAGGGAAAACTGATGTTTATAAACATAAAATTAATACTGGAAATGCCCCGCCCGTAAAATCTCGTCCATATAGGACATCGCCAGCAGCTAAACAAGAAATTCAAAAACAAGTTGAAGAACTTCTTAAATATGATATAATAGAGCCATCCAAAAGCGAATATAGTTCACCAATCGTCCTTGTTAAAAAGAAAGATAACACCTGGCGGTTATGCATTGACTTTCGTTCACTTAACAAACAATCAATTCTTCAACAACATCCACTGCCTCGTTTAGATGATGTTTTTGACGCTATAGGACAATCAAATGCCAAAATTTATTCACGACTTGATTTGACAATGGCTTATTATCAAATGCCAATGGACGAACACTCAAAGCATAAAACAGCCTTTATTACGCATGATAATTTATATCAATTTAAGAGAATGCCATATGGTTTGAATAATGCTTGTCAAAGTTTTCAGTCTTTAATGACACAAGTTTTGAGAGGTTTAACTTGGAAACATTGTTTGGTGTACGTTGACGATGTTATTATTTGGTCTGAAGATTTTGATTCTCATTTACAACATTTAGATTTGATTTTTCAAAGGTTAAAGCAGGCAAATTTGAAATTAAGACCTAACAAATGTGATTTTGCTAAATCAGAAATTCTTTATTTAGGACACATCATATCTAAAGAAGGTATTAAAGTCGACACCTCCAAAACAAAAGCTGTTGAAACTTTTCCAATTCCAAACAATCAACATGATGTTCGAAGTTTTTTAGGTTTATGTAATTATTATAGAAAATTTGTTAAGAGTTATGCCAAAATTGCATCACCTCTAAATAGACTTCTTACTAAAGATACTCCTTTTAAATGGACAACAGATTGTCAAAATGCTTTTGAAACATTAAAAGAAGCGTTAACATCCACTCCAGTTTTAAATTTTCCAAATTTTAATAAACCGTTTATAGTATCTTGTGATGCTTCGGGTTCCGCAATAGGTTATATTTTATCACAAATTGGTGATGATGAAAAAGAACATGTAATTGGTTATGGTGGCAGAGCTTTAACGCCGACAGAAAAAAATTACACGGTTACAGAACAAGAAATGTTAGCACTTGTCTCAGCGGTAGCATATTTTCACGTGTATCTTGCTACAAACAAATTTACTATTTATACAGACCACAAAGCTTTAACATGGTTACAAACTATTAAACATACCAATTCCAGACTAATAAGGTGGGCGTTAAAACTACAAGAATACAATTTTGACGTTATACATCGTTTGGGTTCGCGAAATCAACACTGTGATGCACTTTCCAGACGCAATTATGAAAAACAAACGGATCAACCCAAGGTATTAACTGAAGTTACATTCATTTATCCAGGAGAAACTTTAGAAAAAATTAGCAACTCTGAAAAAGATATTTCTTTAGAAGACATTTCATCTTTACAAAAACAATGCCCATATTTTGGACCAATAATTACCTTCTTGGAAAATGGTATTTTACCAGATGAGAAGAAAAGAGCACAAGCTATACCGTATGAAACTGGTCAATATGAACTTCTGAATGATACTCTGTATCACTTCTTTCAACCAAGAACGAAAACTAGGACATCAAAAAATCAATTGATCAAACAAGTAGCAATTCCAGAACCATTGCGCAATGATATTTTATTATCATTCCATGATCAAAAAGCCGGTGGTTCACATTTAGGTGTTCAAAGAACTTATGAAGCTATTAAACAAAGATATTTTTGGCCAAAAATGTATCAAAATGTTTACGATTATGTCACCAGTTGTCAAATTTGTCAAACTGTGAAAAAAGACAGTACTGCTAAAAAAGCACCTTTAAAATCACTACCAGTCCAAGGACCTTTTGTTCGGCTTCACATGGATGTTTTAGGGGGTTTACCGACTTCAAAAGAAAAATACAAATATATTTTGTTAGTAACAGATTCATTCTCACACTGGTGTGAATGTTTTCCAATGAAAACGCAAGAAGCTGAAGAAATTGCAAACATTTTATATTCTGAAATTTTTACTAGATATGGAGCTTGTCGATATTTGGTATCTGATAGACATGCAAGTAATCTAGGCAAGCTTGTCAATCTTTTATGCAAAATGTTCAATGTTACCCAACATTTCACCAGTTCATATCATCCGCAAAGTAATGTAGCTTGTGAAAGAACAAATTCTACTCTAGCTCAATCTTTAAGAGCGTATTGCTCTGAACAACAAACAAATTGGCCGCAAGTGTTACCGAGTATTATGATGGCTTTTAGAATGAGTCCGTGTACGCAATGTACGGGTTTTTCACCTTATTATATGATATTTGGAAGGGAAATGCCTTTACCAATAGATATAGCCTTAATTCCTGAAGAATTAATTACTCAATCTCCAGAAAAATATATAGATCAATTAATAAATAAAGTTAAAATTATTCATGATCTAGCTAAAACAAATTTGGAAGATGCTCAACTTAAAAGCAAAACATATTATGATAAATCTACTAAAATACCAAATTTTAAGGTAGGTGATCATGTTTTACTTAAACAAGAAAAAGTCCAAATAGGAAAGAAAAAGAAATTAGAACCTAAATGGACAGGACCATTTTCTATACTTGAAAATCGACATGATTTAATTTATAAACTTCTTAATTTAAAAACCCTTAGGCCAGTTAAATCATTCATTCATGCAAACAGACTTAAAGCTTTTAAAGATCCAAGTGATTTTAGACCACCTCCGAATCTTTTAACAGATAAGGAAGCTTTACCTAATGAGCCTGCTAATATAAATCAACCAAATCCTGATAATTTAAATGAAGATTTAAATCAAGCAGAAAATAAAGAAGACAACTCTCAAAGTGATGTTGATGAATCAACATCAAATCAAGGTCAAAGCAAAAATGAACAATGGTACGAGGCTATTAAGTTATTAAAATTAAAATGGATATCCGGAAAGAAACATTATTTAGTTCAATGGAAAGATAACTCAAACCCAACATGGGAACCGCAAGAAAATGTTAGTCAAGCTTTAAAAGTAGCATTTCATTCAGAAAAAGCGCACAAAAGATTAAAAAAAAGACGTTAATAAATACTTAACTATTTTACAAGAGTGGCAAGCAAACGACAATCACATTATTCTACTTGATTACCTATATCTAAATTGTCCTTCATTTAGACCTCTGAAAAAAAAATTATCCCAATCTTTTGGATCATCAGAAATCAAATTAATTCCTTTTTTTTTATATATTGTAGGCATGACAAGATTTGGATTTGTGATTTTGCCGTTTTTGCTTTTTGCCTTACTTTTGTCAACGTCAAAAGCAGATGAACAGAGAATAAATTATGGAGTTATATTCCAAAATCAGCCTAATATTGACTTCGCTACAGATTATTGGACACATATTTATGAAATACCAATGTATTTGAACTTACAACATAAATTGGTCACTAAATGTCCACAGAGAGCAGGTCGTGTATGTCAATCGTATGACAAAATTGTTGCACAAGTAAATTACATGAAAGAATATATGAATGCGCAAATTCAAGACACAAAATCATTAATAGACAAATTAATACCGAAACTAAATAGGACCGTAATTGGCAAATCTAAAAGAGCACTGATTCCCTTTGTAGGATCGATTATGGGGGGTTTGTTTGGTCTTATAACGGAGGATTCTATGAAAAAAATTGTAACCCATATTAATTCCTTAACATCTGAAAACAATAAAATCTCGAATGCGTTAAAACAATATGGCGGTAGTTTAGCGTCTTTTGTTTCGCAAACAGAGAAAAGACTTGATAATGCTATGCAAGGTATTGAAAATAATTATCAGGGTTTAATATTTTTAAATGCCCTTATTCAAAGAGATTTTAAAAACTTAGAAGACCATTATACAGACTATTTTCAAATTTTAACTGATCAAAGTCAAGACTCTATTACTCTACAGAATTATATAATTGATTTGAAAACAGCTATAATAAATTTAATAGAAGGAAAATTATCTCCTATTCTTCTAAAACCGGATGTAATCCAACAAACTGTATCGGATATTCAAATTATTTTAAATGCTAACTACACAGGATTCAAAATTTTAACTTCAAATCCACATTATTATTTAGATGCGATTAATTATTTACTTTCCTACGGGTTTGATCCCTTTTCTTATTCAACTCTACAGTCATCCTGTTTAAATACTCTTCTTAACAATCCAGAAATAGAAATTCCACATAATGATTTACCCCCTTTTATTAGTTTATATATCGATTATTTTGAAAGATTGCAAAAATCCTATCAGAGACAAGTCAGAAACTATTTTCGTTAAATAGAAAATTTACATTTACCATTTATTTATCATTTAATAAAATTTTAATTTCCACAATTTTGCCAAAGATGACCCATTCAAGTTAGACTTCCTTCTTATATTATCAGATAATCCCCAAATCGCCTAACTTAGATTCAAGTGCGCGTATAAACGCGAAAAACTTGTATTAGCTCATAGCCAAAGGTTAATTGTAATGTATTTATAAAATATAAAAGAATTTTAATGAAAAAGGACCCACTACTTCTGTCCATTGAGGAAGATTAAGTACCGTGGGAAAATCGTTAACGTAAATAAAAGTTTACTGCATTTTAATGATATTTACATTACGACGTGTATAATCTCAGAATAATCATTAGAATCAGTATCTTTATGTACATCTGTAAATAATTAAAGGCCTTTAGATCATTAGATATATGATATTCATTTTTATATATACCAATATTTAAATTGTACTATATATATGTTTTATTATTCATTGTGTATTTTATGATTCTTGAAAAAAAAAAAGAAAAAAAAGGTGTTTTTATTGAGTGTTTTTCTTTGTGTTTATATATTTTGATTGGTGGAACAATCTCTTTTTCAAAGGGAGAGCGATTATTGTAATAGAAAAATGTAGTTTATTTTATTTCATATGGTTTATTAGTTAATGTATGCGGGTTCTACTTTGTAAACTATTTTACATAGAATTATTGTTTAAATGTTCTATACATTTTTCAAGCGTTGAATATTTCAAATATGTCAAACAAGCATTTTTATAAACTATTCAATTTGTCTGGACAATGAGACTGCAGCAGTTACCAAATTATATAAATGTCTAGTAAAGTTATAAAGAGCATCTTAAAAGTTCGGACAACGGTCAAGCGACGTCTGCAACTTTATTTGTGTATTATACATGTTGTCGATAACTCATAAATCATACATTCTTTTGTTTGTTACTTGCTAGGACATTCAAAACTTAGTATATAAACGTGTCAAGCCGCTATGAAATTAATAGCGAGTTTCTTGATATTCTAGGTGAGTCTCTTGATTTTGAAAATAATTTAAATTTAAAACTATTTTTCTTTTAATTTTATTTTGGAAAAAATAAATAAAGTTTCTAAGTAACTAATATTTTAATTCAGAGGTTTATTTAAACAGTAATCTTTATTGTTATTATTTAATAGGAAATCTGAATTGTTGTACTATTTTATCATTGTTTTAACTTACTTTGACTTCAAAATGTATACTTTGAAATTATATTGTATTTATCTTAATGTTTTCTTTATTAAATTAATAGCGAGTTTCTTGATATTCTAGTTTGGTTTTCTTTCTCGTTGCTGATTCCGGCCTCCTACCGTGAGCCTCCCCCTAGATTGTGCCATAGCGCTTTACAATTGTTGGGACACCAAAACACCACAAAACATCAACACAATATTTTCCTCAAATCAAAATGGAATATATATATATATATTCATTTTTATATCTTTAAAATTTAAAAATTTAAAAAGTACACTTTGACAAAATTATAAAATATAACGAATTGAACAATTTAAAATAGTATTTTAACAAAGTTTAAGATATATAATTTTACAACGATCCTAAAAATATCCAAACAAACGATAAATCTAACGATATGTGAACCTACGCAGTTTTATATTATAAGACTGACCATATTACTTCCATGGACTGACACACACCAGTTTGCTAACTCAGTGTGCTGGGCCAGGGTGCTGGGTGAGGTGCTGGAACTTGATATACATGTATCATTAAGTTACAGTTCTGTTAAGATTTGACTGCCTTTTTACAGGGAATTTCTATTCTTACTGTTAACAGTTAGTATATACTGTTCCTGGCTTAGAATGATTCTCTGCTCAGCAACTGGTGCGTAATTAGCATTTTATTCAAATATCTTGTAGCAGTAAAAAACACAAATTAATGTATTTTTCAAATAGCTTTATTCAGCTTAATAATTATAGCGAAAAACAGCGTACATGGGGAAATAAAATGTTTTTAGTAGCCTTATTATTAAATCTCAAGGCGAGTGTGATCAAATAAAGAGGTTCTCCTTAATACTTGGAAAATCTTATCTGATTCAGGATCAATTCATCGGTTATACTCCCCTATCACCAGTGATTCTTTGTTTTTAGCTGACATTCTGAAAAAGGTGTGTAAGTGTTTACTCGCAATTTGCATGATTAATAACAGATATCGACTCGTTACCCAGACTACTGCAAAAACAATTATTCAGTTAACTGATTTAGATGGAAGGTAAACGGACAGAAAGTCGCAGGACAAAAAGTCACAGGACATAAAGTCACAAATTTGATAGGACAAAAAGTCACAAACAAATTGTTGACAATTGGTTTGAATATATATGCAAAAGATCTTGAAATATTTTCTTTTTATTACATACATTCATTTTTAATTTAAGGAAATTGCTCATAAAGCTTGATAAACATGATAAATGGAAATGTATTAGATTTTAATCTTGCAAAGGATATATTTATGGGGCCATATTTATTGGCAAATTGAAGCCATTTAAGTACCAAGCCACTTGACATTTTGTTTTTATATACAAGATTTGATTATTTTGATATTCATTGAATAATTTTAATTACTAAGTTGCTTTATATAAAACTTCAAAAAAAAATACAAAAAAAAGTGTTTTCTTGTTCAAAGAAAAATAATCTCTAAACTGAATTGTGACTTTTTGTCTGTGACTTGTTGACCGTGACTTTTTGTCCTGTGACTTTCTGTCCTACATTCAGATTGAATAAGGGTTTGGTTGACCCCGTCTCCCTCTTTCTGAGACTACTATCTCGGTGATATGTATTGTGCTTGTCATATATGTATGTTGGATTAAAGCTCTAGAGCTTATGTTGTATTGTATGTATAACAAACTTTAAAAAAATCTTTTTTGTTAGCCCGTAACAACTAACAAGTAAGATTTAGGTTTCTTCTTTTTGTAATACAAACAATTATTACGCCTTGAAAGGATTTTTTTTACTATGACGGCGTCCAAGAAAAAAGTTGAAATAGCTAACGTTAGACACTAACTTTATATTGGACCCTAGTAGCTTTATATGTGCTTGTGGTTGCAAATGTAAATGCATGGATGCCTGCTACACTAGAATACATAACACGGAAGCTTTGCTTTGCTCTTCATGGACTACGAACTCGTATTCATAATTATAAACCTTCTACCAAGCAAGCGTAAGGGTCTTTGACAGTAACCAACACTCATCTCACGAGGCGTACCTAGTATGTCTTTTTAGGTATATATATATATATATATAAACATTTATTCGTCATTGTGCGAAGTGCTCCTTTGAAGGAGGAATTTTCTAAACCAGAACAGAACGAATAGCCATGCAAGACTTCATTATCATTTGGACTAATATTATGGCACATTTTGTCTTACCACAGGGATTTGTGTCAATTTATCTGGTTTTCTATCATCTGACCTCATTTTCATGGTTCAGTGGTTATTGTTAAGTTTTTGTGTTTTGGTCGGGTTTTCTAATATTGTATGCAACATGTCAAGTATATTTGTTGTATGAAAATTTTTAGGGATGTATATGTTAGACTGGCATGTTTTATTCAATCTTGAGCTCATTTTTATGGTTCATTGCTTAATGTTACTTTTTTGTTTTTTTGGCCAGTTTCTCTATTTTCTTATTTCCAAATTAGCAAAAGGTCAACAAGGTGCATATGTCTGATTGAGAAGTTTCATCTTACTTTATTTTCATAGTACATAGGACAATATAAAAAAAGAAGATGGGGTATGATTGGACAACTCCCCATGAGAGACCAAATGAAACAGAAATTAACAACTCAAGGTCACCCTACAGCCTTAACAATGAACAAATATAAAAAAGAAGATGTGGTATGATTGCCAATGAGACAACTGTCCACAAGAGACCAAAATGACTCAGACATTAACAACTAAATGTCACCGTACGGCCTTCAACAATGAGCAATGCCCATACCGCATAGTCAGCTATAAAAGGCCCCAATAAGACAATGTAAAACAATTCAAACAAGAAAACTAATGGCCTTATTTGTATGAATAAATGAACGAAAAACAAATATGTAACACACAAACAAACGACAACCACTGAATTACAGGCTTCTGACTTGGGACAGGCACATACATAAATAATGTGGCGGGGTTAAACATGTTAGCGGGATCCCAACCCTCCCCCTAACCTGTGACAGTGGTATAACAATACAACATAAGAATAAAGTTCTATAAAAATCAGGCTTAACTCATCAGATGGACAAAAATACAAGTGGACGTGGCCAGGTACTTATACATCCCTACACAAAAAGACACAATGAACAGATCTGAGAGTACTCCCGGTTATACTGCATAGTCAGCTATAAAAGGTCCAGAAATGAAAATGAAAACAATTCAAACCAGAAAACTAACAACCTAATTTATGTACAAAAAATGGATAAATAAAAAAAACAGTTAATTGTTACACATAAACAAAGGACAATCACTGAATTATAGGCTCCTGACTTGGAACAGGCACATATATTATGAATGTGGCAGGGTATAAGGAACTATGAAAATGTTTAGTTTATGTGGGTTTTTTTCCCCCGGATACTGTAAGCATTAAGGCCACTTTATTTAGTGAACAGAATGATTGTAAGATGCACATGTCTGTCTGTCATATTTTATATGACCGTGACCTCATTTTCATTGGTCAATGAAACACTGCATTGTTTATCATAATTATGCTTAAATTTACAGGTAGATTATATTTGTAGGATATGTAACAATTGTAAGGTGTGCATGTCTCTCTGGCAGATTCATAAAAACATGACCGCATTTTATGGTTCTTTGGTCAATGCTAAGTTTTCTTGGTTTTGTCATTTTATCAGATATTATTTAAAGCATAGGTCTACTTGTTGTACGGAATGAATGCAAGGTGTCATATAAAAAAAGATGTCTGTTTGCCAAGGTTAATTTTACTAAGACTTCATTTTCATAAAACAATGATAATATTAAACAGCAAGAATGAGGATCAAGTCGAAGTTATATACAAATGAGGCAAAATTTTCAGTTGCCTACTTTTTATGTATTAGTAGTTTTTTTTGGTCATTAAATGATATTGTTTACCGTTTTATGTGTAGAGCAAGAATATTGAAGATAAAGGGAAACTATAAACAGAAGAAATTATCAACAAACATAGATTTACAAAGGTCAACAAAGCCTAAATGGTAAGTCCACTGTTAAAAAAGTTTTAGCCCTTGAGTAATGATTAAATATTTATTAAAATAAGATGTGGTACGATAAATGAGAAAACTATCCATCAGAGTTCAATTAAGTGGATGTAACCATTGTAATTACTGATTAGAGGCCAGTGATGACCTGTTAGTAATGAAAAAACTCATACCCTATACATGATATTGTAATCTATAGAAGACAACGCTAACAAAATTTGAAACGAAGCATCAATTCAAACTTCAAATATACCAGACTAATTTATAAAAAAACAAAATATTATGAAAAACAAAAATGACGGATATGAAACAACATCAACCACTGAACTATGTACAAGCTCCTGATATTGGACAGGCATATTATGGCTGGGTTGATATAAAAATAAGAAGCAGTCTGATTTCAAATAAGACTTTTCTCCAATAGAGATCAAATGACATTTAAGGATCTGCTTACCCTTCCGGAGCACCTGAGATCACCCTAGTTTTTGGTGGGGTTCGTGTTGTTTATTCTTTAGTTTTCTATGTTGTGTCGTGTGTACTATTGTTTTTCTGTTTGTCTTTTTTATTTTTAGCCATGGCGTTGTCAGTTTGTTTTAGATTTATGAGTTTGACTGTCCCTTTGGTATCTTTCGTCCCTCTTTTAAGGAGGTTCGAGGGTATAAAAATGTCAGAAAAATATTATTTTTTTTTTTTCCATAACTAATTTTATTTATAACTTTATTAGTTTTTACTTTATCATATGGTACAGAAATCATTCTAAAAAAATCAATTCGTTTTGGCCCCAGACAACTTTAAAAATGTATATATCATTGAAAAAAACTCCAAATTATCTCCCTTTGGTGCAGAAATGCCATTTTTTGGCATGAGAATTGTAATATCTTTTCCAGCTCATCAGTGACCTATATTTTTTATTATCATTTTCAACTAACTTTACTTAAACTAAACTATTGTAAAATTTAATCGATTTCTGTAATTAAGTTCTTTTTTCATTTCAAAATTACCTCTATTTCTCCTATTAGTTCAACAGAAAAAAAGGTACCTTTACAAAAATGTATATATGCTTCTTTCAAAGGCGGATTGTGAGTGTGAATGAATGGTGTCCCCATTTTTATACGCCCGTAAAAATTTTGACGGGACGTATTATGGTATACAAATGTCTGGTGTTCGTCCGTCTGTCTGTCCGTCTGTCCGGCGTAAACATGTCGCATCGTAACTTGAGAACGACTTATCCAAATTTCATGAAACTTTACATAGTTGTTTCTTATGATGGTCAAATGATCTGTATACTTTTTGGTGAAAATAAGATTAAAACTTTTTGAGTTACGGCACTTCGTAACTAAAAAAGGGGTGTTTTTTTTCACATGTCGCACCGTATCTCAAAAACGATTCTTGGTTATGGCTTAAAACTTTAAACACTTCTTAGTTATATTAATCTTAATATCTGTATACTTTTTGTGATGATTCAAAATTTTATTTTTGAGTTATTGAGTATTTTGTAAAAAAGGGGGAGGTTTTTTTTACATGTCGCACCATATCTCAAAAACGATTTATGATCATTGCTTAAAACTTTACACATGTCTTTGTTATATTAATCTAAAGATCTGTATACTTTTTGGTGATGATTCAATATTTCTTTTTGGAGTTATTGAGTATTTTGTAAAAAAGGGGGAGGTTTTTTTTACATGTTGTGCCGTATCTCAAAAACAATTTATGATTATTGCTTAGAACTTTACACACTTCTTCTTTGTTATATTAATCTAAAGATCTGTATACTTTTTGGTGATGATTCAAAACTTTATTTTGGAGTTATTGAGTATTTTGTTAAACAGGGGAGGTTTTTTTTACATGTCGCGCCGTATCTCAAAAATAATTTATGATTATTGCTTAAAACTTTACACACTTCTTTGTTATATTAATCTAAAGATCTGTATACTTTTTGGTTTTGATTCAAAATTTTCTTTTAGTGATATCTAGTTTTTTGTAAAAAAAAACAGTTTTTGTAAAAAAAAACAGGGTTGGGGGTTTCACATGTCCCACCGTGTCTCAAAAACAATATATGGTTATTGCTTAAAACTTTCTCAGAAACTATTTATGATTATTGCATAAAACTTCCACACAAGATGTCGGGCGTATCATGCGCTCATGGCGCAGCTGTTTATTTTAATTTAATTTTTCTATTTTTCTATAAAGTATAAGATAAAGTTCATTTATTATAGAAAATTATAGCGTAACCCTATATTAATAAAAAAAATTGATTGAAACCTGCGAGCCCCCTTAATTTAACAAAAATAGTTCACTGTACAGCCTTTGACAATGAGCAAACGCTATACCGGACAGTGGTTTTAATAACCATGATAACAGCACAACATTTGAACAAATTGTAAAAATGTGTTGCAATGGGCTTATGTTCTTATGTTGTACTGTTATACCACTGTCCCAGGTTAGGGGGAGGGTTGGGATCCCGCTATCATGTTTAACCCCGCCACATTATTAATGTATGTACTGTCCCAAGTCAGGAGCCTGTAATTCAGTGGTTGACGTTTGTTTATATGTTACATATTTGTTTTTCTTTCATTTTTTTACAAAAATAAGGCCGTTAGTTTTCTCGTTTGAATTGTTTTACGTTGTCTTATCTGGGCCTTTTATAGCTGACTATGCGGTATGGGCATTGCTCATTGTTGAAGGCGGTACGGTGACGTTTAGTTGTTAATGTCTGTGTCATTTTGGTCTTTTGTGGATAGTTGTCTCATTGGCAATCATACCACATCTTCTTTTTTTATATTAACTCAAAAGACTGCAACAAGGAACCAAACAATAACCAGTAAGGGAGCTACCATTTGATTTTTATGGGGGGGGGGGGGGGGGGCTAGGATGAAAAATTTTGTCCTGCATTTTTTTTTAGCTGTAATCTCTGTCCTGCCTTTTTATTTTTCACTCTGTTCGGTCCTGCTTTTTTTTTTTAGTTTATCCTGACTTTTTTTTACCTAAATTGTCGTCCTGACTTTTTTTTTTTGCAAGTGTCTCATCCTGCCTTTTTTTTACTCAAAACTCCTGTCCTGCCTATTTTTTTCAAATTTCATCCTAGCCCCCCCCCATAAAAATCAAATGGTAGCTCCCTAATATGTAAATCATAGACACAAAGCACTGAAATAAGAGTACTAACCATAGATATTTAAATGAAAGTTTATTAAAATGTTCATAAACATGATAAAATAGCCATTTTATTGCTGTATTTCTCTTCACTGATAATTTTTGAGTTTTGTGTATTTGTAGGTCAGACATGTCGGTTTTCATGGTCATCATTCAACAGATCAATACTGAACAGAAAACTTGGAAGATGATATTTTTCTCAATAGTGCAACTTCTTTTATCAATTTGAAATGGAACGTTTTTTTCCTACGGTACATTAAATAGAAAAAGGAAATTTCAACATAATGACTATAAACAAAAAGGAGTCATACCATCACAATCATAGATGCTCAATCTAATTAAAAAACGATCTCTCATCGCTCCCGTTTTCTGATATGTCGCGTGGGAGATCTAACGAAACCGGATTTGAGGTCACATGTGATTGAACTAAAAGTTCTGAATTTATAATGATATGCAAATGAATTAACGACCTATTAATAAGCCAATCAAAAAAGTTTTTGAATTATTTTGACTGACGATTTCGTCGTAAATAAAATGAGTTACATCCCTTTACCTTACGTTAAACTTTCAAGATCGTGGAAGACTCAATTTCATTGGTCGAAAAAGACACACCTACGAGGTCACTCACATGTGACCTCAAGGCGGGTTTCGTTAGATCTCCCATGCGACATATCAGAAACAGGAGCGATGAGAGATCGGTTTTTAATTAGATTAATAGATGCTCAAGAACTTGATCATGTAAATGCAACAATGTAATTATCAATTGAAAGAAGGAAGGAATGAAAAAAATATTAGTATGTTGTTGTCCAAATAAACCTGCTTTGTCTTTTCATTTGAATCACTCCATCCAATAAAGATGTACGGAGGAAGATCTTTGAAGAACAGATTGAAAAATGTTTTGTCTAAGAATTGCGGGAATATTCTAGTGGATGAAATAATTTATTGACTTGACTCTTATATAGTGGACTGAATAATTGTACATAGCAAGCAGCGAAAAAGAAAACTAAAACTTTAACACAAAAAGTGTTTAAATTATAAATTTGCAAAGATAAGCATAATATTATGTACACCACAAAGGTATATAATTCAAATTGTTTGCATATTCATGTATTGCAATGAAACTATAACCAAGAAAACCTTACTTCATGAAAAGAGTAAACTATTCAGTCAGAATATGAAATATTTTTTTCAGTTCTATTTTTCATTATAAAATAAACAAGACAAAGATTTCAAAACAAATTTTTTTTATTTATTTAAACATGTCATCATTTTGTTTCAGTGAAAGAACTTTACTCTTTGACCTTAAATTTTATTAAACATTCCAAAATCAGAATTATATTCTTTATTGTCATATTAACAAATTAAAAACATGTTTGTGACAAAATGATATAATAATAATCCCATGGGACAACAAATATCCCATGGGACTACAATTATCCCATGGGACCAAAAAAAATCCCATGGGATTTAACCAAAATCCCATGGGATAATGGTAAATCCATGGGATTTTGCCCTGTCCCATGGGATATTGAAAATCCCATGTTTTTATAAATCAAATAGCAAAATAAATATAATAGTAACAGTAGAAAACAAATGAAATGTAATTCCGCACATTTTGGTTATATACATGACACTGTAGCTCTTATTTGAGGCGGCGGCGGATTTGCAAATGAGTGTTTTGCAAATTTAAAGTGTCCAGTGTTCATCTCCCTCATGCAAAGTTCTGATTCCTTTCACGGATTTGGCTATACTTT
This sequence comes from Mytilus edulis, assembly GCA_019925275.1. Taxonomy (NCBI): domain Eukaryota; kingdom Metazoa; phylum Mollusca; class Bivalvia; order Mytilida; family Mytilidae; genus Mytilus; species Mytilus edulis. The sequence goes on from CM034362.1 coordinate 66,866,939, forward strand.
TTGGAACTTTTAGATTATAGCTCTTCATCTTTTATATAAGCTTTGGATTTTACATATTTTGGCCACGAGCATCACTGAAGAGACATGTATTGTCGAAATGCGCATCTGGAGCAGAAAAATTGGTACCGTTAATGTTATTAATGATCCTTGACCTTAAATGACAATGCTAACAAATTACTAATGATCTCTTCCTATTATTATTACCAGTCACAGGTTTTTGTTAGACATAACATTTAATTAATGCGAAATAATATGTGTAATTATTTCAGATATTAGTTTTCCATCTCCACAAAAAAAATGTGTTCCTTAATATTATTCAATACAGTTTACATGTTTAAGTTTTTAATAAACAACAAAAAGTCCTCCAAAAAATGATGTTATAACTCTGACGTGACAAAATATCGTGTTAACATTCTTCAAACAATTTACCAAAAAAGAGGGAACGAATTCAAATGTCAATATTCATCGATAGAATTATCTTTTTTTTAAAATAAGTTATTACCTTTAACAGAAATCTTGTAATAAATAAGTATTTTGAAAAAAATTTAATGTTAGGAAAGTACTTTAACTGTACAAAGAGAAAAGTTAAAATCGTGAAATTTGAACTTGATCTGTATAAGCAACACGACGGGTGCCACATGTGGAGCAGGATCTGCTTACCCTTCCGGAGCACCTGAGATCACCCCTAGTTTTTAGTGGGGTTCGTGTTGTTTATTCTTTAGTTTTCTATGTTGTGTCATGTTTACTATTGTTTTTTCTGTTTGTCTTTTTCATTTTTAGCCATGGCATTGTCAGTTTGTTTTAGATTGATGAGTTTGACTGTCCCTTTGATATCGTTCGTCCCTCTTCTGTAACCCTTGATAATAAAATACAGCACCAAATATCAAATTAATATCTTCACGCATGAATAAAATAAGTCTGGAAAACTGAGACATTTTGTATGCCGGACTGATATATGGAGTGCAAACCTAAAGTCCCCCTTGACTTCGTCGGAAGGGTACTTAAAAACCAATCTAATTAAAAACCGATCTCTCATCGCTCCTGTTTCTGATATGTCGCGTGGAAGATCTAACGAAACCCGCTTTGAGGTCACATGTGAGTGACCTCGTAGGTGTGTCTTTTTCGACCAATGAAATTGAGTCTTCCACGATCTTGGAAGTTTAACGTAAGGCAAAGGGATGTAACTCATTTTATTTACGACGAAATCGTCAGTCAAAATAATTCATAAACTTTTTTGATAGGCTTATTAATAGGTCGTCAACTCATTTGCATATCTTTATAAATTCATAACTTTTAGTTCACTCACATGTGACCTCAAAGCCGGTTTCGTTAGATCTCCCACGCGACATATCAGAAACAGGAGCGATGAGAGATCGGTTTTTAATTAGATTGACTAAAACAAGATATTGAAAACAATAATTGTAGATAGGTAGTTATCTGCACTTTTCTCATTCAATTACTTTATTGGTCATTTGAAAATTGCTTGTTATTTACGACAGATTTCTTGTGTAACGGATGTGATGCGCAACATTGTGCGCAGAAGGCGCAAAAACTTTAACTCACGAACCTCTTTAACCCTGTCAATGCCAAGACCAAATTTAAAAATTGCCAAAACGTTAGAAACGTAACAATATATAACGACGTCATCGATAATTTCCTATGTTTCTTCTGCTTTCATTATCTATTAATTTGTAACACCTTTCTCCATGCATAGGACGCATACTTTTTATTCATTACAAGCTGTGGCGGTTGAGAATGGTTGCGTATATTTAGGGGGAGGAGCAATAATAATTAGTAGTATAGAAATTATATAGTTGAATTTCGCAACCAAAAAAGAAGAAGAAAAAGAAACAATTGCAAAAAACAACAGTAAAAAAACAAAACAATGCTAGTTAAAAAAACCGATAGTTTTAAAAAAATATAGGATAATGGAGAAGGTGCCTAACCATTTGATTGTCCTTTCATTGACGTATTTACCACATCTCCTATTATTCATCATTGACTATGTACCACATCTGCTTTTATTCATCTGTGGCGTATTTACAACATCTCCTTTTATTCGTCACTGACGTATTTTCCACATTTTTTTTTATTCATAATTGACGTATTTACCACATCCCCTTTTTTCGTCATTGACGTATTTACCACATTTCTTTTATTCATCATTTACGTATTTACCACATTTCTTTTATTCATAATTGAAGCATTTACCACATCTCCTTTTATTCATCATTTACGTATTTACCACATTTCTTTTATTCATAATTGAAGTATTTACCACATCTCCTTTTATTCATCATTTACGTATTTACCACATTTCTTTTATTCATAATTGACGTATTTACCACATCTCCTTTTATTCATCATTTACGATTTTCCACATCTCCTTTTAATCAGTGTTGACGTATTTACCGCATCTCCTTTTATTCATCATTTACGATTTTCCACATCTCCTTTTAATCAGTGTTGACGTATTTACCGCATCTCCTTTTATTCATCTTTGACTTGTTTACCACATCTCGTTTTATTTTTTACTACTTTGTTTTTACATGATTGTAAGCTAATAAAACCCACAAAGAAAAAAGATGATATCCACGTAGTAAATTTATGAAGAATAAGTTGGAAATTCAAAATTCTACTGGAATGGAATAAATATCTATCTTGTCTTCTTTAGTTTATTTTTAATTTCTTGTGTTGTACTTTTTTCTTAACTGTGGTCTTCATTTTCACTCGTGATATTATCAGATTATTACATGGCATTTTTCATATCGCGTGTATTATCAGCCCTAGGTACAATACCAGCACAAGAACCGCATGGCTTGAGGGCTGATAATACATGCGATATGAAAAATGACATGTTATGGTCTTTTTATCATATGCCTCAACAATTGAGAAAAATAACAGATTCGTATATATTGATCTTTTTACGTGGTTTCCAAATAGAAGTTTAAAGAGTGAAAGTTCCCGGACGTTGGACCCTAAATTTAGTACATTCGATATGAAATCTTTCTATCATATGCCTCAACGGAGAAGAAAAACATTTTAATATGGACGAATCGACCAAAAAATTATTCAACAATATACATAATGAACACTGTTTGGAAGAGTCAACTTTTTTAAAGTAATTTTCTAAAATACGTTTGAAACTGTTAAAAAATGCATTTATTTAATAATTTGTTTGTTTGTATTTTTTTTAAATTATTTTACACAATATACTTTCCAATATCCAAATAATTGTTTTGTACCATACTTTGTAATGTTTTTCACAGAAAACGTAGCATATTATTTTCCGGAATTTTGCCGAGTATCACCGGAATGCCATGCGATAACGTTACGGAAAGTAGGTACTCTGTCCGCTAAAATAACGACGTAATTTTTCGATTTGCCGTCATACAATATTTAGTTTTGTTTTTTCGGGAAAGGCATGTGATAACAGTCGAAGCCTGTAATAAACTTTTCCTATCAGCCCGCTAAGCACCAATTCAAAAAATATGGAATTTACGTTAATTTAAAGCTATTATCATACAGTAAAAATCATATGTTATTTAGTCTAAGTAATGATAAATATAGTTACAATATGCAACAGCTGATAAAACGTATTTACTTAGATGTATCAGTAACATAATGCTTTGAATTCGCCGTAAAATATAATTTCGTTCCCTGATTATAAGACATTGCATAGTTACGTTCTATTTATTCTTCGTCTTGCATTTTTAATTGTTTTTGGTTGAAGGAAAGCAAGAGTGACTAATTAGGACTACCGACCTTCCGCGAGAAATCTTACATTAAATAAAAAAAAATGTTATTTAATAAAGTTAATTGCATCTTTTTAGGGGGGTCAGTTTCTTGAGAACTAATAGCACTTGCTTATTTTAGAAATCATTATTTTAAATAATGAATTAAAATTAATAACATGTGACAATCTTTGTTATTTGTAAATGTCAAAATGTTAATGTTACTGTTCGTCGCATAGAACTAAATGTCGGTTAAAACACAGACTACCACATTGAAGTCTTGATCGCTTTCTTCTTCCGTTATTTCGACTAGAACATACGACAATCTTTCAATTTGCCGTTAGCTAGCCTACGAAGTTCTTGCTTATTGTCCACCTCACCCAGGAATTAATCTCTTGGGTATTCTGTTGATAATCATTATACTATCACATGAATAGATTGGAGGCATCATAGTGGACGAGTGTTGTTTGAGAATTTTTTTTATATAAAAAATGTACGAATTTATCATAAATCTTTGAAAAAAATACTCGGTTAACAATAAATTTCTTCAACATTTTCATGGGTTGCCTTTAATTCTTTGTGACATGCTTCTTCTCAAAGTTCCTGTCATAAATGTCATACTTACAAGCAGTTTTAATGCTAGCGATAGACTACGGAAAAATATCGCAAAACAGTTGGATTCCTTTATTAAATAAACCACGAGCAATCGAGAGACTTTCAACTTCTTCGCTACAGAGCGTTGCGCGTGCTCCAACCAAAGACTCTGACATCAAGGTTTCTTTCAGGTGTATACAGATATTTAGACAATGAGGGTCGGTTGAAGACAAAACTTTACGACAAAAGAGATGATTTCAGCTTTCCAATTGTGAACTTTCCATTTCTAAGTAGCAACATTCCAGCAGCACCTGCATACGGGGTATATATCTCTCAATTGATACGATATTCCGTGCTTGCATTTCCTATCATGATTTTCTTGATAGAGGGTTACTGCTCACAAGGAAGCTATTAAATCAAGAGTTCCAAATGGTGAAGTTGAAATCATCCCTTCGTAAATTTTACGGACGCCATCACGAGTTGGTTGACCGTTATGGAATAACCATTTCACAAATGATATCGGATATGTTCCTCACGTCGTAACTACAATCCCCTTCCCTTTCATGAATTTGACCTACCGAATTAGACTATTTACCGGATTTGTAATCACATAAGCAACACGACGGGTGCCGCATGTGGAGCAGGATCTGCTTACCCTTCCGGAGCACCTGAGATCACCCCTAGTTTTTGGTGGGGTTCGTGTTGTTTATTCTTTAGTTTTCTATGTTGTGTCATGTGTACTATTGTTTTTCTGTTTGTCTTTTTCATTTTTAGCCATGGCGTTGTCAGTTTGTTTTAGATTTATGAGTTTGACTGTCCCTTTGGTATCTTTCGTCCCTCTTTTAGATCGCGTTCAATGAATCAAGAATTGGCTTAAACTTTGCCGATGGGTCTAAATGGGATCGTTTCTGCCTGAAACTTTCCGTTTTTTTAATACCGTGTTGTAGATATTTCAATACATGTATACAACTAGAAATCAATCAAAAGTCGACTTAGTCAATAAGTTCGAGAAAAAATATCCGAAGTTAGATATTCAGAGGAAATAATTTGGCTAACCGCATCATATTTTTCAATTGTCTGTTAACATTCCGGTCCGTTAATGTTATGTTCATGAAATTTTGATGATTTTTTGGTAAATATTTTTGTGGTGCTTTTGTGTTGTTTTATTCTACTTGGAGCGGGAATCGTGCATAGGTATGTATAAATAATTCATACTATACTTGATGTTTTAAATATAAAGCGTTGGAATCCGTTCTTTCCACTTAATTCAATTAGAGAAATGAAAAAACAAGAATGTGTCCATGTGTCCTCACTACACGAATGCCCCACTCGCACTATCATTTTCTATGTTCAGTGGACCGCGAAATTGGGGTAAAATCTCTAATTTGGCATTAAAATTAGAAAGATCATATCATAGGGAACATGTGTACCAAGTTTGAAGTAGATTGGACTTCAACTTCATCAAAAACTACCTCGACCAAAAACTTTAACCTGAAGCGGGACAGACGGACGAACGAACGAACGGACGCACAGACCAGAAAACATAATGCCCCTCTACTATCGTAGGTGGGGCATAAAAACAACACCGTGAATATGTTTTTGCATTCAAATAAAAGATTTTTTTTAATTCACAAAGAAATATTAAATTCCTGAGATGTTTATAGTACAACATTATTTTCGGCAGCCAAAATAAGAATTCCTCTAGACTTTTGACTGCTTTTCTTCTAACTGTTGATAAATACTGTAAACGTTTTGTGTATATCTAAATATTTACCTATGTTGAAAGACGTGCATACTATCGGATCATAAAAATACAACTTGTTTAGTTTCTAGGAAATCTTGTAAGATTTTCACTTGTATTTATGCTAAATAGGTGCAATTTGGGTACCGTTACGTTATAGGTTGTACATTGACTACATTAGTTCTTTTGAACATCGGAGAAATTGTGCTTATATTTCTTTCTTATTTTTATTGGGGGAAAATGCAAATTTTGCAAATGCACAGAAATATACAGCTAATAGAAGTAGTAAATGCCGGTCATATTTTTTTTTAACTATGCAATAAACATTCAATTGAAAAAAAAACCCACCTTTATGCTATAAACCGTATCAGTGTATTTTTTAGTTTTGATATTGCATTTTACATGAAACGAGTGTATTAAGCCTCGGTCACACCCTACCGGATAGCACGAACAGACGACTAACGGATGAAAATAAATGTTGTCCGTTGACAAAATTGTAATCCGTTGGGAGTCCGTTGATGTACTGAGCGAATAAAACGGACGTGTAACGAATGCCTAACGGACACAAACCGGAAATGCAACGTACGAGAAACGGAAACGTACCGGACAGAACAGATGTCGAACGTACATCCAACGGACGAGTACCGCATAAAACGGACACCTAAAGGAAGCGTACCAGATAAAACGGATGAACAAGATATACGGAAAAATAAAAGGCGACAATAATAAAACATGTAAATCGCATTAATATTCAAAATGTTTCTGTGTAAATGGGTTTGGTTTGTTCTTCAAAATGCCGCCAAAGGACAATGTCTGGCCTGAATAAGAGCTGCATGATTGTGAAGACGTGCCCTTACCCTAAGACCGATTATGAATAATAAGAATTCATGAACCTTAAGAAATCTGACATGCTAATAATTGTCATTTCTTACGCGAAATTTTCAATTGGCCATTATCCGTTTCATCCGTTATACGTCCCCTAGAAGTCCGTTTCTCATTCGTTCAACATCCGTTTTATCCGTTAAACGTTCGGTAGAAGTCGATTGGTGGAATTATTTTTCAGACCTCCAACGGATATATAACGGACACGCAACGGATACAAATCGGACGAGTACCGTACAAAACTGACGCCTAACCGTTGGACGTCCGTTCAATGCAATACACGTACCAAGATTTTGATAGTATGAAGGATTTTCTTACCTATAGTATTTAAAGTCATATGAAACGAGTGACCGGTGAAAAATAATGTTTTTCCAATTCTTGAACCAATGCATACCAACATCATAAACTTAGTCTTCTGTGCACGATTTTATCATTTTTTTCGCATAAATTTCGTATAATCGTCATTTTTTCCCCCAATCGGTCAGTATTGTGAAAATATGGCAGCGGTAATTAAAAAAAAAATTGTTTTTAAAAAGACATAACGTCGTATATGTTAAAAAAATATCATAAATATTTTTACCAATGAAGGGCCAAAATATTGGCCTTGTGGCATTTTTCAGATGTTACCGAGGCCAATTTATTGGGCCTATGGCAGAGAACTCGTTAATACCAATAGTGAAAATACATTTATTCCTGAGGTTGAAGGTCAAAATACTGTTAATTCAGAAATTAATGCAATATTTCTATATTTGCGAAAAATGCAAAGGTTTATAATTCCAATAAGTAACTCGCATTTTGAAATTTTTAAAATGAACTAAACGGGATTTTTTTTCTTAATATCGTAGTTTATTCCAAAATACCAAAATCGCAATAGTTGTAGGGTTACCCGTAGTGGAAACTACTGGACAAAAAAAAAACTTCTTTTCAAAAACCACAAACATATATTAAATATATTACCTCAGCCGTATTTCGCATAATTTTTCAGAATTTTGGGTCCTCAATGCTAAACTTTGTAATTATTTTGCTTTTAATTATATTGATCTGAGCGTCACAAATGAGTCATATTCAGACGAAACGCATGTCTGGCGTATTACATTGTTAGCCTGGTACCTTTGATAACTATTGTGCACTTTCAATTTGACGTTGCTCGGTACTTATACATCCTCTCATTTTATAATTGTAGATTTTGCTAATTTGCTTGGTCTATATTATAGCCCTTATGTTGTTATCTTTTCCCACTTTTGTTTAAATTTTTTATATTTATAAATATTATAAAACAAAGTTGACTGATGTACTCCTATATATGAGATTTTAACTTATTATGTCGGTTTGTTTATTTCAAAATTTGTTGTCAATATAATTGAATGAGCGACTTTCATTTTTTAAAGTGAGAGGTCTACAAACATAAATGTTATTCGTTTGATGTGTTCTAGCTTTCGATTTTGCCATTTGATTAGGGACTTTTCGTTTTGAATTTTCCTCAGATTTCAGTATTTTTGTGATTTTACTTTCTACTTATCACAGAAAATGCTTTTACAAATAGTTAATTTGACCCTAACCTGAAAGTGATTGCAACAGAAGATTTTTAAGTTTTAATCTTTAGCATTATACCCCAAATATATACAGAAAAAAGTAATATGAAATCTTACTTGAGGAAAACTAAAAAATCACCATTTAAAATTCCTGTGGAGATTTGCATTGAAAAGGGAGATAACTCTTGCAAAAAAGGCAGAAATAGCAATACAAATTGATACAAATTTATAACTTTACCGCTTCTATTCATCAGAATGTATTGATTCTTAATTTTTTAGCGGTCTTTAGAGTATAACAAACAACTCTGAATGTGTTTTCGTATCTTTTATCAAGCTATAATCTAGATTTCGTAATTCATTAGTTGACCATTTATTGAATTTTTCAACATATCAAGGTAAATAATCAAAATTTAATAAAATAGTTAATGATGTATTCTTCTATTTGTGGTTTAAAGTTTCTTTAGACAAGTAAGATGCTGAAAAAAATAAAATATACAGATATAAACAATACCATATTTTCACATTATTTTTTCAAAATAGTCACAAAGCTTCAAATTTGCAATTTCTTTAATGAAAAATGCACAAAAAAAATAAAACTACCCATAACACTTCGGTTTTGTACATTTCATGAGCAGAGAATTATATAATTTAGTCAAATACAAACTTATAACCCCATCAAAGTATCATACTTTACATAAATTTCAAGAAAACAACCAAAAACTGACCAAAAAAGACTCATTTTTGCAAGAGTTAGCTCCCCTTTCAATTTTAATTTCCATAGGAAATCAAAAATGCTGGTTTTTAATTTTTTCTTAAGTTAGATTTTATGGGACTTTTTTCTGTGTATATAAAGGGCATAATGCTATAGATTAGAACTAAAACATTTTCTGTTGCAATTAGTTTGAGGTTAAATCTTAGTTTGACTGGTCTATACTTAATGTTTTAAATATAAAGGGTTGAAAACCGTTCTTTCCACTTAATTCAATTAGAGAAATGAAAAAAAAAAACGTCAATATGTTTTTTCATTCAAACAAATGACTTTTGTTAATTCAAAAAGAAAAATTAAATTCCTGAGATGTTTATAGTATAACATTATTTTCGGCAGCCAAATAATAAATCCTCTAGACTTTTGACTGCTTTTCTTCTATAGGTTGAATATTGACTGCATTATTTCTTTTGAACATTGGAAAAATTGTGCTTATATTTCTTTCTTATATTCTGTATTTTTTTAGTCTTGATATTGCATTTTAAATCGAGTGTGATTTTTTTTTCTATATATCACAGAAAATGCTTGTACAAATAGTTATCAAATGTACCCGTCTTTTAATTTGATACGTCAGACGGTGCCGGAGGGACACATAATTCGAAGTTTGGGTTTATGCAAGCTTCTCATCATTGCCGTACCTCTTTTTAAAGTAAAGGACCTAAATTAAACGGTCATTACGGCATGACGTCATATTTCGAATGACGTCATTGTTTGGCATGTCACGTCGCAAACGTCGAGAGGTCGTATTTTCTGGCATATGAGATTAGAATGGATGTCATGGATCAATATGACTGTACTAATGAGACCCGTTTCTGAATATTGGTCCCAGTTGGAACTGAGCTGCATGGTATCAAACTTTCAAGCAAATAGAGTTTTGTTAATGTGTGAAAAGACTTAAAAGAATTGGAACAGGTTAGAAGAACAATCAATATAATAAATGACTGTTTTAATACAACGCTGTTTGTTTCAAGCGTTATTTTTTACTGATGAAATTCAGGATTAGCGTTTTGAAATGGATGATGAAACATATTGTTATCTCATACAGCAATACACCTTATCGCTAATCCCGGGTGACCCGGCCGCTTGAACTTTTGACGCATACAACAATCGCTTTTCCATTGTGGCGTCAGATATTTTGTTTTATGACGTCAAAATTTTACGGGAACCTGTGTGATATCCAGTAATGGCGGACAAATAGCGATAAGGTGTATGAAGCATAGACTTTTACAATCCTCTTACGTTTTAGTGCTAATAGTTATCAAAGGTACAAGGATTTTACATTAATACGCCAGACATGCGTTTCGTCTATATAAGACTCATCAGTGACGCTCATAGCTCATATCAAAATATTTATAAAGCCAAAGAAGTAAATAGTGAGGATTCAAAATTCCTAAAAGTTGTGCCAAATACGGCTAAGTGTTTCCTGAAATGATAGGACACCAATTTATGATAAAGTTGAGAAATAAAAAACCCACAAATCTATGTGTACACCATTGTGCAAGAAGAACCTATTTCATGATACGCATGAACAAAACAGTTTTCAATAGAAAATAAATATATTTAAAGATAAAGAGGGGATACAACTGGAATCTTGTTGTCTCATTTATTACTTCTTTCCTATGATGAGTTTATTTCCAACCCAAACTCCCATGTCGTGCCAAATATATTCTCTCAAACTTGTATATAGCTATGTTAACTCGTATCTTGTATGTTGTATAAAAACTCTTAGTATGTTTACAATAATGTGTGCACTAATCAAACGGACATCAAAGGTAAAAAAATTAAAAATAGGGTTGCATTAGTCATCATTGTGTTATAATCATAATCAATATAAAAACTGAACAAATATATCAACAAAGAAAAACAAAATGGAATATAACGTGAGGGTACCCAAATTGCACCTATTTTGAACGTTTAAAATAGGGTTGCATCAGTTAACATTGTGCATGTTGTTTTATAATCATAATCAATATAAAAACAGAACAAATATATCAACAAAGAAAAACAAAATGGAATATAACGTGAGGGTACCCAAATTGCACCTATTTTGAAAGTTTTTTAACTTAACGTTTTTTTATGCTTCGAACAAAAGATTTCATTTTTAATTTTTCGAAAAACTAAGGATTTTGTTACGCCCAGGAGTAGATCACCTTAGCCGTATTTGACACAACTTTTAGGAATTTTTGGGTCCTCAATGCTCTTCAACTTTGTATTTGTTTGGCATTTTAACTGTTTTGATCTGAGCGTCACTGATGAGTCTTATGTAGACGAAACGCGCGTCTGGCGTATTAAATTATAATCCTGGTACCTTTGATAACTATATTCATTATGTGTTTATTTTGTAGATGTTTCATTGTTTACTATAAGGTTTCACCAATTTAATTTTCAATCCATATGGAATCATGAAAAAATTAGTTGGAATCGTCATAAGTCGAATTACAGAGCTTTTTGTTTAATTTCTTCAATTGGATATTATTCCATGCTATGATATGAAATTGATATTTCTGCATTTTCTTATTTTAAAATAAGACAACGTTTTAATGACGTCGCATGGCAACGTTCCGTACATTTTGCTCCTTCAGTAAACACTTCATCTGTTGATAAATACTGTAAACTTTTTGAGTATACTTAAATATTTTAAGCTGTGTTGAAAGACGTTCATAGTATCAAATCTTAATATACAAATGGTTTAGTCTCTAGGAAATCTTGTTAGATTACTGCTGCTATTTGTGCTAAATAGATGCAATTTGGGTACTGTGACGTTAGACAAAGTTCATAAGTAAAACTAATGATTATAGCAAAAGTACACATTACTAGGATGCATAAGTACCGAGCCACGACAGATTGATGTTCTCAGGGACATGAGGTAGCCTTCAGGACATGAATTAGTATTGATTTGTTCATATTTAATACAAAACTTTTGAATTTTAGAAATTCCTCAGTAGTAGATTACCTAATCTGTAATTGGCAAAACTTTTTTGGAATTTTGGTCCTCAATGCTCGTAAACTACGTACTTTATTTGACCCATATAACTTTTTGGGATTCGAGCATCGCTGATGAGTCTTCTATAGACGAAACGCGCATTTGGCGTTAATCAATACATTAATCCTGGTATCTATGATGAGTTTATTCATTACAATTTTAACATTTTACTCTGTGAAGGTTGCAGTAATAACAAATGTTAAGTGAATATATATATATATATATATTTATCTCAAAAAGGTCAGCCGTTATGGAACACATGTTAAGTGTATATTTATATATTTATCTCTGAATGGTCAGCCGTTATGGAAAAATGTGCCTGCATGTAACAGAAATAATTGTCCGTCAACAGGACACCTAACCAAATATGCATAATCTGCTTCAGCTAACAGAAGGTTCAATTATTAATTCGGACTGTTATATTGATTGATTTACAATTTACTTAGCAATCATATTTATCTTAACTATAATCCATAATTAACAGCACAAAATATTTATTAACACTTAAATATAATAACATGGTAAAATGCAGGAATGAAATACATTCTACTAGCTTTGTATAACTTGCTGCCCTTGATTAAGCCTGATGATTGAGCATTTACATATTTTAGTGAAGAAGAACCTGTGTTAATATTGTGATGGCACATCCAAATTCGAACTGGAACATACAAGTGCCAATTACAAGTGCCAAACTAACTTTTGTCCAACAGTTTATCTCTAGTAAAATCCTAGTTAGAAATTCTTGGTTCAAAATGTCGTTGAGGTGGGGAATGACTACATTGTAACACTAATAAAAACTCATTGAAACTGGTAGCTGGTTGTTATCCTTATTTCCCATTTAAATTCTGTACGTTCATGTGCTGAGTAATAAATTGTATATTCATACCTCTACTGTGTTGTTTTCTTCTTGCAAATATAAATTATTATATTATATTTGGTATTTTAAGTTCCCCGCCACTGCAGCTATTCGCTTTATAACTGATTCGCCGTTTCAAATGTCAGGTGCCAGGCAATTGCCTGAACTTTCAGTATTTTGGAGATATTAAAGAGTTAATAGGTTGCCCAGATGTAGCGCTTTATTAGCTATGACGCATTCATGCTGTAAACAGGGTTAGTGCATACATAACACAAGGGTAGAACATTCATATCACTTATAGATACATAACTATAATTGGAAAATTAAGCAATATTTGTAATATTTGCTTCAACGTTTACTGATCATGCAAACATACATTGCAGACGAATTCCTAGACGTCTAGACGGTTATGTTACTTTGTTCACATGGTAATTGATAACGATCGGCTGGGAGTCGGTATGTCTGTTTACTTCTTAGTCTAAACATGTAATGATTACTTTACAAAAATAAAAGCAGTAGTGGAAGTTCTACCACATTTACTTTAATCTGATTTTAAAGTTGAGAAATTTATGAAAAGAAAACAACAAACAAGATTATCTCTGAACTTATAACAAGTGAACATATACCAAAATATTTTAATTAAAACTATTTCCTGGCTTGCAACAAGATATTTTTTTTTTTTTATCAAAAATCTAATTATAACAAAGTGCCTAAGCCAAACATTTTCAAACAAGAACTAGTAAATCTGCAAAAAATGAAAACTGAGTGGAAATGTCTCAGCTTCCTGACTGAAAAGATGTATAGTTTAGATCGTTCTCCTTTTGCTTGGACTTTAACTTTTTTTTTGTAGGAATGTTTTAGCTTAAACTCGTGGTCGATGTAGAACACAAGAAGTTGACACAGCATGTCCGTAGTGGATTGAACTTTAACATGTTTAATAAACCTTGTTGTTAAGGGATTTCTCGCCGATGAACCATGATGGCATTTTTCAAGCAGAAAATTACATGTTTTTTTCTGCTATCTGAAAGCCAGATTATAACTTTCTTCCAATATCCTCTTTGATTGGTTTCAATGTTTTTGGTTTTGGCATACTTTGGTTTTTAATCCTTGTAAATTGTATTCTGGCCCTTAGTATTAATCCATTGGAGATAAGTCTCGTGAGCTTACCCTTTTCCCCCCTTTATTATAAGTATGTGTGTCGTTACCCTGCTTCCTTGTAATTCTTAAACGACTAGACCAGCAGTTCGCATGGAACTAACCGTTGATGTTTTCGCCTTTGCCAAATGAAATAAGCACTTCATAAACAATAAAACTTTCCTTAAAACAAAATATTCATCAATAAAATGCATTTTCTATAGCTTCGATGGCCAATACATTCTCCATTTCTTTTGCAATTATGTCTTCTTCATTTGATAAAGTTTTCTGTAAGATTATAAAAGATAGACACTTTTGTGTTTCAATTTTCAATTTTTGCTCTCATCTTCTGAGCTAAATTCTTAGTGTCTCAAATACGGCAAATATTTTGAAATGCAGCCAATTGTGCGATGCAGTCCATTGAAATTCTTTTACAATTTGTATGCCTACCACCAAAACATGAAAAAATATTTTCAATTGCTGCAAACTCTTTATGCGCAATGTATTGCAAAAGGAAAGTTTTTCTTGATGTGCTATTATTCTAAATGCACTTTTTGCACGAACACATGTAGCCAGTGTCTGTTTGTATGAACGGGAGTACAATCAATTTTAAAATTTTACATTTTCTGTATGGTTTCGCATCTTGTGAATAAATTATGTATAATGCCATATGGTGTAACCAAAATTGTCAGAAGTTTTTTGAATGTTGAGCGCTTGCATCACAGTGACAATATTTATTCATAGTAGCCCCTGAATTAACCTTCTGTAGATGTAATTTGTCAGATTTAGCTTCACTTGAAGAAAAAGACTACTCGGTAGAATAATTGTTTTTACAATTTTCATTTTTGTGGTTACATTTCCTTTTTCGACATATTTTCTTTATTACATGTACAGCTATCGCTATCGGTAGCTTCTTTGTAGTGTTTAGCTCGACTAGTGGGAGAAAAAGATTGTGAACCTGCTTCACCACCAGCTTGTGGCCTATTGTTATATGAAGCATCTCTTTCCCCGTCGTGACCAAGCATATCGTTAACATTTTTTTCTCTCCCAAATATCTGATTTTTAACCATGAACTTTTTAATGAAAGCAATTTGTCACAGATCTTGCTAAACTTGCGATGAATAAGAGTCAGAGATGGTTGTTGAATATTCAGACAAGACAGAAAGAAAACAATGTCACTTGCTCCACATTTTGTCTCAATAACTGTAATTGATAAAGCTTCATTTAAAACGCGAGGATTTGGTCCAGGAATGGTTGTATTTTTTATCGTTTGAAACATTTCAGTCATAACAGAACGAAAAGAACCATTTTTACATAATACTGTTATTGATACACAAAATACCGTTTCTATCAGGAACCTGCACTATAGTTCAAAAGTTTCCGATTGTCTCCTCCTTGACATCCCGTACAATATACAAAATGTGTTAGGAAAATTACTTAAATTGTTAGTTTTATAAAACTAACAATTTAAGTATTTCCAAATCTATACTATTAAACGAGAAGACCTCATTTTTGGTGTCGCTTCTCTTCCTTCCACAATAAATCAATCATCATTCCTCTGTGTCCTAAAGGTGACATGCATAGTCGCATTTGTCATCCATTCTTATGATTATTCAGATTGAGTTATTTTGGGAGAAAAACGACAAAAAAGGAGTCCGGATATGATTCCGTCATCGGACTAACTTTTAGTCATAGATTAGATTTCCGGTTTAAAAGATGCACAAATACAACCAATCGTATGATAGATAACTAAATATGAAAAATTATTAAGCCAATCAGAGCGTTCTCCATAGCATTGGACTTAGATCGCATGAACCACAACTATTATACTTCCTTATAGAGGACCGTTGAATAATTATGTTTCGCGTTTATCTATTTGTAAACTACGATTATGATTTTTTAATATATAGAGACTCTCTGTATTCTGTAATTCTGTTTACGGTTTTCTTTGAAATGTTTACTATTTAAGGGGTCATACCAGTTATATAATATATATCAAAATAAGTAAAATATTTTACACAAGTACAACCAATCGTATGATAGATAACAAAAATGGAGAAACAAATAAGCCATTCAGAGCGTTCTCCACATCATGGTGTTAAGATCGCAATAATCACAAATATTATACCTCCTTAGAGAGGACAATTATTTTTCGCGTTTCATATCACGGTGTTTAGATCGCAATAATCACAAATATTATACCTCCTTAGAGAGAACAATTATTTTTCGCGTTTCATATCACTGTGTTTAGATCGCAAGAAACACAACTATTATACCTCCTTAGAGAAGATAATTATTTTTCGCGTTTATCGACATGTTAACTACGATTATATTCTACTTTAATTTATAGAGACTATCTGTATTCTGTCAGGGACTTTCTATGTTAGTATATTAGTATAGAAAGTCGGACCTGATTCTGTCTACTGTTTTTTTTAAAATGTTTACTACTTAAGGGGTCATACCACTTGCATATATATTAAAATAAGTAAAACATGCTTAACTTCATCTAAAACTACCTCCAACAAAAACTTTAACCAGAAGCGGGCCAGACATGGACGGACGGACGAAAGGACAGACGGACAGACTAGCCGCAAAACATAATGCCCATAAATGGGGCATAAAAATTTATTGTTGAAAGGGAAAATAATGATTTGGCAAAAATGAAAGTAAGGTAGAGATTAAAAGTAGGCAAGCATTGTTCGGGGCGTCGGGATCGTGTGTTTTTAAGCTCGGGATTTGGGGATTGATCCTTACTGGATCCGGGAATATATTTTTTCGATTTCGTGATTTCGGGATATGCATTTCTTTTAATTCTGCATCTCTGGATTTCATAGTTTTAAGCGCGGGACTTCGGGATCAGGACCCCGCCGACCACCCCTCAAATTAGCCTTAGTCATTTATAAATGATGCATATCCTACCATTGACATCTTAATAAGGCTCTCAAAAGAAAAGAAAGACACTGACGGATTGTCCTAGAAGCATATTTTATTAGACTAATAATGGTCTATATATAAGCAGTTCGATTTATTTCATGTTTGAAACGGTGCAAATTGTTAATTTCATTTGAATTTTACCAAAAGCAGCATTATAGCAAAGGAGAAGAATAATTGTGGTCTGAGGCCAGACACACGAAAATATTTGAATTTAACAGATAGGAAACAAATATCGGCACTTTTGAACAAGGAAGAAGGCTGTTCGTACCTTTTATGAAATTTCCCATACATACTATCTTTTACAAGAAAAAATCATCCTACAACAGTCCACAAGCTGTATATACCGCGATTTCGCGGGTGTGTTCTAGTAAAATTTATTTCCACATGATTGTGCCGTTTAAATAATGAATCAATTACATATGATTACTCATTATATATTGTTATGGAATAAATCTTAGTTAATATTTTCAATAGAATTTTCTGCTTCCATATTGACATCGATGTTAAAGCAGTAATATCTATTGTAACATTTTAAGGACAATTAATTTGGCAATGTTTAAAGTAATAGCCTCAATTCAAGGTCTGAATTTGCAGATTATTTTTACTTCTATTAGTACAGATTGCATTTGAAAGTTTAGGAGCAACTCAAAAGTTTGAGATTTGGTTATCAAAAATAAGTCTACTGTTGAAACAGTAGTATACATATGTGCTGGTTCATGGAGCAGGACCGGACTCATCCTTTATGATAATCTGATGTTTTCTTAAATTTTTACAATCTTCCGATTGGTCTTTATTTTTCAAGCGTTGAGTGTCTTTTGTTGTCTATTCTTTTATTAGTTCACACAATTCATCAAAGCATTATCATCATATAACATACTTACTATATCTTGCGATTCTTTAAATTTCTTTTTCTTTGAGCAGTTCCAATTTGCCCTGGTCCTTGCTTTCTGAAAGGTCTCACAGTAACTAATTGAAGGATGTCTAGAAATCCTCCGAGGTTTCCCAAGACTGCTTTCTTTCTAAGCTGTCTTTATGAAACACAGCAACAGACGATAACTATCGAATTACTGGTTGAAGAAAAAAAATAAGGACATAACATAATCTTTCCATGCCATAAAAAGCCAATAATTTTATCATACATGCATTGTTTAAAATATTGACAGCAGACTTGTGATCCATACGATTACTTTATCTCACATGTGTACAGTGTAAGATAAACACACAATTTTAATTTAAAAAAGAAACTGGACGCAAAAATGCTGCACATTTCCATATTCAACTATTCACTGTTATATCATTGTGTTTATTTTAAGCGTCAGTAGAAATGTGGGGAATCGCAGACATTTTTTTTTAAAAAGAAGAACATTTTCTCAAACACTTATGTTTGTGTAATTTAAAGTTTTAAGTATCTTTAAAGTGAAAATATCGGCTCAATATTGACTATTTAAAAAATGGAACACATATTCTGGTACCTTTGATAACGATTTAATGGAAAAATTGTGAACAAAATATTTTATTAAGCTCAAATATGTGACCTTTCTAAACAATCACACAATCCTTACATGTAGGGATTGAAATGTATATTTTGTCTTTGATACATGAAACTGGTATTTGTCAGTTAACAAACACGAATTGGTTGATCCATACGATGTGTCTTTGTCCAAACTAACTAAGGACGTTTTAGAACGTGTTAGATTGCGGTTGTCATTACGTTGTCTGATTTATTAATTATCGAACGTGACTTATTCCCGA
Source organism: Mytilus edulis (assembly GCA_019925275.1). Taxonomy (NCBI): domain Eukaryota; kingdom Metazoa; phylum Mollusca; class Bivalvia; order Mytilida; family Mytilidae; genus Mytilus; species Mytilus edulis. The sequence goes on from CM034362.1 coordinate 66,885,847, forward strand.
TTGTGACTGTTTTGCTGAGTGTGAATTCGCATTACTGTAAGACGTGTCACGGTACTTTTCTATCCCAAATTCATGTATTCAGTTTTGATGTAATATTTGTTATTTTATCGGATTTTGTCAAATGTCTTAACGTCTTTTCTGTTACATTCGTGTGTTATGGTAAAGATAATTAATTCCCCCTTTCATTTATTACATTTTAAGCTGGTTCAACAAAATTTATACGATATATTTGGTTTAAGTGATTCCGAAGAAACACCGACATAGCCAGAGCAATCCTAATTCTATTTTATTTTTGGGGAACATTTTAAAAATTCAAATGTGAAGTCACTTAGTGTGCTTTTTTATAGAATTTCAAATGTAACGTCACTTTTTGCGATCAGGCTTTGGCTAGCTCGGCTGTGTAATTTTATGTGCTGAATTAGGTTGTTTAATTTTATGTATCCGTTTTTGTCTGTAGGAAATAACGGCAACAGTAGTATACCGCTGTTCGAAACTCATAAATCGATAGTTCAAAACAAATCCGGGTTACAAACTAAAACTGAGGGAGACGCATTAAATATAAGAGGAGAACAAGTCATCACTTCGGTTTTATCATGTTTATCTATTATATAGTCGTTTAATACCAGTATCAAAGGTACCAGTATAAAATTTACTGTTTGCAAAAGTATGAATTATTATTAAATAATAAGGATGTTCTTATCCCAGGCACAACTTTAGGCATTTTTGGTCCTCGGTGCTCTTTAGCTTGGTACTTGTTGTTTTCGATTTTGTTTTCATCTGAGCGTCACTGGTTAGTCTTGTGTGGACGAAACGCACGTCTGGCGTTTAAATTTTAAACCTGGCACCTTTTGATCGTGTGTTTTTCTGTCCTATATATTCTCCCGTTTATTTGTATTGTAGTCCTGTCATGTAATATTATCATTTATATTTAACATTGCCATAAAAGCAGGAGGTTTGGCATGCCACAAGACCCACCATTTTGTTCTCAAAATGTCCTGTACCAAGTCAGGAAAATGGCCGTTGTTATATTATAGTTCGTTTCTGTGTGTGTTACATTTTAATGTTGTGTCGTTGTTCTTTTATAGTTGATGCGTTTTCCTAACTTTCAGTTTGTAACTCGGATTTGGTTTTTATCTCACTCGATTAATGAGTTTCGAAGAGCGGTATACTACTGTTGCCTTTATTTATCAAGTCTTTAAAAACTGTTATATATTTTATGATACATTCACTTGTACTGACAATTTAAAATAAATTGGATTATTAGTTTTTTATTGTACTAAATTTTCAGTTAGTTTTTTCTGCTCTATTATGTTTGACATTCAATTAAATTTATTCCAGTTATTTAGGAACATGTTTATTTTAATAGTTAATTATATCGATGATAGTACTGCCTTATTTATATCAACATGCACGATGGGAGTTATAAAAAAATGTCTCTATATTCTGTGTGTTTAATGGGTTTTTTTTAAACGTTTAACAAGTTGGCCACATTGCGCAAGATGATCGATGAATGTGCTACAAGAAATGCGTCAATAAAGAAAGTTATTATTATATAATGATGTTCAAAGGTCATATCAAAATGAAAATATAATTGAAACCGCAGTTGTGATGCCAACATATAATTGTTCAAACAAGTTAAAAAGTTTTATTGGAAAATGTAATGCACAAACCCATAAGGGAAGTATGACTATTTATCCTCCCATAAAACCCATTTTTACACTTGATCAATGTTTCCAGATATCCATGTCACAGGTGAAACAGTATCGTGAATATACGATATTATTTACTGAGGTGACTTCAGTTTTTGGAAAAAGGAGCCGTAGTAGACCTCATGTTCTCACCTAAAACATCTGATGACATTATGTCATGTAGCAAACATCTTGCATCTGCATAATGGACAGCCTCGCCATATTTTCCCTCACGTGCACAAAGACCTACTTTAACTAGATTTTAGTGCACCTCTGACTTCTCGACGAACCACATTAAAAATGTCGGGTATATCGTTACCCATACGTAAAGCAATGGTTGTTATTTCACATCTGATTTTGCCTTCAGTCTTTTTAACTTATCTTGAATATGTTTCTTTCTATCCTCGGAAATTGAAGAGTGATACTTTTCTCTAAGGATAATCACCAAAAAACATTCTTTTTCTCACTCATCCTTGAACAGCAAAAAAGTCTTTTAAACTGTTGGGATAGACTTAAAACACATATCAATTTAAATTAAAACATGCTCTATTTAAACATTTGGTGATATAATCGATTATAAAGACAACACCCATCAATTGCCGCATGGAGAGATTTGAATTTGGTCTACATGTTGCGTCAACAAGTCTTCGGGACAGTTACAATATAAAAAATAGGTAAATTAAAATTAGATTGTGCGTTGGTATAGGTCGCAGAATCAAATGTCATTATACTTGTTTTCATGACGACGTTATTGTAAAATGGAAATGTTCGTGTTTCCTTGTCTTGTAACAATGTATTATATGGTTAGTGTCTTTGCCATTCATCTCGATGTTTGGATGTTCTGGAATGTGCCGAAATCATTCCTGGCCTTAATAGTTGGAATATTTAGATATTTTAAGGCTGTTTCTTACGTTGTCACTGTATATGTATATTTTGGTACCAGTGTTGTAGCTGTTGTGGTTGGAATTTGTCTTTTCTTAATCACTTCTTATATACAAATATGCTGTTTTTATTAAGGTCTGATTAAGGTAATACACGGAAAATTTGTGTATTTTTTCGAATCAATTTTCGTTGTGGCCTCCATTGGTGGTATATCCAGTGTTCATTTTTTTGCGCTAATTCGTGAGGTTTTTTTTCCTTCTGTATAAAGACCTTTGGTATTTTATATGTTATGGTCTCTTTTCATATTTGTTAGTGAGGAGTTCTTCGTGATAAACGTCTTGTTCAAAATTGTTAAGATAATGTTTAACCTATTTTTAATTTAACACAAAGTTTACATTTTAAATAGGCAAAAGTTAAGTTTGTTTTTTAAATCTTTGTCTTTATTAATCTTAAAGCAGTGTGGCATGGGATGTCCCTCATTTTTTTTCTATATGTTTTTCTAACCAATTTGTAAAATTGAAAACATGGACAAGTTCAACAGCTTTCAAATACCTTTAGAAGTTGGTCCATGGTCATAGTTGAATACATGGACAACCAGACAGAAAATCTAAAATTATATAAATATAATTCCTATATGTTTTGTATCAACAAATACTTGAATGTGATTGAGTCGTTACGAGTATTCATGCGCGACAAATAAATTGAATCGGGGGCTTTAAGAAAGTTATAATAAAAAGAAATAATAAATAATGTTCAAATAAAGAATTATAAGGATTAAACACATGTTTTTCAACAGGTTATTGATGTTTAAACTGGGTCGCTTAGTCACAAACTTATTTTAAAAGTCCTCTACAGTTTGTGAGTTAACTGACTGGGTTTACACATCAGTAAACTCTAGAAAAAAATGAGTTAAATCCTATAATATATTTTTTCAAATCAGATATGAAAAACGGAATAAACGTCTTCTGCTGGTCCATTCCATCTAATATAATGGACATATATGAGTCTGACTCCTTTCTACTTTTAGCACAATGTCTATAATACCTTGTCTGTCCTGGCTGAAAAGATAAAAAAAAAAAACCCAACCCATTGAACTGATGTTTTTTATTAATGAAAAATCCTTTGTAAGCAAGAAAACATACTCTAGTCTCAAAATTGTCATCTGGCATTCACAATATTACCAGATTCCCAAATCAAAGACTCTTAACACCAACAAAAGTCAACTAATAAAAAATGTTGTTGGTGTGCACATTTGTATATTCTTATTATTCATTAGCTTCATGAAATTCTGTTGTTTTGTTTTAAATGAGTTGCAATTGCACCATTATTACCATTTCGGGCAAAGTATCAATTTCATGGGCACTCAAAGAAAATAATGAATCATAAATCAAAAGCTTCCATCAATTGAAGAACTACATACTTTTTTTGTAACAAAGTTTGAATTTAATATAATCATGATGTGTGCCATCAGACCTGTTTATTTGTTTATTGAGAACTTTGTTTTTTGTATGGTACTGATTTGAAAGCCTTTTTAAACAGTTTTATTGCTTGCTCTTAGATTGTGCTGTGAGAATATTGTCTTAGAGGGAGGCTGTAATATTAGTGAATGTCCTGTGAAACAAGTATTTCATATTTGGATTTGTTCCTTGTTTGGTATTTAAACCTTGCCATTGGTTTATTGTCGGAATATTTTTTATACTGATAATTTTCAAGCAGAAAATTGCATGTTTTTTCTGCTATCTGAAAGCCAGATTATAACTTTCTTCCAATATCCTCTTTGATGGGTTTCAATGTTTTTGGATTTGGCATACTTTGGTTTTTAATCCTTCAGTAAATTGTATTCTGGCCCTTAGTATTAATCCATTGGAGAGAAGTCTCGTGAGCTTACCCTTTTTTCCCCTTTGTTATAAGTATGTGTGTCGTTACCCTGCTTCCTTGTAATTCTTAAACGACTGGACCAGCAGTTCGCATGGAACTAACCGTTGATGTTTTCGCCTTTGCCAAATGAAATAAGCACTTGATAAACAACAAAACTTTCCTTAAAACAAAATGTTCATCGATAAAATGCATTTTCTATAGCTTCGATGTCCAAAACATTCTCCATTTCTTTTGCAATTATGTCTTGCTTCATTTGATAAAGTTTTCTGTAAGATTATAAAAGACAGACACTTTTGTGTTTCAATTTTCAATTTCTGCTCTCATCTTCTGAGCTAAATTCTAAGTGTCTCAAATACGGCAAATATTTTGAAATGCAGCCAATTGTGCAATGCAGTCCATTGAATTTCTTTTACAATTTGTATGCCTACCACTAAAACATGAAAAAATATTTTCTATTGCTGCAATCTCTTTATGCGCAATGTATTGCTAAAGGAAAGTTTTTCTTGATGTGCTATTATTCTAAACGCACTTTTGCACGAACACATGTAGCCAATGTCTGTTTGTATGAACGGGAGTACAATCAATTTTAAAAGTTTACATTTTCTGTATGGTTTCGCATCTTGTGAATAAATTATGTATAATGCCATATGGTGTAAACAAAATTGTTAGAAGTTTTCCCAATGTTTTTTGAATGCTGAGCGCTTGCATCACAGTGACAAAATTTATTCATAGTAGCCCCCTGAATTTACCTTCTGTAGATGTAATTTGTCAGATTTAGCTTCACTTGAAGAAAAAGACTCCTCGGTAGAATAATTGTTTTTACAATTTTCATTTTTGTGGTTACATTTCCTTTTTCGACATATTTTCTTTATTACATGTACAGCTATCGCTATCAGTAACTTCTTTGTAGTGTTTAGTTCGACTAGTGGGCGAAAAAGATTGTGTACCTGCTTCACCACCAGCTTGTGGCCTATTGTTATATGAAGCATCTCTTTCCCCGTCGTGACCAAGCATATTGTTAACATTTTGTTCTCTCCCAAATATCTGATTTTTGACCATGAACTTTTTAATGAAAGCAATTTGTCACAGAAAATTTGCTAAACTTGCGTTGAATAAGAGTAAGAGATGGCGGTTGAATATTCATACAAGACAGAAAGAAAACAATGTCACTTGCTCCACATTTTGTCTCAATAACTGGAATTGATAAAGCTACATTTAAAACGCAAGGATTTGGTCCAGGAATGCTTGTATTTTCTATCGTTTGAAACATTTCAATCTTAACAGAACGAAAAGAACCATTTTTACATAATACTGTTATTGATACACAAATACCGTTTCTATCAGGAACTTGCACTATAGTTCAAAAGTTTCCGATTTCTCCTCCTTTACATCCCATACAATATACAAAATGTGTTAGGAAAATTACTTAAATTGTTAGTTTTATAAAAATTTTATTTCCAAATAAAATTTATTTCCACATGATTGTCAACATGATTGTGCCGTTTAAATAATGAATCAATTACATATGAATACTCATTATACATTGTTATGGAATAAATCTTAGTTAATATTTTCAATAGAATTTTCTGCTTCCATATTGACATCGATGTTAAAGCAGTAATATCTATTGTAACATTTTAAGGACAATTAATTTGCCAATGTTTAAAGTAATAGCCCCAATTCAAGGTCTGAATTTTCAGATTATTTTTACTTCAAATTAGTACAGATTGCATTTGAAAGTTTAGGAGCAACTCACAAGTTTGAGATTTGATTATCAAAAATAAGTCTACTGTGTTGAAACAGTAGTATACATATGTGCTGGTTCATGGAGCAGGACCGGACTCATCCTTTATCATAATCTGAGGTTTTCTTAAATTTTTACAATCTTCCGATTTGTCTTTATTTTTCAAGCGTTGAGTGTCTTTTGTTGTCTATCCTTTAATTAGTTCACACAATTCATCAAAGCATTATCATCATATAACATACTTGCTATATCTTTCGATTCTTTAAATTTCTTTTTCTTTGAGCAGTTCCAATTTGCCCTGGTCCTTGCTTTCTGAAAGGTCCCACAGTAACTCTTGAAGGATGTCTAGAAATCCTCCGAGGTTTCCCAAGACTGCTTTCTAAGCTGTCTTTATGAAACACAGCAACAGACGATAACTATCGAATTACTGGTTGAAGAAAAAAAAAATAAGGACATAAAATAATCTTTCCATGCCATAAAAAGCCGATAATTTTATCATACATGCATTGTTTAAAATATTGACAGCAGACTTGTGATCCATACCATTACTTTATCTCACATGTGTACAGTGTGAGATAAACACACAATTTTAATTTAAAAAAGAAACTGGACGCAAAAATGCTGCACATTTCCATATTCAACTATTCACTGTTATATCATTGGGTTTATTTTAAGCGTCAGTAGAAATGTGGGGAATCGCAGACATTTTTTTTTTAAAAGAAGAACATTTTCTCAAACACTAATGTTTGTGTAATTTAAAGTTTTAAGTATCTATAAAGTGAAAATTTCGGCTCAATATTGACTATTTAAAAAATGGAACACATATTCGGGTACCTTTGATAACGATTTAATGGAAAAATTGTGAACAAAATATTTATTTAAGCTCAAATATGTGACCTTTCTAAACAATCACACAATCCTTACATGTAGGGATTGAAATGTATATTTTGTCTTTGAAACATGAAACTGGTATTTGTCAGTTAACAAACACGAATTGGTTGATCCATACGATGTGTCTTTGTCCAAACTATCTAAGGACGTTTTAGCACGTGTTAGATTGCGGTTGTCATTACGTTGTCTGATCTATTAATTATCGAACGTGACTGTTTTGCTGAGTGTGAATTCGCATTACTGTAAGACGTGTCACGGTACTTTTCTATCCCAAATTCATGTATTCAGTTTTGATGTAATATTTGTTATTTTATCGGATTTTGTCAAATGTCTTAACGTCTTTTCTGTTATATTCGTGTGTTATGGTAAAGATAATTAATTCCCCCTTTCATTTATTACATTTGAGGCTGGTTCAACAAAATTTATACGATATATTTGGTTTAAGTGATTCCGAAGAAACACCGACATAGCCAGAGCAATCCTAATTCTTTTTTATTTTTGGGGAACATTTTAAAAATTCAAATGTGAAGTCACTTAGTGTGCCTTTTTTTTTTTAGAATTTCAAATGTGACGTCACTTTTTGCGATCAGGCTTTGGCTAGCTCGGCTGTGTAATTTTATGTGCTGAATTAGGTTGTTTTATTTTATGTATCCGTTTTTTTCTGTAGCAAATAACGGCAACAGTAGTATACCGCTGTTCGAAACTCATAAATCGATAGTATAAAACAAATCCGGGTTACAAACTAAAACTGAGGGAGACGCATTAAATATAAGAGGAGAACAAGTCATCACTTCGGTTTTATCATGTTTCTCTATTATATAGTCGTTTAATAACAGTATCAAAGGTACCAGTATAAAATTTACTGTTTGCAAAAGTATGAATTATTATTAAATAATAAGGATGTTCTTATCCCAGGCACAACTTTTGGCATTTTTGGTCCTCGGTGCTCTTTAGCTTTGTACTTGTTGTTTTCGATTTTTTTTCATCTGAGCGTCACTGGTTAGTCTTTTGCGGACGAAACGCACGTCTGGCGTTTAAATTTTAAACCTGGCACCTTTTGATCGTGTGTTTTTCTGTCCTATATATTCTCCCGTTTATTTGTATTGTAGTCCTGTCATGTAATATTATCATTTATATTTAACATTGCCATAAAAGCAGGAGGTTTGGCATTCCACAAAACCCATCATTTTGTTCTCAAAATGTCCTGTACCAAGTCAGGAAAATAACCGTTGTCGTTGTCGGATTTGGTTTTTATCTCAATCGATTTATGAGTTTCGAACAGCGGTATACTACTGTTGCCTTTATTTATCAAGTCTATAAAAACTGTTATATATTTTTTGATACATTCACTTGTACTGACAATTTAAAATAAATTGGATTATTAGTATTTTATTGTATTAAATTTTCAGTTAGTTTTTTCTGCTCTATTATGTTTGACCTACAATTAAATTTATTCCAGTTATTTAGGAACATGTTTTTTTTTAATAGTTAACTATATCGATGATAGTACTGCCTTATTTATATCAACATGCATGATGGGAGTTATAAAAAAAATGTCTCTATATTCTGTGTGTTTAATGTTTTGTTTTTTTTTAAACTTTTAACAATTTGGCCACATTGCGCAAGATGATCGATGCATGTGCTACAAGAAATGCGTCAATAAAGAAAGTTATTATATAATGATGTTCGGAGGTCATATCAAAATGAAAATATAATTGAAACCGCAGTTGTGATGCCAACATATAATTGTTCAAACAAGTTAAAAAGTTTTCTTGGAAAATGTAATGCACAAACTCATAAGGGATGTATGACTATTTATCCTCCCATAAAACCCATTTTTACACTTGATCAATGTTTCCAGATATCCATGTCACAGGTGAAACAGTATCGTGAATATACGATATAACTTACTGAGGTGACTTCAGCTTTTGGAAAAAGGAGCCCGTAATAGACCTCATGTTCTCACCCAAAACATCTGATGACATTATGTCATGTAGCAAACGTCTTGCAACTGCATAATGGACAGCCTCGCCATATTTTCCCTCACGTGCACAACGACCTACTTTAACTAGATTTTAGTGCACCTCTGACTTCTCGGTGAACCACATTAAGAATGTCGGGTATATCGTTACCCATACGTAAAGCAATGGTTGTTATTTCACATCTGATTTTGCTATCAGTCTTTTTAACTCATCTAGAATATGTCTCTTTCTATCCTCGGAAATTGAAGAGTGATACTTTTCTCTAAGGATAATCACCACAAAACATTCTTTTTCTCACTCATCATTGAACAGCAAAAAAGTCTTTTAAACTGTTGGGATAGACTTAAAACACATATCAATTTTAATAAAATATTTTATGATATAATCGATGATAAAGACAACAACACCCATCAATTACCCCATGGAGAGATTTGAATTTGGTCTACATGTTTCGTCAACAAGTCTTCGGGACAGTTACAATATACAAAAATATGTAAATTACAGATTGTGCGTTTGTATAGGTCGCAGAATCAAATGTCATAATACTTGTTTTCATGACGACGTTATTGTAAAATGGAAATGTTCGTGTTTCCTTGTCTTATAACAATTATATGGTTAGTGTCTTTGCCATTCATCTCGATGTTTGAATGTTCTGGAATGTGCCGAAATCATTCCTGGCCTTCATAGTTGGAATATTTAGATATTTTAAGGCTGTTTCTAACGTTGTCACTGTATATGTATATTCTGGTAACGGTGTTGTAGCTGTTGTGGTTGGAATTTGTCTTTTCTTTATCACTTCTTATATACAAATATGCTGTTATTGGTAAGGTCTGATGAAGGTTATACACGGAACATTGGTGTATTTTTCGAATCAATTTTCGTTGTGGCCTCCATTGGTGGTATATCCAGTGTTAATTTTTTTGCGCTAATTCGTGAGGTTTTTTTCCTTCTGTATAAAGACCTTTGGTATTTTATATGTTATGGTCTCTTTTCATATTTGTTAGTGAGGAGTTCTTCGTGTTGAACGTCTTGTTCAAAATTGCTGAAGATAATGTTTAACCTATTTTTAATTTAACACAAAGTTTACATTTTAAATAGGCAAAAGTTAAGTTTGTTTTTTAAATCTTTGTCTTTACTAATCTTAAAGCAGTGTGGCTTGGGATGTTCCTCATTTTTTTCTATATGTTTTTCTAACCAATTTGTAAAATTGAAAACATGGACAGGTTCAACAGCTTTCAAATTCCTTTAGAAGTTGGTCCATGGTCATAGTTGAATTCATGGACAACCAGACAGAAAATCTAAAATTATATAAATATAATTCCTATATGTTTTGTATCAATAAATACTTGAATGTGATTGAGTCGTTACGAGTATTCATGCGCGACAAATAAATTGAATCGGGGGGCTTTAAGAAAGTTATAATAAAAAGAAATAATAAATAATGTTCAAAAAAAGAATTATAAGGATTAAACACATGTTTTTCTACAGATTATTGATGTGTGAACTGGGTCGCTTAGATAATCGGGTTTGAAATGTTCAGGAAAATATACAAAATTAATTAAGGAAGTAAAACTTGTCTGCTTTTACCACAGTCTAAAAATGTCGTCCATTTTGAAGTTTTTAGTGAATCAGATATATTTAATTCTGAATAAATAGTCTTAGGTTTAAAATTCAATACGCCAAAAACGCGCCTTGTCCACAAAGGGCTTACAAGTGACGCCCAGATATAAAAGATCGAAAGTGAAAAAAGTACAAAGTTGTGCAGCACTGGAGATAAAAAGTTGAAAAGGTTTCGCCAAATACGGCATCAATCCAAGTCACAATGAATAAAATAAAACAATTATAGGTCAACATACAGCCTTCAACAGTAACCATGATTTAACTACTTGGTTAAATTTGCAATTGATTTAGGTTTTTTCAACGTGCTGGTAATATTTCATTGCATGTGTGGGATCGAAATAGACCGACCTTTTTTTAGGAAGTTCTTTTGATTATTCCCCTTTGTTCACTATGACAACGGCATTTTCAAGACGTTATCAAAAATCTGATTTCTCTTTAAATTAGCCGTAGAACACGTATAGTTATTTGATCAATTGACATAAAGTACGATTTTATATCAGAAGTTTTCAATTAAGACAGCCATGTTGTCTAATAAATTCGGTAACATACATTTCCAAACAAAACACCGACGCAATCGACATTCGTCAAAATTGACCAAAAAAATGATACAGAAAACAACTTTACACCACGATTATCCGCCGTATTTAAGCCCACAAGGTATGAAAATATAGTTTAAATAAATGTTATTCGTATCCCTATGCATGGAACTTATTTTTTCTGTCCATAATGAGGTTTTTCTAGTCAAGGCAGATGCCGAGACATTGGAATCAATTAGTTGAAAGTGCCCGACGTCAAAACGTGCCAATTAAATATAGCGTGCGAAAATGCGACGTTTTCAACCAAAATGCTCGAGGAGACGGTGCAATTAAACAAAATGGAAGAAAGGGGGAAAGTGTTAAGTTGACCGAAGTCTACTTAAGATGGTTGAATGTAGTGCCTGTAGATTATTACATTAAGGCATTATTACTAGCCAAGTCAAAACCATTCATCCAACCTCACATTTGTTCAGGTTTTTTTTTTGTTTCTTCGTGAAAGGACTGATCAATGGATTTTTTGATGGGATACAGAAAGGAAGCCGTTACTTGCCCCTGACTAGAGATTAGTTCAAATATATATGCCTACAACTTTGAACAATAACGGAAGATGTAATGTCTGTTATATGAGGTAAAAAATGGCAAGCAAAACAATATGTCTTGAGACAAATCACAATTTACCACACAGAAAAGAATTACTGTTAGACTAAAAGAATTACTGTTAGACTGGACTTTATATTCTTTATTACGGTATAATGTTTCAGTGTTATTCATTGATTTGCCTTAAAACTTTAAAACTATTAAAAATTAAATTTTAAATAACTGATTAATTGAGGAAGAAGGAAGAGAATTATCTGAAAGGCACATAATTTATAGTCACTGAGCGTTGTGGTGATGTTTTTTTTTTTTTTTGCTGTTCTTGTTGTTTGTTTAAATTTTATGGTTGAATGTTTAAAATTATTTTAAAGACTTTAATTATGCATGTACTGATGAATAGAAGGAATTAACTTAAATATTTTACCGTTTTCAAGGTTTTGTGACTTTATAATGGAAAGAACAGCACTGAATGATCAAATATGAAAAATACATGTTATGTGTAAACACAATTCATTTTATAAGTGAAAAGTAAAATCACAAAAGTACTGAACTCCGAGGAAAATCAAAACGAAAGTACCTAAATCAATGGCAAAATCCAATGATAAAACACATCAAGCGAAAGATTCTACATATTAAGTATATATATCATGTTGTATTGATATTAACCTTATTTTCATCATACAGTTCCAATACAAAATAGTAGCTGAAATAAATTTAAACACTCTGTGATTTTAAAACTCAAAGTACACAAATAGTTAATCCATTAGTAAAGCTGTAACATATAGGGTGTCGGATTTCAAGTGTTTGGCTTTGAGCGTTCCCGATAAAGGTAAATACAGAAAAGCGCTTCCGACGCATGAAATTATTAAACGTGTTGTTCTCATTTTTTTTATAAGGAGAAAGTAAACCCAATCCTCTGAGTGAAAAATTGCAAATAAAAATGTACTGCTACTTAATGGTTGATTCGTATAGTTTATTTATTTATAACTGATAATCCTAAACTGCTCTATTTTTCTGAAATAAGTAATCTGAGCTGATTAAAACAGGGCATTATGTAACTGGCCTTTGTTGAATCTGATTTATAAAAGGGTTTTCGCTTGTAAAGTGTTTTTTTCTGACTTTTTTTATTAAACAAAGTATTGGCAGCTTTACATGGGAGTATAAAAAAAAACTTCATATCTTATAATCGCTCATATCAGCGTTTAGAAGTAACAACGTTTATACGATTCCATATTATGTTATTGTACTTTGAAAGAGTAATCGTTCGTCGATTAACAGAGGTGTCTTTTCATCAGTACAAATGGGGTCGGAAATAGAAAGTCAAAACGGTCTATTTATGAGAAATGAAAAGCTTTGAACTTGCCATAAACGATCTTAATTGACAAAAACGATTGTAAAGATAAATGAGATTTGCCGAATAATATCCGTTTTAAAATTAACATTTTTTACTTATTCGTGTACATCTTAGTATCATCTTTCGGCAAAATTGAATGCAAGCGTTCTGAATATTCGCCATATTAGGATAACATCAACACAGTGGTCAGTATTCCGGTACTTACATGAAAAACACAGACCTTTCTTACTTTTTCCGTTTGTAAATGTTAAAATTAAATATAAAAGAATAATTTGTTTTTGAAGAAGTTGTATGAAAGTTTTAATGTTAAACTTATACTTGTATATGTAAATTCTATAAGCTGTATTGCTTCTGAATAAAAGACTATTATTATTATTAAAGGCAACAGTAGTATACCACTCTTCGAAATGTCAGAGTAAAAACAAAAACTGAGGGAAACGCATCAAATATAAGAGAACTAGGACACAACAGTAACACCACTTTAAAATGTTACACACATAGAAAATATAGGATAGAGAAACAAACGAACATGGTCGTTTACACCATACTGACTTTTAGATTGAAAACGTTTTCATGATGATGGACGAAACTTGTATTAATTCCAACCATATGATCTGTTTCTAGCCATGTTTACGCAGTTGAGTGGAATACAAGACCAATGGAAACAATTTTAAAACTATATCCAATAAAGATGATTGTCGCAAAGTTTGGTTTCAATTGGCACATTAGTTTCAGAGAAGATTTCTGTAAAAGTTAACAGACGACGGACGATACACGATGAGGGCAGGTGTGCTTTAAATAAGGAAGACAAAGACGAGGAACCGAAGAATATTAAACAATATAATATAAAACCCTGGGTGAAAACTTCCACGAGGAACAGGAAGACATTAACTTTAATCGAGATACAATTATCATATATGACCTAAATCAATTTAAACTTTTACATGTAAATTTATTTGATCAGTGTTAACCATATGATAATGACACAGTTACATTCTAATCAATATAAATACCCTTTATGTATTTCCTTGTATGATACTATATAAATAAATTAAACTAGCTTTTGGAATAATATAGAGGAATATCAGTTTAATGGACGTGTGTCGATAAGTAAACTTTAAAATTAATGTAAGTTCTGATTGATTTCTATTATTTCCAAAAGAAATATTATTCGAACGCAATTTATCGTAGACAACACATTTCCATCCTCAATTTTAAAAGTTCAATAAACCATGAATATTTATTCGTTTAGAAAAGACGTATTACGTGCTTTAGTATTTAGTGTTACAACAATAAAGAAAATTGATTGAACGACGTGGATTTAATTATTTTAAGGAATACGAAACAAAACTTGTCTTCTACTGCTAATGATACACATGACAGAATCATTACATTTTTTTCTGGTAAAAGCTGAGTAAAAAAACTGTTATAAAATGTTTTTGCTGTATAATGTAAAGCAAATAAGTAAAAAGCAATAAAAAATGTTTGTCAAAGAGAGATAGCAAAGTGATATTCAAACTCATGAAATTAAAAAATAAAGGGCTGCGCTTAAGCGCATGATACGCCCGTTGCTCTTTTAACTTGTCTTTTATGCTTTAAATGAATTTATATGATCAACTAGAAATATATATACAAATCAAAAGGGATGTTACATTAATATATTCACCAAAGTTTCATAAAATCCCCCTTTTTTAAGTATAAAAATTCATTACTTAAGAAAACGTAAAATCTAAAATTTATAAAAATGGAAAGGGAGCTTATGTCAATAGATATAAACAATTTATCAAAGTTGCATAAAATTTTGTGAAAGTGTTAGTTATTGTCCCAAAATTGGAAAATCCCCCTTTTTTAAGCATAAAAATTCATAACACGGAAATGTAAAATCTGAAATTTATAAAAATTGAAAGGGAGCTTACATCAATAGATATAAACAATTCACCAAAGTTTCATGGACATTGGTGAAAGCCTTTTTGAGTTATTGTCCGAAATGTTGAAAATCCCCCTTTTTTTATGAATAAAGCCCCATAAATCCAAAACTTAAAATCTGAAATTTATAAAAATTGAAAGGGAGCTTACATCAATAGATATAAACAATTCACCAAAGTTTCATGGACATTGGTGAAAGCCTTTTTGAGTTATTGTCCGAAGTGTTGAAAATCCCCTTTTTTTCATGAATAAAGCCCCATAAATCCAAAACTTAAAATCTGAAATTTATAAAAATTGAAAGGGAGCTTACATCAATAGATATAAACAATTCACCAAAGTTTCATGGACATTGGTGAAAGCCTTTTTGAGTTATTGTCCGAAGTGTTGAAAATCCCCCCTTTTTTATGAATAAAGCCCCATAAATCAAAAACTTAAAATCTGAAATTAAAAAAAAACGAAAGGGAGCTTACGTCAATAGATATAAACAATTCACTGAAGTTTCATGGAAATTGGTGAAAGTGTTTTTGAGTTATTGTCCGAAGTGTGGACGACAGACGGACGGACGGACGGACAACGGTATACCATAATACGTCCCGTCTAAAAGACGACGGGCGTATAAAAAATGACAAAGCCATGATAAAAAATTATTTGTCTTGTTTTACGTGTTCCTTTTTTGCCATGTCGTTGTACGTTTGTTTTCGATCTACGAGTTTGAATGCCCCTCTAGTATCTTTCGCAAAGATGAACACCAGTACGCATTACACAAATACTAGTATGTCCAAATGGTGTTTGTCAAGTCAGGAATATGACAGTTGTTATCCATTTGTTTGATGTGTTTGAGCTTCTGATTTTGAAATTTGGTTAGGGACTTTCCGTTTTGAATTTTCCTGTGAGTTCAGTATATTTGTGATTTTACTTTTTTCCAGTAAAATTTTATCACAAATTTCAAGTTTTTGAATTATATGATAATTTATTTTTCTCTTAAAGTAAGTGCAATTTAATATTTACTTGTGCATTTTTACAGAAGTTTCTATTTGCATATTTATTCTTAGTTTTTCATTTTAGTGCAAAAGTTAATCATGGCAAGTTTAAAAACATTAAGAAATAAGAAAAAACATCACAAATGTATTAATAAAAATTAATTTGTTTTTTGAGTTGGACTATCCCTTAGTCATGTTTGTTATCTTTCGCCTCTCTTTATCAGATTATGAAAACACATTGCTATTTTAAACACGAGCAACTTAATACAAATATTTCGAAAAGCTGGTTGAATGAAACTGTACAGCCATATACCATTTTATTTCAGAAATCCGTTCTTTCAACAATTATTGCATTACATGTATACGAAAAAAGATAACGATAATACATGGTCAAAAGATCACGATATGGAAAGTTGTCTAAATGATAATCACGATTCAGATAGACTCCTAAATGATGATCGTGAAGATGATGAGCTGCTTAATGGTGATCACGGTGATGATAGCCGGTTACACAATGGTTACGACGACGACCTAACTATAAAAAATGATATTTTTGGTCTAACCATTCATCAGTTTGAAAGAGAATTCCGATCCTGTTTGCAACGAAGGATGAAACATGATCAGTCGATCTTAAATATTAGATTCCCTGATAAAACCAGCAATGAGTACCTTGAATATTTAGCGAATCGTGAATTTAAATCAGAAGGTAAATATACAGCTGTCTATTGTCCAAATTAGTAATATAAATTTCCAAATTATATATAAGATCTTAACGTCTTAAATCTGTAAAATCTAAAGTTATTTGGAAATTCCAATTTGAGATATTCATCAACTGTTATCTGTTCAGAGCAGTGATATACACTTCCAAACTTAGAATTACATCTTAATGCCGTCAATCATTTTGGTGCGGGCTTTGATAAAATAGATTTGTTATTATGTACTCCCTTTTATTTTCAGTTTTACATATTTATCAGATCTTTATTAAAATACCGACCCTGTGTCCAATCTATGATGAAAAAGACCAAGAACGATCCTCAGTTTTTGTCAAATTAATACATACCTTTAAAAATTTGGCTAATGTAAAAAGTAAAATCATAAAAATAGTGAACTCCGAGGAAAACTCAAAACGGAAAGTTCCTAATCAAATGATAAAACACATCAAACGAATCGACATATTTTACTGATAAGAGAATAAACAGGGAGTCATCATATCCTTGTAATCGAAAACGGAAAAATGAACACAAAATGAGAACTAGTTGCAACAACCCACAGCAGTTATTTCTTTTAAAAGAATACATTAATGTTGTTAGGAATTCAGAAAAATTTTAATATTATACAATGTATAAATTCATTAATACATGTAATTGTACTTTCTTTATTTATAGAACACAGATCTAAATTTTGTGTAATAGAAAAATGCTGCTACCAACGTTTACAAAAAATAGTGGGTACAGAGAAAACAGTCAGGTCACGACAACGATTGTTTAAGTTAAATGATTTTGTTGACAAATATGCTGGCCTTAGTACCACAAAGTTATCAAGTGGAAGTCTATCGGAAGGGCTCGATTTACCAGGAAGTGACATTGACATCATGTTCATAGTTCACAACGTAGATATTGTTCAAGATGTGAAAGAAGTTTACAGACCAGGACATGCCATTTTTCTAATGGAAAAATGCAATAAATATCCCGGATTCGCCAAATTAAAACTGTTAACAAAGCATAAAGATTGTGTTTCATTTATAGTCCAAACAAAAACAGGTATTTATTTTTCAAGTCAGAGATTTATGCAATTTTTGCGAGGAACTAAAAAATATGGGCAAATTCACGGTCCGTGTCTCTCAGACCCTTATCAACATGAAGATATAGCCTTTTGTCTTAGGTCACGTGATTGGCCTTATGAAGCTCAGAACTGGATATATCGTCAAAGGCGATGGCAATGGCCATCTGGAGGATTAGTAGAAAGTATTACAAGATACGGCATTTTACTTGTACCAATAGGTCCAAAATATAACGAGAACGATGAATTGTGGTGGAGATTATCATTTTCTGTGGCAGAAAAAAAGCTATGCCATTCATTTAATTACACGCAGTTTTTGTGTTATGCACTTCTGAAAATGACTTTGAAAAACGTTATAAATCAGAACGATCACGTAAAAGACCTCTTATGCTCATATTTCCTGAAAACTTCTTTGTTTTGGGTTTCCGAAGAGATTTCAATAGACCAGTTTCAAATTTCAAATTTAATTGCATGTTTCGAGTTGTGCCTCGATAAACTTATAAACTGCATTGATGCATGCTATTTACCGAACTATTTCATTCCGGAACAAAACTTATTCAAAGGTAAGATTAACTCATCTAATCACAAAAGTTTGTTGTCTGTACTATCTGATATGAAATATCACGGAATTGAAGCTTTAGTTCACAAAGTGTTGAGTTTAAATGACATTGTAACGTTCTCTCCTTTTATTGACCATGTAGAAAGAGATGAGCCTTTTAAACTTGAATTATTATTTTACAAGATTTTTTCAACTGCAATAGCATGTATTGCAAATTCAAATTTGGAGAAATATTGCTTTACGTTAGCTCTATTAAAAAATATATCATTGTTTGAATCATCACCGTTTTTGAGAGATGTATTCAAATTCTATCATGGATTTTTCAACCAACAAGTGACACAAATGTTGTTTTTATCATTTCGTAAGAACAAACACCGCTATTATCTGAATCGTAAAATATTACGCGATGGCACAATGGCAGACGCTAGTTCGGGCTGGTTGTTGAGTGCTTGCTTCTTTTACACAATAAAGAACTATAACGTAACATTGCGGATCGTGAATCATATATTATCTCGTTGTTCGCCGGACATGCTGTACTTGGGTTGTGCATTCTACCTGTCTAAAACATTGTGCACGTATCAGCGTCTTGCGCACTGTCAACACATTACTCTTATGAACAGGATAAGACTCGCAACAATGGGCGATATAATTTTTATAAAGGATTCACCATTGATACCGAGAGAACTGCAGTTTGAAGCTCAGGATTTTAAATTGAGAGTTCCACCTGTTGTTATGTGTCATTGTCTCCAGTTCTTGTGTTATTATCATCTCAATGATTTTTACAAACGAAAGCTATCGTTACAGGATTTGCGTCGTACAATACAAAATGAGTATTTCCTAGCTAAAAATGAAATGTCTGTTTGCTATACTCTTCTCGGAGTTTGTTATGAAATAGCAAATAATACAGATTTAGCTTACCGTAGCTATATCAACGCTGTTCGTTGTGAGGGAGAGTTATGCAAAAGTGCAAAGTTCAGATTAGAAAAATTAATATCATCACGAATTCATGGGGTACCTGTAGAGGTATTTTTAGTCGATAATTTAACAGCATAATACAACAAAGGTATACATTGCTTATTTTTCAAGTACAAATAAAAGTCTGGTAAATCCGTCAAAATTATCTTATTACATTAAAGAATGTCTTTCAAGTTGTCAAAACTTTTTACTAACAAAATTAGCAAAATGTCTGCAAATGATTTAGTTGTTAATTTTGTTGTAATTTTTTCGGGTTGATTTTTTTTTCTTTCTTGCATGTTGGGGAAATCGGAAGTTGTATGTTCACAGACTACGACGGGTGTGTTACTCATTTCGTCGAATTTGACATTTTACCGAATTTGTATTTGCACAATTTGACATTTTACCAAATTTGTACTAAAACGAGAAGTACGATATGTGCCCCATGTGGAACATGATCTGTCTAACCATCTGGAGCACATGAAATCGCTTCCGGGTTTGGTCGGGTTCATATTGCCCAGTCTTTGATTTTCTGTGTTATATTTAGAAAACTTGTTGATGTTTTTTGTCATGGCATTTTGAGTTTGTTTTCGACTGATTAGTTTAAGTTACCCTGTTGGTATATTTTGTCTCTCACAAACATGCTATTTAAGTTACCCAAAACGTCTTTTGATTACCATTATATTGGTTAATACAAGTTTGGGTATAATGACCAATAAGGCAACTCTTCAATAAAGACCAAACGACGTAGAAATTAGTGATTATAGGTCGACGTACAATCTTCATCAATGAGCAAATCCCATCCCGCAAAGCATTTTATACTTGACCCTTTTATACTATTGATGTCTTTCTATGTTGTAATGTTATATTATTGTTTCAGAAAAGGGAGACATTTTGGTACCATTTAAACGTTTAATCACGCTGCAATTGTTTGCACCTGTTATCTGAATTTTGGTGGTTGTCGTCTGTTTATGTGGTTCATAAGTGTTTTTCGTTTTGATATAGATTAGACCGTTGGTTTAGATTAGACCGTTGGTTTTCCCGTTTAAATGGTTTTACACTAGAAATTTTGGGCCCTTTATAGCTTGCTGTTTGGTATGAGCAAAAGCTCCGTGTTGAAGGCCGTACCTTGACCTATAATCGTTTACTTTTATACATTATTACTTCGATTTATTACTTGGATGGAGAGTTGTCTCATTGGCACTCATAGCACTTTTTCCTATATCTATATAATGCAATAACAAACGAACAGAGATATAAAGCAGCAAAAAGTAAAATTACAACAATCACAAAACACATAAAAAACATATGGACAAGAACGGTCATATTCTTGACTTGGTACAGGCAAACGAAAGTCATTGAATTTCAGGATTCCACATATACATCAGAAGAAACTACAAAAATCATTAAAAAATAGCTCATAAGAACGATACAAAGCTAAAAAAAAATCCAAGATTGAATTTAAGATATAAATCTACTCGCCGAAAATGACAGCTAGTTCAAAGCCAATAACAACTTTTGAAATATTTATCTCGCACAAAAATTTTAATAAGTACATATCCATTAATTTTCATGCAATGGATTTAGTGTCAAGACGACATTTACAGCAAGAACAAACACACGATTGTTCACTAAAATATCTAAGTTTAGGCTTTTAGCTTCATAACTACCGCTCACTTATACCATTTTTAAAAGATTTTTCATGAATACAAAATTTCAAAATAAAGTATATAATAAATTTGACAAAGCTGAAGACAATGACTGACTTTGAAATAAGTCGATTGCTTTTTGACATAATGACGTAATGTCTGGAATGAGAACTGACGACTGTGGTGGCAACTTATTTCTTATTCATTTTTAAATGAGCTGAATATCAGAAGTTGAAATAAAATTATAACAAAAAAACTTGCAGAACACAATGAAATTTGTAACTACTTACTTTATATACCTCATACAATAATCACGATAGGCTCAATATTTTGCAATGGGTCAATGAAGAAAAGGGCAGAAATACATACACCGAAACCTCAGATATAAATTTCCGACGTAACTTAAACCTCTGATTCTATAACTAGATCTATAGGCAAAACAAATGACAAACCTCTTTTTTAGTCATAGGACCAAACCTAAACTCCTGTTAAAACTCTATAACGAACTAAAAGGGAATTCCTTTTACTGACAGCAAACCATTGAATATTCATCAGTTGCAAATACTTTATTTCAGACATTTGGCGTACTAAATTATAATCCTGGTACCTAGTATATATATATATCAATTATATGGTCATTTTTATAAATTTCCTGTTATAAAACTTTGAATTTTCGAAAAACAAAGGATTTTCTTATCCAAGGAATATATAACCTTAGCCGTATTTGGCACATTTTTTTCGGAATTTTTGGTCCTCAATGTTCTTCAACTTTGTACATGTTTGGCTATATAACTATTTTGATCTGAGCGTCACTGGTGAGTCTTAAGTTGACGAAACGCGCGTCTGGCGTATTAAATTATTATCTTGGTACCTTTGATTACTATATATATATATATATATATAATAACACAACACAACTATAACAGTGGCAAATATTTGAAAACTCAATTTAGTCAAGTTCAAGACCAATTAAAACATCTTGCAAATTTATCAGTACTAAGTTCAGCTTTAGTGAATTTCTAGACTGTTGCCTAGGGCTTCAAAGAAGTTGATTTAAATACTCATTAAGATGGGCCTTTTGTTTTGATTTGTTTCATGTTGTTTGGATCATTTCCTTGTCTTGTTTTGGTTTGACGTTCAGTTCGTAGACAGAGATATTCCCCACCTTGGGAGTCTACTCCAATACAAATATCTCCAAACTTAAGATCCCTTTGCTCTTTACCACCACGCATCCCCAGAACAAGAGTTAGAGTTAAATGTAACAAATTAGTCAAAGGTAAAGGAGCATGTGTTCCTAATAAATCATGTTTATAAAGTTTATCAATGTTTGAGTCAGTCAACTCATCTGAAGCATGTGGCTTGTTTCCATACCCCAAACTTTTAAACTGTTTTTTTTTTTGCCTGAAGAACTTTTCTACATTATTCAAATTCAGGACCCCTTGAATTTTTCTGTTGAAGATACCTATCTACACTACACATGAAGAGTTTCATGTCAGACACTGTTTTTCTGTATTTTCATTTGTGGTGGCTTCAAGAAATTTGTCGATTTCTTCATAACTTATGTCTTGAAATCTTGAGTCTGATTTTTTATTTGCCTGTTGTGCCTGGGCCCCTTCTGCATTTTCCTGTGAAATTGTAGCTATCATATTAAAGTCTGGTAATTCCACTGCTTCTAACTCAAAATCGTTTTCTTGAAGAATTTGGCCTACTATGGCAGCAGTATAGGAATCAAGATAATCAGACATTTTGGAATCTTCAAACAAGCAGACGATTTTTTTTTTATAGAAAAGAAGGAAGTTAAAAGAAGCTAACTATCATACAATTTATTATGCCGTATTTTAATTTTTAATTGCATGTTTGTGATGTTTTTCTCATTTTAAAAGACGATCATAACTGTAAAATACTTGTTATTTACCAAAAGAGGACATAATTTCGTTGAAAAGATATTTATTTAACTGAAAATGTTCATTAAATTGTCCGTACAATTGTTGTGTTTACAATCTTTTGTGTATTTACACCATAAGAAGTCGTTTTTATATGTATTTGCTCCGAATTTGGCACACCACATAACGGGACCATACGATGTACATACACCTTATCGCTATTTGTCCGCCATTGCTGGAAATCACACAGGTTCCCGTAAAATTTTGACGTCATAAAACAAAACATCTGACGCAACAATGGAAAAGTGATTGTTGTTGACGTCAAAAGTTCAAGCGGACGGGTCAGCCGGGATTAGCGATAAGGGGTGCGCTCGGCTGACAGGTTCTGGACGTCCTGAACGTCTGGAATTAACCGGAAGTCCAGAAAAACAAAATGGAACTGCGTTCAGAACGAGTTCCGTGCGTCCCCAAAAAAAAGGTGGTGCAGATAGAATTCAAAATGGCGACCAAAGGAGTTGAAGGGTAAATTTACAACAGTATTTAGCTTCCAGGGACATCAATAATGAAAAATATTACTCATTTTGAAATCGAATCATCACCTTGTATCACCTACATCATATTGACCTATTTATAAGAGAAAATTTGCGTTGATTGTGTTAAAAACTTCATTTCTGTCTGACAGCCACTGATCAGCGCCGATCGGACAGCCTTTCCCGTCCTGAAGATGTAAATAATGACGACACTGAAATTTTAATTTATACTATAGATTGTGTACAACAAAACCCTGTGTACATGTACCACACATTGTTGGATCAAGGACTTCCGAAAAGGGGGAGGGGCATTGACTGGCTAAGAAAGGACCGTTCTGGTCATGTTTCAGTGATTTTCTATTTCAATATAAATTTCCTCTCAAAAGGTGGGGCCGGGCCACCCCCTGGATCTGCCTATGCCACAACCCCTTTGTCCTTGGGTTACATGCATTGCAGCACTTATTTACACAGGAAAAAATGCAACAAGTGTCTGCCCTTTTTTGCTGGTCAGTGGACCAACTCTTCAACCTTAAAAAAGGGGGGTGGGTCATACAAAATAATATATCGTAGCTGATTTTTTCCCCCCAAGAATACTACAGGTTTAAATTTTGTAATGCAGTCAGACAGTGTTTTATATACGGCCAAATTTTTTTCGGTCGTATATTGGTATAGGTCTGCCGTCGTCTGTCAACATTGGTTTCCGCAGGTTATTTCTTGGTTTGCCTTGACCGATCCTTTTGATATTTTAACACAATGTTACTTATGACAAAATGCAACCTAAGTTCGAAGATGGGGTCCGTGGCCCCTCCCGTTCCAGAAATAGGGGCCAAAATTCAAAAATTACTTTTCCATGCATTTTCTATGGTTTCTTATGCCCAATCAACTTGGTAATTTAAACTAATATTAATTATGACTGAAAAAAAAATCAATCCAAAATTCTTTCAATCCATTAAGGAAGTACTCCAACATGGATAAAGACAAATGAGGCATTCTGAAATGAATGCTCGCAATTACTGAGAGCTACAATGTATCTCAGGAGGCAAAATAGAATGACCAAAGGCAATTTCTACTAAATTTAGAAGTAACTCTGTCACCACACTTTTTTAGCTAGCCGAGTTTGGAGCTGTAACTTCATACACTTAATTAGTACATGTAATTAATACATGATGTTGTATAATGCCAAAAAAGAAACTTACTATAATTTAGTTTTTTAGTGTATTTTGTCATAGACACCAAAGCAATTTTTGTAATTAATGTTTCTTTTACATAGGAAGAAACTAGTATACTGCACGCTCGATGGAGTCAAATACTCTGTTTATGTAGATCCTATGACGAACCACAATTTGAATTCAACAGGTAAGAAACATTAAAAAGATCCAATTTAAATTTCAGATCAGTGGCATGGTGAGGACCAATTTAAAGTGGCCCCTTCCCATTGCAGAAAAAGGGGAGATTAAAATTTTGTTATTTTCTGTTGACAGTATACATTTGGATTCTCAAGCATATTGCATACACACAACTGCTTATGCTGCTTTCAATTTTCAAAAAATGTTTCTATGTTTGCTAATAGAGGGCATTATCTGATTGAACAGTACTAACTGTTTAGTTTTATGTGTGTACTGGTATCGGTTGGTATAAAGGAATTTATTTTTAGGAATTGTATGTTGTTGTTGAGTACTTTATTGTTGAAATTTGCATAGTCTGGCACGTTTTTTGTTTTGCAATAAATAGAAAAAAGAAGGGATATGGGGTAAATGCCAAAGAGACAACCACCAACTCCCCGTCAGTAAACGTGTTAAGTTAAACGACTAGAGATCAATGTGCAAGCTTCAGAGAATGGTGAGAGCACTCGGTTGGCACACATCCTCTAGAAGGCCTCTAACAAAAAAGTGTTTACAAGTGGCTAATACTGTCCAACATCAGAATTACCTTACAAAAAGGGTAAAAATGAGACAGATACGATTACTAACCAACATTTTCCTGACTTGGGACGAGCGCATAAAAGCTTACAGACATGTATTTATAATGTCAATTTTCCTAGTCATAATTTTTTAATACATGTACATCATGTACATGTATGCAAAAGAACGGATATGGCAAAATGTCACAAATACAGTAAAAAAACACCAAAAAGAGAGTGAGCCGAAACTTGCATTCAGATGTCACTGCGTACATGGCATAATGAGTATTCAAATTTCAGGTCACATCACCATGACTATGATGTCAGATCATCATATAGATTATTTAAATTTGAATGACACACCCGTGATCAACATATTTTTGATTTTGGACAGCATATATCAGATTTTGGACAGGCACGTAAAACATGCATTGTTTCTTGTTTTACAGTGTACATGTACTACATATGTATATGCAACTACATTCCTTCAAACATACTGTTATATATCTAAACACATTTTGTACTTGTACATTATTTAAACTAACATTTAATTTTTAAATGGAAAATGTATTTAAATACCTATACATTATATACATGTACTTTATTGTGCTTTAGATCCTTTGCTGAAAGCTCAGTCGCAAAAGATAATAATTGATGCTGTGAGGGCTAAAACCAATGCAGACGACGACGACACGACAACTGAAAACCAGCAGGAAGGTAAAAAATGTACATTTCCATAGTGGCAATGTATGGATTTTGTACAGTATTTAAATCCGTTTTAGTTCACTTCAGCCAGTGTGGGCGATGTTCATTGTAAAATGTTGTAAGTCTGACAGTCTGACAGTTAACTTTCCACATTCTCATCATCTTTTTCTCATGAACTACTTACAGAATTTACAATACTTTGGAAAATTGCATTTAGTTTTTTTTTCAAGTACAAATATAAAGTTAACTTGAAACAAACCATGCAAATATATAGTACCTAATAGATTTTGTCCCTTTGGTTCAGTTAAAAATTCCAATATGGGCTCCAGTGGACCAAAAGTAGCTCTTGGGATGATGTAAAAAGGTCCAATTCAGTCTATAATGCCGGATGTGGGATTCAGGCTCCTAGTTGCTTCTATTTTACATCTTTTGAGGAATATCAACTAATTATGATTTTCTAGGTCACAAGTGCAAGGTCAATAAGGGCATTGCAACTTTTGTGTATCATTGTATGCCAAGGGGATGCTCCTCTTTATACGGCCCTTTGTTTACTCATGCACATGTATATTGATTTGTTTTCTTGTTAAATGTATAATATTATTTGTCTTACTTTTTAGAAAACAGTAATAGAGCAACTCTCACTTTTTGCGATGTGTGTAGTCAGGGAGTTGAGAGAGGTGTCAGACATGTTTGCCCAGATGTTGAACAAAGTCCAGATGGTAAGACATAATGAAATAACATTGTTTCATGAAAATTTCAAATGCTCAGATCTCACAGCCTGAACAATACATGAAATGTAATTTACAAGAAGTACATGTATATGATGGAAAATGAAGGGATACAGGGTATATGCAGCTTGCATCAAGATTGTAATATGATGAAAAAAGACATGCAGGGAGCTCCAACTTTTTGTCCTACGATTTTTAGCTCACCTCACGAAGTGAGGGGGCTTATGTGATACCCTCGGCGTCGGCATCGGCGTCGGCGTCCGGTTAACATTTTTGGTTAAAGTCCATTCCTGCTTACTGACAACCCCCACCTCAACTATATTGGTATGTATGATGCACCTAGAGATGCTAAGCACTATGCATGCTTCGGGTGCTGGCTGTGACCTATATTTTACGCTTGAACGACTCGGTTAAGATTTTTGGTTAAAGTCCATTCCCGCTTACTGACAACCCCCGTCTCAACTATAGTGGTATGTATGATGCACCTAGAGATGCTATGCACAATGCATGCTTCGGATGCTGGCCGTGACCTATATTTTACGAATGAACGATTCAGTTAAGATTTTTGGTTTAAGTCCCCCACATCAATTATATTTGTATGTATGATGCACCTAGGGATGCTAAGCACAATGCATGCTTCGGATGCTGGATGTGACCTAGATTTTACGGTTGAATGATTACATGTTATAGAGTCAAAATAGTTAACGAGGTGAGCTTTGTAATCGTTGATTACCTATGTTTTAAAATCTGTGCGTCTTTCGTATCTTGAAAAGAAAAAGTTCAAGATCACTTCTTAAAAACATGGAATTTCAGTTTATGACCTGGGATGTTGTGGGATTGGTGAGCCCCGTTCGAAACCCTCGGTTGGTAGGATTGTCAAATTCAAAACATTTGTAATTTTCTAACACTGTGGGTCTTTTTTCAAAACGTTTTTCTCAAAGATTTTTTTTGAAGACCTTCCATCATGTTTCTTTGATCAAGTGGATTGTTATTTGTATAACTGAAGTCCGCCTGTGTGTGTGTGTGTCCCTCCATCCAAACAACCAACTGTTAACGCTCTCATGCTAACATTTCTGAATGGAATTTGATCCAGTTTTCACAAAAGGCTTTTGTTTTGAATTCGAAAATGAGTGTCGTTTGACAATTTTTGTTGGGAGTTAATGCCCTTTGAATTTTAGATTATGTGAACAATTCCCTGGTTAGCTTTCTCACACTTATATTTCTTAATGAATTTTGTCAAAATTTTCACAAAATGTTTTTTTTATTATGAAGCCAATGATGTACCTCAGTCAAGTTTGAAAATCAGTGCTGTATGACAATTTAAGACAATCAAATAAACCTGATAGTTCTTCCTTAAATTAGATTTAAAGATTTTGGAATCTGTTGATGCCATATTTATTAACCATCTCATATCTAGCATTTTTGGGGTTTATAAATATAAAATCCTTTTCAGAGTGTACAGTATTCTTTTGTGGTGCAATGTCATTAACTTTTAGATCAATATCATGTTTCCATTGCAGATGAATCCAGCAGTAATAAAGAGGATTCAACAGGTACGAATATAATTTGGACAAAAAGTAATACGTTACTCCTAATTGAGGAGTATAGGGCAAACAAGAATAAAATGGAAAAGGGCATTTTAAGAAAGAAGGTTGTTTGGGAGAAGATTGCTAAAATGCTCTGCTCAAAAGGATTTTCTGTTAATGGTGATCAAGTAAATGGAAAGTGGAAAACATTAATGAGGGGGTACAAGAGTGTGAAGGACAATAACAAAAAATCTGGTGCAGGAAAAAAATCATACGAGTTTGAAGAAGTATTGGATGAACTATTTGAAAATGATCCGATCATTAAACCTGTACTTACCTTAAGCAGCACCGATAATAATAAAAAATCTGCCACTGCTACTGATAAATCAGATGATGAAGAAATAGCAACACCAAAACCAGCAAAAAACCCAAGAAAGACCACCTCTGCAGACATCGCAGATACCATTAAACAATACTTGCAGGAGTCAAAACAGCATCAGGAAGACACAATAGAAAGACATGAAAGAATGCATAAGGATCGGATTAACGCCTATAAAGGAGTTGAAGATGCCCTAAGGAGTTTCCTTGCAAAGAAATAGTAATACATGTATATAAAATTTGAACATGTTCAATTCACTGATTGTCATTGTGTTACAGAGTTCATAAAAAATGGGAAAATATTAAAGTATTGAATAATTTCAAATCAACCAATTAAAACAAACATTACAACCGGTCTTTAGAAACTTATGCTTATTGAATGGCAATTAATTTTTTTTGGGTCATGTTTGCTTAATTCAGAATTCTTAGATAAGAAAAAGGCAGGATAAGAGTTTAATAGTACATGTAACACCGTGACTATAAACGGACAGTGCTATTACAGTTGGTCATGTTTTTATTGAAAATTTCCAACCTTTGTACATTATATTTCATATAAATTTTTAGGTGATCGCAAACAAAGAAATAGAGCTTTATGGACTGTCATACTATATGGTATGCTTTCTTGAAATCTGCAAATAATCAGGTCAAATGCTATGGTGACACAAAACACACACACACACAAAGACAGACCAATTCATTTTCAATTGCTTACAATAGTTCGATATTTATGATTTTGGACTGCTTAATGCATTCATTCAAATTTAACATGTATATTTTCAGAATGCAAGATTTGTATGGACAGTGAATCGGATTGCCTAGTTTCACCATGCAACCATTTGGCAATGTGTATGGATTGTGCGAAAATGTTAGATAACTGTCCAATCTGCCGAAAAGATATTTGCAAAAGACTTAAAATCTTCAGATGTTAAACCTTTGTAAATGTTCAAGTGAAACAAGTTTAAATGCATTTAATTTTATAACATTTTGATGTTCATATTATTGAGTATAATACTATATAAGTGTCACCTTGTCCGTCCCTGTGTCTGAAAGTTGTTGTTTCTGAATGTTTTTTTTAACCTGTGTCACCGAAGGCGAAAGAAGGGCAACTCTGTCTGGCCAAAGACTGATATAGCCTTACCTTGTGTAATCTGTAACTCCAAAAGCATTAATTCGACATTCTTAAAAATATGCATAGTTATTGGATAAATATTGAAGATGTACACTTCCTATATTAGGCAGATTCTTAAAATTATTTGTCAAATTTTCATGTATTGAATGCAGCCATTTTCTGGAAATATTGTTTTAATTGGTACCTACTGTGTGTAATCTAAATCTGGAACTTTATTCCAAAATCATGATACTTTGCATAGTCATGAGATAAATATTGAAGATGTGTACTCTCTTTTTTTGCGTTCTTTCCAAATTAGATGCACATCTTCTTACTAGTTTGGTACTGCGTGACACAGGTTAAGTTTGGTCTTGTTTTTTTATAGTCCAGTTTCTTATTACATTTTTATTTTTTAAGATTTTAAGGTATAAAATCTTAACTTGTTATGGATATTTTCTTTACACTTGTTATACATTTTTATTTTTTAAGATTTTAAGGTATAAAATCTTAATCTAAATTCCAAAATCATGATACTTTGCATAGTCATGAGATAAATATTGAAGATGTGTACTCTCTTTTTTTGCGTTCTTTCCAAATTAAAAAACAGATGCCAATTTTACTGCGTCTGAATCGCTTTTCTGGATTAACCTTCATCAGGAACGCTCAAGTTCAAAAAGTAGGAAAGCAAAAAAATCAAATCAAATGGGAGCATTAACACTGAATAGGGCATAAACAGAACAGCCAAAATCAAATTATCCAATTGTTGAAGTTTAGTCAATATTTTGAAGGTATATTTAGCAGAAACTAAAACAGGTTTTTATTATCTTAATAAACTTTGGTATTTTTGAATGTATTGGCACAAAAGATGCACATCTTCTTACTAGTTTGGTACTGCGTGACACAGGTTAAGTTTGGTCTTGTTTTTTTATAGTACAGTTTCTTATAACATTTTTATTTTTTAAGATTTTAAGGTATAAAATCTTAATTTGTTATGGATATTTTCTTTTACACTTGTTATACATTTTTATTTTTTAAGATTTTAAGGTATAAAATCTTAATTTGTTATGGATATTTTCTTTTACACTTGTTACATTTTTTTTCATTTTTTGAATAAAAATATTGATTTTAAAACAAGTTTTTGTTTCTGTAGCCATATGTATTTTACTTACGATAGAAATTTTATGCAATTGCAACAGTTTAGTAGTTCCATTAAAAGAGTCGACAGCTAAAAGAGCAAGGTCACTGTGACTGTTTTTAGAGAGAAAAAAGGTTGCTGTGTGATTTTTTATTGCAGACAGATGGAAAATATGGCGTACACATGCCCATCAATTTTTGAGCCAGCAAGTCAAAAGTCAAGGTTACTGTCTATGGGGAAACATCTAAAGTGTGTTTCACTTGTTTTGGACAAAGTCGGGAAGAACTATTGGAGTACCTACGGTGTCCATCCACACCTTGGTAGAGGTTAACAACTGAGTTAATACCTCGGGTAGGTCAGCATCCAGGCAAAAGTAGGTCACTGTGACATTTTATGCTTTATCAATGATTGGTTAAGTTTTCTGTACGAGTGTATTTATCAGTAACTATAAGGTGTAGGGCCATGTAACTTGTACACAGATGTATCTGGGATATCCAGACAAAAGTAGGTCACTGTGACCTACTTTTTATGTTCACTAACTTTTGGTTAAGATTTATGTCTTGAGTCCATGCAACTTTTAGTTGTAGGATTATGTAAACTGGTACACAGATACGTCTGGAGTAGTAGGTAAGCACCCATGCAAACTACATTCTATGCTTCATCGACTGTTAATTTGGCATCTTTGAAATAGGTGAGGGCAGATCCAGGAATACACCCTAGCCTGAATCTGCACCTGATGTTTTATAGTTCAATGTTCCTTTATCTGCCCTATTAGGTTACAGTTTTGAATCACTGTCGTAAACATTTATGGAAGTGGGAGGTTTACCAATTGCAGCATGCATTGTTTCATGAAAAAGCCTGTTCCAAGTCGGGATATGACAATTTTGTTTGTTGGTTGTTATGAATAGTTCTGTGATTTTTCCAATTAGTTTTGTAATTCGCCATCTGAAAAATTAAAATACTGTGGGTATAAATTTTCAAACTCAGTTGTTTGTGTTACATTCAGTGACATTTGATTTGTATGTACTTTTTTTTTCTGGCATCCTTGTCAATGAATGTCTGTGTTCACCTTTTTGTTAGTGTTGAAATATGTAGCATTTGCTCAGGTGCTTTAACTTTTGGGATAAATATATCCAGGAACCAAGATCTCGATTTTGTCAGAAAATGTAAACCCAATTCATTGTTGCAGGCTGTATGGTAACCTCTATTTCCAACAAACCAGTTTGCCTGGTCATTGTTCTTATGAGATATTTAAACTGTGTCTTATTTTATCAATATGGCCTGAAAATCTGCAGAAATATTTAATGAATGGGCAACAATAAATCAATATCAAATTTAAAGTAAGCTTTTATATAAACACAGTAATAGTCACTTTCATCTGAGCACTAGAGTAGATGTCGTGCAATATTGTCACGTTTCAAAAAACCCTCTGCCTCTTCATCATTTATTTGAACTATATGTCTATTATTGACAACATCATCATCATCTTGTTGAACTAAGAAGTCGTCAATATTATCATTTGTGAGTATACAAATATTATGTAAAACACAACAAATCATTATGATCTCAACTGAAGTGTCCAATTTTATAGTCTCCAAGTATTTTAAACGCCTGAATCTGCCCTTGAGTAGTGCAAATGCTCTTTCTATTACTACACGATTTGAAGAATGATATTGATTGTACTTTTTTTGTTGATCAGTAAGATGTCCATTGTCTCTAAATGGTGTGAGCAACCATCTGCGAGTTGGGTAAGCTGCATCTCCTAAAATATGATTTGCCATATTGCACATTCGCAAGCCATTTGTCCACAAGTCTGATTGTTTTAAAACTCTGGAATCATGAACGCTTCCAGGATATCCAGCGTAAATGTGGGAGAAAAACATATTATGTCTACATACAGCTTGAACTTGGATCGAATGAAACCCTTTACGATTAACATACGATTGTGGATGTGAAGATGGTGCTTTAATCCTTATATGGGTTCCATCTACGGCACCAACTATGCCAGGAAACCCATTCCTTTGTTGGAAAGCATTAACTTCATCCTGCATTTCATGTTGAGTTGGCCAAGAAATAATTTTTTGCTTCAGATTGTTCAGTATTGCAGCAGTTACTCTCTCCCTGCACATTATGACTGTTGATTCTGAGACTCCAAATCGATCTGCAATCTTTCTAATAGTATCTAGACTCCCAACATACCATAACGTAATTAATACTTGTTTTTCAACAGTTACTACATCACTTCCACCTGTCTGTGTTGGCTGCAATTCAGGACAGTCCCTTAAATAAGTACAAATTCTATCAAATGTTGCACGAGACATCCTGAACATCCTTCTAAACGACTCTTCGTCATACTGTGGAATAATCTCCTCCACATAGCCATATATCTTAGGACGCAGTTCCGGTTCCCTGCAAAATACAATAAAACATTAAGTAAGAACCAACCATTTATTCTATTAAACCCAAATAAAAGGTGGGGGGTCTAGTTTTTTCCTAAAAAAATAATTTGATCACTCTGAATTTTCAGAAAAAAATATTATTTGGTCAGGAAGGTGATGAAGAAAATCTTTTAAATACCATATAAATAATGAAGAAAATCTTTTAAATACCATATAAATAATTTTGACCAAAAATATTTTGGTAGACAACGTTAAACAAAACAACAGGAAATTTTTGACTGTCATGTTCATTTTGTATCTGCCAAAAATATTCCCAACTCGGTCATGTCAGTGGAAAAACCATTGTCCCACCCAGTTAAATATATGTCTAAGCAAAAAATTGTGGAATCCAGGTTTTTGTTAAATCATGTCTTGTACTTTTCCTTAAAAAGTTTATCGATAGATATCCAGATAAGATAGATAAATATGCTGTTTCATTTTTTAAACATCCAAGATGGGTTTGGTTGAATTCTGTGCAGTATTCATGTACTGATTTAATCAGATCACTCTGACTTCACAAATTGATATGGTTGATTCATTTGTATCAGTCATACAACTTATTTTCTACATAAAAACAATATATTGTGCAAAATATACCACACACACACGTACATTAAATTGGTCAGCAATGGCAGAATAGGAATAATATCCATAGGATCTTCATATTGGTCGTCTTCATCGTCAATGACGGTCAATGCCGCAATAATTGCAACCCCAACCTCCATATTGAATTTGATACATCCGGTTCCGTTCCGTTCGGGTGGCGTATGGAATTGGAACTGACGGAACCTGTTCGGAACTTGCCAGCCGAGCGCAACCAAGGTGTATTGTAAATAGCACACTATTTATACGTATTTATAATGGACAAAATCATATTATTTATTTTAATTGAACTCAAGCTAGTAAGAAAACATTTTCTCTTAGTGTTTGGCGTCTTTGGCCAGTATGACGACAGACTCACGTTTTGAGGTTTTATACATGTACATGAAGTTAATGCAAGTTTCGTGCGATCTTCAACCGCGCAACTGTTAGAGTATGCAGTAAACCAATAGAAATTATTTTCGGTATACTAACTTCGGCCGTTATGAAATGTTTGTTTTTTATAAAATAATTATACCAAATCACACTCAATTAACTTTATATTTACTAAAATGTTTGCTCCGTAAATAGAATATAATAATTAAAGTTCTTCACGATAAGCTAAAAATAATCGTGACCTTCCGTAACTGTTCAACCAATGCTGAAAATTGGGCTGAATGAAGGCCAGGTGCTCGCCTGACATCGGATTTCGACAAGTTACGTATTCGAACAAAATATTCTTACATAAATCTTGTAATTCCCTATACCCAAAAAACTTGAAGAGGCTGAACAATTAAGTAAATTCACATGACACAATCAAAAATATATATATACATCATCAAAAACATCCTCCGTTCAATGAAAGTAATAAATACGGGGATCGTCTCAACATTTAATCAATAACAAGTGAATTTAGTATAATCCCAAAACTCCCAATAGTAAACAGTAGATATTACCCCGTGATAAAAATGACTGCATTTTAGTTTAATCTTCCAATTATTTGTTATTTAAAGCTGAATAAAAATCATAAAAATAGTCATGAACAGGAATACAATGATAGTAGATGAAGTTTACGAATGAACAGCATACAAAAAATAACTACTACTTAAGAACAAGTAAGTTTTATAAGTACATTTAATAAATTGGTGCCCGCCACAATATTAATAACAGGTTGATCGAGATGTCAATGGCAGGAAAACTTTCCGTCGAATATAAGTAATTGTGTATGCACAACTACGAAAAACCGATAGAGGCATAATATTTCTAATTTCCATTTGTGATATTGATTATCTTACTTCCGTTTGTTCCAACTTTAAAAATGATAAAGACATAATAGTTAAAAATGTCAAAAAATAAGTACAGCAATCAACATTGCGTTATATTATAATATTTATCACTATAAAAATAAACATAACAAAGAAGCACAAAAAGACTTATAGACAAATATAAAAAAGAAGATGTGGTGTGATTGCCAATGAGACAACTGTCCACAAGAGAACAAAATGACACAGACATTAATAACTTAAGGTCACCGTACGGCCTTCGACAATGAGTAAAGCCCATACCGCATCTATAAAAGGCCCCAATAGGACAATGTAAAACAATTCAAACGAGAAAACTAACGCCCTTATTTATATAAAAAAAATGAACGAAAAACGCATATGTAACACATAAACAAACGACAACCACTGAATTACAGGCTCAGGAATTGGGACAGGCACATGCATCAATAATGTGGCGGGGTTAAACATGTAAGCGGGATCACAACCCTCCCCCTAACCTGGGACAGTGGAAAAACAGTACAACATAAGAACGAACTATACAAATCAGTTGAAAAAGGCTCAACTCAATAGATGGACAAAATACAAGTTGACATGGCCGGGTACTTGTACATCTCGACACAAAAAGACACGATGAACAGATCTGAAAGTACTCGCAGTTATCGGACAGCTAGTTCAAAGCCAATAACAACTAATAAAAAAATCATGCATCTAAGACTATACTATCAATACGTACACATCCAACATCCAAGGGATTTAGTGTAAAGACGTCATAAAAAGCACATTAGAAAAAAATTATAGACAAGAACACAAAAATTTACAATAGCACAATAACATATTGACGGGATGAATAAGTACAAAGCCAAGGACACATAAAAGAGCATAGAGACAAAGCACATTAACAAAAAAATGTATCATAGAACAATTAAACAATGACAGAAAATATAAATACAGAGTCACGTCATATACTCCAATTTCTAAAACAATATAATAAAGGACTAATATCATACATTACTGTTTTGTCCAGGATTGTATTATTCCAAGTGATAAATTTGGAAAATGTTAGTTTTGTCGCATCTAAAAGGATATATACAACGTACTTTTAAATGCCGTCATTGTGTTTTTGGTGTATGATAATTTTTGTACTGTTACCTTTCTATCTAGCTTATATGATTTGTCTATTTGCCTTAACGCGTTTATTTGTTATTAAAAAGGACCTCTGTACTTCGGAGGGTATCAATTAGGGCTTTCATCATTGTAAATGTGCTTCATCTATATGTATTTTCGAGTTGCTTTGAGATAACATATATGACGTGGCTCTGTACTTACACATCCCTTCATCGTGTTATTATACTATGGTATATTGTTTTTTCTTGTCTTTAATATTTGCATATATGATTTATGCCATTTTGTGCTACTTTGATACATATTTGAATAGTTATAATAGTGCTTAAGATTATAACAAAAATTTTCACTGCTGTATTCCTGTTTTGACATTTTTACCTTATATGACTGCTAGTGTTGTTCACACATGTAATATAATTTGATGAGACTGTCATACAAGTGAGTGATTTAGCCATCTTTTAAACCAGGTTTAGTCTATCATTTTCTACAGAAGAAAGTTCCTGTACAAAGTCAAGTGTATAATTCTGATTTAACTTTCTTCTGTACTTATAGAACACGTCATTGTGTTATGGTCGTTATTTTTCACATTTTTGCTTGTTTTGGTAGTGATTTAAATACTAACACAATGTTGACTGTTGTATCCCTAATTTTGTCATTATTACCTGTTTCCTGTATGTCTGTTTTGGGTGGTATCCATTTGACGTGGCTCTGTACTTGTACATCCCGTTATTGTTCTATTGTGCCATTTGTTTAGGAACTCACATTTGAATTTTCCTCTAAGTTCAGTATTTATTTGCTTTTACTTGGCTTTATAACGAGATATCTTGCAAGCTGTTTACCGTAATTTATTATTTCATGTGGAGTTCCACATTACATTTTCAAGATAAACAATATACCTTAAAACGAAGCCGATCTGGATGACGACATGAAAGAAGTGGAAATGGATTGAAATTGAAATGGCTGAAAATGGTTTTCATATCAGGAACAGTGTTACTGAGCTGCATTTTCTTAAAAGTACTTACTGGTTTGTTATTAAACGTTTATTTAAAACGCCAATATGACAAACACGAATATGAATATAAATTTGTCGATCTATATTGAAAATTCCAGTCAAACTAAAGATTGTTAAAGTCCGATAATTTCTGTGTTTCTGTAGAATCAATGACTCTTTTTTCGTTTGTCATATCTTAAAATAATAATAATATTGATAATATAGTTTATTTTAAAAACACTCCGTAACATTGACATTTGAAACAAGACGTAAATACATACAAAATACAATCACATACAAGCAAAGATATAATTAAAACAACTTAGAAATGAAATATAAGATATAATTGTCTTTAAACACCAGTTTGACTGGAAAGATTTTGGGATTGAACGTCAAATATTAAAGAATGAGATGATCTTTTATGATTGCCATTTAGACAAAGTTCAAATGAAGTCGGTGTGCCAAAATATGCAATCTTTAAAGACCTGACCTCAGTATCGTAAAATTATCCTGTAAAATTATCCTTTCTTAATAATTCTATTTAAAAGTTTTTGTAAGCTTTTGAGGTTTATACCTACATTTTTGTGCTTTGTAAAAAATATTACCATAAGATATTGGATGTGAAATACCTGAACTTATAAGATGTATGAATGTTGAGTTATATTAACGAATGATGTCCTTGTACCGATGATAAAATTTAGTAAACGTTTTGACTAGTTTGTGATATCAAAGACCCTAGTGTAATAATTTTTCAGTACTACAGTCATTTCTCTCGCTAACATATAATACGTTGTTACATACTCGTTGTAAAGAAGCAAAAACTTACTTTTCTTTACGTGTACCATAATTCTTTTATTTGTCTTCATGAATACTACTTTTACAGTTTTTTATAGGTTGAACGTGCATCGGTTGTTATTTATATCTCATTTTGCTATTCTAATATTTTTTGTATTCCTGTCTAACATTTATGTTTATGGATTTTTGCTATACGCCTTATTGCGTTTCTTTAATAAATATGACGTGGCTCTGTACTTTTACATCCCATTATTATGTTATTGTAAGTTTTGCTAATATGATTTGCCTATAAGCTTTTTAAGCTTCTTTGTTATATATTTGTTTAATTTTATATTGATTAAGATTATCACACAATGTTGTCTGATGTACCCCTATTTGTGACATGTTTACCTATTATATAGGTATAGGATGATGTGGTATGAGTGCCAATGAGACAACTCCATTCAAATAACAATTTATTAAAGTAAACCATCATAGGTTAAGATAAGGTCATAAACACGGAGTCTTGACTCACACCGAACAAGCTATAAAGGGTCCCAAAATTACTAGTGTAAAGAATTTAACAATCAAAACCAAGGAGTAAACAAGGACTAAAAAACTTAGAAACAACACGAACTCCTCTAAAAACCGGGAGTGAAATCAGATGCTTCGGAAGGATAAGCATCTCCTGCACTGTATACGGCACCCGTCGTGTTATTTCTTTGTTCAGTAAAACCATTCAAACAGACAAACCAAAGGTCGACTAATCTATATATATAAAAAAAACGAGAAACGAAAAAACGTATAAATAACATAAACAAACGACAACTACTGTATTATGTCTGTTTGCTTGGTGCACACATCGATGGAATCTGAGGCGACTGTCTTACAAGTTTGGGGTTAAGCTAGTTACAAACCAGGTTTAATCCACCATTTTCTACTTAAGAAAATGTCTGTCAGGAATAACAGTTGATATCCATTCGTTTGATGTGATTGAGCTTTTGATTTTGCAAACAGATTACGGTCTTTCCGGATTGAATTTTCCTCGGAGATCAGTATTTTTGTAATTTCACTTTTTTAATTTATGGTCAAAATATGTAAACATCAATCTATTTCTTGGATGTTTTCACCGAAAGTAGTTTTAAACTTGAATGAAGCTTTTAACCCCCTTTGGTACAAACCATATTTAGAATTTAGAGGTTGAGATCCCGCTAAATGTTTTAACCTCACCTCATTCTGTATGTATGTACCTTTGCCAAGTCAGGAGCCTGACATGCAGAGGTTGTCGTTTGTTGACGTGCTACGTATTTGTGTTCCGTTATTTTTTTGTACATTAAAACACCGTTAGTTTTCTCTTTTGGATTGTTTTGTATTTGTCTTTTTGAGGCCTTTTAAAGCTGACTATGCGGTATGGGCTTTCTTTGCTCGTTGTTGAAGGACGTACGGTGACCTATAGTTGTTAAATTCTGTGTTATTTGGTATCTTGTGGAGAGTTGTCTCATTGTGGCAATCATGCCACATTTTCATTTTTACGTTAAATAGTTTTTTATATTATAGAAGCAAAATTAACTCACCACATTTGAGCATTTCGTTTGAACGTTGACGTCAACATAAGTATATATTGAATTAGTTTATTAAGGAAGTCATATTTTAAATTTAATTTGGGTTTAATTTTTCATTTGTGTTTTTTTGAAATAGTTGAAGAATTTCTAATTTCGTCGAATTAAATATGCGGCCACGTGGTATGGGAAACATTTTTTAATGAATAATCATTACATTTTGGTACATTAATTGCCTAAATATGTTTAATCGCAAATTTTATTTTTTATCGTTTATGCAGAATGTTAAAGTACACCTGCGTAAAGCCATGTAGGGGTGTGCTTACAGGTTGAATTTTTGATATAATTTATATATTTTACATGTCACAATTCTGATATACATGTACCGGTGATAAATCCATTTAGATACTTTACGGAAATATTGATTTAATTTCAAATCATTAATTATACGAATACTGAAATCGTTTCATTAAAACTGTTATTAAGAGACAGTGTAACGTGTCTGGGGTCCGTATCCGAGTTGATTCTCGTGATCAGATTTAATGTATTGTCTATTTTGTTTACAATGCCTTTTCATTTCTACTGGCTTTAATACTGATTCTAACAGCTTAAGACTACCCTCCTGCTACGTTAAGTTTCAGTTATTGGAAAGATTTGAGCAGTCAATCTAATGTTTGGAACACAAGGCAGGTATTTATCATATCACTTATACGTGTGATCCGATCGCAATACCGATCCTGACTGACCGATGACGGCTTTATATACACCCCTAGATGATTGGTATATACCACTATAAAATAATACCATTACTCTGCATTGCCTAGTAACAATGGTGTTTCAACCAAGGACGAGTCCAACTTTATTGTTATGTGTCATATAGAGCATATCATAGTTACAAGGAATGTCAAGCAAATAACTGATAATATCTTATATCAAGAAGATGTTATGGTACCGGATAACCATAAAAATACCAATTATATTTGTAGGGCTTTTGGTATGATATATCTCAAATCCTTTAGCCTCAAATTATATGTTTTTGTAGATGTAGTTGTAATAGCCTGAAAAGACCTCTTCTAAGTTGCAATATGATTGGCTTTACCGGCTTTCTTGTCACGCCACTAATTTTTCACATCCCTCCTATAGCTAACTATATGTGCAGACTTTACTTCCTTATTATTTTCTTGTACATATACACTGCCAGTCTGTTTCATTCCTTCTATTATTTGACCTACTTTATCATGCTTGATATCCTCCTTAACTTTCAGAGTTATTTTCATAATATTATCATTCTTATTGGTCTCAACGTCATTGTTATTATCATCTGAAATTATTTCTTAATCTGTACTATTAATTTGTCCCGGATCTTTCTGCAGGTATTCATTTATGTCTGACGACAAGTCTATGTCAGGTATTATAACTTTACTTTTTGGTTTATTTTTTGGTATGTACTTTCTAATGTCTTTTAGCATTACTCACTTTGTTGCTTATATATCATGAACAACCCACTTATGTGCAGGTATAACGTTTAGTAATGGCCTCCATGCCACACTCTACTAAGTGTTCCTTTAAGTCATCTGTATCCAGTGTTTTGGGGACACCAGGGACTCTTTTGATGTTGACTCTAATGTGTAGCCTTTATATTTTTTGGCATATTTTTTTTCTTTCTTCCTTTTTTGAACGTATAAAATTTAAGCTACACTTAACTAAAAACTATATAAAAACTTATACAGCCCTTGGATGGTGTAAACTTCCCCCCAAAAAACGTGTATGGTGTAATGGTGTATGTCATATGGTGCTATGGTGTAAGGTGTATGATGCTATAGTGTATGATGTAAGGGCAATGGTGCGATTGTGTAACGTGCGATCGGGAATGGTGTGAATGATGGTGTACAACATTTCATTTGTTAAAAATGAAGTTCTTTTTATTTTATTTTTTTTCGAATTGTAAAGATAAACAATAATAATAATCTTAATATTTGAAATTTAATTGCATTATGGGTCATGTAGATAGAATGGGGAATGGTGTAATGGGGAATGGTGTATGG
The DNA here is from genome assembly GCA_019925275.1 of Mytilus edulis. Lineage (NCBI taxonomy): Eukaryota > Metazoa > Mollusca > Bivalvia > Mytilida > Mytilidae > Mytilus > Mytilus edulis. Next base: position 66,927,547 of record CM034362.1, read on the forward strand.
TGTAATGTGTAAGGTGTATGGTGCAAAGGTGTAGCGTGTATGATGTAATGGTACATTGTACAAGGTGTATGGTGTAAGGGTGTATGGTGTAAGTGGGAAGTTTACACCATCCAAGGTCCGTAACATATTAACAGCAATACTCCTAATACTTAATATCTAGCTACGTTCCCTCTTTAACCCTGAAGGGTATTCTAGCTCGTCTATTATTTTACATAATCCTTCGTCCATTGTGGCTTTCTCCCAAGCCTTCCTACGATCGAACTTGGTACAGGATTTAACTTCTCGGATTTACTTACCCTACTACCCATTGTATCTTTGTGCGATATTTCCACTTTTGAATATATATGGTCTCCTATGTCATTCCCATTCTCACAGGTTTCAAACGTGATATTTTCCACTTGTACTCTTACGTTTCTACCACCTGGAATGTCATCATGTTTTTCACCCGTTAAAACGTGTGCTGATCGCTTACGCATACGATCCACATGTATAACTTGTGGACGTTTTTGTCGCCAAAAATAAAACCTTGTATGTGACATCTGACATTTGTGATATAATCTTAAACGGTCCTCTCCATAAACTTATTAATTTTGACGTTGATCAAGTTTTAACATTTGGGAAAAAAACGAAAAATAATCAATTAAAAAAAAACCTACAAACATGTAACAAAGGAGCACAAAATGGATACAGACCAAGCATATTTATACTAAAAATTAAAGACAAGAAGACACAAGTACAGAGCCACGTCTTATATGAAACGAAGTTGCTCAAAATTTTCTAAAAAAATTGTAAGGAATTGTGGATAAACATTTATGTGAAATAAAAGAGAGTTCTTCTAAAGGTATATTTTTAAAACATCCAACCCAGCGCAAATACTTCGGACGATTCGGATGTTTCTTCTCCATTTTTCATTTCCGGAGCGAGATGGCTGTAAATAATAGCTTCTTCGGTGGTCATCGGAAATCTCTTTCCGTGCATAAAACTAGCATGGCCCATGTCATTAAAAGTTAGACGACATTCATCCGTGTTAATATTTACTAAAACATTGTCTGAGTTTAAGTCGTTGATCAGAACACCTTTCTCATTTATAGACTTTAAACTAAATGCGAGTTGGTATGCGATGTTGTACCATTTTTTGTTTGGTGATAAATGAGGTTGTCCAACAATAAGTTGATGCAGTGTTATTGAGTTCTGCACCAACTCTTGGACAATTCCCTGGTGGTTTCCTTCGGAGGTTCTTTGTAAGATACCAAACAGCTTTGGCGTAATTCCTGTCGTCTCTAACATTTTCAGAAGTCCTGCTTCCGCAGATATCCCTTCGAGGTTGTCAAACGGTTGTTTGAAAAGTTTTACAGCAACGCTTTTAAAACAATTGTCTATAACAACTCGTCCTTCAAAGGCAGCTGACGTTACACCTGTACCCAAACATATGTACTGTTCAGCTTTGGTGTCAACTTTCGTAACTTCCTCATTGTGAATGTGTTTATAATTTAAACTTGCATTTTTCATATATAAAATATTGTTTAAACTAACTTTCGTAAATATAATGTCCTAAAGTCTTATATCTGGAAGATGTGATCCTGTAAAAGGGCATACTAAACAATGTGTTTGTATTTTTATTCCTCCATTCCACATATAAATCAGGAAGGTGCGGAGAAAATCTCCCTGGGGAAACCATAAGTGTCGTCTTTGATGGTCACCCAAGCCATCTCATGTTTCACGGGTCAAACAGTCATATAGCTTCTGAATAAACCTTTTACAGCTGGTAACACGCATTTTCCCCTGATTTGTAAGTTCTCACAACAATGCACGTAATCCATCTATTCCATTTCTCTCAATAGTTAACTTTAATTATGACAACCTTAAATTTGAATGTGCAGCTTTGAAATCTGTTGCTTTAGATACAGCTTTACAGTAATAGCCTCACTGAATGTAATCAAATCATCTTGCTGAATGTGATAGTTATGAGAAAAACCTGAGATGTTATCAGATATAAAAGTCACTTGTGATGCACAAGTTACTAATCTAAACAACAATCTAGTGTCCTCTAGGTTTCACCAAGAAGTGTGTCTGATAGTTTTGCAGCAATTTGTCTAGGAACAATTTTTCTAGATTGGACTTCAGGTCTTAAGATTTTTTCCATGAGAAAGACTAGAATGTTTATCATTTATAGATGCTTCACTTTAATAGCCACACCAACTTTGCATACAGTGTTTATGATAAATAAAAATGTGTTCAATTGAAGCCCTTGGTCCATTTTCTATCTTTTGTTTTGGTCCAACGTGTATGCAAAGTTACTGGTAATGACATTAATCACCATCACAGATAAGTTTTTATGTTTTGGCTTCATGCTGTGCACTTTATTAACAATATTTTATGTTACATGGTAACCGTTACGATTACAGGTTTTATCCATTTGCAGATCAGGCATTTCTTTCATGTCTGTTGTTCATAAATTTTGAAATTTTAAAGAAACTATGTTTTCAAATCTCTCAGGCAAAGTTGACCTTAGATGAATTTGGCTTTTTGTTTTAGGTATTTTTGTCATATAGCTTTTCCATATTTTGGTACTTTTACATATTCTGATTTCAAATGTTTTGGTCGTTCCTGTTGAAGGTAAATCAAGAACAGCGCTTCGAACGCATGAAATTATAAAACGTGTTGTTTCAAATGTTTTGTATCCCGTGGAATCATCATCTCTAGCAAGTTCGGATATTTCTTGTGTATAATTCGAAGTTAAGTATGACGTCCATTATCACTGAACCAGTATACATATTTGTTTAGGGACCAGCCGAAGGACGACTCCGGATGCGGGAGTTTAGAAGAGAGGCGGGGCTTATTTCTAAAAAACCAAAACGGTACTGAGAAAAAACTTAAACGTTTCAACAGACGTGTTAAGATAGTCGGTAAGATAAATTCGTTACATAGTGTGCTAGTGACGTAATACGGAATATATAGGGTCAGAAAATTCCACCTAGGGATTATCCCATATATACCGTACTAGGTCACTAGCGCACTATGTAACTAATATTTTACACAATGTGCAATTGTCCTAGTAATACGATAATAATATCGAGTCAATAAAATTCATATCGGGTGAGGCGAAGCCAAATAATTCATTGAACTGGTTAACTTGGTAAAGATTCTTTAGACTCAGCGTCTCTCTTTTTCCTTGTAATGTCCGGCATGTTTACTTTAGTCGCTTACCGTTAACCGTCAAAAAGCAGTGCCGTGGTCCAATAGATAATTGTCCGAATATAAACACAGTTCTAATGGTAAAAATCGTAGTCCATAGTTTGAACTTCTTTCTGTACAACTATCATAGTCTGTGTGGCTGATGTAACTAGCACGACCTGCCTATCCTCTGTTTGTTTGTGTAGCTATTTTTTGTTGTTGCAGCTTCTTTTTGTGTTTTCTTTTCCTTTAAACCACAGAAATATGGGTCTTGCATCCAAGTGGGATTTGAATTATAAGGACAATGTCAACCAAATATGTTGAAATATTCAATACAAAACTGTGGGAAAAAAAATATATATATGGACTTTAAAGCAACTAAAAAAATCCTTTTTTTTATGTCAATAGTGTAAGGGAGATAATTTCAATTGATCTTATAAGAAAAATGTATTGTAATTTATTAGGACAATATCAGCCAATCAAATTGCGAGAAATTACTCTAATTCAGGATAAAATATTATTATGAAAGAATAAAGAACCGTTTTGAAATGTTAATCCTGTTATTTCAGCTGTCTTTGGGAATATTTCACATCATGGTAACACATATGTTGAACACATTTTTTCTCCTCTCAATGCTGATATCTGTGTAATGTGTGAGGTCCGCTCTCACCCTATATGGAATTAACTAACCCCCGTATATATCGTATTAGGTCACGTTCGCATTTTTTAAAATTTACAAAAATGAATGGAAAGAATAGGAATTATCATCTTTCATTTATGTTAAATATGTATATATGTACACTTTTAACATTGTAATAACAGTAATATGTACACTGTTAACCTTGTAATAACAGTAATATGTACACTATTAACATTGTAATAACAGTAATATGTATAGTATTAACATTGTAATAACAGTAGTATGTACACTATTAACATTCTAATAACAGTAATATGTACACTATTAATATTCTAATAACAGTAATATGTACTCTATTAACATTGTAATAACAGTAATATTTACAGATTTGTACAAAAACAAGTGTTATTGAAACAAGAGAGCTGGTGTCACTCACCACAAGGATATGTACAGATTTGGACAAAAACAAGTCTTAATGAAACTAGAGCTGGTGTCACTCACCAAAAGGTCTATGTACACATTAAACAAACAACACTCTCCAACTTTGTAAATGAGAATAAGACAAGACAAGGGAATTAATTACAACTTAGGCACACGTATGGTGCTCAAGAGGATAACAGTTATACATAAGCAATTACAAATTTAAAAATACATTAACAAGCAAGACGACAAACACTAAATACATTTTTGTGTGTCAGATGTTGGTATATACTTTTCTCTTAATGACACACTTTGTTCATTGTACATGCAAAAAATAATGATGTTCGTCACCATCACTTTTGTCTTATCATTGTTTACATTTAGTTTCCAGACAGCACTGTGTTCATCAAACTTATTTTACGTTCTTTGTATATCGTTAGCTGATTCTGCCAATCATCATCATATAATAATACGAAAATTCAAATATACATGCCTAGTTCATTGAGACAGTATTCATTTACCTTTTCTAATCATGTTATATCATGCTTAATAAAATAGCATTCAAGATCATTAATGAAAGGTGGAAAAAAACTAGGCGAAAGGTTTTCACCTTTCCTGACTCCAACTTCGCACGGAAAGAAATTTGAACAACCCGAGTTATATTTGATATTTGAATAGAGTTTAATATATTGCCTGTTATGTTACTTGAAATAAGCTTTTGCCACAGTCCTACCCTCCATTCAGTATCAAAGGCTTTTTGAAATCTACAAATGTACAGAATAAACGCTTTCCAGAGAGTTAAGTTGAATCAAATAGTATATTTTTTATTAAACTTAATATATTATCAAGTGTGGAGTGACCTTTCCTAAATCCCGTTTGGCATTTTGGGGGTAATTCAATTTCTTGTGATAACTTGACTAGTCTGTTATTTAGTATAGCTGTAACTACTTTACCTAAACATGATACAAGTGTAATATCATGGTACGAGTCTGTATCTTTTAAGATCTGCCTTATTTTTATAGATGGAATTATTTTTTCCCATTGACCAGATATCGGGTAAAATCAAAATCCCTGTGCCGAATACGAAATGGAAAAACTTCACGCAAAGAGGCAAACATACAGACACGGAATAATTAAAAAAAAAAGCGTGTTACTTATCCCCCCATATCTAGCGGCTTTGTTTTTTTTTTTAAATTCTTAATGACTTTGATATTTTCTTCCTCGGTAGTAGACACATTTCAAATTTCGTCAAACTCATTTAATACTAGTAAATGTTATTGAAACTCTTTCCTCTTCATTTGCCACACTTTCATTAAGCTTCTTTAAATGGTCATGTATTACTTCTAGTGGAATTGAACTCAACTTTTTTGTTTCGGAGAAAATCTATTTAAATCTTTCCAAAATTCTTTCGTTTTTTTATATGATTATTACGAAGCTCCTTTTCTGTCTTTTTTTAAAACAATTGTTTATTGCTTCCTTACTTGCTTTTTTCATTGAATTCTTATTATTTTTATATTACTGTTAATTATATTTATATTTTACCGAGTGAATCTGGTAAACTATTTGTTAAACTAGTTATAATTCCGTTTTTATTATATCTTTATTGAAGGATTTAAATTCATAACACAAATCTAGTATTTTTTCCACGTTCTTTTTTACATTTTCGATGAATTTTTTATTATCATGTTTAAATAATTTTATTGATGTCTTTTTAAATGATTCTTTTTCTATTCTTTTGACCTCTGTTGTGGTACATTCGAGAATAATGCATTAAACGGAATAATCTCATACTCTACAATATGCTTAAAAAGATTTGACGAAACTATAATATAGTGAATTTAACTTGTCTTTCGTTGAAGCATTATACCCTTATGTGATCCATTCCTTTCCCGCTGTAATATACAAATTATTTATCTTAACAAAACTACTAATTTATAACCCTGATCGTTTGGAAGCTTTTATCTTAATGAAACTAAATTTTGGTAAATATATATAAAAAAAAAATCGATTAATTCATCAGTTACATTTTCGTCCATAACCTCTACCAAATTTTCATCTGGAACGACAAAATCCAAAATTGTTCCAGTTCTGGCATTAAAATCACCAATTAATGAACACAGTTGTTCATTATCCCTTAGTTTTAACAACTCCCTTTCTATTTCATCGAAAGCATCTTTTGATGCATATCTGCTATTTTCTGGATGTATATAAATACATCCAAAAGACATGTTTGATTAATTTCAAATATTATTGTATAGCAATATAATATTTCCCACAGAAAGTAACCAAAAGTTAGCGTGCAATAAATTCTAATATTGAACTAGTGCAATAAATCTTCAAAATTCATGACGTCATCAACGACAAAATCTTTTAAATATTATATTGCTATACAATAAAAGGGTTATTGCATGAATATTGGGGAATATTCATGCAATAACCCTATATTATTGAGTTGAATCCTTGAAATAAATTCACAGTCGGTTTTGATGAACTTAATATTTCTTTCTAATAATTTACTATATTGCCACCAGATTTTTTCTTAAATATTTTTCTACATTTTGAAAAAGAAAAATACCCAACGGAAAAAGATAACATATCAAATTTATAATTTTTTTATTCAATTCAAACCAAAATATCGTGTTTTATAATAGTTTCGATAAATTCTGAAATAATCAATTAAAATTTAAGGCCACATACATTTATACAAGACACTTAAAGCCCCCCTCCAGATTCATAGTTTGAAAATTCAGTAAACCCCTTATCTCTTGTAGAGGCGTTGTTCTACATATATCAGTTTTCTTTATTATTCGTATCGGAAGACTATGTACGCATCCGTTTAAACGGTCTAGGTGGTATTGGAGGATTTTTACTACTTTGCTGTTAACTGTTTTTCAATAAGACCCTTCTAATTTCAGATGCTATATTCTGTAGTAGAACATCGCAGTAATCCCGCGACTACTTTGGTGGTGTTGGCGTCGTCAAATAGATCTTTCCGTTTTTATACAGTTGATCTTTTCTAGCATCATTCATGATTGGGTATAGTTCTTTTCTCCTGTTACAATTCCCGAGGGAAATTATTCACAGATGCCGTACGACTTTCCCGTTAGTCTATTTGTTTGGCTTAGAACATGCTCCATTTCTCTTCTGTATACGAATCTTGACCCAATTGGGCCTACAACCGTTCATGCCTTTCCCACGAAGATATGGACATTCCCAAATGAGATTTTATAGTGTATTCCCAATTCAGTTTTGTATTTTCAATTCTCATTGCTCATCGATTTGAAAGCCAAGACCAGAAAATATCAAATTTGCTTTTATATTGCGCCATTTGAGATCTAAAACAGTATTATGCAATTGTTTCAGTGTCGTTGTTCCTTCTGTTTCTTTTCTCAATTGCTTCTATATTTCGATAACATTATTGATTTTATCACTGTTACCGGAACAGCGATCAATCAGTGTACCAACATCCCTGCCTTCCATCCCCTTTTAAATTTTAGAATATTTCGGCTGAATTTGATGAATAATTTCCTTGTTTTTAAGCCTGACAAAATTTGTAAAGGTGGCTAGGGTATCTTCCTCCATCTTTGATTTTGAAGTATCGGATATCTTTGGTATAGATCTTTGATGAATTGTCCTTTTGACAGTAGTATATAATTTAGAAAATTGTGTGTTTTATCATAGTAATGACTGTAATTTTTTTTTAAACCGCATATTTGTGTTTGATTCGATTTTTTCAACTTTGCCGAAAAAGGCAGATAACTCCAATAAAGTAATTTTTAGAAATGAATCTGTTGTAAATTTACCTATTTTGATATGTACATTGTAGCAAGAAAACATGTTCGGTGAACCTGTTTTTCTTTTCTTATATAAAATAATGTTAAAAGAGCTATCTTCACACATTTTTTCTTAAAATGCTATCATGTATTTTTCTTTTAATCAACCAGAATTTGATTTTTCATTCATCATATGGCAAAATCAAAGGTACTTTATTCAAATGATTTGCACTACGTGACTTTGTCCCTTTTGATCAAATTACTGCCCTTAGCTTAAGATTGATTAGTAATCTACACAAAATCTGAAAAAGTTGCACAACCTGTAGCGTGAAAAAAAAGCCCGGTGCCAATACTTTTTAATATATTTGCAAAAAAGGTATGATAACTTCATTTTGACAAATTATGACAACATTCTATCAGATTTATTTAAGACGTCCAGTGAGCGAGGAGGTAAAAAATCACAAGTGAATCTTCATACCCACAATAAATTATAACTGATTAAGAACCCTATTGATTTATATTTATTCAAGTCGATGTTTGGAAAGAGTTCTATCACTTCACGCACTCAAATATATTAAGTTAAATGATCTGTACTGTACTGAAAAAAACAGTAGCTATTTATAAACAAAACCAAGAACAGTTTTAGCGAGAATGGAATAGGTCCGAGTACACAGTTATCGTCCGTTGATTTTCATAGTCCTTAGTGTGGACAGTGTGTTACTTGTCAATTTTTTTAGACCCCTTCCAAATTTATTTACGTTTGATGCCTCAAGTAGCAAGAAGGGGGATAACATTGCACTGTAAAAAAAATTGATTCATGAATTTTTATGTAAAGTAGTGATTTGGTCCAGTTGAAAAAGGTCAAACATTAGCATTTCGGAAGCTGTCAAAAGATTTCAGACCCCCTTTACATAAAATTGTCCATATTTTGAGTTAGAGCTCATGAAGTTTTCTATAATTTTGATATACATGTAATTTGTCCCAAAAGTAGTTCAACAGACTGTAAAAATATCATTGAGAAAGCGTTGGAGGGATTTTTTTTATTTCCATTTATTGTCTAAAAGAACTGCACTACGAAATAACTGTGTACTCGGACCAATAGCTGGCACTTTCTTTGTTTATACTGAGAACAATAACACAAATACACTAGACTTTTGTTTTTTTAAATTTGCTAATGAAACCTATAAATCTGGCTCTTTACTTTCCATCTTTCTTGAATCAGATACCATATAGTTGGAGTGATATTTAGATCAAACCGCAGATGACCAAATCTTCCTGTTTTTCCTGAAAATTTCAAACTTGTATTTGTTTTTGTGTTTATTTGACAATTTAAAAAAAACATTTTCTGTATCATTTTTTTTTCTTCTTCAAAATTTGACTATAGAAAGAAAAAAAACATAGACAAATTAGTTGGCAGCAGAAAACTCAAACTGTTCTTAAGAATTAGTAATTCTATGAATTGTTAAAATTCACTTAATTATAATTATCTGACATTGTATTTTTTGCACTGTAAAGAATAATTGATATACCTTTGTATATTATCATGATTATGCATTATGTGTTTTGATAAAATAAAATAAATATGAAGTTTCCTTTAATGTGTTTTTAGCTGCATTGTCTGCATTTACTTTAATGTTGTAAATCAGGAGATAACCGTATTGTATTTAGTTCACCTGGTAACAATTTCGTGGACTTTTTCATTTATTTGAAATAGTGCCTTCAGTTAGTATTTGGAAAAAATATTATCTTTGTGCGTATACTATTCATTGTCTTTTTAGAATTATGCATCCTTTGCAGCTATATAAAATATATACTTGACGATGCCATATAATTACGCTCTTCTAAAATACTTCTCTTTTGCCCTTTTTTTAAGCTTAAAAATTCTATCAAAGTTCGTATTTGACAATTATGATGTTTTATAGAATATGTGAAACGAAGATCACTGTGACCTACTTTTACAGAGAAATTAGGACAAGACTTTCTAAATTGGCATGATTGTGTAGATGCACGCATTGTAAAGTTAAGTTTTATCTGTTTTGTATTTTTTTTTTTAATTCCTGGTAAATTAATCTTTAGAATGAAGTTGGTCCATTTTGGTTTATTTCTTACCACCATGTGTTTTGATAAAAATACAGTTTCCTTTATAAGACAGTCATTTGAACTGATTTTGTATTTAAATATTGTATTGTTTACTTTTGTATATATGTTATTATAAAAAAGAAGATGTGGTATTATAGTCAATTAGAAAACTGTCCACAAGAGACCAAAATGACACAAGACATTAACAACTTTAGGTCACCGTACGGCCTTCAACAATGAGCAAAGCCCATGCCGCATAGTCAGCTATAAAAGGCCCCGATATGACAATGTAAAACAATTCAAACGAGAAAACTAACGGCCTCATTTATATAAAAAATGAACGAAAAACAAATATGTAACATAAACGACAACCACTGAATTACAGGCTCCTGACTTGGGACAGGCACAGACATAAATAATGTGGCGGGGTTAAACATGTTAGCGGGATCCCAACCCTCCCCCTAACCTGGGACAGTGGTATAACAGTACACCTTAAGAACGAACTATAAAAATTAGTTGAAAAAGGCATAACTCATGATCATCAGATGGACAAAAAACCAAGTGGACGTGGCCGGGTACTTGTACATCCCGACAACAAAAAGACACTAGGAACAGATCTGAGAGTACTCGCAGTTATCTTACAACTAGTGTAATGCCACTCACAACTAATAAAAAAAAATCATGCATCTAAGACTAAACTGTGTTTGTCACAGATCATGTTTTTGATGTATATGGCAATAAAAGTATTTGATTTGATTTGACTTGGTAAACGAAATATTCACATTATATTCTTTACCCCCAACCGCCCTTTTCCATTCCCTACCGGTTTAATCTATTTCCTGATTATAATTTCCCACTGCTGGAGAATTGAGAAGGTGCGGCTGGGGTTCAAGAGTATAATGTAAATACCGTATAAATTTTCGCTTACTTTCGCGGATAGAAAAAAATCACCAAAATATATTCCGCCATTTTAGCAGTATACATGCAAAGAAATTGATAAAAGTTTTAAATCTGCCAAATAATAACCGCCAAAATATTTCGTATACCTTGTTCAACGAAAATCGCGAAATTTTACACCCGCGAAAATAACCTGCTATACATTATGATTAATCATGACATAATGTCCTCTGCTAACCAGTAAAGAAACAAAGTTCAAGTTTGCATGCATGATTATTGGATGATGCTTAAGAATAAATGAAAAGTAGGTCACTATGAACTACTTTCACACAGATTGAAACACTCTAAACGATGTGCATCAGTTAATATTGAGATAAGAAAGGAGGTAAAAATTCACAAGTGAATCTTCGTACCCCTACGCTAAATTAAAACTGATTAACCTTTTCACTGCCAGAATTTTTCAAAAACCAAAAAGACGTTACGTCGATGACGTTGCTAAATATTACTTCAACACAGACGTTTGCCATTGAAAACCCAATAAAACCGTCAACGTCAAGATTATCCAAATGCCCATTGTTTCATTTGTGTACATCTTGGTCGGCATGAAATGATATTAAAAATATGCAAATATTAAGTTAGATTAATAATTTACAATACGTGTGAACCATAGAATATTTTTAAACAGGGCAATATTTGAGGCATCCAAAAACTTTGAGTGATAAATACAATGTATGTTAGTGAACTTAATTTAGATATAGCACAAATTCAACAAAATACTAGTTCAGACAAAAAAATAAATAATTCATTTAAAGTTTATATAAAAACAAGCTCTAAAAACTACTTTGAAAATTTGATACATGATAAGATGCAAAACATTGATGAAAAAAGTAAACTTTATTTATATAAGAATCTTAAACAAAATTTACGTTTTGAAGACTATTTAAGAACATCAAACTTTACATATAGAAAATTAATAACAAAACTAAGAATTAGTGACCATAATTTAAATATAGAAAAAGGCAGACATACTAATATTCCTAGAGAGCAGAGATTATGCCTTAAATGTAAAACATTAGAAAACGAAAAACATTTTATATTAGATTGTAAATTAAATATGGAACTAAGAAATAACTTTTTTAACAATTTGGATTTTAATTTTTCTGTTAAAGATTTATCTGATGAAGAAAAGTTCAATCCACCATTTTCTACATTAGAAAATGCCTGTACCAAGTCAGGAATATGACAGTTGTTATCCATTCGTTTGATGTGTTTGGACTTTTGATTTTGCCTTTTGATTTTTGATTTTCCTTTTTGAATTTTCCTCGGAGTTCAGTATTTTTGTGTTTTTACTTTTTATACTCAATCCATCAACACCACCACAAGTAAATAAATTGGGGTCCTACATCAAAAGGTCATTAGAACTGAGGACAGGGGACACTGGAATATTTACTGTAAATGAATGATTGTGTATATGAAATATAGTTATATTGTTTATTATTTTGTATGTCACAAACTTAATGTTTAAAGTTTACATGGCAATAAATATTTGAATTTGAATTTGTTAACTTATACACTAAGATAGTAATTTGTTGATGTTTTTTTTTTCTTCTTTTTAAGATGTAAATGTGATCTGGTCAATTTTATTAATGCAAAGACAATGAGACTATCATGGTCAGATGATTTAATGATCGATAAGGCCTAATTAAAGTTCTCTACAGTCTTCGTGCAAGGCAACACAGTCCTTATGGAGGCCTTTCTTGCAAAAATTGCATACTGTCCTGCTCCTCTTCCTACCACCGTGGCTGCGGTTGGAACACACGCAACAGTCCTTCTCTTTTCTGTCTGGCAAGGTACTTACAGACCGTGCTCGCTTGTGTCGTCTTCGTCGTCGCGGCTGTTCACTTCGGATTCCGGATAAAGATTCAACAATCTCCTGGATGAATCGAAGTCTGGATTTTACTGGTGTGTCCGACGTGTTTTTTTGATACAATATATAGGCATTATGTACAATGAGGTGAAATAAATGTAGGACAACTTTCTTTCACGGTTAACGATTTTTTTCTGTGTCCTCCGTACGCTTTCATTATGGCATCTGTTGTGTCAACTGCTCCCATATTTTTATTGTACCCGTTCACGATGCGTGTGCGACCGGAGGGAATATGTTGAGCTGAAAATGCCGTACTTAGCATTCGTACTGGTTTTTTTCCATCCATATCTCTAAAAGCGGCGCATAACATTTTACCCTTTCTCATGTAAACATGATTGTCAGGTGTCGGATTCGCGTTACGAATGGTGTTCGGCATAGGCCGATTCTTTCTAAGAGTTCCTGAAAAAAGAAAAAAAATGTCGGCACCTTTCCCAATGTAGCCTATGCTATATATTGACATATATATATACTATGTATAACTTTAAGAAATAATAGTAACACTACGTACATGTGCATATCTAAGGAGATATATTGACTGAAATGCAAGTATTATACTTTAAACGAACTGTTTATATGTACACATTTGGTGTATTTTAAAATGCCAGCTTACCATTCCAGAGTGCACGAGTTCACATCAGATTTATTTTACGGGGTCAGTATTTCTGTTTAAGTTTCAATGTGAAATTATGTTTTAACCATTATCTTGACTTTATGATATTTTCTCTTATTTGATATTTTCTCTTATTTCTTTAATTTTATAGCGGTTCCATTTTTTTCTTGTTTATCTGACCTTTATTGTTTAATTTTGGGAAATTTTTATAACACTGAGACTGACTAAAAATGTCATTACCATGAACTGTTCGAAGTTGAAAATAGTGATAATAAAATTGAGAAAAGTCAAAAACATCGAAACATCGGTACACCGATATAAGGTGAACATTCTACATTTAATTTGCTTTATTTTAAATAGCTACCTGTAATATATGTAGTAGTTTGAATAAGTCGTGAAGCTAGGTTTTGTGAGCAAAAGAAGCTATCATAAAAAACATGGTAGCCTTTATTCGGAATATCATAAGGTTCATGACAACATTTGTACCCTGCAACTGTCCTGCTGGTACTGGATCAAAATGTCGCCCTCTGTACACAGACATTTGCAAAATGTAACTAGTCGCTGATCCACAAAGCATCCAAAATTTAATTCCAAACTTTGCAGCCTTAGATGGGATATACTGCCGCATTACATTATGACCTTTGGTTGCCATTAAAGTTTCGTCCACACAAACCTCCTTTTTAGGAACGATGAAACGACAAAACTGTTTGTTCATAAAGGATAACAGTGGTCTAAATCTTGAAGCAGGGTCATAAGCTGGGTGCTATATATATATAAAAAAAAAAAAAAAAAAAAAAAACAAAAAAACATCTTGAGATGAAGTTACGCTGTACCCAGGGGAACGGATACCTTATATCCTTATATATATCCGGGACTGAACTTTTGTTTTCAATTGCTTTAAGTTCCCCTTGTAACACTTTATATTTGGAAAGACAAATTTTGATTTCGTACAAGACACTTAAGGAATCGACGAGGATAAATGGATTAAACGGAAACCTTAAATTTATTTTTAACACAAATTAACGTTTATTTCTATAAAAAAAAGGTATGACAAAACTAAAAACTAGTCATCAAATAGAGAATGGAATTTGGGAATATGTCAAAGAGACAACAACCCGAACAAAGAGCAGAAAACAGCCTGATTGTTTAAGCACATCACTATGCGGTATGGAATTTGCTCATTATTGAAGGCTGTACGATGATCTATAGTTGTATATTATTGTGTCATTTTGGTTTCATGTGGAGAGTTGTTTTATTTGAAATCCTATCATTTCTTCGTTTTAATTTTTAAGCATGGTTTACACAGTCTAATTCGTACCTGTCTCTTGACGTTTCTTGAATAGTCTGACACATATAAAAACTTTAGTATGTTCTGGAAACGATTTCTTGACATGACCTTCTTGAACCAATGGGATGCCTGACTTGGTAAAGATGAATTCCAGTATTCTTCTATAGAAGACTTCCTAATCAAACCCATGTTAAACACTATAACTAGGAAAGACTTCAGTTCATTTTCTGTAAGTGGTCTCCAAGACTTCATTCTGGCATATCTTTTGGCGGTGGCTGCACCTTTTCTTATCAAATTTCTTGCATAACTGTACAAAGGAATGGCATATCTTAATATTTATATTTAGAGGACGTCCATTTGTTATTATGTTAGGACAGGAAGATTTTTATGCGGATATTTATTTTCATACGAATGCTAATATTTTTGTTTGTTCATGCTGTCTTAGGCAAATATATTTATGTTCTTCTCTATATATAACCATGCAAGGATATTATATTTTTTTTTTGTAAATCCTCATGTCTCCCCTCAAGAAATTCAAACGTTTGTCCACTTTAAATGTTTGCCCTTTTCTCTCAAACTATTAGATGATATATGTATATAAGATAAGATAAGATAAATTTTATAAAGAAAGGCATCGTGTAACGTGAACTATTCCAATTTTTATCTTTCCTTATTATATTTCTTCACTTTGATACGTTTTATTTCGCTAACGAAATGAGTTTTATTAAATTGTTAAACAATAATTGATTAAGGTTAATTGGTTTGTTTATTGAATTTTTTTATGGTACAAAAACATTGGAGACAATTTTTTCCCTATCACTCCTCTTTCAAAATGATTTTACAATGTACCTGTTTGTTCTCCTGACGATTTCTTTTATCAGTTCTATCGTAAACAGCAAACAGAAATATTTAACTGGTGTTGAATTTGCTGCCGGCATGTTTCGCGGCCCCGGATTCGCCCGGATTCTGCTCCGAACCTGGAGGAAAAGCTCTCATCCATGGATTGACGGAAACCATTGCGCTGAATTTTACAGCAATGACGTCACTGTTTCGTCAGAGAATTGTATATGACGTCACGAAAAAGGGAAGAATATAGAGAAAAAAAAAGAATATTGACAGAATATCAAATTAATGTTTTTCAATCATTTACCCTAACCATCGGCCAAATCGGCTAATTGGCAGTTAAAGAACACCTAAATCGGCCCAATCGGCCGGCTGGCAGTTACAGACAACGTCAATCGGCCCGATCGGTTCGAAGATACAACAATATAGTTAAAGGTAACGTCAATCGGCCCAGATCGGCACGCTGACAGTCACTGACCGTATATCGCCTTGTTTATGGCTTCGACAATTTCTTTTTCGTAGAGTTTTATTTATGACGTCAATAAAACATACAGGTTCGATTTGACGTCTTCAGCTCAAAATTATGAAATGATGGTTTTTACCCTAAATACTTCATTTAGAACAGTTATAAGAGTTGCAGTATATAAAGAATAACCATGCATTGTCTCGAAATATAAAAGTTATTTGTACTCGGCTTGAAACAGCTAGAAATGCTCGGACAGCCTCGCTTTCTACCTGTTTCTAAACCTTGTAAAACTAACATTGATATTTCGAGACAATGTATGGTTATTCTATATATATACCTTTGTAATTATCATGATTATGCATTATGTGTTTTGATGAAATAAATATAAAAAAGAACCCTTTTGATTTTGGGGTTATTAGGTCCAAATGTCACTGTTTTTCAGTAGAATTGTCTTTTTCGGATGTTAATTCTAGTATCATTTGCCCAATTGAAAGGAAACCTATACAGTAGGAAGGGATAGCAAAAGGCAGGAACCCTATTGATATGGTCAGTAGGTCAAAGATAATGTTCACCACCATCAGAAAATTACAAAAGCACCATAACATAATACGTAAGCATCATCTTATAATACAAAAGCACCATCACATAATAAACAAAAAGCTCCTCAGAGCGCAGCTAAATACAACCACAGAGGGCCAGTATGGACACAACATTTAAGGCTAATACATCTCTGAATTTGGATTTGGATTAAATATTTGATATAGCATAGGTTTATGACACAGAATGAGTGTGGTCTAATGAACTTAAAAAAATCAAATTGACCGATTATGGTAATATCAAAAATCTAGATACATGGATTGATTCGGCATATCAAAGAATCTCAAGAATTCAGTTTTTGATGAAATCAATTTGGACCAACTTGAAAACTGGGCCCATAATCAAAAATTTAAACACATTTTTAGATTCAGCATATCAATCAACTCCAGGACTTCAATTTTTGTTAAGTTTGATTTTGGACCCTTTTGACCTTGTTGTAGACCAATTTGAACACGGGACGCACATAAAAAATCTAAATACACGGTTAGATTCGGCATATTAAAGAACCCCAATAATTTATTTTTAATAAAGTCAAACAAAGTTTCGTTTTGGACCCTTTGGATCTCATGTGGACAAATTTAAAAACGGGGACTAAATTACAAAAAAAAAATACACATTTTGATTAATCATATCAAAGAACCCCGAGATTTCAAGAACAAAACCCCATTGAAATTGGTCAAGAAATAAGCAATGTATACAAAGTGTTTGGACCCTAATTCCTAAACAGTTTGGGCCATAACCCTCAAAACCGAACAGTCCTGTTTTAATATGAAAACTTGTAGTAAAATTTCATACACTTATACACAGGTTATTGCCTTGAAACTATAGCTAGAAACATACTTATATTGACCTCTTTTGGGCCCCTTGTTGTTCCTAAACTGTTGGATCCATAACCCCCCAAAGTCATTCTCAACCTTCTTTTAGTAGTACTCATTGTGTTCAAATTTCATTCACTTAAACGTAAGTTATTGTCCGGACGACGCTGACGACCGAAGTATATTTTTATTCTAAAAATGTGCACACGATCAACGCTTTTACAATCCTATGAAATTACTTAAGTACTTATAAATATGTTTTTTAGCTAGGATCGCGAAAACACGATTTCTATCAAGTTTTTTCTTTAATTTACTTGTAAACTTCATTGTGGGACCTCGTGACATCATGAATGTTACATTTCATTGTGTTATGAATGTCAATTTCAGAAGGACGCGAGATTACTGTTAGCCAATCAAAGTAAACATACATTCGATGTTTTTATAAGACAATTGTCATATATTTTTTTTGAGCGCGACATTTATGTTTACTTTGGTAGTAACATTCATATATGGAAGTTGATGCTATAAAGGTGCAAAATTTATTTTGTTTAAAAAAAGGCATATTGTAGATCAATTAAATGCCTAATTTCATAGAAATTGATCCAATATCCACCCATTTAGGTGCGAATCATATCTCTGACATGAGATCGCCCCTATTTTTGGAGGGGTTCGTGTTGCTTGGTCTTTAGTTATCTAAGTTGTGTCTGGTGTCCTGTTGTTAGTATGTCTTTTTCCTTTTGATCCATGTCGTTATCAGTTTATTTTTGATCTATGAGTTTGATTCTGCCTTTGGTGTATTTCTCGTCTCTTTTTTTCATCATATTCCCACCTTAACATTTATAAAACAACATTTACATCCCTACATACTTGATTAACTGCCTTAAAAGCCAAAGAAACGAACAAAAAAAAAAACCTCCGATTTATACACTATTCAACCTCTGGTTCATGGACCTCTTTAAAAAATTCTTATGAACGTAGTGTTATAAAAAGGGTTTTTCCTGACATCGGACTTGGACTTCTCTAAAACCGATATTTTTACTGTGCGCACTGTTGTGCGTTTGTTTTTTCTACCTTGGCTGGAGGTATGAGGGGGGGGGGGGGGGGGTGTGAAATCTCAAAAAACAAGTTTAACCGCGTCAAATGTTTTGCGCCTGTCCAAAGTCAGGAGCCTCTGGCCTTGTATCATTTTTTATTTTAGTTTCTTGTGTATAATTCGGCGGTTATTGTGACGTCCATTATCACTGGACTAGTTACATATTTGATTAGGGGCCAGCTAAAGGACGCCTCCGGGTGCGGGAGTTTCTCCCTGTATTGAAGACCCATTGGTGGACTTCGGTTGTTGTCTGCTATAGGGTCGGGTTGTTGTCTCTTTGACACATTACTTATTTCCATTTCCATTTTATTATTCTCTTTGGTAAATTAAAGACAATGCATTTTTCCTATAAGCTGCATCCCAACTGTATGTTCTATTAGTTACATTGTTTGCTAGCAAAATTTTAGGGAGTCATTGTTGTTTAAAAAGACTAAGAATGACTCTAAACGTTGACACGAGAGAGAGAGAGAGAATAATTGCCTTGTCTAGCTTTGGCGACTTTGGTAGCAGACTAGAAATGATTTTATTTTTTTTAATTTAATGTAATGACTTTTAAATTACTTAATAACTTTTTAAAATCATTCCGGAATTAAGACATCATTGAATGCACTTGATACGAGAGCATTGTATTCGATATCTGCTTAAGGAAGTTCGCTGCTTAGTTTCAAAATAAATAGCTTTCCATGACACTAGTATATATTGATAGGGGATTGATTGAAGAATCAAAAAAGCAAAAAAAAAATAATGGGGTCAATGTGCTTGTTTTCGAGATACTAGCCATTGAATTTTTGGTGGGAAAATGTTCTCTCTTGATTTGTCATAGCTTTATCGATCACCAGTTAAAGTTCTTAAAAGCTATTAAAAATAAATAAGATTTTAAAAGACTTTTACAAATGGCTTATAATCATACATGTGGAAAATTAATGAGAAGAAAAACGGGGGTCCATGGGCAAATTTTTTTAAGGCATTCAAATGGATAAAACCAGAGGATTTCGAAAATCTGACAAAAATCCAAAACATGACAAGCAAACATCCTCAAGTTTCATTTCAATACACAATCAAAATATTTTATATCAAACATAAAGTTCTTCACACAAATATATGATTTTTTACATTTCACATTGTCTTGTTATAATTTAAAAAAGGGGGCATCTTATCGATCACACATATCATCCAGAATTTTGTAATTAGAACAAAAATCACTTTTTGTTTTCACTTGATATTATAGTAGAGAGCAAGAGATCATAGTTTGAACTTTTATACATTTTATAAATAATTGTTAAGAGTTGTCACCGTGTCGATATAAAAAAGAAGATGTGGAATGATTGCCATTAAAACAACTCTCCATAAGAGACCAATGAACACCCTATAGGTGCACCGTACGGCCTTCAACAATGAGCAAAGCCCACACCCCTTAGTCAGATATACACGGCCCCAAAATAACAATGTAAAACATTTCAAACGAGAAAACTAACGGCCTTGTTTATGCTTGTTTGCTTCATTAGTTTTTTAATAAGTTTTCTGACATTTTCTTTTTCATACTTTGCTGTTTGTTACACTATGTTACATTTGACACGCTAACAGTTTGTCCTAGTAATGTGTTCAAGTCTTTTTTAATGATGTAACCTTTTTTGTGTTTTTTTTATCAGATAATTGGGATTATTTGTCAATATTCGATTCAAATATTTTATTTATTTCATGTTTTAGTTTCTATCTGCTGCCTGGATTACATTAAAAAACGACAAACTAAAAAATGGAAACAGAATGCATGCTATTTTCACACAGCCCTACAAGCTACAATGACTAGAGAGAGAAAAACATAGAGAATAACGCCAATAACGTGCTTTTTAAATTATAAAAGATAGGGAATAATGGGGAAAATTTGAATAGATTACATGTATAGAGCAAATGGCGGAAAATAAAAAATGCAGAAATGTAGAATCTCTTTTAAGATTCACATTATGATACATCTCAAATAATGATTCATATTAAATCATATTCCATAATAAAAACAACAGTGAATTTTTATAGCTATTTTTCCAAATTATAGTTTATATTATGCATATTGAGGATGAGAAAAGCTTAAAGGTTTCTACCAGTAAGAAAGTCTTAGATTGCTTGTTTTTAGCACCTCTGAAAAAGTATGATAGATACAGGCCGATCATGTGACTATTTAACCATGGAAACTATAAAATTATTACAACAATACTTTCGTTACTTGCAGATAAACTCATCCCAGATACCAGGATTAAAATTTCATATATACGTCAGACGCGCGTTTCGTCTACGAAAGACTCATCAGTGATGCTCGAATAAAAATATGTTAACAAGTCCAAATAAAGTAGAAGTTGCAGAGATCGTGCTTTTCATCGACACGGAGATGGATTTCATAATTTATTATCAGACTATGTGGTAGTTTTCCAGTTGCATATTACATACACATTCTAGACTAGAACAAACTTATACGTATGGTCATAAAGGATTTTGATACAAGAGTAATTAGGCCCCCAAACTAGTAAAAGATTGAAGTAGGACACGTAACACGGTGGGTATGGTTGTCCTGCGAGAGAACGTACTGTGCTGGTGATTCGGTCCTGACGGGTGCTGGTGATCAATGAAAAAATGTAAACAAAGACGAAAATTATGATTTTTGACGTTTTTACTCATAAAAAATGGAAGAAAACAGTTGAGATTTTTCAATTTCGTTTCTTATGGGTTCATATATAAACCATTAAAAAATTGACCCTCTAAACTGTTTCAGTAAGCGTAACACAAAAATTCTCATTTTCAGAAAATCTCGAACTGAAAAAATAAAACAAAAATGCTCATAGAGTCCGCTTTCTATACCGCAATCCACACGACAAAACAATTTTGTGAAAAAACATTGCAATTTCTTAAAATTTAGCATTTTCTCAATTTATGCATGTCCTGATACTGTGCTGGTGGGTCCTGTCATTGTGCTGGTGGGTCCTGATACGGTGCTGGTGATTTTGGATAAGAAGTTGGTCATATTTGAAACAAATGTTACAAAATCAATAAAATTGGGCAGATAATTGTTGCCAACAGGATCTATGACTCCTATTCTAGCTCTTGTGCATCCATTAGGCTGTTTAATATGTGTTTTCAAATGATCTTAACTTGTATTACATAATAACATAAAAGGGCAACATCTTTCGTCCAATATCAGATAACAATATATAGTATCTAAAATAAGTTAAAAATTCCACAATACTATGTAATTCATTTTATGTGTCAATTTGTTCAAAAAAAGTCGAAAAGAAGAGAGTTTAAGTTAATGTCATGATTATCTGTCGCTTTCTAGATCTATGCTTAGCATTTATTTCAGATGACATGGACTCCTCACCCTGATGACCCTGCTGCCTTTCATAACTTCATCCGTATACATATATTAATAGATAAACGAAAGGCTGCAACTGGTATTTTTGTATTTAAAATGATTCGTTGTAACGAGAATATTTGTGGTGAATGGAAACTGTGAGGGTCAAAATCTTAAATTGCTTATAAATGTTGCTGGACCTAGTTTCGGTATCTGATCCGAATTTTCTGAAATGTGCAAGGTAGATAGACATTTTGATTTGCTTACTCGGTAATGAACCCTTGTGTTGATCCCATGGTAAACATAACAAAAATCTCTGTACAAAGGTCTGTGAATTTTCTACAAAAATAGTGATTTTATTTTCACTAAATTCTCTTTTTTCTACTAAATACAAGTGTGGACACAGATGAGTGTGGATAGTGTGTTTGGATGTTTGACAGTGTCTTATGACAATAAAGTTCTATGTTTTTCTATACTGTGTTGCACGGTGACAACCGATCTGAGCATTAGGAGTGTTATTTATTTGATATTTTTTTATGTTCAATACAGACATGGGGAGACAGTAATTACATTAGTTACCAAATGATTATGATAGAACATGTTCTACATCTTTGGTTTTGGATACATTTTGTAGCTGGGAATTGTTAATTTCTGTGTCGATTTGGTCTCTTGTGGAGAATTGTCTCATTGGCAATCATACCTCATCTTTTTTTTTATATGTATTTGCTTACTATTGGTATGGTTCTATTAACATTACTTTGTGGTGGATCGTCAGTATCATTAGTAAAAAAAAAATTTAAAATGTCGAATTTCTTCCTCAGATTAGAATACATTTATTGGTTTTAAGTAATGACAATGGCTTAAGTCTGACATGATTATTGGGGCTAAATAAGATCGGAAGTAAACCTCTGTGCTGATTTATATCAATTCTTTATATCTCCTCCAAAGCTGGTCGAAGAAAAGACAAATTTTGACCAAAATAAAAATGATTTCACCAAAAGAACCTTTGTGAGCATGCTTCAAAGACTCATAACTGCTCCAAAAGTAATCTGATCGAATTTGAAGCATGTCAAGCAGATATCATCAACATCTACTTAATAAGTCTTAAAATATGTCTAAATACCTAAAAAGCTATTTAGTACTCAAAAGGTATTGCAAAATTATACCTTTTCATTTTTTGTTTTGTTATATGGATACAAATATAAGTGATACATGTACCAATACAGTATTTGTTGTGGTATGCAAGTGTAGTAATTAGCATTTACTGTAACAATGTTAATTCACACAAATTAAGAAAAAACAAATGAATGGAACAGATACTCCGCAGGGTGCTGCTTTATACGACTGCAGAGGTGGAAACCTGAACGGTTGGGGCTAGTATGGACACAACATTCAAGCTAGATACAGCTTTGAATTTGGATTGTGGTTAAATAGTTGACACAACATAGGTTTCTGACACAGATTGAATGTGGTCTATAAAGAACATCAACTTAAAAATTTTAAATTGGACATTTACCTATTTTGGTCCAATATCCAAAATCTAAATACATGGTTAAATTCAGAATATCATAGAACCCGAAGAATTCAATTTTTGATCGGACCAACTTGAAAACTGGGCCCATATTCAAAAATCTAAGTACATGTTAAGACTCACCATATCAAAGAACCCCAAAAATTCAATTTTTGTTAAAATCAAGCTGATTTTAAATTTGGACCCTTTGGACCTTAATGTAGATCAATTTAAGAACAGGACCAAAAATTAAGAATCTTAACACGGTTAGATTTGGCATATCAAAGAAGCACAATAATTCATTTTTTTGATGAAAGCAAACAAAGTTTAATTTTGGCCCCTTATTCCTTGGGACCAAAACTCCCAAAAATAATCCAAACCTTCCTTTTGTGGTCATAAACCTTTATAGATTTCTATTAACTTATGCTAAAGGTATTGTTAAAAAAACCAAGAAAAATGCTTATTTGGGACCTGTTTTTGGTTCCTAAATTCTACCCTGTTGGGACTAAAACTACCAAAATCTATTCCAACCCTCCTTGTGTGGCCATAGACCTTATGTTAAAATATCATAGATTTCTGTTTACTAATACTTGAGTTATAGAGCAAAAACCAAGAACAATGCTAAATTTGGGCCCTTTTTCCTAAACTGTTGAGACCAAAATACCCAAAATCAATCCCAGCCTTCTTTTCATGGTCATAAACCTTGTGTCTAAATTTCATATATTTCTATTGACTTTTACTTAAGTTAGAGTGCTAAAACCAAATGTCTTTGGATGAAGACGATGACGCCAACGTGATACAAATGTACAACCAAAAAGTTTTCAATTTTTGTGGTGGTATAAAAATGATCTCAAATCAAATTTCTAATGGAGTTTGCAACAATAATTATTCAACTACTCATTTTAATAAAACATTAAGTATTAAAATATAAATGTCATACAGTCATGGTGATGATGCCCCCGCTAGCATATAACATTAAAAAGGTACATAAAGTGAAGCTGCCAAAAATTGAACTTAAACTGAGTTTAGAGGTAATAAGCATTATATACACATTTCACTAAATTTAGTTGAGACAAACTTGAGAAATTTTTCCATTTGTGAAAGGGCATAACCCTAGAATGATAATCAAAGTGCTTGTAATCACTGAATGGCTATTAAAGACTGCTTAAATTTATCAGTTGGTAGTAAAGTGAATTTTGCATTGTATAGTGTATATACATGTATAGCATTATTTTAAGTTGATTCAACTACTATTATGGACAGAGAAATCTAAACTCCAATTTTTAAAGAAGATTTCATAAAGCATTGGTTTTAGGTAATTCAACAACCATTCTGGACAAAGAAATAACTCAAATTTATTGTCTGGAATCTACAAAAATGTTTGTTTTTGGCCCTTAATTCCTAGACTGTTTGACCCATAACCCACAAAATAGACCTCAACCTTCTACTTATGGTATTCAATATTATGGTACAATTTCAGAACAATTGAAATACTTATACACAACTTTTTGTACGGACACTAGATTAATGCTTGTTTTGGTCACCTTTGGAACCCTTATTCCTAAACCTTAGGGACTATATATATAACCCCCCAAAACAATCCCAGGCTTCCTTTTATGATTATAAATATTACTGTGGATGCATTATTATTCTTTGGATACCAATTTTCGTGGCTTTTGTGGCTAGAGTCTTACCACGAAATTAAATGTTCAACGATTAACAAATTTTCTATAGGCTTGTATGCAGACTTCTGCAAAACCACGAAATTAAATATCCACGAAAATGCAAACTTTCTTTAATCCACGAAAATTGGTACCCACGAAAATAAATGAATCCACAGTATGTTACAATTTTAAGGCTTCCTTTTTACTTATACTGAAGTTATTATCTGGAAACCATCCGTCTTGGGAAGACGACGACAGGATACATACATGTATTTCAACTGCAAAAATTTCTGTGGTTGTTTAAAAATTTCAAACATGTACGATGAAATATTGTTTTAGAAATTGATAAGCCTAGATATGCCTTATAATTTTTCCCTGCATAGTTGAAGGACCATTTACACTCAGAACCGAGTCATCAGTAGGCAGCTAGTACAGATGTATTAAAACAACCTAGCATCATATTGCTAGTAGTGGTAGTAGCATTCTCGGGTAAATTTGTTCTTTTTTTTTATAATATATATGTTTGGTTCAAATCAATATAGAATGCTTTTATCTCCCTAATACTTACATTGTAAATAGAGGTGATACTACTTTGACAAATCCTTGTACATGAGAGTTTTCTGTCAAATCTTTATTTCACAAAGAATGATTTGCATAACAATGAACTGAGCTCAAAGCAAAGTATTCAATAATACACTTAGACAAAGAGCTAAATTCAGTGATATACTTTGTACTACAGGTCCTTCATTAACATCCATCGACCAAAACCACATCTCAAAAACATTCCATACTACAATGTACATGGTTGGATTCAGAAGACCTGAAAAAGACATGATTTTTTTTATCATATTTTAAGTATATACACACATGTTTAAACTTTCTTGTGGTACAATCATTCCGTATCTAGCAACTATCAATTTGCTTCATGCACATATTGATATGTGTTGAGTTTACCTCTGTTGGAAATAAGAACACACAAACCTCCACCTAATTTTAGTCAACGGACAAAACATTAAAAACTATAAAATATTATCTAAGACTTGTCAGTGTCTATTTACCATTGCCACTGAATCAGTGATATATGTACACATTATTATGTACATGCAAGACTAAAATTATAAAGTACACTAGAACAGACACGTGGTATCGCAGGTCCAAGACTGAGTTAACGTATATAACTATGTGCAAGCCTTATTTTAGTATTAGTATTTTTATCTGATAAAGTTATGCCGATTAAACGATACACAGTTTTCTCTGCTTTCAAATCTTTCTGATTGAAACCGTCTAACTGGAACTTATCAATTATTGGTAATATTAATTATTTGAAAAACAAAAGTTCCTGGAATGGAGTATTTTTTTAATCAACAGCATTGTCATATACATACATGTATTAGCTATATATATATATAGTTGTAAATAAAATTGAATTCTTTGATTCGCTGTTTTGCGTCATGCCGGCTAACAAATTGAAAACTGTACCTATACGCCTTATTTTTAGTCCAGATTTTAGTATTTGTATTGTTACAATGTATCTTAGAAAGTCTAAACTGATTAAAATTTGACAATTTAGTAGTTTCAACCCTGTGATACGACCCGTGTATATAGCATATTAATCCTGAATACACCGTTTGGTGGTGCAACTGTCAGACGCGGAACGTACAAATAAGGTAATCGGTAACAGGTGAATATACTATTAATTTTTGGTATCGGTATCGGACTCGATCCGGAACTTCTTAATTATTGGCAATATTAATTACGTGGAAAACAAAAGGGCCTGGAGTGGTGTAATTTTTAATCTACATCTTTGTACTATATTAGTTATATATAAAGTCGAATTCTTTGATTCGTCGTTTTTACGCGATGACGGCTGACAAATTGGACCTCGTAATTTTAGTATTATAGATATATAAGACTAAAACTGACATTCAGTCTTTACGATATCTTCATTCCCAAAGTCATTTTCAAATCTGACTTCATGGTAAAATAAGATTCCATATCTACAACCAATGAAAAGGAAATATCCCTCTAATAGACTAGCATTTAAATCACAGTTTTCGAAAATGGAAGCTAGGTCACCGTGGAACCTAGAACAAAAAAAAGGGAAACAATACATCTTAAATATTTCAAATGCATGTACATGAAATAATATTAATCTCTAAAATTCACCATATTGTTCCCTTTTTTATCTTCTGTTCGATACTGTATATCCAGTGGCGAATCCAGAAATTTTCTAAAGTGGGAGCCCACTGACTGACCTAAGAGGGGGCTCGCTCCAGTCACGATTCAGTGATTCCCTATATAAGCAACCAAATTTTTTCTCAAAAAGCAGGCCCCCCCCCTAAATCCACCTCTGATATCATTCAACCTCTAGATGTCTTTCAATTACATTCAGTTTAGTGTGGGTTGATGTTTGATTGTTGTACATGTTACAATTACATTCAGTTTAGTGTGGGTTGATGTTTGATTGTTGTACATGTTACAATGAGCAAAGCCCATACCGCAGTCAGCTATAAAAGGCCCTGATAAGACAATGTAATTTTTTGTGCCATGATTTTGAATTGTGTGGTCCGAGTTGTCCATGGGGCGAGAGTTCCCCTATTTATAATGATTGGATTATTTCTTACGACGGCAATAAAATGGCTTAGGGTGGGTGCTCAAAATAGGATCGGTCAGGTACCCATAATCAAACATATATTTTTTTGGCCTTACCGAGAGCACCATTGAAATATATACAAATCACGGATCGGATACGCATCAACTATGCAAGACCTAATTTCAACACCCCTAAAGAGTGAATATTTTTATCGCAAACAGTAGAATTTTATTACATAATGTGAAATCAATCGTAACTACTCGGCCATTCTCGATATGCAGTACAATAACGTTATTTCTTCGTGCAACCAGAAAGGCCGAGTAGTTCCGATTGAATGTGAGATGTGTGGGATTGTGCAGCACATGACATGTGTCCCTTCGCAGCCTTCAGTTTTGATTATAGACTAGAGAAGAGACTAAATGCGTACAAACCTGATGTCAAATGAAGATATACGGAATTTAAATAACGTTGATCCTTTAAATGTATGAAAAACAAAAACATATGACAATTGTTCACATAAAATAGATAGTAAAATTTTCCAAAATGAACGTCCATTAAAATTATTAAAGTCTCTGATGAATATTTCCCGCGCAAATGTCATGGAATAGACCAAAACGAATTTTAGGTGTGAGTTGTCATTAAAAAATTCGGGTCAATGAACACAGTTAGATTAAATATATAAATATGTTAACTATATTTATATTGGTTTTTCAGAAAAGTGACTTTACCAGATTTTTTTTGTGGCAAACAACGGTAAATAGCCTATATCATCTTGACATGACATATGAAAACCCCTTAAGCATAATGGTGTGTGTATGGAATAGTCCATGTAATTGTCCAAACCGATACAGGTGAAATACGTAGAATAATATTGCTGTGTCTATTGTGGACACAGCAATAAAATCAGATTTAAGATCCTTATGAGCCCGTAGTAAAGTAAAAAAAACTGTAAAAAGCCTTATTAAATAAAATTTGCTCGATTAACCTTGAAGTGAAGACTAATAAAAATTTGCGTGTATAGTGAACCCCCTAAATAAAATAATACTGTGTTCTAGACCACTTCCCCTTTCGGTGATCTACAGAAATGATTGTTTACTATATAGTATGTTAACAATAATGAACTATAATAAATAATAATGCTTTGTCATAAACCGTACACGAAAAGATAAAATATTGATATAAGTACTTAATTTGCATCTTTGAACCCCCACCCCGGCTTGTTTTTTAGGAGCCTGGGGTGTCTAAAAATGGTCGATTACAGACAGCCGAGTACGCATTTTACTTTCCAGGCGTGTTTATGTTTTTTAAATATAAATTAAGGCTACATTTTAATATAATAATTCTATGAATTCACAATATAAAAAAATGCAGAAAAAAAATGAATGAAGTGAAATATCTTAGTAAGGAGTCATAACTACAGAGATGGTGTGTTTGACACACAAAACTTAAAAGCTTAGTGATATTACCAATATTAAAATAAAAGTGTATTTTAGTTGGGTATTTTTTCCATTTACTCATTTTCAATTATAATCAAGGCACATTTGATTTTTATTCATGAAAAATATTTAAATATAGAAAAGTAGGACACATTGTTCACTTCCTCCCCCGTAATTCTTTATCAAAAATATTTATTTTGAAATGAAAAAGCTAAGAAATCTTTAGTGTTTTCTAGGTTATCTCGTCTTCATTCTCTGACATATTCTAGCTTGCCCTTTCATAAAATAGTGATTTTTTTAGTGTTTTATCGAATTTTCGAAAAAACAAATACCTGATAACCGCTTAGACAAAAAAAAATATGTTGGAAAAATCTTACAGCAAGTGATTCTT
Source organism: Mytilus edulis (assembly GCA_019925275.1). NCBI lineage: Eukaryota > Metazoa > Mollusca > Bivalvia > Mytilida > Mytilidae > Mytilus > Mytilus edulis. The sequence goes on from CM034362.1 coordinate 66,957,100, forward strand.
AATAGCTATAGCCTCGGTCACACCTTACCGGATAGCTCGAACGGACGCCTAACGGATAAAAAAAAGTTATCCGTTGACAAAATTTGTATCTGTTGGGAGTCCGTTGGTGTACTAACGAACATGTAACGAATGCCAAACGGACACACAACGGACACTGAACGTACGTGAAACGGATACGTACCGGACAGAATGTTCGAGCTATCCGGTAAGGTGTGACCAAGGCTAATAAAAGATACATTTTTCTTTTACAATCCACCTTTAAAATTTTACGGGAAACTATTCCAAGCTTTCACTGTAACCTCGCTCTAACTTATCCCCCTCCCTCCCCCACCCTCCCCCCAAAAAAAACACCAAACAAACAAACCCGCAATACTATTGTCATTCTTATAGTCAACACTCAATTGTTCACAAACAAATGTGTTTTAAGCTGCTAAAGACATGATTCAAACGCTCAGAAAGTCCTTTGTTCTATATTTATGCAAAACCTTTCACATTTTTATTTTATGGGTTATTGTTGAAGGTCGTACGATGACGTATGGTTATTAACACATACTTCCTTTGGTTTCTTATGGAAATTTGTCCATTGACAACAAACATACCACATCATCTACATTATATTAAGTATTGTATAAATTACAACGTATTTTGGTGATCTTGCAAAATGATCGTAATCCCGAAAATCGTAAACATATTTTCTTATCTTAAAAGGGGGCAAGAAGGGTTCCATTAACAGGCCAATAAATAAGATTACAGTTAATTTCATTTTTTTTTTAAATAGGGGTATTTTTTCTCTCATAATAACAGTAAACAGATTCACAACAATGTCAATTTCAAGAAAGCAGACAACAGCTAATTAGTCAACAACAGTACAGCATCAATGCTCTTGAATATATGCCACTTTTAACTAAAATATAAAAGCACAGAACCAGGACATAGGAGCACAGAACCAGGACCGTTTTTCTTATCACCAGCACAGCGTCAGGACAATTCCGTTTAACGAACTTGCACGACTTTTGCAATATAATATTGTTGTAATATACTTTGCATGGTACTTATGACACATCAGAGAAAAATTAAGCAACAAAACAGTCGTTTTATTGCCGTTCTGATACAAAGTAAACAAATCCACCAGCACAGAATCAGGACCCACCAGCACCCGTCAGGACCAAATCACCAGCACAGTACGTTCTCTCGCAGGACAACCATACCCACCGTGCGTAAGAAGTCTATTCAATAATGATATATGTAGTTCAATCAGGGGAGTCCTTGGCACTCTACCCCTACCCCCTCTGATTTGGTGTAGAGCCGAGACTATGGTCTACCGTTGTCGGAATTAAGTCCAAACATTGCCACTTGTAACTTGACATTCTATGGTCTGCCGATGTCGGAAGTTTGTCTTTTGAGCAAGACCAAACATTTTCACTTGACATTTATGGACTCCTGAAGTAGTTTTCGTCAGGAAATTATTAATAATAAGTTATACATATATGAAATTCCGGGAGCCGTATTTAAATCAAAATTGAAATCTAGATAAACGATATTTCGCAGATAAGTTCGCATTTGAAACTTCGATTGGTACAGTATATACATGTATGTTGTTAAACATATATCTACTAAAGAAATGGTTTAAGTCCTTCGTATTTAGAATGTTCGTTCTTTATCATGTATTGTGTCCTTAGGCTACCTTTTCTCAAATTGATCAAGAGTTAATTGATCCAAAAGGCTGTGGTCAAATGAATGTTGTGAGTAGTTTTAGTGTCGAGGGTGTGTCTTGTTCTGTGGGTTTTCATTGGTTTGATGTATTCCGATCCTCAATGTTTTAAAATAGTAACACAAGCCAGCCATGTTTTTAAGAAGAAACGGATAAATTTTTAAACTTGAAACTTTTCGAACAACCACATATACAATGTACAAGGTAGATATTAAATTATTCATTTTTTTCCAGATTAATTTCATTTTATGTTATTTATGGAAAAACACGACTTGAATCGTTTCTCATTTTCTCTTGAATCTTGCATATGTCTCAGAAGACAATCTGACATTGAATCTTCGACGAAGTTATGACTTATAATGAGATTATAATAGATATGCATTGGCGGGTCCAGGGGTGGGGGTCCGGGGGTTGGAAATCCCCCTTTTATTCGACGATCATTGTATTCGAATGGGGACATGTACATGTACAGTTGGGTGCAGACCAAGCATTACATGTAGACGGGCCGAAAAAGTTAACGCGGCGTTTACTCGCGTGCACTTCATGTAAACGCCGCGTTAACTGTGCGTTAACTCCGAAATTGCAGTAGACATTAAAAGTAAACGGGCGTTTACTTTCGTAAACGGGCGTTTACTTTCGCGTTTACCTCCGCGTTAACGCAAAAACGGCACGTCTTCTAATTTTGTAAAGAGTAAACGGGCGTTTACTTTCCCGTTTACCTCTGCGTTAACGTGAAAAGATGCGCGTCTTCTATTTTCGTAAAAAGTAAACGCACGTTTACTGTTTGTAGTAAACGCGCGTTAACGCAGATTGTCATCGTATCATGGATACACTGACCTAAAATATCAAATGATAATGTACATCAACATTAAATGACCAACTGGTCATTTCCGCTCGACATATTGACGATTACAGTTAATTATAAATGTTATCACACATCTGTATTTAATTGAAAAATAAAGTAAATTTCTTGTTCTTCGCAAATAAATAGTTTAAGTATGTTTATTCAAATAATTTAATCCTCACCATAATCAAACAGTTTTCTCATCTAAGACAGTCTGACTCGTAAAACAAAATTATTTGATCTCTTTAACCAAAACGGACCATATTTACCCTTTATCAAGTTATCTATTTAGTAGTAATTCAGTTATATTTGTATGTCATAATGGACCATATAATACAATTGAAAGCAATTTTTGAACCAGCATGACCTCTTTTATTTAAAATATTGAATTGTAAACAAATTTCAGTAGTTTTCATTTTTAATGAAATTTGTTTACGATTCAATATTTTAAATAAAAGAGGTCATGCTGGTTCAAAAATTGCTTTCAATTGACTGACCGCTTAGTAAATGAGTTAAATGTTTATGTAAGGACTAATGGTATAATACAAAAGGTATCAATATTTGAATATTATGACTAAAAAATTTTGTTCGCATCAATTTAGAGTGCCAGCATGTACTTTTTTATTCAAAATAGAATTGAAACAAATTTCAGTAGTTTTCACACCTCAGACTGACTCTTATTATAAAATTTTTTGTCCGCAAAAACCAAAACTGAAAATATAAGCATTTTAGTATGTGAATCTCAATATATAGCCACAAAGTAAATAATCATATTTTCATGTAAGATGATTGTATATACAAAAGGTAAACATATATTGAATATATGACTAAAAAACTTTGTTCATCAATTTTAAGAGTGCAGATGTTTCATTTTTTTAATACAAAATTATTTAATCGTAAACAATTTTCAGTAGTTTTTTTCATACCTCAAGATGACCCGCATTAATAATTCATAAGTCATCAACATTAAAATTGACCATTATTAGCACTTAATTATGTAATACTTTTATATAATTGCTTATAAATAGTATTTTATGTAAGGATTTGATTGTAATAAGTAAAAAGATAGCTATATTTGAATATTATGACTAAAAAGTTTGTTCTCATCAATTTAGAGTTCCAGCATGTCCTTTTTTATCAAAATTATGAATTGTAAACAAAATTAAGTAGTTTTCATACCTCAGACAGACTCATATAATAAAATTATTTGTTCCGCAACAACCAAAATTTACCATAAGCACTTTTATTATATAAGTCTATATAGCCATATGTAAATGAGTTATATTTTCATTAAGGATTGATTGTATTATATAAAAGGTAGCAATATTTGAATATTATGACTTAAAAAAATTGGTTCGCATCAATTTAGAGTGCCAGCATGTACTTTTTATACAAATTATTGAATCGTAAACCATTTAAGTAGTTTTCATACCTCAGACTGACTCGTATTATAAAATTATTTGTTTCGCAACAACTAAAACTGACCATATTAGCATTTTATTATGTTAATCCATATAGTCACATAGTAAATGAGTTATATTTTCATTAAGGATTGATAGTATAATAAAAAGGTAGCAATATTTGAATATTATGACTAAAAAAATTGTTCGCATCAATTTAGAGTGCCAGCATGTACTTTTTTATACAAATATTGAATCGTCAACAATTTAGTAGTTTTTTCATACCTCAGACTGACTCGTATATATAAAATTATTTGTTTCATAACAACCAAAACTGACCATATTAGCATTTTATTATTAAATCTATATAGTCCATAGTAAATGAGTTATATTTTCATGTAAGAATTGATTGTATAATACAAAAGGTAGCAATATTTGAATATTATGACTAAAAAGTTTTGTTCGCATCAATTTAGAGTTCCAGCATATCCTTTTTTTATTCAAAATATTGAATTGTAAACAAATTTCAGTAGTTTTCATAGTTCAATACCTCAGACAGACTCATATAATAAAATTTATTTGTCCGCAACAACCAAAATTTACCATATAAGCACTTTATTATATAAGTCTATATAGCCATAGTGTAAATGAGTTATATTTTCATGTAAGGATTGATTGTATTTTATAAAAGGTAGCAATATTTGAATATTATGACTAAAAAAAATTGGTTCGCATCAATTAAGAGTGCCAGCATGTACTTTTTTATACAAATTATTGAATTGTTAACCAATTAAGTAGTTTTCATACCTCAAACGACTTGATATTATAAAATTTTTGTTTCGCAACAACCAAAACTGACCATATAAGCATTTATTATGTAATCTATATAGTCACATAGTAAATGAGTTATATTTTTCATGTAAGGATTGATTGTATTATATAAAAGGTAGCAATATTTGAATATTATGACTAAAAAAAATTGTTCGCATCAATTAAGAGTGCCAGCATGTACTTTTTTATACAAATTATTAATTGTTAACCAATTAAGTAGTTTTCATACCTCAGACGACTCAATAAAAAATTATTTCGTTCCGCAACAACCAAAATTAACCATATAAGCACTTTATTATATAAGTCTATATAGCCATAGTAAATGAGTTATATTTTTAGTAAGGATTGATTGTATTATATAAAAGGTAACAATATTTGAATATTATGACTAAAAAAAATTGATTCGCATCAATTAAGAGTGTCAGCATGTACTTTTTTTACAAATTATTAAATCTAAACCAATTTGAAGTAGTTTTCATACCTCAGACTGACTCGTATATATAAATTATTTGATCGCAACAACCAAAATTGACCATATAAGCATTTTATTATGTAAATCTATATAGTCCATAGTAAATGAGTTATATTTTCATGTAAGGATTGAATGTATTATATAAAGGTAACAATATTTGAATATTATGACTAAAAAAAATTGATTCGCATCAATTAGAGTGCCAGCATGTACTTTTTTATACAAATTATTAAATCTAAAACCAATTTAAGTAGTTTTCATACCTCAGACAGACTCATATAATAAAATTATTTGTCCGCAACAACCAAAATTACCATATAAGCACTTTATTATATAATCTATATAGCCATATGGTAATTGAGTTATATTTTTATGTAAGGATTGATTGTATTATATAAAAGGTAGCAATATTTGAATATTATGACTAAAAAAAATTGGTTCGCATCAATTAAGAGTGCCAGCATGTACTTTTTTATACAAATTATTGAATTGTAAACCAATTTAAGTAGTTTTCATACCTCAGACTGACTTGTATTATAAATCTATTTGTTTCGCAACAACCAAAACTGACCATATAAGCATTTTATTATGTAAATCTATATAGTCACATAGTAAATGAGTTATATTTTCATGTAAGGATTGATTGTATTATATAAAAGGTAGCAATATTTGAATATTATGACTAAAAAAAATTGTTCGCATCAATTAAGAGTGCCAGCATGTACTTTTTTATACAATATTATGATGTAAACCAATTTAAGTAGTTTTCATACCTCAGACTGACTGTATTATAAAATCTATTTGTTTCGCAACAACCAAAACTGACCAATATAAGCATTTTATTATGTAAATCTATATAGTCACATAGTAAATGAGTTATATTTTCATGTAAGGATTGATTGTATTATATAAAAGGTAGCAATATTTGAATATTATGACTAAAAAAAATTGATTCGCATCAATTTAGAGTGCCAGCATGTACTTTTTTATACAAATTATTAAATCGTAAACCAATTTAAGTAGTTTTCATACCTCAGACTGACTCGTATTATAAATCTATTTGTTTCGCAACAACCAAAACTGACCATATAAGCATTTTATTATGTAAATCTATATAGTCACATAGTAAATGAGTTATATTTTCATGTAAGGATTGATTGTATTATATAAAAGGTAGCAATATTTGAATATTATGACTAAAAAAAATTGATTCGCATCAATTTAGAGTGCCAGCATGTACTTTTTTATACAAATTATTAAATCGTAAACCAATTTAAGTAGTTTTCATACCTCAGACTGACTCGTATTATAAAATCATTTGTTTCGCAACAACCAAAACTGACCATATTAGCATTTATTATATGTAAATCTATATAGTCACATAGTAAATGAGTTATATTTTCATGTAAGGATTGATTGTATTATATTAAAGGTAACAATATTTGAATATTATGACTAAAAAAAATTGATTCGCATCAATTTAGAGTGCCAGCATGTACTTTTTTATACAAATTATTAAATCGTAAACCAATTTAAGTAGTTTTCATACCTCAGACCGACTCATATAATAAAATTATTTGTCCGCAACAACCAAAATTTACCATATAAGCACTTTATTATGTAAATCTATATAGTCACATAGTAAATGAGTTATATTTTTATGTAAGAATTGATTGTATAATACAAAAGGTAGCAATATTTGAATATTATGACAAACAAAATTTGTTCACATCAATTTAGAGTGCCAGCATGTCCTTTTTTTTCTTCAAAATATTGAATCGTAAACAAAATTCAGTAGTTTTCATACCTCAGACTGACTCATATAATAAAATTATTTGTCCGCAACAACCATAACTGACCATATTTAGCACTTTTTTTTATGTAAATCTATATAGCTGCATATCTAATGAGTTATATTTTTTCATGTAAGGATGGATTGTATAATACAAGGGATAGCAATATTGGAACAGTATGAATAAACAAAATTGTTCGTATCAATTAAGAGTGCCAGCATGTACTTTTTTATACAATTATTGAATCGTAAACTAATTTCAGTAGTTTTCATACCTCAGACTGACTCGTATTATAAAATTATTTGTCCGCAACAACCAAAACTGACCATATAAGCACTTTATTATGTAAATCTATATAGTGGCATAGTAAAAGAGTTGTATTTTCATGTAAAGATTGATTGTATAAATTAAACGGTAGCAATATTGGAACAGTATGAATAAAAAAATTGGTTCGCATCAATTTAGAGTGCCACAATGTCCTTTTTTTTTTATTCAAAATATTAAATTGTAAACATACCTCAGACTGATTCATATAAAAAAATTATTTGTCCCCAACAACCATAACTGAGCACTTTTTTTTATGTAAATCTATATAGCTGCATAGTAAATGAGTTATATTTTAATTTAATGATTAATTGTATTATATAAAACTGAAAGGTAGCAATTTTTGATTAGTATGACTAAAAAAATTTGTTGGCATCAATCATGTCAATTTAGAGATCCACCATGTCCTTTTTTTATTCAAAATATTGAATTGAAACAAATTTCAGTAGTTTTCATACGACTGACTCGTATTATAAAATTATTTGTCCGGAACAACCAACACAGACCATATTAGCACTCTTTATAGTTGAATAGTAAATCAGTTATAAATCCATGCAAAGGATCGCAATATTTTAAATTGACGGAATGGTACAAATTAATGACGTACATACTTATGTTTAAAACACTTTTTAAATATCCCTGTACAATTTACGTTTGATAATTTGTCAAAACAGAAGCTTAAATCATGTTAATCCAAGACAAACGAGGGGAATTTCGATTAAAAATTATGTATTAAATGCACCGAGTTATAGTTAGGAATTCGAAGAGACAATTAAAAATGGGGAAAGAAACCACGTAAACCAGGATGTTTATATCCCATCATATAAAAATATGTTTCCGATGTCTCGGATAACCTTTCTTTCCGTATCGATATTTGTACACGTAACTTTTGAAAAGAAAATATAGAAAATCTGCTAATAAGTAAAAATAATGGACTTAATGGAACTGATTGTGTGTGATTGAATAAAATTAATATTCGAATTAAAAGAGTTTTTGAATTGTTCTGGTTTAAAACGTAAAATACAAAGACTAAAGGTCGTTTTTATCAAATAAATGAACAAATGAACTTGAAGTTTATTTCTAAATTTAGCCAATCAGTTAACGCGAAAAGTAAACGCACGTTTACTTTCAAGTGCACGTAAAAATACACTTTTAGAATCTGTAGTAAACGCCCGTTTACTTTTAAGTGCACGTAAAAATCAATTTAACGAATTCTGAAGTGAACGTCCGTTTACTACTGACTAAACGGACACAAAGTAAACGCCCGTTTACTCGGGTAGACATTAGAAATTTCCATTTCGACCGCGTTAACGTAATTATAGTAAACGGGCGTTTACTAGTAAACGGGAAATTTGAAGTTAACTAACGAAATATGTGCACGCGGCGTTAACTTGCGTTTACTATATGTAATGCTTGGTCTGCACCCAACTGTAGTTGGAACCCCCCTCTTTGTCCTGGAATAGGAACCCCCCTTTTTGTAAATGGCTGGATCCGACCCTGACATGATATTATGCACTCTCTTAATATGGATTTAATAGGATATGCATGCATGACTCAAGTTATTTAATTATGTGATTTCGAATGTTTAAGATACGCAATATTTTAGATTCTCAGACTTCCCAGATAGAAATATTTTTAAATGCTAAATTCAAAGTTCATCATGTTAATCTTTGATTTATTTATCAATTTTTATTTAAATTTTAAAATTAAGGACTGAACAATTTTGTGAGGCGGGTACACGTTAGACAATAATTATAATGCATAAAAGGAAGAGCATCCATGAGTTTTGATATAGAAAAGGTCAATAGCCTATATTGATGAAACACTGGAATACTTTTATCATTATAGGTCAATTGCAGTCAAAATAATTTTGCAATAACAAGTTTTTCAACTGCTTTTATAGTTCGTTCTTATGTTGTACTGTTATACCACTGTCCAAGGTTAGAGGGAGGGTTAGTATCCCGCTAACATTTTTAACCCCGCCACACTATTTATATATGTGCCTGTCCCAAGTCAGGAGCCTGTAATGCAGTGGTTGTCGTTTGTTTATGTGTTAAATATTTGTTTTTTGTTCATTTTTTTATATAAATAAGGCCGTTAGTTTTCTCGTTTGAATTGTTTTACATTGTCATATCGGGGCCTTTTATAGCTGACTATGCGGTATGGGCTTTGCTCATTGTTGAAGGCCGTACGGTGACCTATAGTTGTTAATGTCTATGTCATTTTGGTCTCTTGTGGACAGTTGTTTCATTGGCAATCATACCACATCTTCTTTTTTATTTATCTTGATATTTTAAAGTGACACCAGCTTAAAAATATTTAATTTAATACCAAAACCCTAAATTTTACCCAATTAGCGAGTGAAGGTGCAGAAGAGCAAAGGCTCTATTCATTGTCGGAGGTGCCTTTTATCGGGCCTTCGACTTTTATAAAAAAAAAAAAGCGAGACGTAGCGATTCTACATTCTGTCTTCGGCGTCCTCGTGAGGCGGGTACACGTTAGACAATAATTATAATGCACAAAAGGAAGAGCATTCATGAGTTTTGATATAGAAAAGGTCAATAGCCTATATTGATGAAACACTGGAATACTTTTATCATTATAGGTCAATTGCAGTCAAAATAATTTTGCAATAACAAGTTTTTCAACTGCTTTTATAGTTCGTTCTTATGTTGTACTGTTATACCACTGTCCAAGGTTAGAGGGAGGGTTAGTATCCCGCTAACATGTTTAACCCCGCCACACTATTTATATATGTGCCTGTCCCAAGTCAGGAGCCTGTAATTCAGTGGTTGTCGTTTGTTTATGTGTTAAACATTTGTTTTTCGTTCATTTTCTTTTTATATAAATAAGACCGTTAGTTTTCTCGTTTGAATTGTTTTACATTGTCATATCGGGGCCTTTTATAGCTGACTATGCGGTATGGGCTTTGCTCATTGTTGAAGGCCGTACGGTGACCTATAGTTGTTAATGTCTGTGTCATTTTGGCTCTTGTGGACAGTTGTCTCATTGGCAATCATACCACATCTTCTTTTTTATATATCTTGATATTTTTAAAGTGACACCAGCTGAAAAATATTAAATTTAATACCAAAACCCTAAATTTTACCCAATCAGCGAGTGAAGGTGCAGAAGAGCAAAGGCTCTATTCATTGTCGGAGGTGCCTTTTATCGGGCCTTCGACTTTTATAAAAAAAAAAAAGCGAGACGTAGCGATTCTACATTCTGTCTTCGGCGTCCTCGTCGACGTCGTCGGCGGCGTCCACAAATATTCACTGTGTGTTTAAAGTTTTTAGAATTTTAATAACTTTCTTAATCCTTGATTTCAACAAACTTGGACATAAAGTTGTTTATGATTATCAGATAGTAAAAAAAAATCCTGTTTATCAATATTTTACGTATAAATTGACTTAGTTTTTCTGCTAGATAATTACATTCTCTTTGTGATTTTTTAAGTTTTACAGCAGATTCCACTGAGTGTGTAGCGAAAGGTAATATCGTTGGTTTGCTTGCTTGTTAGCTGAACCGTGAAGTCGTTATAAGGTCAGGTATACTACCCTCCTTTCGAAGTAGCATACAGATCGATTGATTTTCTGTCAGATGAGTCTATTCTTAAAGTAGGGTTGTTTACCTTACCTAACAATGACTTCACGGTTCAGCTAACAAGCAAGTTAACCAAATATATTACCTTTGGCTACACACTCAATGGAATCCGCTGTAAGTTTTTTAAATTTTTAATCTTTAACTATCCTGAATTTCTACCAAACTTGGACAGAAGCTTGTTAGTGATCAAAAGTTTAAATCTAGAAGGATATTCTATAAAAATATGTTTCCTGTTTTCCGCAATTTACTATATTATGTATGTAGTATTCTTCCAGTTAACAATGAACTGGAAGATGTTATATTTGTCCAAAGTTAAACCGCCCTGTGCATGCATATTGTTTAATTCCATTTGAATTACAGTTTGAAATGCCTTGACACATTTTACGTTGAGCATCGATAAAGAATACCAGTAGAGCTAAGGTCTTTGTCCGTCAATATCCTTTTTCAGCTATTGACCATAAAGAAGGAAAACAGCATTTTAGAAATTTGGAACGGATATTTGAAATACAGTTGTGTAAGCAATCAATTGGGCTAATTCGTTTCAATGGAATTATTTGGCCTCAACCCAACAATCATGTTCTATTAACTCTGAAAAGCTTTTCCATATTTGACATTTTAAATTTGGATAAGGTCAGTTTAAGGGGAATCACTTTATTTCAACATTCGCGTGTAACTTTCAAAATAACAATTAGACGAAAAGAGGGCCGAATCATACCAGAGGAACAGTCAAACTCATACATCGAAAATAAACTGACAACGCCATGGTTAAAAATGAAAAAGACAAACAGACAAATAATTTTACTAGAAACAACAGAAAACTAAAGACTGAAAAACACGGACTCCACTAAAAAATGGGGGTGATCTCAGGTGCCGCGGAAGAATATCTCAAGGGTGTATAAGGTATAAAGAATCGGTGTATTTAGTTAAATATTCCTTAAGATTAAAACTGATTTCATCTTATCTAATATGTTCTACATGTGGCTCCAACCCCTACTCATACCATGAAAAATAATAATATATAGGGGCATCGTATTAAACTACTTTTAGTGGTATATTGTATTCATTGCAGCAAACAAACAAAAAGAAAAAAGTAAATATATATAATCCTTTTAAAACTAAAACTCTAAAAAAAAAAAAATAATTCTAGATAGCTCATGTAAAAACGACTATACATAGTTTAGACATGAAGGTCCAGTTAATGTCGGATGATAATTCTAATTGTTATTTCAGATCACAACATCATATTTACTTAAGAAATAGGTCTTCTTTTATCATATTTTGAATCGCAAGGTTTGATATAGTATTAATGAAAAATGTCTGAAATATCTGAATGAGGCCAAAAATATAATTAAGATTGTTTGATGTTACCTACCTACCCACCTGAAAAGGGTTCCTTGGAAGGGCAACGTGTCTGTCAGACAAGGTTAACATAACCTCGTTCTCATATCATGTTTTCGTAGTCAAATTTATATAGTCTTTATAGCTCAGATAAGTAATAAGTGAACTATTTTTGTTTATGGAATGATTGTAAGATGAACATGTCAGACTGACAGGGTTCTTTAACCTTGACCCCATTTTTATGGTATATTGAATAATTATCAGTTTTCTTGTTCTAGTCAATTTTTAAGTAACTATGAGCAAAAAGGCCGATATATTTAGTGTGCAGAATGATTGTAAGTTATACATTGTACATATCTGTCTGACAGATTCATATCACCTTGACCTCCAGCTCTTAATTTATTGGACAGTGAAAACTTTACATGATTTTTGTCTCGCTTGTCGGAGTCAAAAAGCGAGACAAAGGTATGCTGTTCCGGCGACGGCGGCGGCGGCTTCAACAATGTATTAGGTATAGTCTTTTTACTTTGAAACTTTTGCTTAGTTTTCATGTATTAGTGTGTGATTAGGCCACTTTATAATGAACCACTTATAAAACATGCTAAAACAATCTAAATTTACATATAATAGATATAGGAAGATGTGGTGTGAGTGCCAATGAGACAACTCTCCATCCAAATAACAATACCATTATAGGTCAATGTACGGCCTTCAACACGGAGCCTTGGCTCACACCGAACAACAAGCTATAAAGGCCCTCAAAATTACTAGACTAAGTGTAAAACCATTCAAACGGGAATACATATAAACCCACTAAGAAGGCTATATCATTCTTCAATTATCTAAAATTCAGTTTTGTTGTACAAAAACTTTCATATTTTAAAAAAATCACAATGACCATAATGCGAAACAAAACTTGTAACTGTGTATTGCTTCCTAATATTTTCATATTGGTCTGTTTCTTGTGTACTTATGATGAGCAATCGAACCAGTCTATTTTGTGTACGGGAAGATTGAAAGGTATTCGCAAGACTCAACCTCTTTTATCAAAATCCTAAATCGGCATCAGTCACTTGTACGTCTAGCAAGGTTGATCTGACTGCGACCTCATTTTCGTGATCATTTCGCGGATAATAATAATGTTAAGTTTACATGATGGTATGACTAATATTTTTGAAATATGGTTTCGCTACTTCGTAAAAGTTAGAATGTAAAAGAGGGGGAATTAACATTAAAAGTTTAAGGGGGATGCATTTTTGTGAATTATTAAGATGATATTAGTTCTTGCTTTCAGTATTGGTTAGGTTCCAGAGATGATTGATAATCATTTATCACATACAAATGTTCTATTCCAGAAAATGTCTGAAGGATTCCAGCATGATTTAAAATTCTGCCATTATTAAAATGAGTTTAAGAATCATGTAAAAACATTAACTGACAAAGAAAATTGCTTTGTAAAGAAGAACATTTGTATAATATGTTATGTTATTTGTAGCACATGGAAATACAGTACTGCTTAGAAAGGAGCTGACATAAACAGAATAACTCATAATGACAAAAGAACACAAGACTAAGATTAAGAAAATTGGTTGCTTGGTAGCTGAATGGTATGTCGTTTTATTCGTTCATTGTATGTTCACTTATTTGTGTTAATATGTCTTTCGATTAAGTTAAGCCATTTCAGTTGATATTTTAAAGTGCGTCACTCGATCTATTTGTGATGTAACACTATTGTTTCAGGCTAGGGTGAAGGTTGGTACCTATTAAAACAATTAAATCCGGATCATTTGTTTACATCTGTACTGGTCAGAAACCTGTTATTCAGCGGTTGTCGTGTGTTGATGTGGTTGATAAGGGATCTTTTTTTTTTATGTAGATTAGACCGTTTGTTTTCTGTTTGAATGTTTTGACACTAGTCCGTTTTGTGGCTCTTTAAAGCTTGCTGTTCGGTAAAACACCCCATAGAAATTAAATAAGAAAATTTGTTCTAACACAAAATTGACGTCTTCGTCGACTTGTAAAGTTAATGTTGACCAGTTAAGCTTCGCACCTCAGAATGTACATCGTTCGTTCGGTGTACCGTATGGCTGGTTATTTTGAAGGTGTTAAATGTCGCGATTCTCATTGAAAAGGGTATACGAAATGTTTTGGCGGTTATTATTTTTGGAGGATTCAAAACTTTTATCAATACCTTTTCTTGCACACTTTTAAATGGGCGGAATTAATTTTGGCGATTGTGTTCCATCCGCGAAAATAAGCGATAAGGTACACCCCGTGAAAATAACTATACGGTACTATCACGGTTCCGAGTCTCATATATTACTAGACCTACCCAAAAACCTATTCGAAAAAAATGAAAATACTGATCAAAACAAATAAATGTCCTGGAGATTTACCCGAATTTAATTAATCGTTACTACTCGGCCACTCATGCTACGCCTTTAATAGGACGCCTACACTACAATACGCCTCCATTATAGCACGCCTCCACTATAGCATGCATATATTAGCTCGCCTTCACTATAGCACGCATATAATAACACGCCTCCACTATAGCACGCATATAATAACACGCCTCCACTATAGCACGCATATAATAACACGCCTCCACTATTGTAGGCGTAGCGTGAATGACCCAGTAGTTAGATTGCCACTTATTAGTATTATTCACAATGAAAGCATGGAAAGAGGAATGCAAGGAGACGACGAGAAATGAAATATGTTGAAAAAAAGTCCGATTTCTTTTTTTAGAGGAGAAAGGTATTTCAATTCCTGAATTGGAGAAAATAACCAATATTGTTTAAATGATTTGGCCCTAGTAACAAGATTTCAGTCTGAAACGGTCATTTAGCACTAGTAACAAGATTTCAGTCTGAAATGGTCATTAAGCACTAGTAAGAAGATTTCAGTCTGAAACGATCATTAAGCACTAGTTACAAGATTTTAGTCTGAAACGGTCATTAAGCACTAGTAAAAACATTTCAGTCTGAAACGGTCATTAAGCATTAGTAAAAAGATTTCAGTCTGAACCGGTTATTAAGCACTAGTAAAAAGATTTCAATCAGAAATTATCATTTAGCACTAGTAACAAGATATCAGTCTGAAACGGTCATTAAGCACTAATAAAAAGATTTCAATCTGAACGATCATTTAGCATCATTAGCATCAAGATTTCAATCTGAAACGACCATTAAGCACTAGTAACAAGATTTCAGTCTGAAACGATCATTAAGCACCAGTAAAAAGATTTAAGTCTGAAACGGTCATTAAGCATTAGTAAAAAGATTTCAGTCTGAAACGGTTATTACGCACTAGTTAAAAGATTTCAATCGGAGACGATAATTTAGCTCTAGTAACAAGATATCAGTCTGAAACGGCCAGTAAGCACTAATAAAAAGATTTTAATCTGAAACCATCATTTAGCACTAGTAACAAGATTTTAATCTGAAACGTTCATTAAGCACTAGTAAAAAGATTTCAGTCTGAAACGGTCATTAAGCACTAGTAAGAAGATTTCACTTTGAAACGGTCATTTAGAACCATTAAAATGATTTCAGTCTGAAACATTTTGAAACGATAATTTTGCTCTGAACAAGTATTAATCGACTGAATCTATCGCGAGAGGAAATCGATATTTCTAAGACTTTCATACGCCGTTCCGATTGATAGGTAATATAGTCCGTAATTATTAAAAAAGAAATAGGTGATATAAATTAAATTTTAGATCCTGATACGGAATAAATTCGAGATGTCATAAGCTATCAAATGCTAAAAATGAGTCACGAAAAAATAGAAATTATTTTCAAAATAATAAGTGATAATTCCCTACAACAGTATCAGTTTCCAGTTAGCTGAAAGACTACATAATCGTTGTAATATTTTGTTTTTTAAAATGAGATACTAGTTGGTCGTTAACATCTAATTATTGGCCAATAACGCTTTTATTTAAGTTGTGGAGGGGAATAATGAAGCGAGTTGTTTCTTAACATGTCTATAATTACCTACTCAGAAGTAAGTTGAATTCACAACAACAATTCGTTAATGCAATACGTCATATGAATTATAAAGTGACAAATTAAACTTTTTTTCTCTAAAATTTGTCTTGGTTATTTGAAGAAAAATTGCAGAAGTTTCCACAACAGCAATGATAACATAGTTTATTTCATGTCGATTAAGAATAAACTTATCTTTTTGATAAAAAGAGGCCACATGACATTCTTTATTCTTCAGTAATAAGTTCGATCGGTCATTAACAGAACAAAACGGACCGGAAAACCGTTCGTTAACAGACTTTTACTTAATAATGACTGGTGGGGCGTGGTTTGTCTGTTTGAGTGACGTTCCGTAATAAAACGCAACGCGATTCAGACGTGTTTTCAGTTTACAGTTAGGAAAATGGAAGACACGTCTGATAGTGCAGACAACTCTAATGACCGTTTTGCTACTGATGCAATTATAGTATACTTTATTTTGTATTTCAAAAATTGAAGTGACTTATATAGATATCTAAAACTATGACCGGTCTTCACTCTTTCCTAAAGAAATCGTACATTATCTCGAGGCTACTTTTAACAATTTGAATTTATGAACTCTTTTTACAACATAGTTTCTCAATGAAATATACATAATAGTTATTGAAAAACTGGTCATTATCGTAATATATGGACATCCCGTAGGACGATGGTATTGACTGCGACAGCGATAATGACCTCGCCTTTGGCTCAGTAAATTCAGTAAATTCAGTAAATTCAGACCTTAATCTGTTAATCAGATGAATTAAAAGCTGTACATTTATCAATAAAATGAACACTAGAAATGGATCATATTCTGATAATAAAAGCTTTGTCCTTACTTGGTCAGATTTATCAAATCTTCTGTCTTGTACAATACTCAGAAATCATTGTAAATTTACAATATTTCTCATACCATTGCAATTGAAACAACTACATACAACAACCATTACACAAAATATTAAACAATGAAATATGTATATATCCATTTTTACTTTTTGTATTTTTGACAAAGGATGTGGTAGAATCAAATATAGAATTGTTGTTGTCATCTATTGGTGTCGTTCCGGTTTTTGTTTTAAATTTACAACGTTTCGTATGATGATGGACATAAAAGAACATCGGCTTTCTACCCGCCTACCTCGAATGCAGTTTCAGTGAGACGTTCCTATGAACATACTTCTCCTCATCAGACTCTGTCCTATATTTTCTCCCATGTATCTGTTTATTTATGGTAACCTTGTCGTGTAATGTTGTCATTTTAATGTTATAATTAACACTGCCATTAAAGCGGGAGGTTTGGCATGACACAAAACCAGGTTCAACCCACCATTTATTCATAAAATGCCCTGTACCAATCAGGAAAATGGCCATTATTACATTATAGTTCGTAGCTGTGTGTGTTACATTTCGGTGTTGTGTTTCTGTTGTGTCGTAGTTCTCTTATATTTGATACGTTTCCTCAGTTTTAGTTTGTAACCAGGATTTGTTTTTTCTCTATCAATTTACGAGTCTTGTACAGCGGTATACTACTGTTGCCTTTATGTATATGACACTTCTGGGGCTCTCAAGCAGATCTATGTCAGAATAGATCTACCATATTTATAGCACATCAATTTGTACATCGCAAAGCACTAAGTTTTAACTTAAAACATAAATATAAGTTCATTATACTATATCACTAAGGACATTCTTATTAAATAACACTCGATTCATTCTAAAAATATAATATTCAAACATTAATCAAATAGATAAGATGCCATGCCCCTCCTTAATAAAATGTAAAAAGTACTGTAACCATATACAAAGCCGTTCCCTTACTTTGTCAGATGCCTCTGGGACAGCTTCGCCGTAAGCCATACAGACACTTATGATGTATTCATTATCAATCAAATTTATGATGGTGTATTCTAAATGCTGTACCCATATTTTGACTATTTTATTTATTATGTCTGTTTAGTTCACGCATCATTGTAAATGTAACGGAATTTGATGAGACTGTCGTACAAAGTGAGAGGTTTAGCGCTATAAAACCAGGTTTAATCCATTTTCTACATTTGAAAATGCTTGAACCAAGTCAGGAATATTACATTTGTTGTCCATTCGATTTTGAGATGTGATGAGGAACTTTCCAATTTGACTTTCCTCGAGTTCAGTAATTTTGTGATTTTACTTCTCTTCATCCCTTAAAAAAATACATTTCTATAGCATATTACTAAGTACATTCTCATAACATAATACAAGACACAATCTGTATTTTAATACTCTTAGTAATCAATCAGATGAGCGATGTACACTAACTCAATAAAATGAACATTTGTCTGGAACCATATTCTGATATGCCAAGCTACCCCTTAGTCAATCAGATGTCTATGAGACAGCTTGGGATCTCCAGCAGATCAATGAGAAGCTGTACCATTATTATTAATTTGTATATTGTTATCACCAAGCACTAAGTACATTCTTATTTAATAACACTAGATACATTCTAATAACAAAGTATTCAAACTTTAATAAGTTGTATGAGAAGCTGTGCAGTTACTTAATAAAATGTAGATAATACGTTTACTGATACGCAACGCTGTGCCCTAACTTAGTTAGATGCATTTGAGACAGCTTGTAAAACTGTATCCTTACTGTAGCATATACATTCTTGTAGCATAGCACTAAGTACTTTCTTAAACATAACACTATATATAAAAAAGAAGATGTGGTATGATTGCCAATGAGACAACTATCCACAAGAGACAAAAATGACACAGACATTAACAACTATAGGTCATCGTAAAGCCTTCAACAATGAGCAAAGCCAAACCGCAAAGCCCATACCGCATAAACTATGTACATTATGATAACATAGCACTATTGACGTTCTTATTAGATATCACTAGGTACATAATATTAACATAAGAATAAGTACATTCTTATTAGATACCGCAGGGATTTGGAAAGGTGGGGCGAATTTCTTAAAGATCGCCAAGCGGTTCGAGGCGAAACAGTATTGGGACCTTTTGTGGGCTAAAAAACATAAAATAAGTGTGAAACGCACTTTTTAAACGGAACCTTGCGTGGGGCATATATATTCTATAGTTGATGTAAGTTCTAAGGGTTGGACATTTTTTATGCTGTATTTTCCCTATTAATTTGACTATCCTAAAGTGATAGTATGGATCCAAAGCTATGTACTTATATATTTGATGTGGGACTTGTCAGTAAAACGTAGACATGAAACATTCTCGTTTGTTTTATATTAAGTTAAAATAACCTCACAAACAAGAAATACGTCGGACTATTCGATGAAATTACTAATACGACCGACACAAGTTAAAAAAGTCAAACAAGCAATCTTTATCCAAATGTTTGGCTGATATGTTTCACTCAACAAAATTAAGAGAAGTGAGGGTTACCAAAATCAACTTATGTCTACGAAAGAGTCTGAAATGACAACGAATTTATGAATGACGGTCGACAAATTGAGACATAAAGACCTCAGTCAGCAGGCAGGTTAAAGTCTGGTCTTGAAAAAAGTATTCAATATATCAGTTCGACGAAACAGACGTTACGGTCAGACATGCTAACTCCGGTCTAAAATAAATGCGCCCATTTTTTATTCATCAAGTTCATTAAATGCTAATCAATTCTGTTGGACATTTCCGTTTCTATTAGCAGAAACGTGGACAAGATTATTGTTTCAATACAGATACGGCCAGAATTCTTATTTAAAGCAAAAATCAGAGTCAGATTTTTTTCTCTCTCTCAAATACCTTAGACTACCTCCTCAAATCGAATGGTTCGTACCTTAGACTTAAAAGCTATCTTGAGCTTATATTGACTGGGGACCACAATTCAGCTATCATGTCTTTATAAAATAGGCTTGGGCGTTTGTGGTTAAGCATGTTTTCGTAGGTAACTAATACTGCTGTGGATTTTTTTTCATGAGAGTGTGTTAGAGTATTGCTTTCTGTTTGGTTGAATTGTGAAATAGAATTCACTGCGTTCCTGCTCAATTTTGCGTCGCTTTGTACATGAAGGTATCATGGTTGTCATCCGTAGCCTAAGCAATGGGTTACTGTAATTTGAATTTCAAAATGTCTGAGTGACGGTTTTTTACGTACTGGTCAACTCGACCATAGTTTATCACATGACTTTGACATAATCAGTAAAATACCAGCGATAAATATCTTTTTAAGTAAAGAATTGTCGCATAAAAATTAAAGAAACGGGAAATGGCAAAGTTCACGAAGTCTAATCTGGTTAATCATTTACAAAAAAATAATTAAAAGCAAAAAGGGGGGATTGCGTTCGCACTATACGGGGCTCTGGCTGCACCACTGATTTTCCACTAGGTACAATATAATAACATATTATTCATACTTTAATCAGATGAATGAGAAGCTGTACAATTATATTATATTCTGAAACGATATAATTCAGATGCATTTTAGACAAGCTTGGGATCTCAAGCAGATGCTTGAAAATGCTTCACCCTAAGCCATACAGACACATATGATGTATCCTTTCTCAATCTTATGTAAGAGAAGACTGATGTAATCCTACTTATTTCGTTAAAATTTTTACAAAATACATTCTTATAGCATAGCACTAAGTATATTCCTATAACATAACAAAAGACACATTCTGAACTTCATAGCTTTAGTACTCAATCAGATGAATAAAAAAAACTGTACACGTACATTCTTATAGCATAGCACTAAGTTCTTACTTAAAAACATAACACAAGGTACATTATATTATCAGAAGATTAAGTACTTTCTTGTTAGATACAACTAGAAACCATATGATTACATAGCATTTAAACCTTAATTAGACGAATGAGAAGCTGTACAACTGCTCAATAAACTGTAGATTAGACTGGAACCATATTCTGATATGTTTGCAAAGCTGTGCCCTCTCTTATTCGGATGCATTTGAGACAAGCTTGGGATCTCAGGCAGATGTTTGAGAAAGCTCCATCCTAAGCCATACAGACACATATGATGTATCCTTTCTCAATCTTATGTAAGAGAAGACTGATGTAATCCTACTAATTTCGTTAAATATTTTACAAAATACATTCTTATAGCATAGCACTCAGTATATTCCTATAACATAACATAAGACACATTTGAACTTCATAGCTTTAGTACGCAATCAAATGAATAAAAAAACTGTACACGTACATTCTTATAGCATAGCACTAAGTTCTTACTTAAAAAAATAACACAAGGTACATTATATTATCAGAAGATTAAGTATTTTGTTGTTAGATACCACTAGAAACCATATGATTACATAGCATTTAAACCTTAATCAGACGAATGAGAAGTTGTACAACTACTCAATAAACTGTAGATTAGACTGAAACCATATTTTGAAATGAAAAGCTGTGTCCTTACTCATTTGGATGCATTTAAGACAAGCTTGGGATGTCAGGCAGATGTTTGAGAAAGCTTCACCCTAAGCCATACAGACACATATGATGTATCCTTTCCCAATCTTATGTATGAGAAGGTGTATTCCTACTTATTTCGTTAAAGATTTTGCAAGATACATTTTTATAGCATAGCACTAAGTATATTCCTATAACATAACAAAAGACACATTCGGAACTTCATAGCTCTAGTACGCAATCAAATGAATAAAAAAACTGTACACGTACATTCTTATAGCATAGCACTAAGTTCTTACTTAAAAACATAACACAAGGTACATTATATTATCAGAAGATTAAGTACTTTCTTGTTAGATACCACTAGAAACCATATGATTACATAGCATTTAAACCTTAATTAGACGAATGAGAAGCTGTACAACTGCTCAATAAACTGTAGATTAGACTGGAACCATATTCTGATATGTTTGCAAAGCTGTGCCCTCTCTTATTCGGATGCATTTGAGACAAGCTTGGGATCTCAGGCAGATGTTTGAGAAAGCTCCACCCTAAGCCATACAGACACATATGCTGTATCCTTTCTCAATCTTATGTATGAGAAGTGTATTCCTACTTATTTCGTTAAAGATTTTGCAAGATAATTCTTATAGCATAGCACTAAGTATATTCCTATAACATAACAAAAGACACATTATGAACTTCATAGCTTTAGTCTCAATCAGATGAATAAAAAAACTGTACACGTACATTCTTATAGCATAGCACTAAGTTCTCACTTATAAACTTAACACAAGGTACATTATATTATCAGAAGATTAAGTACTTTCTTGTTAGATACCACTAGAAACCATATGATTACATAGCATTTAAACCTTAATTAGACGAATGAGAAGCTGTACAACTGCTCAATAAACTGTAGATTAGACTGGAACCATATTCTGATATGTTTGCAAAGCTGTGCCCTCTCTTATTCGGATGCATTTGAGACAAGCTTGGGATCTCAGGCAGATGTTTGAGAAAGCTCCATCCTAAGCATACAGACACATATGTGTATCCTTTCTCAATCTTATGTAAGAGAAGCTGATGTAATCCTACTTATTTCGTTAAATTTTACAAATAATTCTTATAGCATAGCACTAAGTATATTCCTATAACATAACATAAGACACATTCGAACTTCATAGCTCTAGTACGCAATCAAATGAATAAAAAAACTGTACACGTACATTCTTATAGCATAGCACTAAGTTCTTACTTAAAACTAACACAAGGTACATTATATTATCAGAAGATTAAGTACTTTCTTGTTAGATACACTAGAAACCATATGATTACATAGCATTTAAACCTTAATTAGACGAATGAGAAGCTGTACAACTGCTCAATAAACTGTAGATTAGACTGGAACCATATTCTGATATGTTTGCAAAGCTGTGCCCTCTCTTATTCGGATGCATTTGAGACAAGCTTGGATCTCAGGCAGATGTTTGAGAAAGCTCCACCCTAAGCATACAGACACATATGCTGTATCCTTTCTCAAATTATGTAGAGAAGGTGTATCCTACTATTTCGTTAAAGATTTTGCAAATAATTCTTATAGCATAGCACTAAGTATATTCCTATAACATAACAAAAGACACATTTGAACTTCATAGCTTTAGTACTCAATCAATGAATAAAAAAACTGTACACGTACATTCTTATAGCATAGCACTAAGTTCTATTAAAACTTAACACAAGGTACATTATATTATCAGAAGATTAAGTACTTTTTGTAGTTACCACTAGAAACCATATGATTACATAGCATTTAAACCTTAATTAGACGAATGAGAAGTGTACAACTGCTCAATAAACTGTAGATTAGACTGGAACCATATTCTATATGTTTGCAAAGCTGTGCCTCTCTTTTCGGATGCATTTGAGACAAGCTTGGGATTCAGGCAGATGTTTGAGAAAGCTCCACCCTAAGCCATACAGACACATATGATGTATCCTTTCTCAATCTTATGTAGAGAAGGTGTATTCCTACTATTTCGTTAAAATTTTCAAATACATTCTTATAGCATAGCACTAAGTATATTCCTATAACATAACAAAGACACATTCTGAACTTCATAGCTTAGTACGCAATCAAATGAATAAAAAAACTGTACACGTACATTCTTATAGCATAGCACTAAGTTCTTACTTAAAAAATAACACAAGGTACATTAATTATCAGAAGATTAAGTATTTTTGTTAGATACCACTAGAAACCATATGATTACATAGCATTTAAACCTTAATCAGACGAATGAGAAGTTGTACAACTACTCAATAAACTGTAGATTAGACTGAAACCATATTTGAAATGAAAAGCTGTGCCTTACTCATTGGATGCATTTAAGACAAGCTTGGGATTCAGGCAGATGTTTGAGAAAGCTTCACCCTAAGCCATACAGACACATATGATGTATCCTTTCCAATCTTATGTATGAGAAGGTGTATTCCTACTTATTTCGTTAAGATTTTGCAAGATACATTTTTATAGCATAGCACTAAGTATATTCCTATAACATAACAAAAGACACATTCGGAACTTCATAGCTTAGTACGCAATCAAATGAATAAAAAAACTGTACACGTACATTCTTATAGCATAGCACTAAGTTCTTACTTAAAAACATAACACAAGGTACATTATATTATCAGAAGATTAAGTACTTTCTTGTTAGATACCACTAGAAACCATATGATTACATAGCATTTAAACCTTAATTAGACGAATGAGAAGCTGTACAACTGCTCAATAAACTGTAGATTAGACTGGAACCATATTCTGATATGTTTGCAAAGCTGTGCCTCTCTTATTCGGATGCATTTGAGACAAGCTTGGGATCTCAGGCAGATGTTTGAGAAAGCTCCACCCTAAGCCATACAGACACATATGCTGTATCCTTTCTCAATTTATGTAAGAGAAGACTGATGTAATCCTACTAATTTCGTTAAAATTTTTACAAAATACATTCTTATAGCATAGCACTCAGTATATTCCATAACATAACATAAGACACATTCTGAACTTCATAGCTTTAGTACGCAATCAAATGAATAAAAAAACTGTACACGTACATTCTTATAGCATAGCACTAAGTTCTTATTCAAAACATAACACAAGGTACATTATATTATCAGAAGATTAAGTACTTTCTTGTTAGATACCACTAGAAACCATATGATTACATAGCATTTAAACCTTAATCAGAGGAATGAGAAGCTGTACAACTGCTCAATAAACTGTAGATTAGACTGGAACCATATTCTGATATGTTTGCAAAGCTGTGCCCTCTCATATTCGGATGCAATTGAGACAAGCTTGGGATGTCAGGCAGATGTTTGAGAAAGCTCCACCCTAAGCCATACAGACACATATGCTGTATCCTTTCTCAATCTTATGTATGAGAAGGTGTATTCCTACTTATTTCGTTAAAGATTTTGCAAGATAATTCTTATAGCATAGCACTAATTATATTCCTATAACATAACAAAAGACACATTCTGAACTTCATAGCTTTAGTACTCAATCAGAGGAATAAAAAAACTGTACACGTACATTCTTATAGCATAGCACTAAGTTCTTACTTAAAAACATAACACAAGGTACATTATATTATCAGAAGATTAAGTATTTTGTTGTTAGATACCGCTAGAAACCATATGATTACATAGCATTTAAACCTTAATCAGACGAATGAGAAGTTGTACAACTACTCAATAAACTGTAGATTAGACTGGAACCATATTCTGATATGTTTGCAAAGCTGTGCCCTCTCTTATTCGGTTGCATTTGAGACAAGCTTGGGATCTCAGGCAGATGGTTGAGAAAGCTCCACCCTAAGCCATACAGACACATATGCTGTATCCTTTCTCAATCTTATGTATGAGAAGGTGTATTCCTACTTATTTCGTTAACGATTTTGCAAGATAATTCTTATAACATAGCACTAAGTATATTCCTATAACATAACAAAAGACACATTCTGAACTTCATAGCTTTGATACTCAATCAGATGAATAAAAAACTGTACACGTACATTCTTATAGCATAGCACTAAGTTCTCACTTATAAACATAACACAAGGTACATTATATTATCAGAAGATTAAGTACTTTCTTGTTAGATACCACTAGAAACCATATGATTACATAGCATTTAAACCTTAATTAGATGAATGAGAAGCTGTACAACTGCTCAATAAACTGTAGATTAGACTGGAACCATATTCTGATATGTTTGCAAAGCTGTGCCCTCTCTTATTCGGATGCATTTGAGACAAGCTTGGGATCTCAGGCAGATGTTTGAGAAAGCTCCACCCTAAGCCATACAGACACATATGCTGCATCCTTTCTCAATCTTATGTATGAGAAGGTGTATTCCTACTTATTTTGTTAAAGATTTTGCAAGATAATTCTTATAGCATAGCACTAAGTATATTCCTATAACATAACAAAAGACACATTATGAACTTCATAGCTTTAGTACTCAATCAGATGAATAAAAAAACTGTACACGTACATTCTTATAGCATAGCACTAAGTTCTCACTTATAAACATAACACAAGGTACATTATATTATCAGAAGATTAAGTACTTTCTTGTTAGATACCACTAGAAACCATGTGATTACATAGCATTTAAACCTTAATTAGACGAATGAGAAGCTGTACAACTGCTCAATAAACTGTAGATTAGACTGGAACCATATTCTGATATGTTTGCAAAGCTGTGCCCTCTCTTATTCGGATGCATTTGAGACAAGCTTGGGATCTCAGGCAGATGTTTGAGAAAGCTCCACCCTAAGGCATACAGACACATATGATGTATCCTTTCTCAATCTTATGTAAGAGAAGACTGATGTAATCCTACTAATTTCGTTAAAAATTTTACAAAATAATTCTTATAGCATAGCACTTAGTATATTCCCATAACATAACATAAGACACATTCTGAACTTCATAGCTTTAGTACGCAATCAAATGAATGAAAAAACTGTACACGTACATTCTTATAGCATAGCATTAAGTTCTTACTTAAAAACATAACACAAGGTACATTATATTATCAGAAGATTAAGTACTTTGTTGTTAGATACCACTAGAAACTATATGATTACATAGCATTTAAACCTTAATTAGACGAATGACAAGCTACATTGTATGCAACTGCTCAATAAACTGTAGATTAGACTGGAACCATATTCTGATATGTTTGCAAAGCTGTGCCCTCTCTTATTCGGATGCATTTGAGACAAGCTTGGGATCTCAGGCAGATGTTTGAGAAGCTCCACCCTAAGCCATACAGACACATATGCTGTATCCTTTCTCAATCTTATGTATGAGAAGGTGTATTCCTACTTATTTCGTTAAAGATTTTGCAAGATAATTCTTATAGCATAGCACTAAGTATATTCCTATAACATAACATAAGACACATTCTGAACTTCATAGCTTTAGTACTCAATCAGATGAATAAAAAAACTGTACACGTACATTCTTATAGCATAGCACTAAGTTCTTACTTAAAAACATAACACAAGGTACATTATATTATCAGAAGATTAAGTATTTTGTTGTTAGATACCACTAGAAAACATATGATTACATAGCATTTAAACCTTAATTAGACGAATGAGAAGCTGTACAACTGCTCAATAAACTGTAGATTAGACTGGAACCATATTATGATATGTTTGCAAAGCTGTGCCCTCTCTTATTCGGATGCATTTGAGACAAGCTTGGGATCTCAGGCAGATGTTTGAGAAAGCTCCACCCTAAGCCATACATACACATATGATGTATCCTTTCTCAATCTTATGTAAGAGAAAATTGATGTTATCCTACTAATTTCGTTAAGAATTTTACAAAATACATTCTTATAGCATAGCACTAAGTATATTCCTATAACATAACATAAGACACATTCGGAACTTCATAGCTTTAGTACGCAATCAAATGAATAAAAAAACTGTACACGTACATTCTTATAGCATAGCACTAAGTTCTTACTTAAAAACATAACACAAGGTACATTATATTATCAGAAGATTAAGAACTTTCTTGTTAGATACCACTAGAAACTATATGATTACATAGCATTTAAACCTTAATTAGACGAATGAGAAGCTGTACAACCGCTCAATAAACTGTAGATTAGACTGGAACCATATTCTGATATGTTTGCAAAGCTGTGCCCTCTCTTATTCGGATGCATTTGAGACAAGCTTGGGATCTCAAGCACATGTTTGAGAAAGCTCCACCCTAAGCCATACAGACACATATGCTGTATCCTTTCTCAATCTTATGTATGAGAAGGTGTATTCCTACTTATTTCGTTAAAGATTTTGCAAGATAATTCTTATAGCATAGCACTAAGTATATTCCTATAACATAACAAAAGACATATTCTGAACTTCATAGCTTTAGTACTCAATCAGATGAATAAAAAAACTGTACACGTACATTCTTATAGCATAGCACTAAGTTCTTACTTAAAAACATAACACAAGGTACATTATATTATCAGAAGATTAAGTATTTTGTTGTTAGATACCACTAGAAACCATATGATTACATAGCATTTAAACCTAATCAGACGAATGAGAAGTTGTACAACTACTCAATAAACTGTAGATTAGACTGGAACCATATTCTGATATGTTTGCAAAGCTGTGCCCTTACTCATTCGGATGCATTTGAGACAAGCTTGGGATCTCAGGCAGATGTTTGATAAAGCTTCACTTTAATAAAGACAACAGTAGTATACCGCTGTTCAAAACTCATAAATCCATGGACAAAAAAACAAAGTCGGGGTAACAAACTAAAACCGAGGGAAACGCATTAAATATAAGAGGAGAACAACGACATAACACTAAAATGTAACAGACATGGACAAAATCCCACGAGAATAACAAATATAACATATATATATAACATCAAAACCAAATACATGAATTTGGGATAGACAAGTACCGTGACACGTCTTATCGCAATGTGAATTTACACTCAAAAATAAAAGAAAACAAACGACACAACGTTATAATGTAATACACACAGAAACGAACTATACTATAACAATGGCATACAGACACATATGATGTATCCTTTCTCAATCTTATGTATGAGAAGGTGTATTCCTACTTATTTCGTTAAAGATTTTGCAAGATACATTTTTATAGCATAGCACTAAGTATATTCCTATAACATAACATAAGACACATTCTGATATTTACAGCTTTAGTACTCAATCAGATGAATAAAAAAAAGTGTACACGTACATTCTTATAGCATAGCACTAAGTTCTCACTTATAAACATAACACAAGGTACATTATATTATCAGAAGATTAAGAACTTTCTTGTTAGATACCACTAGAAACCATATGATTGCATAGCATTTAAACCTTAATTAGACGAATGAGAAGCTGTACAACTGCTCAATAAGCTGTAGATTAGACTGGAACCATATTCTGATATGTTTGCAAAGCTGTGCCCTCTCTTATTCGGATGCATTTGAGACAAGCTTGGGATCTCAGGCAGATGTTTGAGAAAGCTCCACCCTAAGCCATACAGACACATATGATGTATCCTTTCTCAATCTTATGTAAGAGAAGACTGATGTAATCCTACTTATTTCGTTAAAATTTTTACAAAATACATTCTTATAGCATAGCACTAAGTATATTCCTATAACATAACATAAGACACATTCGGAACTTCATAGCTTTAGTACGCAATCAAATGAATAAAAAAACTGTACACGTACATTCTTATAGCATAGCACTAAGTTTTTACTTAAAAACATAACACAAGGTACATTATATTATCAGAAGATTAAGTTCTTTGTTGTTAGATACCACTAGAAACCATATGATTACATAGCATTTAAACCTTAATCAGACGAATGAGAAGTTGTACAACTACTCAATAAACTGTAAATGAGACTGGAACCATATTTTGAAATGAAAAGCTGTGTCCTTACTCATTCGGATGCATTTAAGACAAGGCAGATGTTTGAGAAAGCTTCACCCTAAGCCATAGAGACACATATGGTGTATTCTTTTTCAGTCTTGTGTACAAAAAGGTGTATCCTACTTATTTCGTTAAAGATTTTGCAAGAAATATTTTTATAGCATAACAATAAGTATATTCCTATAACATAACATAAGACAAATTCTGAACTTTATAGCTTTAGAACTTAATCAGATGAACAAAAAAACTGTACACGTACATTCTTATAGCATAGCACTAAGTTCTCACTTATAAACATTAACACAAGGTACATTATATTATCAGAAGATTAAGTACTTTCTTGTTAGATACCACTAGAAACCATATGATTACATAGCATTTTAACCTTAATCAGAGGAATGAAAAGCTCTACAACTACTCAATAAACTGTAGATTAGACTGGAACCATATTCTGATATGTTTGCAAAGCTGTGCCTTTACTCATTCGGATGCATCTGAGACAAGCTTGGGATCTCAGGCAGATGTTTGATAAAGCTTCACCCTGATCCATACTGACACATATGATGTATCCTTTCTCAATCTTATGTGCGAGAAGGTGTATTCGTACTTATTTCTTTAAAGATTTTTAAAGATACATTCTTATAGCATAGCAAAAACTGGACACGTACTCAATAAAACGTACATTCTTATATCATAGCACTTATTTCTTACTTAAAAACACAACACAAGGTACATTATATTATCAGAAGATTAAGTACTTTCTTGTTAGTAACCACTAGAAACCATATGATTACATAGCATTTTAACCTAAATCTGACGAATGAGAAGCTGTACAATTACTAAATAAAATATAGATTAGACTGGAATTATATTCTGATATGCAAAGCTGTGCCCTTCCTAAATCAGATGCATTTGAGACAAGCTTGGAATCTCTAGCAGATGTTTGAGAAAGCTTTATCCTAGGCCATACTGACACTTATGGTGTATTCCTTTGCAATTTCATGCATAAGAAGGTGTATTCTTACTTATTTCGTTAAAGATTTCGCAAGATACATTCTTTTAACATAGCGCTAAAACATTCTTATAACATAACACAAGACAAGACACATTCTGAACTTTATAGCTTGAGTACTAAGTCTTATGAATGAAAAACTGTACAGTTACTCAATAACACGTACGATATTATAGCATAGCACTTAGTTCTTACTTTAAAACATAGCACTAAGTTCATTATGTTATCATAAGATTACGTAAATTCTTGTTAGATACGACTAGATACAATATATAATAACATAGGATTTAGACCTAAATCAGATAAATGAGGATCTGTACAATTACTCAATAAACTGTAGATTAGACTGGAATCATATTTTGATATGAAAGCTGTGCCCTTACTCATTCAGATGCATTTTAGACAAGATTGGGATCTCAAGCATATGTTTGAGAAAGCTTCACCCTAAGCCATACTGACACATCTGGTGTATTCTTTTTCAGTCTTATGTACGAAAAAGTGTATTCTTACTTATTTCGCTAAAGGGTTTGCAATATACATTTTTATAGCATAGCACTGAGTACATTCTTATTACATAACATAAGACACATTCTGAACTTCATAGCTTAAGTACTCAATCAGATGAATAATACAACTGTAAACGTACTCAATAAAACGTACATTCTTATAGCAAAGCACTAAGTTCTCACTTAAAAACATTAACATTAGGAACATTATATTATCAGAAGATTAAGTACTTTCTTGTTAGATACCACTAGAAACCATATGATTACATAGCATTTTAACCTTAATCAGACGAATGAGAAGCTGTGCAACTACTCAATAAACTGTAGATTAGACTGGAACCATATTCTAATATGTTTGCAAAGCTGTGCCATTACTCGTTCGGATGCATTTGAGACAAGCTTGGGATCTCAGACAGATGTTTGAGAAAGCTTCACCCTAACCCATACAGACACATATGATGTATCCTTTCTCAATCTTATGTATGACAAGGTGTTTTCCTACTTATTTTGTTAAAGATTTGGCAAAATACATTCTTATAGTATAGCACTAAGTATATTCCTATAACATAACATAAGACACATTCTGAACTTCAAAGCTTTAGTACTCAATCAGATGAATAAAAAAACTGTACACATACATTCTTATAGCATAGCACTTAGTTCTTACTCAAAACACAACACAAGGTACATTATATTATCAGAAGATTAAGTACTTTCTTGTTAGATACCACTAGAAACCATATGATTACATAGAATTTTAACCTTAATCAGACGAATGAGAAGCTGTACAACTACTCAATAAACTGTAGATTAGACTGGAACTATATCCTGATATGTTTGCAAAGCTGTGCCCTTACTCATTCAGATGCATCTGAGACAAGCTTGGGATCTCAGGCAGATTTATGAGAAAGCTTCACCCTAAGCCATACATACACATTTGATGTATCTTTTCTCAATCTTATGTATGAGAAGGTGAATTCTTACTTATTTCGTTAAAGATTTCGCTAGATACATTTTTATAGCATAGTACTAAGAACATTCTTTAAACATAACAGAATACACATTCTGAACTTTATAGCTTTAGTACTCAATCAGATGAATAAAAAACTGTACAGTAACTCAATAAAATGTACATTTTTATAGATTTCAATCGAACGACATTCTGATATCCAAATATATAGCCTTACTCATTCAGATGCATTTGAGACTTGCAAGTGAATAATTCATAATCAATATTTTTGAGCGTATCTTGACAAAATTAAACCATACTTGCTGCTGAAAGCGAATGATAATTTCACTATTTTCATTTCATTATTGATTGAGCAAAACATATATATTTTAGATTTTTTATATATCTCGTAACTAGTGCCCCTTAGATAAATACATTAGTAATCAAATCAAATTTTTATAATAAAGATAAAATTCTGATCATCTATCAAATTTATTGCTTATTTTCCTGTATCTACTACCCCTCACCCCCCATTATTCGGAGCGACACACCATAAATATACATGCTACTTATGGTCTATAGGTCATCACTTGTGCCGTGATACACATGTTTGAGTAAAAAGATGTCCTTGTTCATAATTATACCGAATCAAATGTCCCCCAATAAGACATGTAATACTTGCAACTGGACGTTTAACAACCAACTAAATTGATAAATTGATCCATCTCATTCTAAGTTTTGTTGTACTGTGTAACGCAAACAACATAATGAAACAATTGCAGATTAACACATGTAAATTTGCATACAATGCTTCAGTACTGAAGCTAATAGACTTCCAATTTGAGTAATGTAAAAAGCAACATGACAACTGTATACAAACAAACAGTGAATGTGTTTATTCGAATGGAACATGCCTTAAATTACTGCTGTATTGGGCTGTAGCCCCCAAGGGTGACTAGGAAAACGAAATATGGTCACTTGGTCTTCTCCTGACCGGCAGTAAAACGCTTGCAAACGTTACGTGTTTGTTCGGCTATGCGGGATGTATCAAGTTTGCAGCCACGTTCGGTCAGAATGGGGACGTTAAATCCAATGTCTCATGTAAAGAGAGTGTGACGCTCTTTGCACATTAAAAATCCCTATTAAAAAAAAGTCCAAATTTCCCCGAACATCATACCCAGTGGCCCTCCATCATTGCAAGAACTACCTATTGTATTTATTGTTAATTTGTTTTCGTCCTGAACATACATGAAATATTTGCCACTTGACGTTAAGCTATCAACAATCAATCAATATTGGAGGTTAAAAAAGTTGACCGATTAAAGCGCGGGAATTAAAATAAGAAGTAGTAACTTTTTTATATAATTACATTTTTATGCTACAATCACAAAAATACATAACTCAGAGGAAAGTCAAATCGGAAAGTCCCTAATCACATGGCAAAATCAAATGTCAACACATCAAAAACGAATGGACTATAGAGTTATGATATCAAGCTTTAACGTTTGGTGATGATCATGATGCCATGGCCGTTTTAACGACCTTGTCTTGCTAAAAGGATTGATTTTTCTATGCATATATTTAAACAGTAAAGGAAAGCACGTGCTGTCAGACACGAAAATTTGAAATGGGAGTGCCTCGCGATTTTTTCCAGCCAATCAAAATTATAGATTCTAATTAATTATGTAATGTAATATTATTGATACAGACATCTATGATAATATGTGTCTGCCTCGAACATCACGTGGTGCGACATACATTGTTTAATTTTTATCAGATGCCAATACTTGCTGACAGGATGAAGATGATAGCCAGAAGAAAACAAATGATTTTATGATCTTCTCAATCTCAAGTATTTTAATTCATTTTGATGTTAATAATTTATTGAAATACAAATTTGAAATGTCATGGCCTTTCATGTGTCCTCCTTTAAAACTAATATTTAGCTTAGAACTTCAAATGTTTATTTAAGTATAGTATCCTAGATTTTGATTTGAATTGTCATTACATGATCAAAGACTTGTTAATTATCACTTGAAAACATATGTCTGCAAACATCATCTTCATTATGTAACCTTATAAATTATTGCATCAAGAAAATAATGTGTAAGCACAATTTTTTTATTTTAAGAAAGGTATAACTATGAGAAATATAGATCTAAATATGAAAAAATTGAGAATTATTGCATTTTACGAAATTAATGTGTAAGCACAATTTGCTTGTTTTTTTAAAAATTTAAACAAAGGTATTACTATAAAAAATATGGATCTAAATTAGAAAAAAGAGATATGGATTACAGACTTCACGCTTAACCACAAGTCAAGCAGCACAGGATTGTAAAATTGCTTTCAGGCTTGTTAAATTCATCCCTACAAGCCAACGGAATCTAACTAAATTTTTCGTAAAATTGAACTTTGAGAATCAAAAGTTTATCGTTAATACTTATGTTATCATGTCAATGAAAAACAAAAGTAAAAAAAAGGGGAAAATTCAATCGTAAAGTCCCTAATGAAATGGCAAAATCAAATGACAAAACACATCAAACGAATGGACAACAACTGTCATATTCCTGACTTGGTACAGGCATTTTCAAATGTAGAAAATGGTGGATTGAACCTTTATAGCTCTAAACCTCTCACTTATATGACAATCGCATCAAATTCCGTTATATTTACAACTATGCGCAAAACAGACATAATAAATAAAAGTCAAAATATGATTATAGCAGTCATCACATTCCAACGACACAAATAAAAAAAGAAAATATTCCGTGTTCCCAAAATGCCAGGTATCTATACAATGTGTGTAGCTCGTGATGGCCCCAGTCGTAAATGAGTTGTGAATTTAGAAAAAAAAATCAAAAAAACTTTCATCTGAATTATTTAAATACCTCATACAGCTACCCATTTTAAAAAGTTACAAACAGTTTACAAAACAAAACATTGATTTTGATGATTTTATATCTATTGTACGTTTCTTTTATTTCCGTTTGATTGCACAAAACATAATAAACATAAACGTATTCTGTATTATTTTCAAACGACATTTTATTGATACTCATTTACTAGACTTAAGAGAAAATCGAAACTTAAACAAAATATCCCGATTTATTATTATCTTGAATGGTAGAAGTTGGATAACAACGTCCACATTTACTGGCCGATTTATAATGATCTTAAATAGAACAAGATTTCAACGCTACTAAAACGTTAGAAGAATACATCAGTAAAGATTCGTATTTGTATTGATATGATGTATGAGGGTCTGGATTAGGGGGGGTTTCCAACTTCTGTAAACCTATTACGCCTTTTTTTCCTATATGTATTTTGCTTACTGTTCTCTATTGCTTACATTTTCCCAGGAATAGATTACCTTAGCCGTATTTGCACAACTTTTTATGAAACTTCGGTCTTCAATGCTCTTCAACTTTGTACTTGTTTGGCTTTATAACTATTTTATTCTGAGCGTCACTGACGAGTCTTATTTAGACGAAACGCGCGTCTGGCTTATCAAATTATAATCCTGGTACCTTTGATAAATATTAGCACCCTATTATTCTCTTTTCTTTTTTTTTATTTGCAGTCAGTTTGGTCCGTTATTCTATAGTCTATTCAGACCCTCATTATCATATCATTTGGAGAAGTTTTGATTTATTGAGTAACAATGTATGATACATTTGTATATAAAGGAGGATAAAAAGTATAATTGCAAATGAGACAACTCTCACCAAAATGACCCCAAATGATGTGGATGGAAGCAGCTCTAGATGACTGTACGGCCTTGAACAATGAGAATAATCCTTATCATATAGTAAGCTATTATGATAACGAGAAATATGATGTTTTTAGTGATTTTAACAATGCACACAGTTCAATGATCTAAGGAATGAAGACAATACATCCGTTTACAATTAAATCTAATCTTAATAAGTATAATTATACGTACATGTATTTATAAGAAGATGCGGTATGAGGGTCAATGCGAAACTTTTCATCCCAGTCACATAAGTAAAAATTAAATGTAGATTAATGTACTGACACAGAACAGTATCATTGTTATGATATAAAAAAAAAATGAAGAGTTGTGGAAAAATATTTCAGGTCAAGTTTTTAGTTTCATTCTTATTTATAGAAGAGAGGACAATAGGTCACAAGTATCTATTTTTGATCAAATTCATTATAAAATTATACAGAATGTTGTTCGTATTCAATATGAAAATGAAATGTTACAATTCAAAGATAATCTAGAAATAGTCAACGATAATGTACACCTCAGTGGACTATTTTTAAAAACAAACGAAACAATTAAGATTAACTTTTTTTCCAAATATGGTCTTTTGTGGTACATCATTTATGCAAATACTTATGTATTGTAGTCCTGTAATGTTATGTTTTATTTGTATTGTAGTCCTGTTATGTTAAGTTGTCATTTTAATTTTATATTTAACATTGCCATTAAAGCTGGAGGTTTGGCATGCCACAAAACCAGGTTCAACCCACCATTTTAAAAAATGTCCTGTACGAAGTCAGGAATAAGGCCATTGTTATATTATAGTTCGTTTCTGTGTGTGTTACATTTTAACGTTGTGTTTCTGTTGTGTCGTGTGTTTCCTTTTATATTCAAGAATGAATTCACATTACTATATGACGTGTCAAGGTACTTTTCTATCCCAAATTCATGTATTTAGTTTTGATGTTATATTTGTTATTCTCGTCGGATTTATCTAATGCTAAGTTCTTTACTGTGTGTGTTACATTTTATTGTTGTGTCGTTGTTCTCTCCTCTTATATTTAATGCGTTTCCCTCGGTTTTAGTTTGTAACCCGGTATTGTTTTTTTTACCGATTTACGAGTTTTGAACAGCGGAATACTACTGTTGCCTTTATTTATGGCTATTTATGCCATTTCCAATGAGATAACTGTATGTACATGTCCATCATAGCGCATAAGAAAAAATCAACGAAAACTAATTTGACAGACGGGTATCGATAAAAGATTTGAATTACGGACTCCTGACTTGAAACAGGCAAACATAAAATGTCAAATCTTAAAACATGTTTATGAACAAGAAACCAGCCACATAACTGTGACAAAGCTGAAACAACCCAAAAAAGAAGAACTCAAATAGTTTGAAATTATATAATTTTTTTCTATAGATAATGTGTATAATTGAGTATTGTCAGTCACAGTAACCTGCCTGGAGGGTTTAACACCTGCATATGTATTGATCAATTTATTTCCTTACAAATGAAATCCTTGATAAACTTGATAATTAATCTATACGGAGATTTACAAGTCATACAAAATTTTAAAATGGAAATCAGTATAAGTATATATTGTTGTAATAGTACTTGGATCATATTTAAACATTGTAATATTTTACTAATGTTTAACAGGATCCCAGCATCTTGAGCATAGTCTTACTGGTGGACGAATGTAGGATAGAAAGTCACAGTACAAAATTTCAGTTTTCAGTTTTGAGTTTATTCTTGTTTGAATAAAAAACATTTGTTAAAATCAATTTTGTACTTTTCTAGAACTTTTATACATAAATATATTTACTTATGATATGTCAATGGAATTTGGTATGCAGTTGTATTAGCATTTGCACATCTCATTTCCATGGAGATTTTTGAGCCATGTACACTCAGTCATGGTTCATTGACTTTGAATATTTGAAAAACTTACATAAAAAAAAGTGTTGCTATTTTAATTTCAACATTTGCATTATCGAAATTACAAAAAAGCGAGACATATATGTGTGATAACAATTTATTCAATATCATAAAATTGAACAAAAAAAAACCCCAAACATTTGACATACAAGCACGTAATCAATATGCAATTTATAATACATAATTAATATCAAATGTTATCAAGATAACTATAAGTACATTAGCATTCTCCATTACAAATCATAAGGGAATATTATATATAGTGAAAAACATTTAAAAGTACATGTTAAATTTTCTATGTAGTATATACGACATCAAATGTACACATTATTTTAATATCTAATTCAATGATAATTTTTATAAATTATAACATTCCATTATAATTTGTGAATTTAAAAGTTTAGAAATTGAAAAATTATGATGTGAGTTTGGCTTGTATTTTTAAATTGATGACACACTTGGTTTCAAGATTTAATATAAAAATTTTATAAATAGAGATCATCTGCTACATGTAATAGTGTATACCCCAGTAAAAAACAAGGATACAATCGCACTTCCGTCTCTGAAAAAAGTGCAAATTTCGACGATCGTAGAGCGATCGTGTAGATCGCAGGTAAGATCGTAGTACAGTCGTGGTGAGGGCTTCCCGATCGTACTAAGCGAGTCCAACTTTGAATATGTTCAAAACAATCGTGGTGCGGTTGTGGCGAAATCAGGTCGTAGTATAAGCGTAGTGAAAGCGCATGTTGTGGGTCAGGTTGGATTGGTCGGTCCGACATATCCACTGGATCAGGATTTGTATTAGAGGTCCTCTCTCTATCTCTACCCCTACCGCCATGCCCATGAGTTCTGGTATATTTTGGAGGCATGACTGTGTCGTTTCCGAGAACACTACCCTTTAGATGGAATAAAACAGTATTTATATGGAACATGATGTAGTCATTATTACTGAGAGCGTAGTAAATTGCGTATGAACGTAGTATGATCGTAGTATTATCGTAGTAAGAGAGTGCTATAATCGTAGAAGAAACTAGGTAAAATCGTCTTGCAATCGGATAATAGTTGTATTGAGAATGTGACGAGCGTAATAAAATAGAGATTATCGTAGTGAGGTCGCAAAATTAAAAAAAACGTCGTAAGAACGTGGTATAATAGTAGCGGCATCGATGTAGAAAAAAGTAAAATCACAAAAAAAAACTGAACTCCTTGGAAAATTTTAAACAGAAAGTTCATAATTAAATGGCAAAATCAAAAGCTTAAACACATCAAACGAATAGATAACAACTGTCATATTCCTAACTTGGTACAGACATTTCCTTATGTAGAAATATGGATTGAACCTGGTTTAATAGCGGCGTAATGAGGGCGTAATAGCAGCGTGAAAACAACGAAATTTACCTTTCATGCTACTCATACCACGACCTCACCACTATCTGAATTAACTTTATATTGCGGTGAGCGTGGTCTAGTTGGACTGGTGCTTAAACATAAAAAAAACATTAGACCGTTGGTTTTCCCGTTTGAATGGTTTTACACTAGTAATTTTGGGGCCCTTTATAACTTGTTGTTCGGTGTGAGCTAAGGCTCCGTGTTGAAGGCCGTACTTTAACCTATAATGGTTTACTTTTTAAATTGTTATTTGTATGGAGAGTTGTCTCATTGGCACTCACACCACATCTTCCTATATCTATATATATATTGGCGTAATATTCTTTCTTCAATTTCTATTGGTGAATTATTTTGATAAAACTATATTTAGTATTGTATAACATGTTATTATTGTATAACATATCGTTTCAGACAGACTGTTTTTGGTCCCCAATTCTCTTCAACTTCGTACTTTATTTGGACTTTTAAGGTGATTTGTTTCGAATGTCATTGATGAGTCTTTGTAGACGAAACGTGCGTCTGGCGCAACAACAAAATTTCATTCCTAGTTTATATGATAAGTTTATTACTGGGTCGATGTCACTGCTGGTTGAGTTTTAATTCCCCGAGGGTATCACCAGCCCAGTAGTCAGCACTTATGTGTAGACATGAGTTATTGATATGTTCATAATTATGAATTAACCGTTAACAAACATTGAGTTAATGAAATACCAAGGCGTTTCTACCTTAAGGTGACTTCCGATACTAAGGGAGATAACAACATTTTACTGATGTAAAACTGGTTCCCGTTTAAAAATTTAGGATATATCGCCTGTATATCTAGGTCACGGTAACAGTTCCGATGTCGTCTGTTGACAACGTGTGTAAACAACTTCCAAGTTACAGCTCATCGCTCAGAAGAAAGGAAGGTTTATCATAAAGGATAAATGCATGCGTTCTTTTAAAATAAAGAATATGAATAGCTTCAGCCTGAAAGTTCACACAGTCTTAAATGATTCTCAACTTATAATATCATATGATATAAGTTTTTGGAAGTTGGAGAAATTCGGCGTCCGATCACAGACAGTGATGTTTTGTTTGACGAAACCTGGAAAGAAGGTCGACGGCTAGCTCTGGTTGATCACCTAGCGCAGAATATGTTCGTTAAGATGTAAAACTGTCCCCTGCGGATACTGTCTGTGAACGGAAATACGACCTTCAAGGCTTGTACCAGGAGGTTGAGGCTGTGGGGCATTTTGTCCATACCATATCGTTGTAGCTGCAGTGCATGTAACCTGCATATCATGTGTGACAGTGTAGAAACGAGGGGGGAAACGGGACTGGTGAATTTTTTTATCAATTCAAAAGCTGCACATGGTAAGAGAGTTCAATTTTCTCTTTATTATATATTCTCTTTACACATTTTACTGGTTGGAGAAGGTGTATGGTTTCATGTCTTGAATAAATGAACCTGCCCCACACCTCTCTTTTTCTTTCTTTAATTCCCCTCTATTATGGTCTGGGGTTTATGTGGTTTGAGGGTAAAAAGGTTTATT
The DNA here is from genome assembly GCA_019925275.1 of Mytilus edulis. Classification (NCBI taxonomy): domain Eukaryota; kingdom Metazoa; phylum Mollusca; class Bivalvia; order Mytilida; family Mytilidae; genus Mytilus; species Mytilus edulis. The sequence continues at coordinate 66,997,893 of CM034362.1, forward strand.
TTGAGGGGAAGTGCTGCCCAAATTTTTTATGAAGCTGGACTTAGTAATTTTTCTGGAATTTTGCCCCTAGAAGTTATTTATCATTTTTGCAATGAACACAAAGACATCTATACATAAGGGGCTTTTTAGTTTTGCATCCAAAAGGAGAGGATTATTTTGTAAATACTTATTTGGTAGCAATTATATAACCATACATAAAATTAGAATTGAAAAAATAAACAATTGCAGTCACAATGATTCATTCACAAAAATAATGTTTTACAAACTCAAAATATTAGTTTCTTTCTTTAATAATCAGAATTTTCATATTAAGTCATCTTTTACATGTGATCAGAGACCAAGTGGTCTGATACCTTACATATTTAGTCATTTAAAAACACCTAGAATGATGTGTAGAATGCAGGATAATGCATGAAGGCAAAAAAGAAAATTAAGAAGGGGGGGGGGGGGGCACCCATTCTCATTCCACATTATAAGAAATAAATGTGAGTCTGTGATCTATAAGAATAAAGGTAAACATGAATTCACAATCATATTATATAAATATAAATTGAAAAAATCAATTGTATATTCCAAATAAAATTATGAACTCAAGTCTAAATAGTTTATAGTTTATCTAATTAACCAATACATGTGCAAACTGACATTTCATATCATATTTTTCAGGAATGATACATGCAGGAATTTGTGCCGCACGTTTCAACAATTTCCTTAATGGATTGAATGTACTTTCTGTGAATTCATCAGCCATACTTAAAGAAAAAGGAGAATTAAACTGGAAAGAATATTTGCAGTTGCAAAAGAATCCTGTAAATAAAGTTAAAAGAAGAAACAGTTTTAAACATTGTTAACTTAAGGAATAATTAGAAGGTAATTAAACCTTTAGTCATATAATTTCAAAGTATTTTTTGATAATTTTCCTAAGTAGATGTATAAAGTATAACGAGGACCATAATTATATTCATATTTGCACTTAAGCAGTCATAAAAATGAATTAACAGATCTTGGTAATAATTTCAAGTTTAGGGTCAATATTTCAAATCAATTTTGTGGTAAAGCAATGCATTGTTATATATACTTGAAGACTTTCATGTATAAAACATGACAGAATTTGTTTCAACAAAAATTTTGAACTAGAATTAGTTACATTTGTATTTATTAAATGAAATCTATATTAATGTATAATTTCAACAAATTTAATGAAACCTATTTGGTTTTGAAAGCCTTTATACATATTATTATTACAAATTTCATTGTTAACAGCCTGAGTTTCCAGTTAATTTTAAATGTAATATGTTTTTGCTATAGTATTTGAACACTGCTTGCACTTTCATTTATATATATTTGTTATCACTTTTTTTCATTAGGTTGAAGCTAGTTTTGTTACAGAATTGCAAATGTTTGGTACTGGTTGAAACTATGAAAGTATTACAGGTAAATTTAAAGAATTTATACTTTAACTTTATTAATAGAAAAGATATTCCCAAATGTCAAGGTGAAAGTGGACATTGTAGATTCTAAACACCCATGTGAAAGCAACAGTCTTCTATGGTGAGAGGATGCCATACTTAGCATTAATGCTCTTGTTATTATATGGAATATGGCTTTTTTTATCATTATTTTTACTATTTTGATATTCAACAACCAACATTGACAACAAGTAATATAAAACTCTCACTTTTTATGAATCCTATATCATATTAATTTACTTATTTAATTTTTGTTATATTTGTTATCAATTGTAGGTCTCATGGTTATCATTTAACAGCAGGTTATTAACAGCAGTTTTGTAGAAAAATGAAGGATGACTGTCAATGGTAAATACATACATTTTAGGATAATTACATGTAGTTACCTTTGAAAAAAACTTAGGTTTCATTTGAGACTTTTTAATCTGATAATGGTGTTTTGCAGGCATTTATAACATTTCTTTTTGGACAATATATTTAGTAGACTCAACTATAAAATGTAGGATCATGTAAACTTGTACACAGATGTCACTGACCTACATTTTCCACTTCACTGACTTTGGTTACATTAAACATCCAATTTCATATACAACAAATGTATATCTCAGCAACTAAAAGGTGTCGGATCATGTAAACTTATATATACACTCTCAGAGTCTCAGTAACTCAGCTTCCAGGCAAAAGAAGGTCACAGTGATCCACATTTTACACTATTGATTTGTACTTTATTTTATAATTTAAATACAAAGTATATTATCAAGACTGCCACTGGTTCTTATGTGCCACAATTCTGACAATGAAGATTACTATGTGATGTAGATAACTTATGTTTATTTCAAACTTGGTCACATGCTGTATATGTAAATTTTTACCAAAAAAGAACAGTTCAACTGTATTGATTTAAGGTATATGGTAAAGGTCACACCTATTAAATATACATGTGTACCTTGAATTTGCATTGGACCCTATAATACTCCCTGTATCATTTATATTGTCAATTATTGCATTCCAAATTGCCATTGTACACAAAACAAAAACCACTAAAAAGGATGGCCATCATATGCAAAAGCAATATAAAATGCATACTCATCAGCTGACCTAATTATTGCAATCACTTCAAAAACCTGGCTATATATCATATTATAAAACTCTTAATGAGTACCTTTGTTAGTCAGGTATAATATAATCTTTTTAAATTGATGTTGTAATGCATGATTGGATTAATTTTGCACTCACTGAAATATTATATAGATTTAGTAGTTTATTCGTATATATTACACCTTTTCATTACAAATAAATAAATTAAACTTTCAGGAAAATGCAGCAATAGAATGTTCCCCTGGAAAATTCACGCAGAAAATTTGGGAAAGTATGAATCAGAAATTAGAGAGGCAAACAGACAACCTGAAAACAGATTTTAAAAGAAAAGAATTGCCACTAATAGTAATATGATATATCTGACTGGGAGCAACATGTACTATTCAATATGGAAGGATTGACAATTTTGACTGAGAACAAAGTGAACTCTAATAATGCTATGACTATCAATAAGTACTTGACTGAATCAGAGGAGTAAACTATTTACATATTTGTAAATATAACAGTTATATGTTTGCTTGATTATTGAGGCATTCAAAATAAAGAAAGTTGAAAAACCTTTGAAAAAGTTATTATTTCATCATTTTTTGGTTATTTTACTGTGACAACTGAAATTTATAATGTATTATCATTATGCTTCATCAAACTTAAATCATTAACTGAGGAAAAGTTGACAAAGTCTTTTTTAATCCATTTACTTGCATGACTGTTACCTATGAATCGATAATTTAAACAAAGATATATTTAGTGATTTTCGCTAACTTCTGAGTAATTTATTTTGCTCATTTAAGACCACAGTAACGCTAATATAAGCTGCATTACAATGTATCATAATATTTGTTTACATTTACATAGAAGCCATGTGTTGTTGCTCTGAAATCATGGTATTTGATCTGCCATTGTCTGTTAGGTTGTTAATCTTGCACATCAGAACAATGCAAAAACTTGAATTTTCAAACTTCATGTCCTGTTGCCATGGTAACCGTTGTTCATAGAAACCAAAAAAAATGTTCTCATATGATTGCCTTGTGAAACTGTATTATTCTGTGTTAGTTTAACAAAGGATATGACAACATATGTCACACTTTGATCACCGATGATGAAAGATATACAAAAAACTGCTGTTGATCACTGTTTCGTTAGGGGTCACAAAAACGTTTTTCGGGCAAAAAATAGTCTGGTGACCCATATTTTTTTTTAATTTCTTTTTAAAGCTCATTGTTATGACCATCTTATGTCAAATTAAAAAAAATATTCAATGGACCATTTTTTTGGAAATTTAAGAAAAATAGAAATTTTAAAAAAAATCTGTGTTTTTTTTGTGGAGCAGTGTTGATGAAATAAGAGCCGAAATCAATGAAAATGAATAAAACTGCCATTATTTGTGTTTTATTTACATTTTAAATAATAATTTTGTAATAAATGAAGAACAAACCTTTCAAAATACTTTCAAAGGCTTAAAAAAATCCAGAGTTTCTACATCAGGTATGTATTTATGCATACACGTGATGTACCAACTTTGGTGACCGTTACCATGGAAACGAGTCTGGTGACATACTATTTTTAACTCAAATTTTCATAGAGGCCATTGCATAGTATATGTATGCAAATTTTAAGAAAAATTCGGCTTTTAAACTTGTTTTATTCGAGCGTCACTGATGAGTCTTTTGTAGACGAAACGTGTCTGGCACAAATACAAAATGTCATTCCTGGTTTCTTAGAAATTTAGAATTTTTGAAATACTAAGGCTTTTCTACCTCAGGCATAAATTACTTTAGCTGGATTTGGCAAAACTCTTAGGAATTTTGGTCCTCAATGCTCCTAAACTTCGTACTTTATTTTGGCCTTTTTAACTTATTTGGATTCGAGCATCAATGATGAGTCTTTTGTAGACGAAATGCGCATCTGGCGTATATATACAAAGGAGTAGGTTCAGTAAGACCCCCTTTTTGGCCTCAAAATATAGCAGTTTTAGAAAATTGTGAAAATGTAATCGTTTAGATATTTATTGCAAAGTAGAATGCTTCTGCTACATATATATGGGCTGTTTTTGACAAAACAATGCACATATATCGGGTACTAGCATCATTAAGTCATGCTAAATTACTGAAATCTTCACAATTGTATCATTTTAGTTAAATTTTAGACGGTTTCCGTCTGAAATGAAAGTGGCCGCATTCGTGTTCATTCATAATATTGAAATGTAAGTTGTATTTGATGATAATACATAATATATATAAAGGTTGAGGATGAACACGGATGCGGCCACTTTCATTTTTGACAAAAATCATCTGAAAAGTGACGATTGTTGGCATATTTGATAGATTTTTCATATTAATGCTTGAATCGGGGCGTTTTAAATGACTTATTAAGTTAAAATCTTCCCCATTAACTAATTGAATCAATTGAAATAGACACTTAAGTGCTTAGAAAGTGTCTAAAATCTTTCGTTAGATGAACTTGAAAATTGAGGCCGAAATCGGCCCTTACCGGACCTACTCCTTTAGTCCTGGTATCTATGATGAGTTTGTTTAACTTACTGCCAGAAGCTCGAAGTTCTCTTAGGTCTGTACTTTGTGTTTGTGTTGTTATCTACATCGTTGTTTTTCTAAAGTCTTTGTAATGCTTTCTGACGATTTGATGAGTCACGTGATTCTTATTAGACAGGTAGTTCTTGTGGTTCAAAAGTCACATGTCGGTAGTTAGTCTGAATTGCAGTGGTTGTCGTTAGCTGCTTTTATATCTATTATTTTTTATAGATTGTTTTTTCATAAATCCGACCTATCGTGTAAGAAAAGTATAGCATGAATAATGTTTTCACAATAAAACATACCGTTATACTTTAAGAAAAATATCGCACTCATATAAGAACATATATCATTATTTCGTTAACCATGTTAACAGATATGTTACCTAGGTCGTAACTACAACCTTGACCCCCTTTTCCGAATGTAAACTACCGATTTAAACTTATTACAAATTTTTGTGACAAACATCATGAACAACACGACGGGTGCCAAATGAGGAAGAGGATCTGCTTCCCATTCCGGAATACATGAGATCACCCAAATTATTGATGGGGTTCGTGTTGCTCAGTGTTTAGTTTTTTATTGTTGTTTTTTGAACCATTGTTTGTCTTTTTTTTTTAACCATGACGTTGTAAGATCATTTTCGACTTTTGAGTTTGAAATTTCTCTTGGTCTCTTTAACGTGATTATATCTAAAAGTTCTATATACAGTCTTTGAATATATGAATACTTGATTGCAAAAAGCATATATTTACTATAGCAACGAAAACATATTTATAACATGACAAATGATAAACAGCAGAGATCAATACATATAAATCATTATAAGAAAACAAATAACATTTAGTAACATATGTGGTCTGATTGACCACGCACAATTTATGTAATTACTTTAATGTAGTCGTGCTTCCTTTGTATTTAAATAAACACAAACATGTTGATAGTTCTAAGGTTCTTTTATTTCTTTAGCATTGATGTTAATATTCTAAGTGACAAAATGACCCTGAAATAATAAAAAAACATAATTCTTATACAATTCAATAAATAGTAATTACAAATTACTATAAAATCAATATATCTATATGCATACAAGAAACCCGTAGATTTCCTTTGCTCTTTAAAATAATCGTTTTACAAGCCAAACAAAACGTTATGACATCATTTCGAATTCTGTATTAAATATTTCTCTGTATTTCGTGCATTGTGAGATCTGCAACGACGGACTAAGTTCACAGCTAAATCCATAGCTACGCCTGTAGTATCATACCAAAAATAGTTCGTTTAACATAATAATAACACGCAATTGTAAGTACAAACAAGACATTACGTTTTGCAACAGTTACACAAAGCAGACAATACATATAATCTTTGCTACATATACATTATAGTTTAAGTATTTACAAAATGGTATACATGTCAAAATTATATGTATACACTTCATGGGGAGTTATACAGAACATTTTCCTGATAATTAGTCCATGTTTCTGAAAGGCAAAACAACTTTTTACCGAAATATCTTCTTTTTTCTCTCTAACAAATGTAAGATTCACCTGCGATTTTCCAATACTACATTTAAAAAAAAAGAAATCATCACTGCTCTACAAAAGCCTTCCATAGAACAAAAGGTATATACATGTGTTTAAAAAAGAAGAAGAAGCTAGTATACGGAGGGGAATTTACATTGCACACACATTGCTTAATTATCAATTGGGTGAAATAAAAGGCCGTCAATAGGTATAATTTGTATTGCCTGTTAAATATTTTTTTTCAATATTACAAAACACAATATATCATAAATAATTAAATACACAAATGAAAATACATTAACATAAATATATATCAAATTTTTTTGGCAAACATCCGCCGCTTAAAATTTATAAAAAGAAAAAAAAAAAAGAAAGAGGGAGGGAGGGTGGTTAATTTCTACGTAATATCAAATTAAAAAATGTAAAGAAAACATCTTGCAATAGTATAAATAAAGAATTAATAACAAAGGAAATGTTTATATCCAATAAAATGAGCGAAATAATCTAGTGAGTAAATTTTATGCAAGAGTTTATACTAACACAGATCTAGTTTGAACCAGTGTGATTACTGAGGTGTAAAAATATAAGCTTCACTGTTTTACTAATTAAATAATTTTAATCTTAAATTGAATCAATTAGAGTGATACGTTAACAAGTCACTGGCTAATGATTAAAAGACACGCACAAATGGTTCATTAACGTGAACTCGTGCTGAATTAGTGAAATTACTGAACTGGTCATTAGAAATAAATAAATAAATAAATTATTTTATTAAAGTGTCACGTATTGATTAACATCTGAACATCTGAATATACAGTAATACATATATACAATATTTAAAATAATCAACACCCAGCCAAACAAATTGACTTATGAGACACTGTAAAACTATATTACAAAGTTATAAACATGTATGCTAAAAACCATTTACATTGCATTGAACTGTTTCATTAATATTCTTTTTAAAATTATACTGGGTAAAAAAAAAAACTTTCAGGTTTAGAATAAAATAACAAAAAAAAAAAAAGTAAAATATTAAACATATGTGATTGCCAGAGTATTTTCATGATAAAAATTCATAGATTAGTAATAAATACTAAACAAGATCAATAAGTTAATAAAAATATACTATTTACTTTTGAATAAAAATTCTTCAATAAAAGGTTGTTAACAAAAGTTTAGATCAGATATCTACATACAGTTTCCTTCGAGTGAAACATTTATGCAGTTGTTTACATAATAGTTGTTGGATCGTATCACAATTCATTATTTTAATAAATTTTTCGTCCATACTAATATTTTGAAAGTTAACAATATGTTTTGAAGCTTCATAAAAAATGTCAAATCTTAAATCACTGTACAAGTCACATGTCATTATAAAATGTTTTTCGGTTTCAACTTCGCTGAAATTACAGAATTGACAAAGTCTGTTTTGAACTGGTACTGGCAGCCTGGAGTAACGTCCTGTTTCATGCGCTAGCGGTAACGAACCCGCGCGGAACATAGTCATAAGTCTTCTTTGCAATTTCGGTAAATTTTGCCGAACATATGGTTCCACAGATACATTGTTTTTGTAGAGTCTGTATGTGCGCAGTTTATTGCCGTTTATCTCGTTGGCTTTGTCATTGAATAAATCTTTTTCCACACCTGATAGTCCAATTCTAAGAGTTTTTCATTTGCAATTTTCATCACTAATTTAGTAGATAGCGTAGTGTCTTGTACCAATAAGTCCATATCAACCATGAATGTCCATCTTTTGCGTCGACGGGCCGAATATTTCCAAATTTTGCTCAACATTCTCGTTTCGTCCAATCTATATAACTTGCACAATAGACGTGTGCAGGACTTCCTCTGTTTGGTTTCACAAGATGTCCAACCCATATCCCTTCGAGAGGATAAATTTGAAGTGTTTTTACCGACGGATAGAAAATATTTACACGCACGGTTCGGTACAGATGTTATTTCACTGAAAGTCTTTGTTCCCCATATTCCATTAGTCATTAGTTTAATTTTTATTTTATTTGTAAGCATGGTAAATGTGTAATTTAATTTCAACAATTCATCGATAAACTAATTAGTAAATTCTGACCCTGTTAACTACAGAAACATAAAAAAATCTTCTTCTTGTTATCAAAGTAAACTATAAAACTGTATATAATTAATCTTCCCTGCTTTCTTAAATTACTTTATTCAGCTTTTCATTCAGTTAATACAACTGGTTATATTTAACAAAACACAATTATTGACATCTGTTAGGACAATTAATATTGCTATTTTCTTCTTACACAATGACACGACATTAAACATATTTTACATTATGACAATATCGATAGATAATTTTAACACATATTGACGGCAATTTATTTTTCGTTAATTGAAAAACGATAAATTACATGGTATGTTTTAAGTATCAATGTCTTCGCAATGCATGTTAAAGATGGTTGGTTATTCAGCAGATAACAATTGGGTCAATAAAACCTACGTATAAAATATTTTGTTTCGACAATTTTCTCGAATTTCAAAAAGATATTTAAAAAGGGGAGATATTAGTACTGTTACTACATACACGAGTGAGATTATATACCAGTATATGAATTATGTAGGTATGTACGTGTATAACATTATTTATTATAGTATTCAAACTGTGAATACATCTTAAATTCTTATGCAATAAATCTACACATTTTAAAGTAATTTTTTCTCATCACATTCTTTAAATGAAGAAAATGTCAAGTTAACTTACATTTTTATCATCGTAAATAACATTGCAAAATTAATAATAAAAAAAACCCTGAAAATTCACAGAATTTTAAACTGATATTTCGAACTGAATTTTATACGACCGTCATAAAAGTGAGAGGTCAGTTAGCTATTAAACTAGGTTTAATCCACTATGTTCTACATAAGAAAATGCCTGTACCAAGTCAGAAATATGATAGTTGTTGTCAATTCGTTTGAAGTGTTTGAGCTTTCGATTTCGTCATTTTGATTAAGGTATTTTCGTTTTGAATTTGCGTATGAGTTTAATATTTTAGCAATTTTACTTTGTATGCGCAAATCATTCCTCTGATTTTGTTCAAATCAGATATATTTTCTTTTAATGAACAAGATTACCTTACTTAAAAAAGAATGTTATCAAAGAAGTATATGAAACAATTATATTTACTTATATAGAAAATGTTATACTTTTGTTCCCATTTTACTAAACATTGGAGTATGGAACCTTAGTTATTATTTAGCTCTAATGTCTTTTAAATGATAATATACTGATCTTTTAAATTACAGTTTTTGTTTTGCTTATATACATCTGGATCCCAAAACAGCTATAAAATAATGATTCACAAAAGAACTGTGGCGTCAACGGTGGCAACACTACTTGTCCTCATATCTATATTACAGTTAGCATTTTATTCGCCGTTCGTGTTAGATTCGTCATCTATCAAGAAGAATAGTCAAAGAGAAGAAAACGTCGTATTGCGCGAAATTAAAAATGAAAATCTTACAGGAGTATCTGATGACGGAGACATATATTCTCAATTTTTGCAGCCAGGAATAAAAAAGAATGATATCTTTTTATCAAATAAAAAATATATGTTTAACTGCACAAATATTCATAAAATAGATATACACAAATACAATGTTGGAGGTGGAAGGTCAAAGACGGTCGATATCGGAACCTTTCAAGGTCAAAAAGTAGTAGTGAAGAGGATTTCTACAATAAAACGGAAGGTGATAGGCGATAATTACAGAGAATTATTATTTATGAAAGAAATCTTATTAAGAGAGCAGTTGGAACATCACGGCCTTATTAACATGATGGGGTTTTGTGTTAATCATCTATACAAAGAAAGTTACAAACAAAGTCAACTGCATAGTGGCATCTCAGCTGTGTATGAGTATGGTGAAGAGTTTAATATAACCGAATTAACATTAACAACTGATGAAAGACTATCTCATGCATTAGATCTTGCTAACTTGTTGTTTTATTTACACAATTCTCCCCTGGGATCTTTACTCATAGGAGATTTTCACAAAGATCACTTTCTCATGGTTAAGAATAAAATAAAGCTTATCGATTTAGATTACATGCATAATATAGAACATCCATGTGTACTATCACAAAACCGTTCACTAATTCAAAAGTGTCCATCCAAACTTACATGCTATAAATTAGATACTAGAGAATTAGAAAATCCAACATCGGTATCATCATGTAAAAATGAGAGCGTTTGCAATCAAGGAGAATGCAGGGGATACAATCTTAGAATAAATATAGGAAATATTTATATTAGATTCCTGAAGTATCTTTTAAAACCTAATTTGTTTAATCCCGTTATACAAAAAATGTTATCAGAATTAACGTTGCATCTTATAAAAAAGGATATTTCCATTGGGGATCTGGTGAATGAGCTTGAAAATATAATACATACTAATAAAAATTGATAAATAAATATATCGAAAGTCTTGTGTTATTTTTACTTTTTATTGTTATTGTGTTGGCAATATCCAATACTAACATGACTAACTGGTTTTATCCTCTTATAGTTGTATTTTGAAAGACGTTTAATAAACGTAAATACGCAATCAGTACCAGAGAAGCTAAAATGTCAAACGTATAAGCGAACTTATATGCGACCATTGTGTGGGTTGTATGGGAGACTTTCAGGGCTCATTAAAGAGGACCCAGTGGGTATAAAAACTTCCTCAGAGTCACCGCTAATATTTTATAAGAGTTTTAGTGCTCTTTTCTTGAAAATGACACCACAGAATGACATTTCTCCCTGGGTTAGTAATTATGTTCGATATCAATTTACATTTATTTAACCATCCCCTTTTTTTTGCTTTCTTACAAATGAAGCGTACTGTTTGTTTCATATATATGCATATGTATATAGTCAGTATTTTCCATATATTTAATATTGATTTTTTTTTGCGCAATAACTTTCATATTGAAAAATTCTCCGGAACCAAAATGCAGAATTAATTACCCTTTAGGAACAACTATAAAACCCAGGTTTTCTTGGGTTTCATGTTGCTAAGTTTTTAGTTTTCTATGCTTACCCTTCAGGAGCACCTGAGATCACCCCTAGTTTTTGGTTGGGTTCATGTTGTTTATTCTTTAGTTTTCTATGTTGTGTCATGTGTACTATTGTTTGTCTGTTTGTCTTTTTCATTTTTATCCATGGCGTTGTCAGTTTATTTTCGATTTACGAGTTTGACTGTCCCTTTTGTATCTTTCGTCCCTCCTTTGTGTTGTGTGGAATGCTGTTATGAATCTCGTCGGTTTTCGTTTTTTTTTCAATGGATGTGTCTATTTATTTTGGACCTTTGAACTTGATTGTTCCTTTGTTATCTTTTGACTCTATTTTAGTATTTTACCCTTTCTTGAAAAGGTACCGACAAGTACTGTACATGGAGGAATTTTTGTACAGTTAAAAATCAATAGAGACAATATATTTTATTGGAAGCAAAGTTGTAAGAGTTATTCAGATCTGCAAACGCTTTTAGAGAATCGTATAGCAGTCATGTGTACTCGTGTATGGCCGAGTTAAGATGGAAGAGTAGTCGAATGTTGTCCCGTTAAGATCGGTTATTGGTCGATTTTGTCTTGGAAAAAAATATTATAAAAATATCTGGAAGCGATCGGGCATTGGTCGAGTTAATCTGGACCACAACTCAAAAAGATTGGCGTTGTTCGGGAAATAATTGGATATTAGTCGAGTTAATCGAGTACTGATCGGTAAAATATTTGTATCAGACCAAACTCGATCTCTACACGATACGTTCCTGATCAATTTAACCGCTACTCGACGAATTCTCGATTTCTTAAGTGACTGGCTACTCGATCCTTTCTCGAATATTTTGGATATGTCACAATGTAGAATGTCAGATCGATGACGAATAGGGTAGACCATCCCGAACATTCTTGTCGAATTATCCAGACCAGTTTCACGATAACCTAATCTGTCTTGACTGGGATTGATCGAGTTGATCTGATCGGCAGTGTGAACCTAGCTTTATCTTTGCGACCAGTCTGAAATAGTCTTAATCCATTCTCGACCTGTACCCGGACCTTTTTTTCAGTCTTCACCATACTCGACCAAAGTTTGAACAATATTCGACCAGTCTGAACAATACTTGATCGAATCTAGGTGCTTCTTGTTAGGCATGTTTTGTTTTTAATATTTTAACTTAATTTCCCTAAATTTCTAAATAAAAACTACATAGGTTTAATAGATACATACAATAATTATATAATTGCTACTTATTTTAAATTTAAATTTCTTTTTAACTGACATGACAACAGCCCTGATAAAATAAAGATATATATACAAACAGATTTTTAAAACCTCACATGATTCTCATTTTTATCAAATACATGTATGGTGACCTTCTGCTGTTGTCTGCTCAATGGTCGGGTTGTTGTCTCTTTGGCACATTCCCCATTTCCATTCTCAATTTTATGGATAGGTTATTCAAATTATCTTATTAAATTAGTTTAGTAATAATTATTTTAAAGTTTTAACGATTGTTAAAAATAAACATTTTCTGTTACCTTAAAAACCACATAAATAAGGGGGGTATCAAAGTGTTTCTTGTTTGACATGTGTTTTTTTTTATTTTTAAAATTAATTTTCCGAAATTCCTAAAAAAACTACTTAGGTATAATGGTTACATACAAAACTTAAATACATTTTTTAAAATAAGGAAACAGCAGCCAAAAAAAAAAAATCACTGAAATTGTTTAGCCTTGTATTAGAATGTAGGATAGAAAGTCACAGGACAAAAAGTCAGACAAAAAGTCATGAATAAAAATCAAATGACAAAAAGTCACAATTTAGTTTTAAGATTATTTGTTTTGAACAAGCTAGAAAACACTTATTTTAGAGGTTATTTTTATATTTCTTTTCTTGAAGTATTGTATCATGTATATATGATGCAACTTAGAAATTAAAATTGCTTTAATGAATATCAATAACAATCAAATATTTTTTTTATGAAAAACAAAACTACAATTTGGTTTGGTACTTAAATGGTTTCATTGGTCCAAGAAAAATATTCATTGCATGATTAAAATCTAATTAAATCTTATTACCAAATATTTCAAGATCTTTCTCTTATATATTCAAACAATTGTCAACAAATTAGAAGTGACTTTTTGTCCTGTAACCTTTTGTCCTGTGATTATTTGTCCTATCAAATTTGTGACTTTTTGTCCTATCAAATTTGTTACTTTTTGTCCTATCAAATTTGTGACTTTTTGTCCTATCAAATTTGTTACTTTTTGTCCAATCAAATTTGTGACTTTTTGTCCTATCAAATTTGTTACTTTTTGTCCTATCAAATTTGTCACTTTATTTCCTAAACTAAGATATAAACTCCAAGTCAGGAATATGACAGTTGTTATCTATTCGTTTGATGTGTTTGAGCTTTTGATTTTGCCATTTGATTAAGGACTTTCTTCAGCGTTCGGTATTTTTGTGATTTCACTTCTTTCTGCTTGAGTTAAAATATTGATGAGACATAAACGCGTTAATAAATTTATTACTTCGAGAATTAGACCTTCTATATTAAAATGAAGTGGATGCAGAATTTTGTTTTTGCGAAAAATAACATTGAAATAATTGGAAGAGTTTTTGTATATGTGGATGTATTATTTAAGGTGTTATTGTCAGCAAAAGCTCGGCATTATTTTTGTAAATCTATAATACTAAAATTACGAGGTCCAATTTGTCAGCCGTCATCACGTAAAAACGACGAATCACAGAATTCAACTGTATATATAACTAATATAGTACAAAGGTGTAGATTAAAAATTACACCACTCTAGGCCCTTTTGTTTTTCCACGTAATTAATATTGCCAATAATTAAGAAGTTCCGGGTCGAATCCGTTACCGATACCAATAGTATATTCACCTGTTACCTATTACCTTATCTGTACGTTCCGCATCTGACAGGCGCACCACCAAACGTTGTATTCAGGATTAATATGCTATATACACGGGTCATAACCACAGGGTTGACCCTTCTAAATTGTCAAATTGTTACCTATTGTAGTATTTTAATCAGTAAGACTTTCTAAGATAACAATACGAATACTAAAAATCTGGACTAAAAATAAGGCGTATAGGTACAGTTTTCAATTTGTTAGTGGGCATGACGTAAAACAGCGAAGCAAATAATTCAACTTTATTTATAACTTATATAGGACAATGCTGTTGATTAAAAACTACTCATTCCAGGACCTTTTGTTTTCCAAATAATTAATATTATTGTTTCAGCTCGACGGGTTCAAACAGAAAGACTTGAAAGCAGAGAAAAACTGTATCTTAATATAATCGACATGACTTTATCAGATGACAATACTAATACTCAAATAAGGCTTGAACATAGTTATATACTTTAATTCAGTCACGGACCCGTGATATTACGGGTGTGTTCTAGTAGTTATTAAAGGTACCGGCATTATACTTTAATACGCCAGACGCGCCTTTCGTATTCATAAGATTCATCAGTGACGCCAAGCTCTATATAGTAATAAAGACAAACAAGTACAAATTTGAATAGCATTGAAGACCCAAATTCCAAAAGGTTGTGCCAAATACGGCTACGGTAATCTATTCCGGTGATAAGAAAATCCTTAGTGTTACGAACATTTGAAGTTTTGTCAACAGGAAATATACTTAAATAACCATATAAAATATGAGAACATGTTAAGATAAATAGAACTATAAAACCATTGAACATGTTGAATGCTAATTTATTTCTTGATAATTTTATTTTAATACCTTAACAGCCCTATACATACGATGAAAAGGAGTAGACGTCTTTTATCCTCAGATGTTTTCTACACTTTTACAGCTGTATCTAATGAAGAGAAACATACGTCTTTCATCATCAAATGTTTCTATTTACACATTAAAATTTGTTTAATAATAAAAAGTCATCTTTGTTTGAAATTTCTATTTTATTGCATTTAGGTATACGATAATGTTTTGGAAATAATGTACACGAATCTTTTGTCGATTGATTTAAAATTTGATAAAAATCTTCTTTAACGGGAAATAGTGATTTCTTTTATATGTGACAAATGTCTCATTTTAAAACTAATAGTGTGATTTTATATACATTGTATATGTTTGAGCTTATTGTTTTATGCATATCACAGTCCGTTATACTTCTTGTTTGAATTGTTGTTTGGTCTCTGGTGGAAAGCTGTCTTCTTTACAGTCAATACATACTAGTATCTTATTATTATTACATCAGTATATTCAAAAAAGATAAACTACCTGACCAAAGTGTTAGAAATAAAAAGTAAACTGTTATATAAAAGTGTAAGTCTTACAAGAAGAGTGTTAACTGCTGAATTAGTGTTTTAATGTTTGAATAATTTTTACCGTTTTTATTTGTTATATGAAATATATGGCATCAACCTTCTGTCGCCAGCGGTGCAGGAGGTCGTAGGGTTTGAACCCTAACAGAATCAAATCGAAGACTTTAACATTGTTATTTGATGCTTCTCCGCTAAGCACACGATATAAGAGCAAAACTGGTCAGCTTTGAATCCGAATATAGTGTCCGTGTAAGGTGGCATGTCTTCCTTGTGAATGTTACTTTATGAACTACCACGATAACGATCAGGTTCAGTATGTATGTCTAGTACAAAACAGGGATAATAAACATATAACATTAACATGTTCTCGTCCTGAATACGCATATTAGTTTGCCGCTGGACGTTAAGCAGTCATCCATTATCATCATAATCAAACTTGCATAAACAAAAGGTAAGAATGCGGACGTCTTTTTGTTGACATCAATATTGAGAATATAATATGTTCACTGCACATGCATTCAAGACTACTCGTATTAAGAATTTTTATTTTGTTATATAAGCATTATACGTCGGTAGAATTAATCATGTCCTGGAATAATAAAATGATTTAAAAGTGTTTCGTTTTACTTCCTCGGAATGATAATGTATATTTCAAGGGATTATTTACGTTACGACATCAAATAAAAGTTTATTTCTGCTAGAGTCCTCAAATGTACCTTTCCGCATAGATGGTTTGGCATCACAGCTTTTTATTTTGATTTCTTGTTAGTAGCATAAAGCCACCATGATAAGGTATGAAATTAGAGCAAACTTATACTATTACTACTCTATAGGATTAAATTTGCTCTGTCACACGGTCGATTTACAATAGTTGATATATGATGAATTTGTTTCGGTTGGAATTATCAATTAGAATTCAATGTTACCCATAAGTGGTTTAACATTAAAGCGTCATACGCTCTTCTTATAGATTGACTATTATGTAATTAGAGAGCCAATAACATACTACAAGTTGAGGTATTGAGTCTTTTTGTTTTGATAGCGTGTTGTTGTCAATGTGATGAAATTTAATGCGACTGTCGTACAATTAAGAGTTTCTTTTTTTACTTTAAGATCTGGTTTACTCCGCCATTGTGTACATAAACAAATGTCTGTACCGATTCAGGAATATGACAGATGTTTTCATCCGTTGTGTGCGATCAGACTTTTGATTTTAACATTTCAGTTTTTAATTTAAACTCGCAGTTTGGTCTTCTTCTTTGGTAACTTTCGATTTTTTAACGTGTCTTGTATTACAGAATTTTTTTTTATCTTTTTTTTTTTTATAATTGTTGAAAATCGGTTGGTCTGAGCAACAGTACAGTTTTAAATACTAATATTCACAACGGTTTATTTAGACTTAACCTACGTTAATATGTCTAGTCCAAAATAGACGATGGGCTATACACTTTTACACATTCTTTTAATATTCCATTTGTGATTTAAACTGTTCATTGTCAACTCATCAGATTGTACAGCCCTATCTGATTTCGGAATCATAGTATTACGTCTTTCATCATCAGGATTTGTGTTATTACTTTAACTACTCTTTCTGATGGTTTAAACACATGCATTTGATCATCAAATGTTTCGATATCTAAATCATTATTTAATTTTTAATTAAAAAATCATCTTTGCTGGAAAATACGCTAAACATAATAGAGAGGCAATTTAAAGGTAATTGAACACACAGGGAGAGCTCGGCGTCAGCAAACACTTTAAACCCTGGCATAATCTATTTGAATCTGTACTAATTCTGAAGCCTGTAATTAAGTATTTGTCGTTAATGAATGACTGTATATTATATATATGTTCTGGCTTATTGTTTTGTGTATATGTCGTGTACATATTATTATTTTGTACAGGTTATTACTTGTAAAAAAATGTTATACAAGTAATTACTTGTATGAAGCCATCATACAGGTTATTACTAGTACAATTTTAACTGAGGAGAAGATAATAACTTGTACAAAACCAATCTGGACACAAACGCTGAAACAGAATCTGATCTGGACACAAACACTGAAATCAAAACCAATCTGGACACAAACGCGCAATGAAACTGGGGTTGACACAAACTACAAAGTAGTTAGTGGAAGAAAAGGAGCTCTGTCAGACCAACAAAAAACGGCCTATTAGATGTTGTCTTCTTCAAAAAGAAGATTAAAATATTTTGTAGTTGCAGACTATTACGCTTTGCACCAGTAGTCCTTATTTAAGTGGCAACAAGCTGTTTAGCTAAATTTGCCAAAGGTGTCATGTTAGCTTATGTTATTACTTTGCGTCCCTCATTCGTCTGTAATCTTCTAACATATCAAAATCAATACTAACAAACAATTGACAAAAAGAAAAGAAAAACCAACACAATATAAATTTCAAAATACATACGCTGAACCATTTCTGCTAAGAAAAAATAAACAAAGAAATGAATGAGAGAAACTAGTTTAAGAAAAAAATACCAGACAAATTACAAAAAAGTCACAGACTTACAGACTCAAAAAAAGGATTTTTTTTAAATAAAACATTTAAAAACAGAAGAAGAAGAAAATATAACTCAAAGATGGTGAGTTGTACAAGTTATTATCTTTTTCTCCACAAACTTTGTACAGGTAATTACTTGTACAATTATTTTTGTACAAATAATAACTTGTATGATGGCATCATACAAGTAATTACTTGTACATTTTTTTGTACAAGTAATAACCAGTACAAAATAATAACATGTACAAGACATATATAACAAATCGTTATATTTCTTGCTAGAGCTGTTATTAGGTCGCTGGTGAAAAGTTGTCTTATTAACAATATTTTGTTTTAATATTTGAGATTATGGATGGTCCCCGAAGAGAGGAACTTCCAATCAAATAAATTATGTTGGTTGTGAGACAAATGCATGGCAACTGCATTTTTGTACATACACATATTTTATACAAAGACATCGTGATTTCTAACTAAACTATCTATGTTTACCCTGGATCTAAATATCTTTTTTCTGCATATTTTAATCTACGGTAAAAGAAAATTAAATTGCAACAGATCGTACTCTTCGCGGGGAACAAAATTGACAGACAGCGAAAGTGAGTTGAAAGATACGAAAGGGACAATGAAACTCATAAGTCAAAAAATAAAATGAAAACGCCATTGGTAAAAAAGAAAAAAAGACAAACAGACAAATACTAGTACATGTAGTGTGCAATACACAACATAGCAAAATAAAGACTGAGCAATATAAACTCCATCTAAAGATAAGATTTTAATAAGAATGATCAAGCATTACGCAATAGAGAAAGTCAAAATGACTGTCCATTCCTGTAAAATCATGGAGCGGAGGCCCAGAGGCCCGACGCCAATTATTTCTCAGTTATGGTCAGTTATTTGGGTTTTCGCTAACCTAAAATACATTTTAGATATTAAGAACGGATCTTCAGGTTTTAACTTTTAAAGAATTTTTGTTCATTTTTTGATGGTTTTATTTTCATTTCCCCCGTGTTGTACCCAATAATCAACATCAAGCTGACCATATACTCACTTAACGAAGTATCTATTCACAGTAGAATATAAATATAAATGATATTAAATTAAGTTTATCCAGATTTATGTTTTAAGTCATTGGATACGCACGTCTTTTTGGGATTGAAAGGATATTTATTTGTGTTTTAAGGTGTATTTCTAGTATTTATGCATATATGCAAATGGATTGTGTACGTTTTTTATTTAATAAATCTTTGGTGTAGAAAAGTCTGATGAAAATGACATGGTACAACTTGAATAAATTTCCAGGTATGTTACACTCTAGTATAGAGTAACTAATAAAGGTGTGCTCGAATATTAGTCATATCTTAAACAAAATATGATTCAGATCTATATTTCAAACCATTCTATCAAATCAAATAAGATTAATCAAGAAAACATTGTTTCATGTTTCATGCATAACCCAACATCTTTTCTTTCTCTTTGCTCATAGCAACGGTTATATAAAAAAGAAGACGTGGTATGATTGCCAATGAGACAACTATCCACAAAAGACCAAAATGACACAGACATTAATTTATGCATGTTTTAAATCAGTCTTAAATAGCAATACAAGCAAACTGAAAATATTTCTCATTCTTCCCTTTTATCAGAAAGGAGGAAAAACGTTTTCGAAAAAAAACCTTTCTAGATTGCGTTTTGTATTTCTTCAACTAAAGTGGAAAACTACTTTTTGATTTTCATTTGAACATGACAAGATTGACGCAGTCATTTGCACTGCTGATATTACTGTTTTATTTGCCACTGGATATATAACACCAGCAAAGGAATTAAATAATGTTACGAGTTTCTGTTGAAAATTTAATAAAATTCTCTGCCAATATTTAACGCAAGCCTTATTTAAATGTTATCCATACTCCTCAAATTATATTCATAAATACTATATTCAAATTATGATAATGAAAAATGATATACCGAACATGCCATTTTGTTCATTTCAGTTTCTTGAACTATTTATTCTATTTAACCACAATATTATTATTGTACATGTAGACACTATCCGAGTAATGTTTCTTTTGTTAATTTACATATTAAAATTGAACAAACGATTGTTGCTGTACAAAAATCAAATTGCAACACTTTAAATTTCAAGCAAATGATATCTTAAACAGTAAAATTAAAATTAAATCTGTAAGTAGATATATTTTTTCTCTAATTTTCCTTATTAAATAATGATAATGTGTTCAATAACACAAACGAATTTAACTGAGTTAACACATTTGATTTTTTTAGATGCACAGAAAAAGGAATGTCATTTGGAAAATATTCGTTTTTACCTGCTTTGATACTATCCCTGACAAAAATTCAGCCAAGATTTGCAACGGAAAACTATATGTGGATAATGTTGTGGAATGTTAGTGAAAACGATACTTTATGTTATACGATGGAATTACGACTCGTAAATAAAACATTTTGTTAAAAGTGAGATATTTGGTGTTCATCGAATTACAACGATCCAAATTAAAAAAAAAACAACTCCCGTATCAGCCGTTTTAGTAAGTTTTCATATTCATTCAACATCGCATTACGTCCTTGGGTAAACACTTCTTAAGAAAGTGCCCATGGAAATATCCAATGGCAAATGTCCAGATGAATGAAGAAAAATAACTCTCCATTTCTGAAAAATAATGGAGAGTTTGAACAAACGATTTACGTCACAGGTGTACTTTAAACACATGCCAATTATAATTTGTTAATGTAGTCGGGTGGATTACCGAAGTATCATTTCAAAGAATTAGTGTATGTATCTGATTTCGAAAACTGAGATGCTTTATTTAAAAATATCAATAGTTTAACCTTATCAAATACATGAAAATTGAATTCAACATGGCAACATGACAATTTTAAAATACACGAAAAGAGAACTGACATTATCTTATATAAAGAATTCTTCATACTCATTTATTTATCATTAGTCTGAAGATGGAGTTTAACCTAATACGTGAATTCGTATGTACAATTATACATGTTATGCTACAAAACTCTATCGGTATGTATTTCTATTTAAAAACAATACAGCAAAAATAAACAATGACAAATATAAGTATCTAGTATAGATTTTTTTTCTTTTTTAGTTTTTACCTAATATACCTGTATTCTGTTTAAATCTTGTATAAAAAGTGAGTCGTTCAAAGCAAAAAAAATATGGTGTTCATTTTTTGAAATAAATAAGGCCGATAATTTTCTCGTTTAATTGTTTTACATTGTCACTTCAGGGCCTTTTTTAGCTGACCATGCGATATGGGCTTTGTTCATTGTTGAAGGGCGTACGGTGACCTATAGTTGTTGATTTCTGTTTTAATTTGGTCTCTTGTGGAGAGTTGTCTCATTGGCAATCATACCACATATTCTTTTATATATTTACACCAAAGAGTGTTATATAAAAAGTAAAATCGCAAACATACTGAACTCAGAGGAAAATCATTTCGGAAAGTTCATAATCACATGGCAAAATCAAATAACAAAACGCATCAAAAACGAATGGACAAGAACTGTCATATTCCTGACTTGGTACAGGCATTTTCAAATGTACAAAATGGTACTTGTATGGTTGTCGCATCAAATTCCATTATATTGTGACCGATGCGTGAACAAAACAAACAGACACAATAGGTCAAAATGTCAAAAATAGGGGTACAGCAGTTAACATTGTGTTATCATCTTAATCACTATAAAAACAACAAATGTAACGAAGAAGCACAAAAAGGCATACATACCTGCCAACTTTGCAAAATGCCCATGGGGGTTTTACGTCAAAGATGGTTCTTAAAGTCCTACAAAACCTTCAAGGGGGCCTTCAAATATATTCTAATGTGTTTTTTGGGTTTCCTCATGCTTTAACAAGCTCATAGCCATTGTTAAAATTAATTATTTTCTTTAAAATAGTGGACGAAATTGTACTTACAAAATTTCCACATGGGAGCCTCCATGGGGGAAATCCCCCACAAATAGTGACAGTTGGCAGGTATGGGCATACATCAAATTAACATCCTCATTTTGATTATATTATACGATTTTATTTGTCTATGTAAAATGCATCCATCAAGGAAGGAGGGTTTTGAGTATTGGTGTAAAATTGCGCGTTTGAAATTCGCACAGGTAGACATGAAATAATTTTGTCGTTCAAAGTATGACGGGATGCATAAATACAGTCACGCAAAATAGATATAACAAAAACTGACGTAACAGTTAAAGTAATAATAATTAATAAAATAATCGTGTGGTTCAAAGTATGACGGGATACATAAGTACAGAGTCACGTCAAATGTATATCACAAAAAAAGTCGGTTAACAGAATGTAATATTAATAAACAAAATAATTTTGTCATTCAAAGTATGACAAGATACATAGGTACCGAGTCACATCATAAAATAATTTTGTCGTTCAAAGTATGATGGGATACATAAGCACAGAGTTATGTCAAAAGGATATCTCAAAAAACAGACTTAACAGTAAAAGTAATATTAATAAAGACAAATAAAATAATATTATAAAACGTTATTAAGATGATAAACAACGTCAGTACGCAAAATCTATACTCCAAGACCATCGTGGTTTATTTGTGAAGTTGATACGGAATATTTATCAACAAGTTCTGGGTACCTTCCGATGAACTTTTTTAGAATGTATTTTAATAGAAACTGCAATAGAAACAAAAAACCAAATATACAGGTGAAGGTTCTTTAATTCTAATGTTGATCATTTATTGGCAAGATGAATATAATGAACATCCTTTTTTCGCATATACCACTCTACTTAGTCACTCCGTAGTTTTCTTATCACGCCTTTTAAATATAATCATGCATTTTCAGCATCGTCAGAATGTGTCTGGAAAAGTTTTACATTTGTCAACCGTAAAACTGTCTACAAAAAGACCAGGAAAAACGACAAACAGACAATCTGGTTTTGTTACATATGCAAGATATAGCTCTCGTAAAACATCAATGTGAAAAAAATCGATAGTCTATGTGGATTGTTGTTCAAATAGCAGTCATGCAATTTCTGGAGACAATTTGAGACATGAACTTTTTGGCTTTAATTAGATATAAGAAGATGTGATATGAGTGCCAATGAGACAACTCTCCATCCATGTCACAATTTGTGGAAATAAACCATTATAGGTCAAAGTACGGCATTTAACACGGAGCCTTGTCTCACACCGAACAGCAAGCTCCTAAGGGGCCGTAATAATGACTAGTGTAAAACTATTCAAACGGGAAAACTAACTAATCTAAAAAATAAAAATAAAAGAGAAACGAGAAACACTTATGAACCACATCAACAAACGACAACCAGTGAACATCAGGTTCCTGATTGTATATTATAATTGTAGCCTGCAAAGTAAGAGAATAAAAGTCAACAGAAATGTATGTCACTATTCATTAACAAATCACAAATCATGAACATATATTCACCAGGAGAGTCTGGATAGGGGTCTATGGTTTCTTTATTCTGTAAATGAAGCGGAATCGGCTCACCCTTCCGGTGCACCTGAGATCTCCCCCCCCCCCCCCCCCCCCCGGTTTTTGGTGGGGTTCGTGTTGCTTAGTCTTTAGTTTTCTATGTTGTGTCTTGTGTACTATAATTTGTCTGTTTGTCTTTTTATTTTTTAACCAGGCGTTGTCAGTATATTTCTATCTATGTGTTTGAATGTCCCTCTGGTATTTTTCACCTCTTTTTTAATCGTTTTTTTGCCATTCTTTAGTTATTTGCCCATTACTATCTATTTTTCCCATTAACACCCATTAACTGTTATTTCTATACATGTTTTGACTTATTTTCTCTGATCTTTATGTTCTTAGCTATTTATTCTGCATTTTTTTTTATTGTTCTGTACTCTGTACCCATAAAGACCCTCATAAAGTAATCATCCCAACACAATCAACACTTGATTAAAGTGATACATACACAATGTGAATACCGACGTCAGTAACAACTTTATAGAAAATAATGTTTGCCTTTCAATTCGTGTAAAACAACTGTCTAATACTACAAAATGGTTAAAATCCTGTGGAATCAATATAGGCATTTAATTCCTATCACTTGTTGGCACATTTTATACATAATGTATATGCCCAGTTTCTCGCAAATATAACTTTTCCTTTATCTATAAGTTTTAAAAATATTTTCACTATAACCCTGGCAATTAAAATGCTTCGAAATACAATAGTCTTCCCTTATTGAAATGATATGTCATCACAAAAAAACATTGGTAATATGTTTTAAGATCATCAATGCTGTTTTTAACATGTGACAGATATCGTTTACTGTAACATGTATGTTGTATTTCAGTTCATTAGGTTTCTAATTTACACTTTTTTTTATACCAATCTGATATACGACGATGCCTGCTTTTTCGCAACTGAATGAAACTGATACAGTTACAATCAGTTAGAAAGATAAATCAAGTCACTGTCTTTTCTAGCTAGAATACAACTTGAAGTAAAAAAGTTTAAATTTGCATGTTTGTTGAAAAGAATCTTAAAATACAAGAAAACAACTTTTTTTTAACCCAAGGCATGACTCTATAGTCGTATATTTACATTTGGACAACAAACAAGGTCGAAATGTAAATACTAATCATATCAAGAAAAACGCTTTGATTTAGAAGTTTTGCATACTTTGATTGGTTGATCTAAAATTATAAGGTTAACGTCCGAACTACCATAAAAAAATTCTTAGTAAATACAATAAAAAGATTATACTTGTTTTGAAATGTCCAGATAAGAGAACCACAAACCTTCCATAAGAAAACTGTCAAATTGTCAATTATTATGATAGAAGTCAAACCCGTGCGGGATTCGACTCACAACCTCCGTGGTGCCAGGAAAGTGACATTGAGTATGAACTACGTATATCACTCAGTCTTTCGTGTCCCCTTTTATTAATAGACGAAAGCTAATCACTTGATCTTCTATCATTGTTGCATGAGTGAATATTTAGTAGAGAAATCTTACACATATTGATATTTCACAGTTATCGATTCTACCTATATCTGCATGTGGGAGGCTTGCACAAGAAGAGAGGCAGTAGACTCATGTTTGGCTCTAAATTACAGTTTGATTCATGTAACACCTAATATAAAAGAGATGATGGCAGGTTCATGGCAGTATCTAAACGACAATATGTAAGATATCTATATCGGTAGCTGATATATAATTATTACATATTCGTGTCTTAAAAGCTTACATGAATACCAAATCGAATCAATTCAGCTTTGAATCTCTCCATATAACTTAATCGGTGCAAAGGTTTGATTCCTTTACGAGATTTAACTATATTTCAGTTGCTTTTCGTAACTTAAAGATCGAAATAAACTGACAACGCCATGGCTAAAAATGAAAAAGACAATCAGACAAATAAGAGTACACTCGACACAACATAGAAAACTAAAGATTCGGCAGCACGAACCCCACAAAAACTCAGGTGTGATCTCATGTGCTCCAAAAGGGTAAACAAATTCTGCTCCATATGTGGCACCCATCGTGTTGAAAGGGCTGTAAGACAATTTCATATGGTAGATTAGATGTTTGCCATAGAACTTGTATAGGCTATGTTTTTAAATAAAATTAAGTATATACATTTTATTTAAGCACAATTGAATTCTGGGCGAATAACAGTCCAGACAGCAACCGACCTTTTGGACAGATGCAGTACGATAACTTTCCGTCAAACTATGATTCATCTGATTTATGTATCCAAATTGTATATGAAGTAAGACACACTCGTTTCGGATGGGTATCAGTAGATTGTGAAAACCAGACTGCCAAAGCTGGCACATGCTGTAACCAAGGTTTATTATTCGAAGGTAAACAGACATTCATTGAATCAGTTGCTGACACACAAATTGATTGCATCTGAAGGCAAAACAATATAATACTGGCACCACTATTACAAGACCATCTGTCATAAAAAAAAACTATTTTATTCATAAAAGGAACCAAAATATTTTTCGTTCTAACTGTTTTCATTGTCTCTCCAATGAATACGGTTATTTTGACATCCAAATCAAACTCAGTACGATATAAAAACAAATCATCATTATATACCTGAACAAAAAGTATGTAGGCCATACGCGCACTCCGTCTACAATAGACTCGTCATTGACGCTCTAAAAACAAGTTAAAAAGGCAAACTAAATAACGAAGCTGAAGAGCATTGAAACCTTCAATTCATAACTGTTTTGTCAATTACTTAATTGATTGATTGATTGTATGATGCTTCAATTCCAGTAGAAAAAATTCCATGCATGTTCATGACAATTGAAAAATAAATTCTATAATATATTTCTAATCTCAAATTTACTGCCCAGCGGCGATTAATTATTTCATTTTTTTTTCTGCAGTTAGATACAAAGCTTTGCTAGTTTTGAAGAAGACTAATTGGTATACAGCAGATCATATTTGTAAAGAAGAAGGTGGCACATTATTTAATAATCATAATCGGATCATGAATCTAGAATTATCTTTTGCTGGTACACCATGGATAGAACAAAAGTAATTTTAAAGTCTGCCTACATGGGCCGTTGTGTATAAAGAATAAATGCACACTCGTTAAAGGAAAAGACATGTATACATGTATGTATATATTAATGTGATTACACTTCTTTATTTTTTGTTTATTCATTTTTTTGTTTGTTTCCGTCTTTAGTAATAAAGTTAATTAGATTTAATTAGAATATGAAAACCAACTAAAGTCTGACGATAACACTTTAAACAACTATTTATTATGGCAAAGAATGTGTATATATCAAGAGTGACCACATTGGTGTATGTATGTGTGTTAATGATATGCGATGTGTAAAAATGATTTTTGTATGTTTGTAAACAATGCAGAAATTAGGAACGCCTCTGTACACATGTACTACATATGTTACCTTTGGCCAAAGTAAACATTAGTAATTATAAAACCATCAGTAGGTTACATGTACTGATAGAAATCACGTTTTCTTACAAAAATATTACAATTACAAACGTTATCAAAGTTAAAGTAACCAGAGTAAACGTTTGCTTACGAAAACACTGAAATATGTTAAAAATGTTCAAACAACATCAAACGACCGAATATTGGGACATTATTTTTTTCAAATTAACCCGTAATAATGGTTCTTGTGTTATTTTTTTGTAATGAGAGCACAAATTGACAATGAGTTGTTAAATGAAAACATCGAAATTAAGTTTCTACAACATTGTATTAAATTAAATTCTATGGTTTACTATTTTTCAGTGTAACAGATTTTTGGTCAGCTTTGTCGCTAAATGAAAATCAAGATCCTGAGATGTGTTCATTGTCGAGAGTTATACCACCAGAACCATCCCGGTTACAGTTTTTCCACAGATAGACCAGATTGGTTTGGATTTGTGTGAGAAGGCAAATTATATGTCCGTATGCATGATACCAAGTAAGATTAAAGAATTAAGAAAAGATTATTTTCTTAATATTAGCCGAAGAGAGTCGAAAAATAACAAAGGGATAATCAAATACCAACTCGAACACGATATGGCAGTGTCACGGCAAAAATGAGAAAAAGACATAAAACGGTATACAAAACACAACATAGAAAAACTAAAGATTCAGCAAATTAACACAATTACCACCAAAACCCGAGTGTTATATCAATTTTTTCGGAAAGTAAGCATATCCAACTCCACAAGTGGCCCTGTTATTTTGCAGATAGATCAACATGATCAAGGTATTGAAGATAACAACATGAAAATCAAAAATAAACATGAATTGCAAAAGAGGCCCATCTCGTTCATCGAAATGATTTGCATCTTATGCTAAATGAATAAAAAATTACTCCCAAAATGTTACATCACCCTGTCTGCTAATATTTGCTTGCCCGTTTAGATATGTGCTATTGCAAAGTAAAAACTTCACATTTGAGGCTGAAAGTAGTAAAACTTCTCAGTGGGTTGTCGTGTTAGATTACTGTAAAAGATGAATGCCCAGAAGAAAATAACTACTTAGTTTTTGAATATAAATCCATTTAAGTCAACCATTATGTTTCTGGTAAAACTAAAGATGTCCCGTTCAAAATATGAACTGTTTGTGTAATTTGACAAAGATCCAAAACCAGTGATGCATATTCTATGTGCAGTGGTATTTTTTCAACATGTGACACTAAACATTTCATTGTGTCCGAGCAGGGTTAAATGTTTTCCAGTGACTCAAGAGTAAATTGTGTCCGGGTAGGGTTGCATATTATCCTGTGAGTTGTTAACTCGTGAAAAAGCTCTTGTCGGTTTAGTTTACAGATAAAAATAAAATGATATAGTATGACATCAAATTAGAAAAATCTCTACTAGAGACTAAATGGCGTAATGGTTAGCAATTATAGCTGAAGTAGGGTTCATTTTCATATCGTTTTAAAATATGTTTTAACCTAAGTTTGTATTTTTGCTAAAGAGCGTGAAAGATCCAACCCTAATAATCCAAAGTTAAGGGTGCAATAAACAGTTTTCAATGACGTCATATTTTGAGTAACCCTACCTAAGTGACCCTTAGTGGTGGTATTTTTAATAAATATACTTGTATAAAACTAGCTATATATATCACTAAAATCTATGTATAATGAAAAAAGTGTACTTTTAAATGTTTAATATAATAAAACAAGTTTTCTATCCAGAGAAAATGGTAAAAATACCTAATCTGAACATGAAAAAACAAGAAATCAGGCACATTTTACATAATAAAAACTGCATGAATTTGATTGATTTGTACCTGGTGTTTGAAAACAATTATCGCTTTAGGACACGTGCTCCTGCTTTGAAAAGGGCTACAGTTGGTACAAATAAGTTTTAAATTTTCACTGCCAAAGTAACATGATGTTTATAGTGTTGTCTCCCCTTAAAGCATGTTATATTTAATCTAAGTTTTAAAACTATTTTAATCATTTTACCTGTTGTATTTAAAGGCTAATTAACTAAGTTTAACAATCAAATACAAAACACATGATACTTTTCAGCAATTATGTAAATGGAAAGGAATTTCCCTCCAGGAATAACCACTAGTTTTTGTTTATACAAAACTATTTATAGCACCCTGATATATTTCAATTTCTAACTAAACATCGTCATAAATTACGAGTTATCTCTGACAAAACATTAATAGACTGGCTTTTGATTTTTGTACTTGGATCTATTTGTATACTGTTGATTACTTTATTTTTGTACGGTGCGTTTTTTTGTGGATTGAAGAAATATGAGTTTTTTTTCTGTCGATGTTTAAGTTTCTGTTTAACCATAGTCTATATACACGCCTATATAAATTTTGTAATTTCATGGCTCCCATTGTCCGCCGAATACCACAAAAATTGGTATTCAAGATAAAGTGATGAATCCACAGTAACTTTATATGACAACTAAGAAGTGTTTGATTAAAACAACAGAATTCATAAATGATATTGATTTGTATCTACCAACAGGTAGCCAGTTGTTTTACAGTCATTTTAAAGACTTTTTGATGGTTAACGCTGAGTTTTTCTTAAACACATCCTCAATAGCAAAAAATACGACAGAGTGTATGGAGGAATGCAACGGATTCAATCAATTTGGAGTGACATGCATTGGTTTTAACTTTGACAAGAAGTCTTCAACCTGCAGATTTTCTGAAGAAATAATTGGACTTGATATCAGACCTGATCCCTCGTTATCTGTTGACTTGTATTTGATACTGCCTATAACTCGTATGTATGGTTATAATATTACCTTTTTTAAGTAAATGTTAGCGTTATATTTGGATTCAAATGTAATAAGAAGTGCTATATTCAAGAAAATCTGGAATACTTAGCAATTCCGGCATAAATATGAGCAACATTTATACAAGGTATATACTATGTAAATGCATATATATATAAAACTTACAAAACAAAAATGTCAATTTAATTTTTTAAAGATTCGTTTGTCATAAAATGAACAAACATAGTTTATTTACAATAATAGGTACCGTTTGGATAGTGCCTGCCACACTTTTTTTTTTTTACAATTAGATTTACATATTGAGCTAAATATATATTTATCATCTAAATATTTTGTGAAAAGACTGATGCTGTTTTGTGAATTCACATTAACTGCTTGACTGACTTTTTTTCTATGTATTCGCAAACATTTCATTTACAAAAGATTTATAGATTCAAATCTACTATCAATTATCAAATGTAAAAAAATTGGGATTAACAAACCAGTAGTTGTATATAAATGTCGATATCCATTAACGATAGTGATAGTCACCCTTGTTTGAAATTCATTTTAACAAATGCATATCAGAACAAAGAACTGACACAATCCTGACTCAGAACAACATTTTCTTTTATTATCATACATCGGTATAAAAGACACCCGGACGAGCCATGAGTACCATATAAAAAAAACCATTTCACTTGTTAAAATTTTTGGTCTGCAAACTATAAATCATTATGTTTTATGCTTATTGTTAATAATTTAGTTCATTTTCAAACAAATTCGTTTATCATCGATTGCGAATTGCAAGGTAATGTACATTTCATCGTGTTGCTTATTTCTCCGCCTGCATGATATGAGGCCTTTTTATAAAAGGGGGAAGTTTCAAAATAATTAAATTAAATGATAGAATTAACACATCAAACAACAATTGAAAATGTTTTTTTAGATTGCAGTATAAAGTCAGTAATAGTGCATTGACTTGACATATCAACGATATAAGGATTCGGCCCGAAACGAGGAAAACGCTCGGCAGAGCCTCGCATTTCCCCGTTTCTAAGCCTCGTCCTTATATCGTTGATATGTCAAATCAATGCACTATTATTTTCTATGTATGAGTATACTTAATCCATATTTTTGTCTTTTTAAAGCCCAGATATCTTCAGAAAAAATCACTACTGATACGTTTTATTATACAACAGACTTTTCGAGTATAACAACTGACAAAACAAAACAGCCTTCTCAGACAGCAGGTATTTCGTTTAAGCATTTTGTATTAAAAAAAAAAATACGGTACATAGCTAATTAGTTTCATATTACCAAATTATGGTTGATTGCTTAATTTATTGGTGTTTTATGTTTCTGTTTTATTTTTAAAATTTTTTTTTATAGCTTAGAAAGAATCCCGATGATTAACAGGTCTTAAAATTTTCTATTTATAATCGTTCCTACGTGATACTATCATTTCTTGTTGCAGCAGTTATAACAATGTATAATTTAAAATACGAAGCAACGGATATATGTCGAGATTTGGAAACACGACGATTTAGCGATCACAATTAGGAAATAATCAAATCTCATATGTTAGCATTACTTATATATAAAGGCAACAGTAGCATACCGCTGTTCAAAAGTCATCAATCGATTAAGGGAAAACGAATACGGGTAATAAATTAAAACCCAAGAAAACACACCAACTATAAGAGGAAAACACCGAAACAACAAAACACTGAAGTGCAACTCAAAAAAACAAAAGACAATGCAACATACATAGAAACGAGTTATTACATAACAACTGCTATACTCCGGATAGTTAAGCAGCTTACCACACAAATCATGCAAATGATGATACAAGCATGAAACTTTGTAAAAACATGCCTTTAGGTGTATGTAATCATATTAGGGGGGTAGCCACGAAAAAAAATCATCCGATCATGGCGGCCATCTTGGATTTTCGAAATGACGTCTTCACAGGGAACAGACATCATATGCATGGCCCGTTTTGCTTGTATTGTATCCAAAATGTTACAAAATGGAGTAAATCATTGTTATATATCAAAGTATCACTTTCGATCAAATATCGGTCGATAACCCACTCCTGGTTTTATGAACATCCCGAATATGACTGTTTTATAAACCCAAATAATGTCAGTCGTTATATTCCACAAATCTTCGACTAATCTTCGATTGCTACATTAGGTTTAATAGGTTATGGACCAATAGAAGGAGTAATTTTATTCTAGTTAACCTTTTTGAGAGTATGTGTTCTCATTGTTATAAGACGTGTCTCGGTACTTGTCTATCCACCGTTCATATTTTAAGTTACGAAGTTTTATTTGCAATTCTGATTGGATATTGATTTGAAGGAATGCTATCTCTATTACTAACACAGTTTTATAATAATACTGTTATTAATACATCAAATAACATAATTAGAAAAGTTATCTTGAAATTTATACAATTTCTAGAATTTTACCTGTGACGTTTCTCTGTGTTGCGTAAATTTATTCATGTTACAGACATACTCTCTTCGTGCACTTCTCTAATAGTTGATTAGTTTCACTCGGTTATAGTTTGCTGTTGGTTATATTTATTGCTCAGATAATATTTGCGTTATTGTCCTATATTTTGTTCATTGTTTATTACTTTTGTTTATATAATAGTTATTACTTAGTTTTTGAAATAGCAAAAAGAATTCGCTTATCAGCTTCTTCAGCAGATAGTTGGGAAACTGATTGGACAAAATGTTGTTTGTGTAAAGGTCAAAACAGACCTTCTGAAATCGTCAGACAAAGGATATACAATGTTAGGCCAAACTATCCATCTTTTTTCATGAATTAAATGCTCTCCCTATCCCTCTTGATATTCGGCGATTAAACCACGGAGAGGGTATTGAAAGCACAATGAAAAAAGAAAATGCCAAGTACCATTATTTGTGTATGATAAAGTTCAATAATACTAAACTTGAGAGAACCCAGAAACGCAATATGTCACCGATACCATCTGGAAGTTCTAGTGATTGTACGTCTCCTAAACTTTTTATGTGTACTCCTCGTTCTATTATCAAAAAGATCAACAACAAAATACATTTAAAAATGTGCATAAATGTTTCATTTGTGAAAAAGAGTGACCTTTATCTGTCTTAAAGAGGCAATGACAATGAAACTAAACCAAGGACTAGTAGATTATGCAACAGCTCTTCAGGATAAACAACTGTTGGCAAAGCTGAGTAGTGGTGATGTTACAGCACACGAGATGAAGTATTACCCGTCTTGTCTCGCAGCTGTATATAACAAAGAGAGATCAAAGAGACAAACAGAGATCGAAAGCAGTTGCACACAGGAGGAAACTATAATGAAAGAAACTGCTTTAGCTGAGCTGGTCGCATACATTTTTGAAACTCAAAGAAACTTTGAAGAGTCGGTTGTGTTTCGATTAGCAGACCTGGCAAACCTGTACGAGGAAAGATTGGCACAACTTGGTTCTTCTTCTGCATAGGTACATTCTACTCGACTAAGGGACAAGTTATTGCAAAAAATGCCAGACTTGGAAGCACACCTAAAGGGCAGAGATGTACTTTTGATGTTTGAAAAAGATATAGGACCAGCTATAGCGTTTGCTTGTGATTATAATGACACCATGCATATGGCAAAGACCGCCGAACTGATTCGCTGCCAATTAGCTACAACGAAGACAACATTTTCTGGATCCTTAGTCTCTGAAGATATCGATGATAGCATACCCCCACCTTTGTTACAGTTGGTGAAAATGATAGAACATGGACCTGATATCAAATCGCAGTTAGACAACGTTTCTACAAAGTCGGACATAGCTGTGGCCCAACTTTTAATGTTTAATTATCACCCAAACAGCCAAAAGGTTACAGTACAACAAAGACATTCAGATGATCGTGAGACACCAATTTGTGTGTATCTTGGACTGTTACTCTTTGCAAAAACCAGGAAAAGTCATCTTATAGATACATTATTTCAACATGGCTTATTTATCTCTTACTATCGGGTACTGAAAATTTCAACTAAACTAGGTGAAGCTGTTGTTGAACGTTATTAAAATGTAGGTGATGTATGCTCGCCTTTTTTAAAGGGCAAAGTGTTTACCACAGCTGCAGTCGACAACATAGATCACAACCCAAGCTCAACAACATAAACATTTTTCATGGGACCGGAATCTCTATTTTTCAACATCCAATTAAAGATAATATCGGCGTTAGAAGGAATGAGTTGATATTACCTACACATAAACAAAAATCTTAAAAGGGTCCTGAACTCCCTGCTGCTTATATGAATATAAAACCTGCATATCTTAAAACAAAACCAGAACCTCTCATTCTACCTGACGATATTACTAATATACTTAACCACAATTATCTATTTATGTGTTTGCAAAATGAGTATGAGTCGTTAAATACGGTGAGGTTAACAAGTGAAGATATTACGTCCGAAAATATTTCATGGTCATCATTTCATTCTTCAGAGAGACGTGGACCAACTGTTGAAATGAGTCTTGGCTGCTTAATGCCATTATTTCAAGAACAAGCTCACTCAGTTGCTACTATTAAACATTCGATGGATAAGCTCAGGGATGTTGTGTCGTTTCTTAATCCTGGTCAAACTACAGTGATTACAGCAGAACAACCGCTCTTTTGTTTTGGCAAAGCCAATTCAATGGGAATGGCCAGGCATGACGAGGGAAATATTTAATGATGTAACCGAGGTTTTTGAACGATTGAGTAAGAAACCTGTATTGGTCAGTGACGCTGATATGGAGTTGATATAGGCATTTGTTGTGGTTATGTACGACATAACTACAACAACATTTGACATCAACGAATCCAGACTTGAACTATTTGAACGCAAACAAAGACAGTATGACACCATTCGACCCACTAGAGCTGCACTGCTTGATCATACCAAACTAGCTACATACCGAGGTGGCCATGTATGGGGACAGGCAGTCACACATGATCACCATCTACCTAATCCTGGTGATTGGGGATGGGTTAAGGAGAACGCAGATGAAATGTGGATTCCTCATTGGACACAATTAGCAGCAATTGCTGCATCTTGCCAGGAGTTACACAAATGTGGCTGCAAGAATATTTTTTTTCTGGTAATTGTAAGTGTTACAAAGCTGGCTTGACCTGTACAACATTGTGTTCATGTAGCTGTTAAAACGGAATACATCGGACAATATTGTAGATTATTATACTAATCATTCCTCCAGCATGTCTAACATAATTACCGATATATCAAACGGAAATTTTGATCATATATCTATACCACTATTATTTCACTCCAGTGTACGAACTTTTTCGACCCAAACCGGAAGTGGTTTTTTTTTTACAATTGTTGTCTGTTTGACATATTTTCATATCATTTTATTGTATTTCAAATAGTTTTCATGAAATATATAGCGTTGAAATTGGTAAGAAGTTTTGATTGAGCAAAATGATATCAATTTTGAATTCAAGATGGCCGCCGTGAAAAAAATCGAAAACATGTTGGCTACCCCTCTGATATGATCAAGTACTTTCTAATGAACGTCTACGCCAAATCCCTTGCTTGTATCACCATTTGCATGATTTTGTCAAATTTCGGTACTAAGCCGCCCCACTAGGACTTGGTACAGGACATTTTAAGAAAACATGGTGGGTTGAACCTGGCACTTAATGGCAAAGGTTAAATATACCTCTACAATTACAACCATACATGACAGAAATACAGTACAAATACATGCAAGAACACTCAAGACCACGCAAGACAAAAATAAACAAATTAATAGCTCATTTCGGCATGAATTACAACGATAACCAAAATTAATTAAGGACATTACACAAAATAGCACAATAGAATAACGAACTGTAGGTCTGTCACACGAATGCATCGACGAGACAAAAAGTAACGTCACAGGTTTTTTTTCGAAAGATTGGATAAAATTCAAGATTACGTTTTCAAATATGTTATTTGATGTATTTTATAACAATTACAAGAATATCAATATAGAATTGTGTACATAATTTTGCAACTAACTGCACTATCTAATTATGTCAGCCTTCCAAATCAAATTGTGTAAAACAAATAAACAAATCCTGTGCAAATACAAATGTAGTTGCTTTTAACTAAAATCATGCATATAAACTGAGTGATTAATTATCTTTTTTTTACATACGTATAGAAAGTAAAAATTAGAATCACAACTACAAACGATAAGACATAAAACAATATCCAATCAGAATTACCAAAACAAAATTCGTAACTAAATACATGAACACTGAATAGAAAAAATACCGAGACACGTCTTATAGCAATGCGAATTCACATTCAGCAAAACAGACATATTCGGGAATAAATCACGTTCGGTACTTCAAAGATCAGACGACATAAATCGTAAACCATTATCTAGGACGTGGACAAAATGTCCTTAGTGAGTCTCGAAACAGGCGCATCGTATGGATCAACCAATTCGTGATGATGATCATAAAATTTACTGAGTGTCATTTTTTATCTTTCCTCCTCGTAAGGGACGACATCAAAAGTTCAATGAAGGATAAAAAAAACTTAATTGACATAGTTTTTTCACTGACCCCCACACCCCCCTCTTAACTTAATTTGGAAAAAAATTGATTGACCAATAGGGATATAAAATCGATTTTAGATTAACAAAACTTGCAGCAATGTTGACCCCCACCCCCAAACTATTTGATATAAGTGTTTTATCCTACATCGATCTTTTGATGTCGTCCCTAACTTTGTTAGAGCAGTTTCTGCGTAAGGAGCACACTCCTGTATATGTAGTCCGTATAGTGTGAATATGCACGAGCATATATTATCTTTCTAGAATATTTTTTCAAAATTTTATTATAAGTCAGTTAACATTTTTCCGTTCTCTGGTGTGGTCACAAACACAAAAACAAAAAAAACAACAGTATTGTTTGACCTCAAAATTGAATTCTAAACATGCGGAAATTCAAACATTGAATAAAATGTTAACATGTAAAAACAATAAGAAAAAGATAAAATAACGTTTAATAAAAATAAATGTAATATCTCGGGCAATAAATTGCAATATTCTATGTATATACTAAATCCCCATTTTTGTCCTTTTGAAGCCCTGATATATTCCAAAGAAACCACTATGGATACGTTTTACTATACAACAGACTTTTCGAGTAAAACAATTGTCACAGCACAACAGCATCATACTTCTGAATCAGGTATTTTATTCCATCATTTTGTGTAAAGAAATACTGTACAGAGATAATTAGTTTCATGTTAATGAATTTTGATTGATTGATTAATTGGTGTGTATGCCACTTTCAGCACAATGCAGTAAACTGTAGATGGCATTGTATGATTTGTACCTAGATATACTATTATCTTACACAGTTCGATATATTTTCAATGTTTTAACCGATATTATGCATTTCATAGTGATCTATTTATTTGTTTTGTAAGGACCAAAGAGTTAACTCATAAGAGAGGGACGAAAGATACCAAAGGGACAGTCAAACTCATAAATCTAAAACAAACTGACAACGCCATGGCTAAAATGAAAAAGACAAACAGAAAAACAATAGTACACACGACACAACATAGAAAACTAAAAAATAAACAACACGAACCCCACCAAAAACTAGGGGTGATCTCATGTGCTCCAGAAGGGTAAGCAGATCCTGCTCCACATGTGGCACCCGTCGTGTTGCTTATGTGATTACAAATCCGGTAAATAGTTCGGTAGGTCACATAAAATCTAGCTAATTTAGTATAGTATGCAATAAAACATGAACAAATACCAAATTGATGATTCAAAAATGACGCTTGAATAAAACAAGTAAAAATCAAAATTAAGTACAAAGTTGAAGAAAATTGAGGTTCCAAAACTCTGAAAGATTTTGCAAAATACATATAATAAATTCAAAATGATAGATGCCAGAGTAGTAACAAAAAATTGCTCCTACTAAACTAATTGCAGATTAATATATGTTTTATGATCATTTAGCAGGTATGATAATCATCTTTGTTGCCGCATTGTTAGCTTCCATTGCAAGTGTTGTTGTCTTATTTTCTTTTGTTGGACGTATATTAGCAATTCTTAACAAAGTAAGTTTACACTTGTGACATATGCAGGTTAAACTATAGATTCCACCAATACTTTTAACGCATGTAGTATGAGGGAATTATTTATTCTCTTGGTTATCACTTCTTTAATTAAGAAAAAAAAAAACTGTTTTTTGCGGATACTTGATTTCTTGGTTTTGTACATACAACTTTGTCTAAATTATAGATTTTGTTGAGTATTTAATTCGTGGCTCTCCTTTACCTACAAAATGTATACAATCAATGAAAATACATTCACCATGAAAAGAAAGATGTCACGGTAGTTAACTTTATTTTCAATTTAAATTAGTTTAGACGAAACGTATACATATTTTTTGTTGTGATTCGTTAACTACTAGAAATTGCAATGAAGTTCGCTACATGCACTTGTATTGTTTACTTTCATGATACTTTCGTGTAATGAAGTTCGATACCTGAACTTATGTTGCTTATTTACTAGCTATTAAATTATATGTACGTACACATAATTTCATTTCGACAGGATGTAATATGGTTGTCAAAACGTATAAAAATTATATAAACTCGTCAAAGAAACCAGGATTACAAAAGACTCATCTCTTAAGCTCGAACCAAAAAGTGTTTAAAAAGAACTGTCAATGTCTTAACTGGTTCCTTACTTGTCAAATATAGACAGACCTCGAATTATTCCTATTTCAAAATAAACATATGTGTCAAAGTAAATTGATTACTTGTATTATAAAATGAATAATGCTCTATTGCAGAATGTGTTTCATTGTGTTATTGTCAAATATTTGTTCTCATATTCGTTTGTTTTATAGTGATTAAGATAAAAACACAATGTTGACTGCTGTACCCCTATTTTTGACATTTTTACCTATTAGTGTCTGTTTGTTTTCTTAACACATAGTTGACAATATAAAGGAATTTTATGTGACTGTCATGAAAGTGAGAGGTTAATCTAGCTATACAGTCAGACTAATCTCACAATTTTATACTTATATAAATGCCTGTACCAAGTCAGGGACATGACAGTTAGTTGTCATCCGTTCGTTTGATGTGTTTGAGGTTTTGATTTAGCCATTTGATTAAGGACTTCCCGTTTTGAATTTTCCTCGAAGTTCAATATTTTTGTGATTATACTTTTTTCAAACAGAACAGCCCCAAACTAAAAAAACTGACCTCCTAAAAAAGAAATGATAATACCGTCTTTCGATGATGACGTCGAACAAGATTTAATTCAAACTAAGAAAGATATTTATTTTTATTTCAGAACATGTTTCAGAAAGAAGAGCTCCAAACTTGTCCTTCTGAATATGATGTTGAAATACCGTTTTATGATGATGACGACGTTTTTTATTCTACGAACAATTATACATAGTTTGCCTCCTCTCGGTTATGAAGGGACGATCTATTAGACAAACGTGATCAATTTCATTTGTTTTTGATGAACGTAGTTTAGATGGTTTTAATTTTTCTTCTTCTGAATAATAGAGTTTCAGAAATTTTGTTTTATATCATGTTTAAAAAAAAACCATTATTTCATCTTTGATTTGGTATTTGTACATGTTTTTGGTTCATATTAAAGTTGTTGAATGTCCTTTTCTGAAATTTACCTATAATATAATGTGGAATCAGAATAACGACAATCTGTTTGATTCAAATAAGAACGGGGTTTCCTAACTCTTCTTCATTTTATACTTCATTCATCTCAAAACTGTCTTCCAATACAAATAGCGAAAGACGCAATACATATTTAGTTAGGGACATGTAAATAAACCTCCCACGGACTAAACAAGTTCATGCCATGCGAACATTCTTCAACTAATTGTATTTTGATACATTTAGTGGAGAGATTTGCCACCCTACTTTCAAAGGAGATTTTCACATAATTCTTTAATTTACTGTGGATTCATTAAGGTGGTACTCAACACGTTCACTAAAATTAATTTGGCTCGTTTAATTTTCATAAAATTTTGACACAGTATTTACTTTGACCCTTTAACAAAAATATAAAAAATCTGGAAAATTTTGAACCAACCATTTACCCGAAAAATTACACTGGTTATATAGCAGTTTGACAAACACCAATTTTGGTCACTGAGAAGCTTAATATACCTATTACAACACAACGTAATTAAAACGTTTTGCTGACTTTACAGAGTTATCTCCCTGTAGTGTTAGGTACCACCTTAATATTCGTTGGATACCAATTTTCGTGGTTTTCGTGGGTACAGGTGAACCACGAGTTCAAATGTTAAACGAATTACAAATTCTCTATAGGCTTTGTATACATAGATTGGCAAAACCACGAAATTTAATATCCACGAAAATGCTGCTTTTCCTCAATCCACGAAAATTGATACCCACGAAAATAAATGAATCCACAGTATATCAAATTTAATGTTGAACTTAAAAAATTTAGCAGAATTAGAATTTCGCGATTTCGGGGCGGCAAAGTATACGAACATATTAAGGGGGTATTTTATTGGGAAGTTGTTGTTTTAATTGACTTAATATGCATTTTCAAATAGTGACCTGATCAAAATTTTAAAAGCAAATAATTCTTAAATTAATAATGGCCTGTTCTGTTTCACGACTAATTTCAAATGAAACTATTCTCTATGGATATCGTGGAATAGTCTGTTTTATTATCCATTTGAGGTGACTTTGTACCTATACATCCGGTCATTGTGTTATTGTTTTAAGATAATTCTCGTATTCCTGTCTTTCCTATTTGCTAGTGTGCTTTGTCGCCATGCCGTTTTGTGTTTCTTTGATACACATTTGAAATGGCTCTGTACTTATACATCCCGTCATTGTGTTATTGTGCTATGGTAAGTTTGTGTATTCTTGTTTTTGCTAATTTCATTTGTCTATATGGCTTTTTGTGCTTCTTTGTTATATATTTGTTTCTTATAGTGAAGATTATAACACAATGTGAACTGCTGTATCCATATGTTTGACATGTTCACCTATTATTTCTTTGTTTTGTCCACACATCGTTGTCAATATAATGGAATTTAATTCGACTGTCATACAAGTGAGAGGTTTAGCTAGCTTTAAAACCAGGTTTAATCCATTATTTTCTACATAAGAAAATACCTGTACCAAGTCAGGAATATGACAGTTGTTATGCATTCGTTTGATGTGTTTAAGCTTCTGATTTTGACATTTGATTAATGATTTCTTTTTTAAAAATTTTCTCAGAGTTCAGTATTTTGTGAATTTACTTTTTATTATCAGAAACTATATCAAATATCGACAATTTTGTTTTACAGAATTGTAAGTTGCAACATGTCGTTACACATACATTTTGGTTAACATTGGATGATATTTTCGTATCAGTTATCTTTAAAATAAGCTGTATGGTGATTCAACTTATTAACTTTATATAGGTAAGACCTAGAATCTTTTGATTTGATGACCTTTTTTTATTTTCCTTAAAGGTCAAAATTAAAATTTGACGTTCTAGATTTTAACCTTTGCCCTAACTGCTTATTGGTTCAAGATAAAGTCAAAGGTTCTTTTATGAGTTTAACTGTCCCTCTGGTATCTTTCGTCCCTCTTTTACATTGGGTTAAAATTGTATGACATTATAAAAATGCAACCGGAGGATAATTTTTAAAAACCGGAAGTGTTAAT
The DNA here is from genome assembly GCA_019925275.1 of Mytilus edulis. NCBI lineage: Eukaryota > Metazoa > Mollusca > Bivalvia > Mytilida > Mytilidae > Mytilus > Mytilus edulis. Next base: position 67,039,840 of record CM034362.1, read on the forward strand.
TTTTGCTTTATTTTCATGTACAATTTTTTCTTAAACTTTAGTTTTTGATGAGTGGAAAGTAAGGTTTAAAAGGAACCAGAAGTAACATTTTAGAAATTTGAAGAAACCACTTTTTATCCTTATCTTTAGCAAATGTATAATAATCTCATCATAGATACCTGGAATAAAATTTTATATTCACGCCAGACGCGCGTTTCATCTACAAAATACTCTTCAGTGACGCTCGAATCAACAAATGTTTAAAAGGCCAAATTAATTACCAAGTTGAATAGCAAAAATTCCTAAAAGTTTTGCAAAATACAGCTAAGGTTATCTATTCCTGAGGTAGAAAACCCTTAGTATTTCAAAAATTCAAAGTTTTGTAACAGTTAATTACAAAAAAACATATACTCTCGGAATACAATAAAATAAGCTAATATTTGACACCTGAATTGACGTTTGCAATGAAATATGTTCTTGTTCACATAAGTATTTTTGACCTCCACTAGAATTGTTATATCTTATGATGTTGTATATATTTCATGTATATTAGCAAAATCTAAATTAATATTGAATATATCAATAATGTCTAATTTGAATTGCTCGCAAAATATAACGGATATATAAACAACTGTCTTCAAGTTCTTTGGAAAACACAAATTGCATTTGCTTCACCATGCGTCATTCGATGATAGTGACAGTTGAATTTTTGATAAAAAGAAAGAGGCAGATAATACACTTAATGTCGGAATGTAGCCTGATGAACGACTATCACAACATATACATTTCACCCCCCTCACACATTTTATAAACCCGAGCATTGACAATATGTTTATGAATTTATAAATCTTTATTCTGCATATCTTTTTTTTTTTTTATTAAAACGCAATCCCATGGAAACCAATCTTTCACGTCACGACGAAGTATATTCAAAATACCATAAATACCAACAAGAAAGAAAACACAATTGTTCATGCATTCGAATGGATTACTTCATTAATATTCTACTAAAAGTATCATTTCAAAGAATTAGCGTATGTTTATATTTTGAGAAACGCTGTTCAAATATCCAGGCTATCAGATTTCGAAAACTATGATCATGCTCATTTAAAAAAATCAATATTTAACATCATCAAATATGAATTTTACAGAGGAAATGCTAATTTACACAAACACCTGACATTTTAATCATATGACGAATTCGTCCTAAAGATGAAATTAAACCTAATACATGAATTCGTTTATACATTATTACTACAGAACTTTATCATAAGGTAAAACTATTGATATTTTTAAATTAAGCATCTCAGTTTTCGAAATCAGATACATACACTTGGATGCAGAGTTGTCTCATTGGCACTCACACCACATCTGCCTTTATCTACTTATTCTTTGAAATTATATTTCGGTAATCCACCCAACTACATTAACAAATGTGTCGCATTATAATTGGCATGTGTTTAATAAAAGCAACAGTAGTATAATACCGCTGTTTAAAATACACCTGTGACGTAAATTGTGTGTTCAAACTCTCCATTATTTTTCAGAAATGGAGAGTTATTTCCTTTTGTTTATCTTCATTGATCCGGACGTTTTGCATAATAGTGTTCACTCATGGAAATAATTCTTAAAGACATTATGCGATATTGGATGAATATAAAAACTTACTAAAACGGTTGATACTCGAGTTTTGTTTTAATTGGTGTCGTAGTAATACGATGAACACCAAATATCTCACTTTTATAAAAAGAAATCTGGTATTTACGAGTCGTAATTCCATCGTATAACATATAGTATCGTTTTCAATAAAACTCCACAACGTTATCCACATTTAGTTTGCCGTTGCAAATCTTGGCTGAAGTTTTGTCACGGATACATGTAGTATCCACGCGGGTAAAAACGAATATTTTCTAATGAGTGACATTCCTTTTCTGTGCATCTAAAAATTATCAAATGTGTTAACTCAGTTGAAAGCTTTTGTGATATTGAACACATTCAATATTCAATAAGGAAAATTAGAGAAAAATATATCTACTTATAGATTTAATTTTATTTTACTGTTTATGATATCATTTGCTTGAAATTTAAAGTGTTGAAATTTGATTTTGTACAGCAACAATCGTTTTTTTTCAATTTTAATAGGTGGAATCTGATGTACAGTAGTTGTCGTTTGTTTATGTAATTTATACGTGTTTCTCGTTTGTCGTTTTTTATATAGATTATACCGTTGGTTTTCCCGTTTGAATTGTTTTACACTAGTAATTTTGGGGCCCTTTATAGCTTGTTGTTCGGTGTGAGCCAAGGCTCCGTGTTGAAGGCCGTACATTGACCTATAATGGTTTACTCTTATAAATTGTTATTTGGATGGAGAGTTGTCTCATTGGCACCAACACCACATCTTCTTATATCTATTTACAAAAGAAATATTACTCGGATAGTTTCTTGAATAATAATATTGTGGTTAAATAGAATAAATAGTTCAAGAAACTGAAATGGTCAAAATGGCGTGTTCGGTATATTACCTGATTTGTCAGTGTTATAATTTGAATATAGTATTAATGATTAAAATTTTAGGGGGTATGGATACATATGAACAAGGCTTGCGTTAAATATTGGCAGGGATCTTTATTAAATTTTCAACAGAAACGCGTAACGTAATCGAATTCCTTTACTGGGGTTATATGTGCAGTGGCAAATATAACAGTTGTATCGACAGTGTAAATGACGGCGTTAAGGTAACACGATACCGAATGGCATATCTCCCGATTTCCAAAATTTTTGGCATACGTGTACTTTGAATCGAGTTACATGTACATCGGAATATGTAATAAAAAATGGGGGTCACCATTTTTGTTTTTTTGTAATTTTCATAGGAAAACGTCAATTTTGGCGACAAATTTACTTAGGTATATAGGGGAAATGCCTTTTTTTTTCGGCTTACTTTTTTAGATTTTCGAATGGATGGCTATTTTCTTATATACGGAGAAAAACAAAAAACTAACATAATATCCAGGATTGCATAGTGAATCCATACACGTATAGAAACTCATATGTCACCATCCTTGTTTTTGAAATAAATGGCTTCAAAGTTGATCGATAGGTGAGAATTTGACCAAAAACGTGTGACGTTATGGTGTACGGAATATAACGTTATTCCTTCTCAGAGAAATGGAGAAAAAATATGTGTCGGGATCTGAATGAGTATATTTTATTTTCATTTCCCCTGTCGACTGTCGTAAAGTTCCTAGTAATGCAATATAAAATTCTACTGAATCAGATATGATTTTATTTCGTCCTGCACATGGAATTTCACTCATATGAATTAATATTAAAATCGTCTGATTTTCACACCAAACGAGCATATACTTGAAACTTGCGTGAACAGGTTCCATGTGAAACTTATGAGAATAGTTCATGCATAAATCACCGGAATTTTGTACAGGTTAAATTCACGTAAATATTTGAAATAAGAATATCTTTGTTCTAAATTTGATTAAAACCATAAAAAATACCATCAGATTTTTGTTAAGTTTACGTGAAAATTAAATGAAACATTTCACGTGAGATTCATCCGAATTACTGATTTTTAACTCCATCATATTAGACAATGATGGTATAATCACTGCATCAAGTGATGCAAAAATATAGTATTTTAAAAAATTTGATTCATTTAACAGTTTTTTAATTGCTCGGTTTGATGGTTGTTTAACGTTCAGTGGCAACTAGTTCATGCATTTTCGGGACGATACAATACAATTTTGAAGACAGTTGTTTATAAAAGACACATTTGATGCACCAGTCAAAAAAGATTAAACATTCTGTTATTTGTGAAAATGATGAGGGAAAATAATGATCCTGATAAAATACGCATTCCAAAAAATAGAATAACACAACTCCTAGAAAAATTCAAAACGAAAAAATCCCTTATCAAATGACGAAATCAAAAGCTGAAAAACATCAAAAGAAGGATAAACAGCTGTCATATTCTTGACTTGATACATACAATACATGTAGTATAGTGTACTCTGCGTGATGTAAATGTGTTACTTGGTTGCTCAACAAGTCGGACAAACCTTGTAAACTGTTAACCCGAATAATTCAGTCGTTATATTCCATTTCATTTGTGAAAAATTATTAACATAACAAATCTTGAGATCATATATGCATTCTTTATATAAGTAAGACAACTGCGAAATTTAAAAGTTCCATCTTGAAATTCAACCTGTATCAGATGTAAACCGGAGTCTGTACTCTGTACATGTGCTTTTGTATTTTATCAAAATGCCTAATCCAGCAACCTGTCATGAAACAAAATAGAAAATCCAGACGATATGCGCACCTATAATAATATGAGTAGTAACACAAGGTACATAGTTTTAAAGCTGAAGCAAAACGACTGTAGTCCTAAATAATTAGCCGAATTAACTCTATATATACTAAGTGCGAGATTAACGGTCGAACGGACAAATGTTAAACAATATGATGATACGTGCTCTATAAGTAATTTGGTGACAATGCATATTTTTTAATCAGTTCATATATTATGAATGGAATGGTAATTTGGAGATCTGAAATGTAGTAGCAATGTAAGAAGGCTAGCATTTCTGTCATTTCGTCTTTGGTGGAAAGTTGATTAATTGGAAATTTTACCGCATCTCCTTATATTTTATTATGGTTTGAGTTTTCTAGAGAAGAGCAAAAGTTTTAAGACTTAAACTAATATTTACCAAGAGACTGAAATGTTACTGTAACAATTATACTACACATACTCAAAATTTTCCAATGTTTACTAAAACTACAAATAAGAAGTGTAAAGATACTATTCCAATTAGCATTAGTTACAAGTTTCTTGATGTCTTCCAGGCGTTTAATTAATGCCCTGCTGTTGCTATGTTATAAATTGCATATCATATATCTCCATTTATCATTCTATCAGCCAACTTTTGTTCAAATAACATGTACATGTACACATTTTTTTATTTGTACTTGTACTTTTACAAATAAAGTCTCATGTTACCCCACTGCCATAATGAGCAAGCGGTAACGGAGATATTTAGTTTTGCGTAACTGTTCAATTTTGGTCTTCCTTGCGGTCTGCGTTTAAACTTTGTCGAATTTAAAAAAAAAAAAAATTAGAGGCAATGATATAAATTTTATCAACTTAAGTTCCAAGTGACGGGTGTAAATTGTAGGATTGATTGATTTGATTATTGGTTGGTTAACGTCCAGTGGAAAATATTTCATGCATGTTCAGGACGAGAACAAGTTAACAATAAATACAATAGGTAGGTTTTGCAAAAGAGGCAGGGTATCCGCGATGATGGTCGGGAAAATTTTAACTGACGCTATACATGTATATATATTATACTAGTTCTAAAAACTAATTTTAAGAAAGAAACTTTCCGGGCCTTTTCCGACGAATAGTATGCGAGCAATATGGCCCTCAGAGCCTAAAAGATAACTTTTTTAATTTTCTTTCAGTCGTTTTGTCTCCCAACTTGTACATGTACATTATTTCCAACTCAAAACTAAAAAACACCGAATTGCCATGCAAGCGTAAATTAACACGAATATAAAATCTAAATGATTTCAAGATCTTGCTTTTTTACAGTCTCTTGCCGTTTGAATAATAAAAAGTCAGTCGTTTGCATGTAAATTTCGAGAAAAAAAATTATAACGGAATCAGGGAACACGGAACCGGTCTGACTACAGCCAGCCCCAACTATCAACTTGCGTTTGTAGACGCAAGTGGATACTCGGGGCTGGCTTTATTCAGACTGTAACGGAACCTGAATTTTGTTTTGTTTTTTTCTGCCGAATCAAGTGCCCATGTATTTCTCAGCCTTCGTTAACTTTCTAATGTTTCATTCCGATGTTTCTGTCCGTCCTGAATAGACCTGGTTTATACGATTACAAAGCTGGTACTGTATTTTAAAATATTTCCAAAACTATATCGAATTTACTCTGTAGAAACCAATGAATTTCAGAGACTGTTTACACATGGAACACAGGAAAAGTAATTCGGCTAAATAACCACTTTTTTACATTCCATACAAACAAACTATTTTCTGTATGATTTTCAACGTTTTAATATCAAAGAAACAGAATATTAAAAAGTAAGGTAATACTTTTTAAAGATTAACAATGAGCAGAATGATTGCCGGAAAACGATAAAACAATCTATGTCAAATAACCGCTACTTATTGCATCAAAACTCTCGGCACTCTGCATCTAGGGAAAGTTACCGTTAAAAATGTCACCCAAAACTCGCTGTATTGGCTTATATGTATTCATGAACGTTAGTCGATAACGTCAGGAACGATAACTCATGGCGTAACGTCATTCGGTATCGTGTTACCTTAATCTATACATGTTCAAATGAAATTTAGTTAAAGAAATACAAAACACAATCTAGAAAGGTTTTATTTCTAAAACGTTTTTGCCTCTTTTCTGATAATACGGAAGAATGAGAAATATTTTCAGTTTGCTAGAATTGCTTTTTAAGACTTATCTAAAACATGCATCAGTTTTTTGTTGTTGTTATGAGCAAAGGGGAAACAATGATAGGTTATGAAAGAAACATGAAACAGTGTTTTCTTGTTTAATTTTATTTGATTTAATAGAATGGTTTGAAATATAGAACCATATTTTGTTTCAGATATGACTTATAATCGATTAGTTACTCTATACTAGAGTGTAACATACCTGGAAATTTATTCAAGTTGTTCCATTGTCATTTTCATCAGACGATTCTACATCCAAGATTTATCAAACGAAAAACGCACATAATCCATTTACATATATGCATAAATACTAGAAATACCCCTTAAAACACAAATAAATATCCTTTCAATCCCAAAAAGACGTGTGTATCCAATGACTTAAAACAGAAATCTGGATGAACTTAATTCAAAATAATTTATATTATTTATTCATAGATACTTCGTTAAGTGAGTGTATGGTCAGCTTGGTCTTAAATTTTGCCTGTGGATTATAAGGTACAACAAGGAGAAAATGAAAATAAAACCATTACAAAAGGAAATAAAATTCTTTAAAATGTTATAAGCTGAAGATTCGTTCTTAATATTTGAGGTGTATTCTAAGTTAGTGAAAGTCCAAATAACTGTCTATTCCTGGGAAATAATTAGCGTCGGCCCTACGGGCCTCCGCTCCATTATTTCCCAGGAATGGAGAGTTGTATGGACTTTCTCTATAACGTAATGCTTGGTGGAGTTTGTGTTGCTCAGTTTTAATGTTTTTCCATGTTGTGTATTGCATACTACATGTACTAGTATTTGTCTTTTTGTCTTTTTTTCATTTTTACCCATGGCGTTTTCATTTTATTTTTGAACTATGAGTTTCAATGTCCCTTTCGTATCTTTCAACTCACTTTCGCTGTCTGTCAATTTTATTTGCCGCGAAGAGTACGATCTGTTGCAGTTAATTTTTCTTTTACAGTAGATTAAAATATGCAGAAAAAAAATATTTAGATCCAGGGTAAACATAGATAGTTTAGTTAGAAATCACGATGTCTTTGTATAAAATACATGTATGTACAAAAATGCAGTTGTCATGAATTTGTCTCACAACCAACATGATTAAATTGATTGGAAGTTCCTCCCTTCGGGGACCATCCGTATTCTCAAATTTAAAAAATAAAATATTGTTAACGAGACAAGTTTCCACCGGACACCAAACAGTTCTAGCAATAAATATAACGATATGTTAAATGCACAAAACAATAAGCCAGATCATATATAAATACAGTCGTTCATTAACGACAAATACTTAATTGCAGACTTCTGAATTAAGACAGATTCATATAGATTGTGCCAGGGCTTAAACATTTTGCTGATGCCTAACTCTCCCTGTGTGTTTGATTAAGTCTCTCCCTTATGTTAAGCATATTTTCCAGTAAATCGTTTTCGAGTTGATTCCACTTGTTTTGTCTTATATGAGAAATTTGTAATTTCTAATGACAATCTTTATCTCATGTTAAAGATGAATTTATCAGATTAAACATCAATCGACACTTGATGTATGAACAGCAGTTGTGTTAATTCACATTCTTATATACTGACAATACAACAAAAAACTAGTCACTACGAACAAAGAAGATCAAAATTGGTTTTTTTTTATGAATAAATAAATAATAATTTAGATATCGAAACATTTGATGATCAAAGGCATGTGTTTCAACCATTATTTAGAACAGTTAAAGTTATAACACAAATCCTGATGATGAAAGACGTATGCTTCCGCAATCAGATAGGGCTGTAAAAATATTGATACAATCTCACGAGTTGACAATGAACAGTTTAAATCACAATTTGAAAGTTAAAAGCATGTGTAATAATGTATAGTGTTTGATGTATTTTAGACAGTCAAATATAAACGTAGGTTCAGTCTAAATAAACCGATGTGAATATTTGTATTCAAAACTGTACTGTTGTTCAGACCATCAGAATTTTCAACAATTGTAAATATCTTTTTTTTTAAATCCTGTAATACAAGACATGTTAAAACTTCCAAAGTTATGTATCTAGTAAACCAAACTGTAAGTATAAATTATTAAAAACTGAAAGGTTAAAATCAAAAGTCCGAATGCACAAAAAGAATGAATATTCCTGAATCAGTACATACATATTAAATCATATTGACAACAAGAAGCGGTCAAAACAAACAGACTCAATACCTTAACATGTAGTAGGTTATGAACCCTTTGATTACACAACAGTTTTAATATAAGACGAGGGTATCATACTTTAATGTAATTCCACTTATGGGCAACATTTAATTCTAATTGATAATTCAAGCCGTAATATATTCATCTTATGAATGGTTTCGTCATAGGTACTAACTATTATAAATCCACCTTGTGACAGAGTAGGACAATAACAATCAAAATCAAGGAGTAAACAAAGACTCAAAACACAAAAAGACATTTACGTCAACAGTTATAAATAATAATTAAAAAACAACACGAACTCCACTAAAAACCGGGAGTGAAATCAGGTGCTCCGGAAAGGTAAGAATTTCCTGCACCGTATACGGCACCCGTCGTGTTATTTCTTTTTTCAGTTCGGTAATGATGGAAGGTTATTATGAGTGAGGAAGAATATCAGATATGATTTTTGACACACTTTTGTCATAATGGCCAATCAGCTCGTGATGGCGACCGTAAAATTTCTTGAGTGATGACCTTAGGAAGAAAGATAAGAAGTTAGCAATATCCTTTAACTCTACTTTTCGCTATATAGATGATATTCTTTCACTAAATAATTCAAAATTTGGTGACTATGTGGAACGCATCTATCCAATCTAGCTAGAGATAAAGGATACTACAGATACAGTTACGTCGTCCCCATATCTTGACTTACATATAGAAATTGACAATGAGGGTCGGTTGAAAACGACAAAAGAGATGATTTCAGCTTTCCAATTGTGAACTTTCCATTTCTAAGTAGCAACATTCCAGCAGCACCTGCATACGGGGTATATATCTCCCAGTTAATACGATATTTCCGTGCTTGCATTTCCTATCATGATTTTCTTGATAGAGGGTTGCTGCTCACAAGGAAGCTATTAAACCAAGAGTTCCAAATGGTGAAGTTGAAATCATCCCTTTGTAAATTTTACGGACGCCATCACGAGTTGGTTGACCGTTATGGAATAACCGTTTCACAAATGATATCGGATATGTTCCTAAAATCGTAACTAAAATCCCCTTCCCTTTCATGAATGTGACCTACCGAATTAGACCATTTACCGGATTTGTTATCACATAAGCAACACGACGGGTGCCGCATGTACAGCAGGATCTGCTTACCCTTCCGGAGCACCTGAGATCACCCCTAGTTTTTTGGTGGGGTTCGTGTTGTTTATTCTTTAGTTTTCTATGTTGTGTCGTGTGTGCTGTTGTTTGTTTGTCTTTTTCATTTTTAGCCATGGCGTTGTCAGTTTGTTTTAGATTTATGAGTTTGACTGTCCCTTTGGTATCTTTCGTCCCTCTTTTACCCTTCCGGAGCACCTGATTTCACTCCCGGTTTTTAGTGGAGTTCGTGTTGTTTTTTAATTATTATTTATAACTGTTGATTTTGATAAGAATTTCCTGCACCGTATACGGCACCCGTCGTGTTATTTTGTCATAATGGCCAATCAGCTCGTGATGCCGACCGTAAAATTTCTTGAGTGATGACCTTAATTTGATTGGTTCATAGTCACTGTCTTAGCAACTTTTGAGAAAGTAGTATTCCTCGTTCAACAAAATCAACGTACTTTGAGCTAGCTCTAGAGTAACGTATCAATTGAGACACATATACTCCATACGCTGGTGCCGCTGGGATGTTGCTACACAGAAATGGAAAGTTGACTACGTGAAAATCAAAATCATCGCGTTTGTTATAAATTTTGGTATTCAACCTACTATCAGTAGTCATTTCGAGAAAAAGGTCTAAATATGAAGCAGATTTATCTGTGTTGGTAGTATCTTTAATTTCAAGTTCACTTGGATATATTAAATGTAAGTGATCAATGAATCTATTATTATTAAGAGACAGTACATCATCAATATACCGAAAGCTGAAATTAAAAGACTTGGCTAGTTTATTTTCCCCTTTCTGTACAAGCCCTTGAATAAATTCTGCTTCAAAGGAATATAAAAACAAATCTGCAAGTAGAGGAGCGCAATTGGTACCCATTGGAATTCCAATAATATCTTGGAAGAACAAACCTCCAAATTCAACAAATATGTTGTCAACTATAAAGTCCAGCATGGCAGTGATATCCTCGTCGGTATATTTTTTCCTTGACTCTGTATGATTTTTCACAAAGTAAGCTCAATTCCAGCCCAAAACTAGATATTTAAAACGTCTAGTGCCCTTTTTGTTAAAGAAACATAAGCTGACGAGTTATTTCAGTCGAGCTTTAAGTTTAGTATGTGGAATAGTGGTACAAAGAGTTGAAAAATCAAAGGTTTTAATGTTGGTTCAATGTTTTAATAATTGAGATTGAAAATTCACCAATAACTCTTTTGAATTTTTCAGTATCCACATCTGATTAACACCACTTCTTGAATATGCCGTTTCGGAATATTTCTGAAGTCCTTCTTTGACTGCAGTGAAAATCGATCAAATAATAGATTACGAACAAGAAATAATCGCCTGAAATATACATTATAATGCAGAGTTGGTAAATCAAAACATTATTGAATCATGACTTTCTTCTATTATTCCAAGACATGATTACTTCAATCTGTATGTAATGCTTACAGTCTTGGGAGCATGTGCAGTGAACATAATGTATTGTTAATATTTATTTCGGCATAAAGCATGGACAATTGCGAAACAGTTTCCCGAACTTCGTGTCTCTGCCAAGTATGTTATTGACTTATGTTTTATAGTACGTTATAAAGATGAACATTTACCTTGCGACAAATGTGAAAAGTTCTTCTTGAATATCGTTGAACACTTACTGGTATCCTGTGATTCTATACAACAAAAGAGATGATCTATGGCAAGACATTATTAACATTAATCCCATTCAGTTCAGTGTTTTTATGGACAGTCTTTCGGCACATGAATTCACAACAACAGTTCTCTCTTGCAATACGTCATATGAATTAGAAAATGATGAATTAACTTTTTTCTCTAAGACTTGTGTTCGTCACGTTGAAAAAAATGCAGAGATTTCTACAATCGACAGAAGATGTGTCCGTTATCGATATTATTGACAGTGCTCATGTTTTCTTATATTAACTTTAAACAGTGAATTTAATTCTTTGTTTTTGATTTTCTGATTTATATATTTCATGTACACCAAATCTCTATAATAGAAGAAATAAAGTTTTATATATATATATATAGCACAACATCCTGTCCACAAGTTAACAATTTTTTTTTTCTGTGACGTATTAAATTTATAATAAGATCCATTTTGTTACAACCTGTGATCAATTTTATATGGCAATCGCCAATGGCAGTCAGCAGGGTTAAAGAACATCAGTTGTTCGACCTGTTAGTCAAATGCGTTTTGTTTAAATATACTTTTTCACTCTTTTGGTCTTTTGGAAAATGTTGTTTGTGCTGTTTTTAGACCCTTCTACAACGAAATTTGTTTGACATGCACACGTATAAAAATTGCGGTTTTTATCCAACGCAGTCATAGGTTTGAACGTAGTTTTCAATTTAGACTCGTTTATATTTTTTGTTTGGGCATGTATCATATTTTCCCTCCGGTTTATATGATCCGTTCATCCTATATATTGACTCTTAAAATTCAAGAGTTAATCTAAAAATGAGGGTACTTTCTCTAAAAATGAGGGTGCTTTTTATATGGCCTTCCAAATACCGTTTCGATCCCTAACATCACTGAAGAGACATTTATTGTCGAAATCCGGATATGGTGTACTAAAGAAATATTGACACCGAATGTTTGTGGCACAACATCCTGTCCACAAGTTAACAATTTTTTTTTTCTGTGACGTATTAAATTTATAATAAGATCCATTTTGTTACAACCTGTGATCAATTTTATATGGCAATCGCCAATGGCAGTCAGCAGGGTTAAAGAACATCAGTTGTTCGACCTGTTAGTCAAATGCGTTTTGTTTAAATATACTTTTTCACTCTTTTGGTCTTTTGGAAAATGTTGTTTGTGCTGTTTTTAGACCCTTCTACAACGAAATTTGTTTGACATGCACACGTATAAAAATTGCGGTTTTTATCCAACGCAGTCATAGGTTTGAACGTAGTTTTCAATTTAGACTCGTATATATATATATATATATACGTATTTAATACAAGAAGATGTTAATGCTTTCATGTACTAGACATACATACTGTACCTGAACCTTATCGTGCTAGTTCACAAGGTAACATTCCCATGGAAGACGTGCCACCTTACACGGACACAGTATTCTGATTCAAAGCTGACCAGTTTTGCTATAATAACGTGTGCTTAGCAGAGAAGCAGCAAATACCAATGTTAAAGTCTTTGGTTTGATCTGGTCAGGATTCAAACCCTTCGACCGCCTGCACTCGTGTCGATACAAGTTTGATGCCATATATTTTATATAACAAATAAAAACGGATAACAGTTACAAACATTAAACACTAAATCAGCAACACTATACGTGTTGATCTTACGCTTTAATATAATGGTTTACCTTTTATTTTTAACACTTTTGTCAGGTAACTTATCTTAATTATTTGGAATACACTGATGTAATATAAATAAGATGTGTATTGACCTTTAACAAGACAGCTGTCCACCACAGACAAAATAACAGTTCAAACAAGAAATATAACGGTCTGTTGCATGCACAAGCAATGCGCTAAAACATAAACAATGTATATAAAATACAGCCGTAGACGACAAATTATACATTACAGGCTTTTGAATTAGGACAAACACATACATAATGTAGCAGGGTTTGAATATGTTGGCAGGCCCCCAACACTACCTTTTTGTTCATTACCTCTCTCTTTTTTTCAGCGAATTGTATTCAGTACATGTAGAAAATTTGCCTGTTAGTCACACTATTTGTTTTAAAATGAAACATTTGTCATGTATAAAAGTAATCACTATTTCACTTTAAAGAAGATTTTTTTTTCAAATTTAACATCAATCGACAAAATATTCATGTACATTAGTTGTTCCTCAAACATTCTCATATACTTAAAATGCAATAAAAAAGAAATTACAAAGATGACTTTTTATTATAAAACACATTTATATGTGTATATAGAAACATTTGATGATGAAAGACGTATGTTTCTCTTCATTAGATAGAGCTGTAGAAGTATTTAAAAAAGGATGACGAAAGATGTCTGCCTCTTTTCATCGTATAGGGCTGTAAAGGTATTGAAATAAAATTTTCAAGAAAAATATTAGCTTCCAACATGTTCAACGGTTTTATAATTTTATTTATCTTAACATTTTTCCATATTATAACAAAGATAATGCCGAGCTTTTGCTGACAATAACACCTTAAATAATACATCCATATATACAAAATCTCTTATAATTATTTCATTGTTATTTTTCGCAAACTGCATACACTATTAAGCTTCTACAATTTATTATAGCAGGTCTTAATTCTCGAAGGGATAAATTTATTAGCGCGTTTATGTCTCGTCAATATTTATACTCAAGCAGAGAGAAGTGAAATCCCAAAAATACCGAACGCCGAGGATCTTCCCTAATCAAATGGCAAAATTAAAAGCTCAAACACATTAAACGAATGGATAACAACTGTCATATTCCCGACTTGGTACAGGCATTTTATTAGGAAGAAATTTTGATTTAAATCTGGTTTTACAGCTAACAAAACCTCTCACTTGTATGACTGTCCCATAACATTCCATTATACTGACAACGATGTGTGAACAAAATAAAAAGATAGTCGGTATGGGCTGTAGTGAAGAGTTGTCTCATTGAAAATCATGACACATCTTATTTTTAGTATATAATAGGTAAAAAGCATCAAAATTGGTGTACAGCAGTCAAAATTGTGTTATAATTCTAATCATTATAAAACAAACAAATAAACACTTAAAGGCATATAGAAAAAGCAAATTGGTAAACATGAAAGACAAGACTACAAGAATTTACAAAGCACATAAGCAAACATAAAAAAACAAGGTCACAAAACAATACCATAGAACAATAACACCCTGACAGGATGTATTAGTGCAGAGCCACGTCGTGAGGATCTCATAAAAAAACAGACTAAAAAAAGTAAAATTAATATTCATAACGACAAATAAAAGAAGACTACAACATGTTATCAAGATGATAAAATCTATACTTCAAGACCATCGTGTATTATTTGTGAAGTTGATACGGAAAATTTATTAACAAGGTTTTGGTGAATTCCGATGAATTCTTTAGAAAAAGGACGAGAAGTTCTTTTACATTCCCCTGGCTCATCAATTTTCTATTCAGACAATTGTGACGTTTTACAAAGTCTAAGTATCAGAAGAAAGCTCTTAAAACCGCATACATTGGGAAATATATATCCCGTATGCAGGTGAAGTTAGTATATTGTTATAGGTGGGAAAATTGATAATTGTCTCGTGTGTCATAGATTCTTGTACTTAGATGATTGCGTATGTCAAATTCCAGCTGTAAGTTTTAAAATGAGACGGATGAAGCCAATTCTGATGTTTCTTTAATTTCTAGTACTTGGGGATATAAAAATGGAACCAAATCAGAAAGTTTGGATTTTGAAGGAAAGAACATCATCAATATACCTGAATGTGTAATTGAATGAACTATCTTCTTGTTTCTGACAAGTGTTAAAAGGAAGTCCGACTCATATGGAATAAAAAAGGAGGTCGGCTAGAACAGGCAGATTGTTCGTGCCCATAGGAATGCCGACATATTGTTGAAAAAATCTACCTGCAAATTAAACAAATATGTTGTCAAACTCCAGCACACTCATCACTTGTTCCTCTATGTAGCATGTTTTACCTTATTGTTCACTTTAAACAAAAAATGCCGAATGGTTTCCAAAAGTAAGAAATTAATAGCGTTTGCTACCACTTTTATGTTGAAAAGTATTGTGGATAATTTCTTTCAGACAATTTATTAATACATCATAGGGAATGGTGGTATACAGGGTTGAAAAAGCAAAAGTTTTGATAGAACTAATTTCAGAAAAAGATGGAGATTTGAAATTATCAAGAAGTTCTTCAGAGTTTTTTTACAATCGACATATGGTTAAAACCACTACGCCAGTAAACAGTTACACAGTATTTTAGAAGAACCTCTTTCACATCGAACAGCATGTTTGTCTATCTTACGGACAATTCTTTAGTCGAACATGCAGATAAGCAGGCAATGTACAATTGTTTGTATTACTCGATACATTAAAATAAAGCGAACCTGTATAAAATGCTTTAATACTTATCGCAGGTTATAGGTAAAATAAAAGGGATTCCAGCTGCGATATGATAGTTGTTTTCCATTCGTTTGACATTTTTGATGCATTTTGTCATTTGATTTTGCCACTTGATTAGGGACTTTCCGTTTTGAATTTTCCTCGGAGTTCAGTATTTTTGTGATTTTACCTTTTTCTCATCACATATGGATTTACTTACCATAATATATCATGTAGGTCACAAACACACTATGTAACTATTAATTTCATTTATTCGATGAGTATAATAGCATTTTATATAAACATTTCAAAGGAAATATATGTATTTCCAATATCAAATGTTTAGATAAAAAGGGGAGTTTACACCCAACTTATATTAACCTGAAAGTAAAGTTGTATTTAACTTATTTAAACTTGTCAAATGTCTAAATATAGATGTGAGCCGTGTTGATACAATCATTTCCAGCTAATCAAGAATAAAAAAGACAAAATGCGAAATTATATTTATGACATCCCGATGATTTATTGTCAAATAAACTCATCATAGATACCAGGACTAAATTTTGTATATACGCCAAACACGCGTTTCGTCTACAAAAGACTCATCAGTTACGCTCGAATCCAAAAAAGTTAATAAAAAATAAGCCAAATAAAGTACAAAGTTGAAGAGTATTGAGATCCAAATTACAGCTAAGGTAATCTATGCCTGAGGTAGAAAAGCCTTAGTATTTCAAAAAATTCAAAATTTTGTAAACAGTTAATTGATAAATATAACAATATCAATGATAATTCATGTCAGCACAAAAAAATGCTGACTACTGGGCTTGTGATACCCTCAGGGAAATAAATCTCCACCAGCAGTGGCAAAACGTTACTAAATATGTGTTAAGCTTGATAATTGATAAGAACAAGGGGATTCGTAAACGATAATCAACTTGCGACTAAATACTGAAAATATATATGGTATTAGGTCAGTAGCACATAAGGAAACGAATTTATATAACCAACTATCTTTTAAAACATGTTTTTTAGCCTATCAAAGTGATAACGTCTTGATGCCGATAGTATTAAGAGCCTACTAACATTAGTCTATACAAAAACAGATGACAACAATAACAAACGAATAACATTTGTTACTTTAGATGTGTTTTATGAATTTATTTCAATCGTTCATCATCAATTTCATCGTCTGTTGAAACCTTTCAGTTGTGTATTGCATACGCCCCGCCTATTAACCTAATATGGAATATTACAGTCTCCACGCGGTTGCTATTAACCAATCAAATTCCTAGAAATGTTTAGGAGGCAAGATAAAGAATGTTTTGTTTTAGACTGATGAGTTTGAATGTTCTATTGCACTTTTTTTAATAATCATATTTATTGCGAAATCCACAAATCATTCATAAATCAATTTTTTGTCAATTTATCCATCTTTGGCCTGAGCATTCCAGTCATAACTGCACATGTGTATCGGATCATTCTCGTAAAATAGCAATATTAATCATATATTAAAAATATATTATAACAGAAGACTAAGATATTATTGATCGGTTAAGACGTAAAGGTATAACACAGCTATTGATTGTAAAGTTACACATGGCGTGTATGATCATTCAGAATGAAAATCTCAAACACATTAACTCCTTCAGATATTGTCTGCAATTAAAGGTATCGGAAAATAGTCCAATAGTTTTTAAGAATATCCTGCCGTATAATCTCATAAAACTTATAAATAGTTATACAATTAATCATAATTATATACACATGGAAAAAAGTATTGCAACACCAAATTGAAATTGAAATTAAAAAAACACTCTTTATTTTTGTGTGATATAATTTGTTAAAATAGAACTAGTTCAACATTATTTAAATATCACCTGAGTTTAATCAATAAACGTTGACTCGATAAGTTCTTATCTGCACACGCAGCTACTGTACCCGTAAACAGCAAAACAGATGTTTTTATCTTCATTGTTTTCAACACTTTAGATTACCAAGTTTATAAAGTTATGTGATTGACACATGGTAATGGGTCCTCCACAAGTCTTAACTGCAGCAATATGGCAGATATCCAGCATGAGAGAAACAGGAATGTCGCTGTGACAACCGCACGTATTGTTGGTCATCACCATGCCACTATAAGTCGTTTTGAGAATAAAAATCAGGCAATAAACGATGTTAAAGACCTTCCGAGATCAAGAAGACCCCCTATACCATCTGCTAAGGAAAATCGAGCATAATGAAGGTTGGTCAGAAGGAAAGCCATTGCATACTATACAATCCTTAAAAAGAGAGTGGTGGGCATACACGAGCCTTTTAACAAGAACTGTTCGAGATCGACCCATCGCTACTGGTTATCGTGCGATCAGACCATTTCAGGGACCATTGCTTACGAACAGACACACTGTTGTCCGTATCCAATGTAGTGCGGAGCTCGCCAAAATTGGAAATAAGCATTGTTGAGGAAGATCCATTGTTCCAATGGAATTCGGTTCATCTTTCTTGGCCCGATCGTAGCCCGGATGTGAATCATATCGAGCATATATGGGACACTTTTGGGCGTAAAGTGCGCGGAAGGACACCCCAGTTCAAACACGTCATGAAATAAACAATGCCCTTCATCAGAAATGGTTACTGCTACCTTAGCAACAAATTAGTCGATTTATGGCAGGAATCAGAAGACGTCAAGAGGCGGTTATCCGTTTGAATGGAGGCTGCGCACAAAGTACATATTCTTTGGCGTATATAAACGATCAACCATAATGTGAACAATCATCTTAAGATTTATTTTGAAATGTCAGACATTGTAAAGTTCGACTACAGTAAAAGTTGTAAAATGCATTTTTTTGTACAAAAAACACTTCATTTTGTTATTAAAATAGTGGTTAATAAAGGCAACAGTAGTATACCGCTGTTCAAAACTCATAAATCCATGGACAAAAAACAAAATCGGGGTAACAAACTAAAACCGAGGGAAACGCATTAAATATAAGAGGAGAACAACGACATAACACTAAAATGTAACACACATAGACAAAATCCCACGAGAATAACAAATATAACATATATATATAACATCAAAACCAAATACATGAATTTGGGATAGACAAGTACCGTGACACGTCTTATCGCAATGTGAATTTACACTCAAAAATAAAAGAAAACAAACGACACAACGTTATAATGTAATACACACAGAATCGAACTATAATATAACAATGGTCATATTCCTGACTTGGTACAGGGCATTTTTAAAGGAAAAAATGGTGGGTTGAACCTGGTTTTGTGGCATGCCAAACCTCGCACTTTTATGGCCATGTGAAATATAACATCAAAATGACAACACAGGACTACAATATAAATAAATTGGAGAACACAATTGACAAAGAATCACACGAACAACAGCCAACAAAAGGCAACAAGTTCAAAATTTTAATACGCCAGAAGTGTATTTTTTTGTCCACACAAGACCTACGTGTGACGCCCAGATACAAAAGTTTAAAAGTTGAAACGAGTACAAAGTTGAACAGCATCGAGGACCAAAAGATCAAAAAGGTTGTGCCAAAAACGGCAAGGGTTTTCTGTTAGTTACCAGAAAATCCCTATAATTTAGAATAATTTATACTTTTGCAAACAGTAAATTTTATAAAATGAATATTCAAAAGATGTACATGATAAAACTGAAGTATTCACTAATTACAGGAAACAACTGAAATACATTTACATAACCAGACAGATGATTAGATGGTTAGATGATTCATTTTTTTTTCAAACATTTTTTGTTCGTTTCAATGCCAATATTATCATAAACTATGTTTCAATATTATTTTACAAATATTTTATCATATTCCATCTAAAATAAAAGGCTGATTTTTCAAGTTTTAAAAAATCAAGGTGTTGCAATACTTTTTTCCATGTGTATATATACACAATGTATACCAATACACCAAATACGTTCCCTTCTTTCTTCTGCTTTTTTCGAGACTATAATAAAATGGCTTAATTGTAATTAATTTTCTTATGTGAAACAAGTTTAAACATATATACCAACTGAAAAGGTAAATTCATAAAGGGGAAGGAGTCTAGTATGGATCGTTTATTTACGTTATACTAAACGTCATTCACAATACAACATTTTGAAGATAGAACCAGTTAGTATTGGATACTGCTAACAAACAGGCAATAAAAAGTAATAATAACATAAGACTTTCGATATTTTTATTTAATCATTTTTATTAATATGTATTATGTTTTCAAGCTGATTCACTAAGTTCCCAATGGAAATATCCCTTTGTATCAGATGCAACGTTAATTCTGATAACATTTTTTGTATAACAGGATTGAAAAATTTAGGTTTCAAAAGATACTTTAGAAAAGTTTTATGAATATTTTGTATATTCGTTCTAAGATTATATTCTCTACATTCTCCAAGATTGCAATCGTTCTCATTATTACACAATGATTTCAAAGATGAGTTTGCTAGTTCTCTAGTATCTAATTGTTGGCATGTCAGTTGGAATGGACACTTTTTAATTAGGGTGCTGTTTTGTGATAATACACATGGATATTCTATATTATGCATGTAATCGTAATCAATGAGCTTAATCTTATTGTTAACCATAAGAAAGTGATTTTTGTTAAAATCTCCTATGACTAAAGATCCGAGGGGAGAAGTGTGTAAATAAAGTAACAGGGTAGCAAGATCTAATGCGTGTGATAGTCGTTCATCAGTTGTTAATGTTAAATCTGTTATATTAAACTCTTCACCATACTCGTAAACAGCTGAGATGCCACTATGCAGTTGACTTTTCTTGTAACTGTCCTCATATAGATGTTTAAAACAAAACCCCATCATGCTGATGAGGCCCGGATGTTCCAATTGTTCTCCTAATAATATTTCTTTCATAAATAATAATTGTCTGTAAGTATTGCCTATCACTTTCCGTTTTATAGTAGAAATCCTCTTCACTACTACCATTTGACCTTGAAAGGTGCCGATATCGACCGTCTTTGACCTTCCACCCCCAACATTGTATTTGTGTAGATCTATCTTATGAATATTTGTGCAGTTAAATATATATTTATTCTTAAATAAAAGGATATCATTCTTTTTTATTCCTGACTGCAAAAATTGAGAATATATGTCTAAGTCATCTGATATTTTCATTTTCCATTTCACTTCTCTACGACTATTCTTCCTGATAATTGACGAATCTAACACGAAAAGCGAATAAAATGTAAACTGTAGTATAGACGTGATTACAAGTAGTTTTGCCACCATTAAGGTCACAGCTCTTTTATCAATCATTATTCTATAGCTGTTTTGGGATCCGGAATTTCTTCGATTTATATAAGCAAAACCAAAAAATCTGTAATTTAAAAAATCAGTACATTAACATTCGAAAAAAAACCAGTAAAACATTGTTTCATTTTAAATTGTTGTTTAAGCTAGTAAATCAGTGGATTGATTGGTGAATACATGTGTCAATTTGAAATTTCCTGAATATTTGGGTTTTTTATATTAATTTTGTAAGATCTTATGCGATGATAAAAATGTAAGTTAACTTGACAATTTCTTCAATTTTAAAAATGTTATTGTGAGAAAAGGTAACTATAAAATGTGTATTTCATATTGTAAATTTATTACAAAAGAATCTTACACCTAATTTATAAGTTTGAATACACGAACACAGAATACACAAAATTAAATAAATAATGCCAAAAATACCTACAATAATCTTCTACTTGTATATAATCTCACAATATTTACATCTACCCATTGCAAATATCTTTTTGAATTTCGAGAAATTAAGGAAATTAGTATATACGTACGTTTTATTAACCCAGTTTTCATCTGTATTACACTAATCAAGTATCTTTACCATGCAATGCGGAGACACTTTTACTTAAAGAATAATATTTTATTAATCGTTTTCCAATGTCTTTAAAATTAAGGCAAGTTGTTTTTTTGAAGTTTTTGTATAAAACTAACCAACCATCGAAAACGACCGAAATCAAGAAAAAATACTTCCAAAGGACGTTACGATCGAGTTTTGAACCCTTGAATCCCCCTTATTACAGGTATATCCTATATACCATCAGAACGCTTATAAAATGAGGAACAACAGCTTTATATTGAATATAGTGCACAGATTTGGTTTAAGAGCGCCCGAAAATAAAATAAAACGGCCTAAAAAAATCTAGAAAAAAACCCTTCAAAAGGACGTTACGATCGAGTTTTGAGCCCTTGAATTCCCTAATTACAGGTATATCCTACATACCATGAGAAAGCTTATAGAATGAGGAACAAAGTCTATATAGTAAATATGTGGCAAAGATTCGATTAAGGGGTAATGGAGGGCCCGAATACTAAAAACGGCCGAATATAAGGAAAAATACTTCAACAAGAACGTTACGATCGAGTTTTGAACCTTTGAATTCTCTAATGACGGGTATATCCTATATATAATCAGAAAGCATATAAAATGAGGAACAAAAGCTAAATAGTGAATATAGTGCACAGATTCGGTTAAAGGAGTATTGGGGCGCCCAAAAATAAAAATAAAACGGCCGAAATCAAGAAAAAAGACTTCCAAATGATGTTACGATCGAGTTTTGAACCCTTGAATCCCCTAATTACAGGTATATCCTATATACCATAAGAAAGCTTATAAAAAAGGCACAAAAGCTATATAGTGAATATAGTACACATATTTGGTTTAAAGGCTATTTGGGGCACCCGAAAATAAAAATAAACGGCCGAAATCAAGAAAAAATACTTCCAAATGATTTTTCGATCGAGTTTTGAACCCTTGAATCCCCTAATTACAGGTATATCATATATACCATAAGAAAGCTTATAAAATGAGGAACAAAAGATATATAGTGAATATAGTGCAAAGATTCGGTTTAAGGGGTATTGGGGCGCCCGAAAATAAAAAAAAACGGCCGAAAACATGAATAAATACTACTAAAGGACGTTACGGTCGAGTTTTGAAACCTTGAATGCCCGAATTACAGGTATATCCTATATACCATAAGAAAGCTAATAAAATGAGGAACAAAGGCTATATAGTTAATATGTGGCACAGATTCGATTTAAGGGATAATGGAGGGCCCAAATACTAAAAACGGTCGAATCTAAGGAAAAATACTTCAACAAGAACGTTACGATCGAGTTTTGAACCCTTGAATTCTCTAATGACGGGTATATCCTATATATCACCAGAAAGCTTATAAAATAAGGAACAAAAGCTATATAGTTAATTGAGTGCACAGATTCGGTTGAAGGGGTATTGGGGCGCCCGAAAAAAAAACAAAAAAAAACCCGGCAGAAATCAAGAAAAAATACTTCCAAAGGACGTTACGATCGAGTTTTGAACCCTTGAATCCCCTAATTACAGGTATATCCTATTTAGCACAAGAAAGCTTATAAAATAAGGCACAAAAGCTATATAGTGAATATAGTACACAAATTCGTGGATTGATGTAAAGCAATTGCCTGTCTAGTAATACTAGCATCATGTGATCAATATTTTGTAATATAATTACAATAACATACTTATAGTATGTATACGGAGTCTTCCGAAAAAAGATTGTTTGCTATCGGAATTCGGATTGATGTTGGAATACGTTGATGTTAGGTGTCACTTTTATACAAAAAATAGCTTTCCGAGGATATATAGGATATACCCGTAATTAGGGGATTCAAGGGTTCAAAACTCTATCGTAACGTTCTTATTGAAGTATTTTTCCTTAGATTCGGCCGTTTTTGTATTCGGGCCCTCCATTACCTCTTAAATCGCATCTGTGCCACATATTCACTAAATAGATTTTGCTACTCATTCTATTAGCTTTCTGATAATATATAGGGTATATCCGTAATTAGGGGATTCAAGGGTTCAAAACTCGATCGTAACGTTCTTGTTGAAGTATTTTTCCTTAGATTCGGCCGTTTTTGGTATTCGGGCCCTCCATTACCCCTTAAATCGCATTTGTGCCACATTTTCACTATATAGCTGTTGTTCCTCATTCTGTTAGCTTGGTGAATAAAAGTAGACCCCATCCCCTAGAAATATATGTAAAAAACTGAGTGCGACAATTGTACGGTTAACTTTTAGATATGCCTTAGAAGTGGGTTTTAGATGCATGATCAAGTGCAATTTTACTTAAAAAAATAAATAATTCTAGACATTAAAAAAAGTGACAGGCCTAACACATATCCTTTTCTGTATACCTAAATACTATATAATACTAAGCTTCAAAGTTTTAAGCTGATAGTATATTTTAATCGAATTATAGCGAAACAAACCAACTTATCGACCCTTTAAAAAACTTATTCGAAAAGGTAACCAATTCAACGCTGTCATTAATTATTTGAATTATTGTTGATATTCGTATTATTTTTGTTTTTATCAGTAAATTAAATACCATTGACATTGATCTACAATCTGTCGATTCCTGTATCTTGGCATTGCACAATGTCATGTTTTTTCTATGATCTTAACACTTTATCCATGTTGAAAATGCACTGATTGATTATTTAGTCTTAGATGCATTTTTTATTAGTAAGAATTTGCTATGAAATAGCTGTCAGTTATTGAGAGAACTCACAGGTCTGCACTAAATGTTATTTGTTGTTGGGATGTACGAGTACCCGGCCACGTTCCCTCTATGTTTTTTTTTATATGGATTTCTATGTGTATGCATATCATGAGTTAAACTTTTTGCAACTGATGTTTTTTTACATCGCGATGACAGTGAGGACATTCCGATTCCGATGTATTGTTGAAACAGAGATTTCTACTTGCATAACTTTCGTTTTTGACCTCAAACCTATGCACATTATCGTTTGCAAAATATTATTTATTTCTTATCGCCTGTTACTAATTCAATTCTTTAATGATTACTCATAAAAATAAGATATTTTAATATATAATAGATTAATAATATGAAAATATTGTGTCGTTAGAAATATATTTAAAAGTAAAGAATCATTGATATTTTTGCAGTCGTTTAGAAGAATAATAATTATACCGTTAGTTTTCTCATTTGAATTCCTTTTATATTTGTGATTTTGCGGTTTTGGGTTTGCACATTGTTGAAGGCCGTGCGGTGACCTGCAGCTTTTAATGTCTGTGTCATTGGTAATCATACCACATCTTTTGTCTAATGTTTATATACAAGTAGATACTACAGTCATTCAATTTGATAAACTTGAATAATGAATAGTGCAACAAAACACAGTTCACTATTTATGAATTTCTAATAGTGAAAAGTAAATAGTGAATAGTGAACGTACTTCAGCCCGGTTACTTAAGTTATTTACAAAATAAGTCTATACATGTATCTTATTAACTTATGGTGGCCGTTATTGATTGTAAATTCATGTAGTTTTGTTTTTGACGCTTGTGTACCGTGGAGAAAAAACGGGGGAGGCATAATAGCTTAACTTACGATTTGATCATAGTTCAGCTTTTTTCTAGTAGGGCATAATAGGTTAAGCCGACGCTCTATCTTAATAAATTGTCACTCTTAAATTGTTATCATTTGCTTCAGGTCTTTCAACTTTGCAGCTCGTCCAGAATATGCATGACATATCTGTCACTGGATATTGAAGGAGCAATCTATTAAATTAAATCAGCTTCATTTAGTGATGTATAATCGATAGTCTTCATTTGATGATTGTCATTAACAGCTTTCCAATTTTATGTATATACATGTATTTGTTTTTTTTATTTATATTTGATTTTCGAAGCGTAATTTTAGCATTTCTTTCCTCATTCTTGTCTTCGCATTTAATTTCTTTTAACGTTAGATAACGTAGTCCACACCAGGAGTTACATTATATCATATCCAGATAAACAAGAAAAAAAGGGGGGGGGGGGCGCTAGAACAGAAAAAAACATCTTCATTGAGTAGACATATATTGAAGCGAACAACAACGAGAGTCTCGTCAACGTGACACAATTTGCTGTTTCAAGTTTTTATTCATATCTGGTATTACTCAATTTATTTCACTTGACTGGGCGGAGTTTAACCGTTTCACTCATAATAAACCATTCCATCTATAGATAGGCGTTTTAGGATAAACTCATCAATGAAGTGTCCAGCTCTTCTTTTGTTAATTCCTTTGATGGCACTGATAGGTGATTAGAAATCAGTAATAATTATAACGGCAATCATCCTTATCACACACATCTTCAAATAGACTGTCCTTATGCAAATTCAAACGTAAGCTCCGCCCGATCAGTTGAAATGACATTGGTAATATAGTTGTCGTAAAAGCAAAAATTGGTTCACAAATTGTTGGCAACAATTTATATAAGGATTTAACTTATTTTAGTTTAGCCGATTCTTTTTTTAATTTTATTATTATTGTCTTACTGATCGGATTTGTGCTTTAATGTTTTTTTTTCTACATCTACAATTGTCTTTACAAAAGGGACCAACAAGTGTTAAAATCAGTCATGTGACCTTTTTGAAGAATTCGCTTACCTTTGTTGTAGTTTAGGGATTTCAATCAATTAACTTGTGCGTAGATCGTATTTCTCCCTAAACGAGTTATTCAAATGTTTCTTTAACGTTTAAATAGCAGTAGCGGATCCAGAAATTTTCATAAGGGGGGAAGAGGGGGGGGGGGGGCGCTTTAGTCATGTGCCGTTGATTCCCTATTTAATCAACCAAATGTTTCCCACGAAAGGGGGAAACGGGACTCCCTGGATCCGCCTATTGATAGCGTGAAGGTCTTATAAAACCAGACATCGGATATACGAAATTTTTATTTCGACCGGACTAAACTGCATATTCATACATTCTTTTTGGTCATGAATGTTTGTCTCTAATATTTAATTAACTGTGCATTTGTATTCAGATATCGCAGATCAAATTTATTCGTTCATTGTTTAATCATACGTTTTTTGATTGAGTTAAGTCTGCCAATTGATATTTTATCGTATGTTTTTCTTTGTTGTGATGTTATGCTATTGTTTCAGAAAAAGGGAGAAGGTTTGAATCCATTAAAACGTTTAATCCCGCTGCAAATGTTTGCACCTGTCCTAAGTCAGGAATCTGATGTACAGTAGTTGTCGTTTGTTTATGTAATATATACGTGTTTCTCGTTTCTCGTTTTGTTTATATAGATTAGACCGTTGGTTTTCCCGTTTGAATGGTTTTACACTAGTAATTTTGGGGCCCTTTATAGCTTGTTGTTCGGTGTGAGCCAAGGCTCCGTGTTGAAGGCCGTACTTTAACCTATAATGGTTTACTTTTTAAATTGTTATTTGTATGGAGAGTTGTCTCATTGGCACTCACACCACATCTTCCTATATCTATTCGAACATCAAACGAAATCACCTCTTTAGTAAGCTTAAAGGTATACTGTCGGACGGGAGAAGTCGAGAGACGTCAATAATATTTCAATACCCAAGTCAATACCTTGGTTTCAATAAAAAGATATAAAGGTATACATTGATGCGCAACAACCTAACGACACATACAAATCAAAACATTAAGAGTTAACATAGTCTTTTGAAATAGAAAGACTGCTTTATATATATATATATACAGAATTATAAGCTCAAAACCACCCTATGACTAAAAAATACGGACTTAATTACTAATTTTAGACGTCAAAGATATCTTAACAAACATATTAATATTTGATTTAAAGATTTCCGAACAAATTGTTTGGTTGAAAAATATCACCTGCTTTTTTTTTTATTTCGATCGACGGTAAAATATATGATAAGGGATGACGTCCATAAACTTAAGTACAATAAACAATACAGTTTCACGAATTCTCACAGTAACTAAAGCGAACTGAAAGTACCTAATCTATATTAAATGTGTTATATGATAATAATTACATTAGATGTATGTTTCATTATAATACGTTATTCTGATTTGCCAACTGCACAGCTCGTGCTATTCCTGAAACAATTGTATTAGACAATAACATTTATCATTCATGATGACACGAGGTCCCACAATAAAGTGCACAGGTAAATTAAATGAAAACTTGATAAAAATCGTGTTTTCATGATTCTAGCTAAAAAAATGTAATTATAAGTATTGAATGCTTCTTTTTGTAACTTTATAGGGTTGTAAAAGCGTTGACCGTGCGCACATTTTTACTATGAAGCGCTTCCGCGCTTCATACAAAATGTACTTCGGTCAACGCTTTTACACCCCAATAAATTTACAAAAAGCAGCATTCAATTCTTAATTGGAACACGAAAATATCGATGACCGTATTCACAGTATATTTCATAGATTAATGCTCTCTGCAAACCAAAAACTCTTGAACCAATTATTTAAGAGGTCCTGATTTGGCCCGCTGTTGCACGGCTAAATTTCTGTCCTTATTCAATATACCCTCATTGGTGTTCCACGTTTCACGTCCATCCGAACTGTCGACCTCCTATTGTTAATTGCAAGACCTATACCTATTTGTTTTAAAATTTATGTGTTCTCTTCATGGACATACATGAAATATTTGCCACTAGACAATAAAGCAATCAATAAAATTCATGAATTATTCCATGTACATAAAACACAAAGGTATGATTATGTATAAATAAATGCAACTTTTTTTGCTGTTGGTCTGCGGTTTTTATCTACTGTTTAATTACGATTTATAATATATTATGTCAGACGATTATGAAACTAAGAAAGGTAAAAGGTTTTTTTTTCAAGGAGTTTAGGCTTCATTTACACGTGCATAGGGAATGACGAACGACTTGTTTGTTTGCATATAATTCATTGTATTCAAAATAAGAATGATGATCAGCCTTGCAAAATATCTTATCTTTACACGTGTTGATCGAACCACAAAAATCTACATACCATGATGCTTACGATGTCTAGTTTAGGCTATTTAATATGATTGTATTCATTGAAATTTAAAGGCATAGTTTTTAATATAAAAAACAAACAAACAAAACAAGCTGTTTTAATTAATTGGACTGAACAGACAACACTATTTTTTTTTGCATTTGCACGTAATGTAGTGTAGGAAAATTCCAGAATCAAAACTAAAAAAAAACATTAACCTGAATATTTGGAAGGACCTTATGCATCTAGGTCTGTTCGATTAGAAGCTGTGAAACTATCGATTTAAATAACTAATTGTTCGAAGAGTTTACTTACTGTTTTCATATGGTCTGGTCATTGCGAATCTACTTCATGATTACTTCGGGCTCGGGGATCTCAACATCCTTTTTTGTTCGAAGGTCTTTTATCATCAATATTTACTTGTAATTGACCTTTTACTATTACTAACAGGATGTTTACTTATCAGTAGGTGTCAAAGTACGGCCTGTTTTAATCACCAGGTTCAAAAGGTGACCGAGAAGATTAATATTTTTCTTGTTTGGTTTTTTATTTGTCATTGCTTAAATTTCAAATGAAAGAAAAGGTCAATATTTTAGGTATGCTTGTTTTCATTTAAAAAAAAATAATTGGCGTGATCATAATATTTAAGATTTAGGACACAAGTAATTTAGGAATGCACACCCATTTTTCTAAAGATTTTATTTGAGTGGTTTTTATTGTAGTATTAAATGCTCTTAGATATTTTTACTTACTTAATAATTTTATTGCATTGCTCTTTCATTTTTATGATATAGGTTTTATATCTTATTTTCTAATAACCAAAATAAATATATATATATATATATATACACATAGAACAGGCCTGTGATTTAGGACACATACATATATTACAATTGTACAATATGTCTCTATGGTAAACGTACTGAAAGTTACAGGACAGAAAGTCACACATACTATTTGTTTGGTTTTGTTTGAATACATGTGCATATATTCAGTTTACAATTTATGAAATAGTTCATATAGTCGAATCGAGGAAAACCATTTGTTGTTTAAGATGACCGTAAATTCCGTCAGGCTTTTATGAAAAAAAATAGGTGGAGAAGAAATAAGATGTCGATGTACTAGTAAAAACTGTAGTACTATTGCTTATACTGATGAGCCATGTATAGCTGTTTGAGTAGAAATCTTGCACACATACATGAGACAGACCCACAAAAGTTAAGGCGGTAAATACTATGCACAGCGTGCAAAAGAAAAGCTACAGTAAATATATCCCAAAGACCATCAAAGATCATATGTTCAGAGCTATTTCCGCAAGAGGAGGAACATCTGGAGAGAAATTACTTAAAGTGCAATAAAAAGTCCATGTACATATATGCCAAAAGAAAAGAAATGGTAGCTTTTGCTGATTATGTTTTAGCCACATATGTTGATGACAGTGCTTTGTTCCCACCATTCGTATGGGCTGAAACCCCATCTACTGCAAGACGCACCAATAATGGAGCAGATGCATTCCAAAAGAATTATGTTTTAATGCACTTTGTTATGTGCTAAAAAGCTCCATCTATTTTGAACATATGTGTACATAATTGAACACATGCAATTATGTACACTTTAACATTATCCTTTACTTTCAAAATACAATAGAACAAACACAAGTTTTGTACTATATAAAAAAACCTTCTACCTATATATATATTACGTGCGTTTGTGAAGTCACTATATAGCTACCCTATTTTGACTATATAGTGAAGCTACAAGCTACTACATACGTTTGCCGTTCAAAATTATGAGAAATATCCCAAAACCGGATTAAGGAGGAGGGAAGAAGTTTTTCTTTTAATCGGCGCAATCGTATATTATATTTTTGGCGCAAATGATACTATGTAATTTTAAAACAGGTCGAGCAAATAAATGTAGCCTTTGAGCACTAAAGTTGTGGCGCAAAAAGAAGGCAATTTTGGCGCAAACGGATTTCTCCCACCTTGAGTAATTATGATATGTCACATTTTATGTATGCAAAGGATATATTTATTGGCGCTATGTTATAATAAACCCATTTGAGTATCAAGCCACTTTGACAAATTGTTATCTTAACAATCATGTTTTCATTATTATTTGTTTACAAAGTTGCCAGATATATAAAGGTTCTAGAAAAACTACAAAAATGGTTTTGACAAATATTTTCTTATTCAAAAAAGAATAAACTCAAAACTGAATTGTGAATTTTTGTACTGTGACTTTCTATCCTACATTCATTTGTAGGTAGGACTATGCTCATGATGCTGGGATACATGAGTATATAAAACAATTTTTACATAAGGTCAAATGACTATGACAATTATATATACTTAACTTATACTGATTTCCATTTTAAAATTTTGTATGCTTTTTAAATCTCCGTATAGGTTAATAACAAGTCTATCCAGTATTTTTTTTTAAATAGCTTAATTGTTATAAATTTACGACCACTGAACCAGTATCTCAAGAAACAACACTTCAAAATGGATACAATGACCAAGTTCTTAAATCTAGTCAAGAAAGGAGACTGGGCTTGTTCTCTCGATTTACAAGATGCTTATTTACATGTACCAATCTTTCCAAAACATCGAAAATACCCAAGGTTTGCAATAGACGAAACAGTGTATCAGTTCAAAGTACTATGTTTCGGTCCAACAAGCTCACCTCGGTTATTTACAAAGATAGTCTCAGTGGTGGCAGCACACCTGAGAAAACAAGGGATAAGATTAGCAGTATACCTAGACGACTGGCTTATAGTCGATCAACAAAAATTCGTAAACCATCACTCTCCTTACTTCTCTAGGTTTTATAATAAACACAGAAAAGTCAGATTTAATTCCAACACAAACAATAACATATATAGGATGATTATTCAGACTAGATCTAGGACTAGTGTATCCAACTCCAGAGAGAATCAAAAATTTGAAAATAACAATAATTCAGTTAATGAAAGGTCAGATATCAGCAAGACATTATTTGAAAATTCTGGGCTTAATAGCATCATGCCTAGAATTGATTCCCAACAGTCGTCTGTGCATGAGACCAATTCAAATGCACTTGTTACAAGTTTGGAGACCCTCCAAAATGAGTCAAGAATATCAAATCCCATGTACACAAGAGCTGAAAGCTCATCTAGCATGGTGGTTGTGTCAAGCAAATACAATGAAAGGGCGGTCTCTATTTCAGGATTCAACAAGTGTAACAATCACAACAGATGCCTGAATGACAGGTTGGTGGGGGGGGGGGGGGGGGAATTTAGGGACCCGAACATTACAGGGTCTGAGGTCGACAAATCAATTGGAATTGCTCAATCACATAAAAAATCTGAAGTTGGAAGCAATATTCCTAACAGTCAAACATTTCCTTCCTATCTTAACAAACAAACATGTACTAATTCGTTCAGACAATACAACAGTAGTACAGTACATAAACAAACAAGGGGGGACAAAATCGATTCAGCTTTGCAGTCAGACGTGGAATCTCTGGAATATGGTTTTGACAAACAAAATTGTAATCAAAGCAGCCCACATTGCGGGGGTAAAAAATATTCTAGCAGATCAACTAAGCAGGATCAAAGTGAAACCAACAGAATGGTCTCTGAACAAGGCAATATTAAACAAAATATTTCTGGAATGGGGGTCACCAACAATAGACCTTTTTGCCTCGGCTCAAAATCGCAAGTGTCTAGTGTTCTGTGCTTGGGATCAAGATCCAACAGCACTGACACAGGATGCTCTGTCAATCGGATGGGACAGGATGTTTGCTTATGCTTACCCACCTCTATCTTTAATTCCGAAAGTGTTGCAACACATGATAGATTATCAATGCGATATGATTCTGATAGCTCCCTTTTGGCCAAAACAATGGTGGTATCCACAGTTAATACAGTTACTGATAGCACAACCCCTTCTATTACCTCAATGGGAAAATCTATTAGAACAAGGTCAGGGAAGATTAAGAATATTTCATCCAAACCCAGAGATATTAAGCCTGACTGCATGGCGAATATCGATAAACAATTTGAAACAAAAGGCTTTTCAGAAAACACTAGAAAATTATTGTCCGCGTCATGGAGAGCTGGTACACACAAAGACTACAAATGTAAATTTAGACAATTCAGTAGCTGGTGTGATCAACGGAAAATTGATCCATATGTTGCAACTTTAGAGGAGTGTGCAAATTTTTTAGCATCCTTATTTGATAAGGGGTTGAAATACAGAACAATTGCGGGTTACAGGTCAATTTTGTCTTCTGTGTTAGCTCCTGTTGATAAAACACCAGTGGGACAACATCCTTATATTATCAGGCTTTTAAGAGGGGTGTTTAACAGTAGACCTCCTGAGCGTAAATTACTGCCAGAGTGGGATTTACCACTTGTTCTGGACATGTTTAAAAACCTCCTTTTGCTCCAATGAAATTTGCTAGCCTTAAACATCTTACTTGGAAAACAGCGTTTTTAATAGCTATTACAAGTTTTCGAAGGTGTAGTGACTTACAATCTTTAAAATTGGGCGAAGGCTCTGTAAATATTCAAGAAAAAGGAGTTACTTTCTTGAGACATGGTTTAGCTAAACAAGATAGAGCTAATCATGACAATTCAAAAATTTTCATACCTGCTTTTCCATAGAGTAAATTACTAGATCCTAAAAGAACTCTTTACATGTATCTGAAAAGAACAGATAAACTAAGACAAAATGGGGAAAAACAAGAATTTAAATTGTTTTTATAAACTAACAAGCCTCACAAA
Source organism: Mytilus edulis (assembly GCA_019925275.1). Taxonomy (NCBI): domain Eukaryota; kingdom Metazoa; phylum Mollusca; class Bivalvia; order Mytilida; family Mytilidae; genus Mytilus; species Mytilus edulis. Next base: position 67,073,304 of record CM034362.1, read on the forward strand.
CCAGTAACAGCTCAAACTATATCACATTGGATAGTGAAAACTATCAAGATGGCTATCAAACAGAATAAAAAGCAAATAGGCAAAGTAAGAGGTCATTCTACTAGGTCAGTTGGACCATCATGGGCACTTTTTAAAGGAGCTAGTATGAAAAATGTGTTGTATAGTGCTGATTGGGCAAAATCCACAACTTTTACTAAGTTTTATTTAAAAGATGTTAATGTAAATTTTTTAAATTTGTAGGATGAAGAATGAGTTCTTCCTCGGCAAGTCGCTGAGGGAGTGTGTATATATGTTTTTTCGTTATGTGGGAATGGTGGTGGATTTTTAAATGCACATAGATGACAGTTTGCCTGAGGTTTTAAAACACATGTTTTTAACGGCCAATCTGTATAATCAGATGATTTTCAACAATGTTGAAATGTATAAACTTTTTGGAACTACATAGTAAGGGTATATATTACCATGTATATTAAGTTGTATATATATATTATATTGTATAGTTCAGGGTTTATGGGAAGAAGTACTGTAAGAAAACTTTTGGTCAAAACTTTCTACTACAAATTATTGCTTTGTAATCAAAAGAAATCCTTAAGTACATATGTCAGGTAAGTACCTTAATTTATGACATAAAATTCAAAAATTTGAACTCAAATTCAAATTTTATGAATAAATTATACTTACCTGACATATGTACTACCCACCCTTCCTCCCTAGGAAGTTTTTAAGTTTTCTTAACGGGGTCTTTCAAGTCGCCGTGAGAAAACTGATAGTTCGTGGTGAACCGGATGTTGCATAACATCAGGTTCCCGCGCGTTTTGAACTTCTGGTCGAGTCTAATACCAACGAGATTGAAATCCTTAAGTATATATGTCAGGTAAGTATAATTTATTCATAAAATTTGAATTTGAGTTCAAATTTTTGAATTTTATAATATCAATATCATACATTTCTTGTCGAAAGAAATTTTTCTACACGGTTCAACGGATTTCAGCTACGAACAAAACATTGATATATTTTTGGCAGTTCAAACATTCATACTCAGTCGCAAAAGATTTGTCAAATGATAACAAACATCTTCGTTTGAATTTTTTACATTATCTTATCGGGGCCTTTTATATCTGACTATGCGGTATGGGCTTTGCTCATTGTTGAAGGTCGTACGGTGACCTATAGTTGTTAATATCTGTGTCATTTTGGTCTCTTGTGGACAGTTGTCTCATTGGCAATCATACCACATCTTCTTTTTTATAACTTGTTCAAGAAGTAATACTTATATCTTAATATATAATTGTGTCCGTTCAGAAACATGCACTTTATTATTGTATTTCCGATGTATATATTTTTTTTATTTGTTATGTTTGTTTTCTATCTAGAGTAACATTGTTATTATTTTTTTAGCATTCTACTCCTTTAGTATTACAATATGAAATGTTCTTATTTGAATTAGGAAACGGATTAATATAAGCTAACAGCTTGTTTCTGGATCCTATTAATTATTCACTTGTATTAATATGTAAATGCCAATTTGTGTACATTACTGAATTTAATTAATAAAATATGTTTACACACACAAACAAAAAAACAAGATGTCCTTGGTTCATCAATGAAATGTACATATTAGACCGTTTGTTTTTCCTGTTTGAATGGCTTTACACTAGACATGTTGGGGGCGCTTTATAGGTTTTTGTTCGGTGTTAGCCAAGGCTCCGTGTTGAAGGCAGTACTTTGACCTATAATGGTTTACTTTTTACTTATTGTGACCTGGATGAAAAGTAGTCTCATTGACCCTCATATCACATCTTCTTATATCTACGTATATACTTAATAAGATTAAATTTAATTGCAAACGGATGTATTTTATTTATTCCTTAGGTCATTGAACTTCGTGCATTGTTGAAAGCGCTCAACATATAATTTTTCTCGTTATCATAATATCTTACTATATGGTATGAGGTATTCTCATTGTTCAAGGCCGTACACTCATCTATAGCTGCGTCCATCCACATCATTTGGACTCGTTTTGGTGAGAGTTGTCTCATTTGCAATCATACTCCATCTCCTTATTTTATATATTATACAGTGTTACTCAATAAATCAAAACTTCTCCAAATAATATTATAATGAGGGTCTGAATGGGATTTATAGACTTTAGAATAACGGACCAAACTGACTGCAGAAAAAAATATAGAGAATAATGGGGTACTAATAGTTATCAAAGGTACCAGGATTATAATTTGATACGTCAGACGCCCGTTTCGTCTACACTTTAAGACTCATCAGTGACGCTCAGATCAAAATAGTTATAGTTATAAAGCCAACAGAACAAAGTTGAAGAGCATTGAGGACCGAAGTTTCCAACAAGTTGTGCCAAATACGGCTAAGGTAATTTATTCCTGGGAAAATATAAAGAATAGAGAACAATAGACAAAATACATATAGGAAAAAAAAAGACGCAATAGGTTTAAAGAATACAGAAGTTGGAAACCCCCCAAATGCAGACCCTCTTACATCATATCAATAAAAAAAAACGAATTTTTACTGATGTATTCTTCCACCGTTTCAGTCTCTTTGAAATCGCGTTCTATTTAAGATCATTATAAATCAGCCAGTAAATGCGGATGTTGGTATCCAACTTTTACTATTCAAGATAGTAATAAATCGGGATATTTTGTTTAACTTTTGTTATTCTCTTAAGCCTAGTAAATGAGAAAAAATAAAATGTCGTTTGAAAATAACTATACAGAATACATTTATGTTTATCATGTTTTGTGCAATCAAACTGAAATAAAAGAAACAAACAATAGAAATCATCAAAAGTAATGTTAAGTTTTGTAAACTGTACATGCTGTATGTAACTTTTTAAAATGGGTAGCTGTATAAGCTATTTAATTTAGATGGTAGGCTTTTTTTTTCTTTCTTATTTCTAAATTCACAACACATTTACAACTGGGTTCATCATATTAAGCTACACAACTTGTACAGATACCTGGCATTTGGGGTATATTCTCTTTATATTTGTGCCGTCGGAATGCTGTTTCATTGACATAACCCCAGTCGCCACGATACACTTTTGAATAAACAAGCTCAAAGTTGATTTTACGAAAATGTAGTTAGCGTCTGTCTGCTTGTAGGGATGAATTGTACAAGCCTGGAAGCAATTTTACAATTCTGTGCTTATGGACTTATGGACTTGTGGTTGAGCGTGTACACTGTAATCCATATCTCTTTTTTCATAGTTAGATCCATATTTCTAATAGTTATACCTTTGTTAAAATAAAACAAAAACATTCATTTCTTGATGCAATAATTTATCAGGTTACATAATGTTTTGAAGTTGATGCATGCAGACATGTTTTCAAGTGATTAACTAGTCTTTGATCATGTTATGACAATTCAAATCAAAATCTAGGATACTTTGATTAAATAAACATTTGAAGTTCTAAGCTAAATATTAGTTTTTGAGGAGGAAAGAGACCGTGTAGATTTACGCCAAACATTTTTCATTTTAAGCTGAAAAAATAGATTTTGGAAAATACTCTACAAATTTTAAAGTTTATTGGTTTGATAAATGTAACACAAATCTGTTGAAGTCACTCCTGAAAAATCATTTTTATTAATAGATTTGAACTTTGTAATTTTCATGAGATTACATTATTTGATTTTACGAGGATAATATAAAAAGTCATGATAAGTTTGTCTTTCAAAGATTTCATCTTAATATCAACAGTTTGAATAAATTAAAACATTTGAATTTGATTGTTTTAGAACAAAAACAAATTTCAATCTCCTTCTAAAGAACAAAATATTGAATTTGCTAACCTTAAGCATTTTTCAATTTGCCTTAAAATATTGGAAAATGAAAAATGTTAAAACATGGAGCATTTTTCAATTTGCCTTTAAAAATTGAAAAATGAAAAATGTTCCAACATGGAGCATTTTTCATTTTTCAATATTGTAAACTAAATTGAAAAATTGAAAAATGCTAAAGGTCAATATTTTCAATATTTGCTATTAAAAATGAGATTGAAATATGTTTTGTTTTCTAAAGCAAACAAATACCAATGTTTTAATTTATTCAAATAATGTAATCTCATGAAAATGACAAATTTCAAATCTCATAGAGAAAATGTTTTTTTCGAAAATGATTTCAATAGATTTTTGTGACATTTTTCAAACCAAATATCTTTAAAATTAGCTGAGCAATTTGAAAATTTATTTTTCATTAAAAAATGAAAAATGTTTGGCGGACGCTTTATTTGCTTTTATGAATATGAATTTTACTGTTTAGTCTGTTTTTATTATTATCCATTTGACGTGACTTTGTACTTATACATTCGGTTATTGTGTTAGTCTTCTATAATAATTCTCGTATTGCTGTCAACAGTTTTTGCTAATATGCATGGTCTATATGCCCTTTCGGGCCTCTTTGTAACATATTTGTTTGTTTTTATAGTGATTAAGATTATAAGACAATGTTGACTGCTGTACTCCTGGTCTATTTGATTCGTCCAACTCTGGTTCGTAGAGTCTGTCGAGTTTACTCGACTGACAACCGAACAACTCGAGTTTGACCTTTTAAACCTACCCGAGTTAACTCGACAGCGACCCTGGGGCTCGGGGCAGGTTAGTCGAGTTTCGAGATGGCGTCAAAAAACAACAACATACAGCCTGTAATTAGGAATCATCAAATATTGTTTATGTGTGTATTAACAGTCGGTGACGTTTTTAAATAAAACAGATTTTTTTTCTTTCTCAGAACGATTTTTGTCCTCCCAATTGTCTTTACTAACACATGTTTTTTTTTCAAAAGCATATAGGATCAGGACTTTTCTGTCTTAAACATAATGTCTTTTTTGTTAATTTTAATGCTAAGTAGATACAATTTTGTTCACTTCTATTATAATAGTCAACTCGATGATAGAGTTTTGATTCAATTCTAAAAAGGTTGTGCACATGCGCATTGGAACTAATCTTTTAACTCGAATCAATCTGAATTGCACGAATCGAAGTAGGCCCCTATGTTTGAAATGTTTACCTATTATGTTTTTGTTTTGTTCACACATCGTTGTCAAAATAATGGAATTTGATGCTACAGTCATATAAGTGAGAGGTTTAGCTAGCTTTAAATAAAGGCAACAGTAGTATATTGCTGTTCAAAACTCATAAATCGATTGAGAAAAAAAAACAAAAACGGGTAACAAACTTAAACTGAGTGAAACGCATCAAATATAAGAGGAGAACAACGACACAACAGAAACACAACATTAAAATGTAACACACACGGAAACGAACTATGATATTACAATGGCCATATACCTGACTTGGTACAGGACATTTTAGAAAAAAAAACTTGGTTTAATTTACCATTTCTACATTAGAAAATGCCTGTACCAAGTCAGGACTATGAGAGATGTTTTGCATTGGTTTTAATATGTGTTTAAGCTTTTTATTTTATCATTTGATTAGGGACTTCCTTTTTTGAATTTGCCTCGGAGTTCTGTTTTTTTTGTGATTTTTCTTTTTATTATCAGAAACTATATAAGATATTGACAAATTGATTTACAGAATTGTAAGTGGCAACATGTCGTTACACATAATTTGTGGTTAAGATTTGACGTTGATATTTACTGTGTCCATGGATTTATGAGTTTGAACAGCGGTATACTACTGTTGCCTTTATTTCTCCCCAGTTATCTATAAAACAAGATGTATGGTGACAAAACTCAATAACTTTATTAAGTAGAGACCTAGAGTCTTTTTATTTGATGACCTTATTTAATGTTCTCGAACTTGAAGTCAAGGTCAAAATTGGAGATTTGACGTTTCATATTACAACCTTTGCTCTAAATTATTATTGGTTCAAGATAAAAATCAAATGGTCTTTTACATTGGGTTACAATTGTATGACATTGAAAAGGTTAAACCGGAGGCGACTTTTAAAAACCGGAAATGTCCATTTTTGCTTTATTTTCATGTTCAATTTTCTAAAACTTTTTTTATGAATGGAAAGTTTCGGAATCAGCAAAAAATAAGATAGTATTTCACACTAGAATTGACGTTCACAATTAAATAATTTCTTGTTAACATGCGTTTTTTTGGGGTGGATAGACCTTCACTTAGTCTCTTAACAATTGGTATATCTATTGATTTTATATATATTTGACGGATGTTTGCAAAATCTAGATTGGTGTCGAATTAGTCTATCATGTCTGTTTTCAGTTGCTCGCACAATATAACGGAAATGTAAACAACTGTCATCAAGTTCTTCGGAAAACACAAAATGCATTTGCTTCACCATGCGTCATTCGATGAATGTAACGGTGTAATTTTTTAAAAAAAAGAGGCAGATAATACACTTATTGTCAGAATGCAGTCTGAAAAAACCCACTATTTCAACGTGTACATTTTCCTTTTTCCCACATTTTATAAATCCGAGCATTGATAAAATGTTCATGAATTTATAAATCTTTATTCTGCATATCTTTTTTTAATTGTAAAACACAATCCTATGGCAACCGATCTTTCACGTCACGACGACTAAATCCGAAAAAAAGTGAAAGATTAGATTTTAATTAGTATATTCAAAATGACATCAATAGCAACTAGAATGAGACACAATTGTTCATGCATTCGAATGGATTACTTCATTAATATTCTACTAAAAGTATCATTTCAAAGAATTATCGTTAGTATATATATTGAGAAACGCTTTTCAAGTATCCAGGATATCTGATTTCGAAAACAAAGTTCAAACTAATTTGAAAAATCAATATTTTGGCATCATCAAAAATAATTTGTTACTGAGGAAATGCCAACCTACATTAAAAACTGACATTCTAATCATATTCGTCATATTCGTTTGCTCCTTATAAAGCATATCATGGAAATACACTTAATACGTGAAATCGTATATACAATATTACTACAGAACTTTATCGGTATGTATTTTGTATGTAATTTAACAAAATATCGAAAATAAAATGTGACACATTTAACATCTTTTATCAATTAAATCTAAGATACATGTAATTTTTTTATAACACAAAGTGGCTTTCACACCTGTGTTATTTAATTTTGGTTAAAATAATATCCAGCAACAGAAACATTACATTTCAAAATCAAACATAGGGTTATGGGTTTTCTATAGGATATACCCATCCGGTGAATAGTTTTTTGGATATAAAAATGTTAATCTGTAAAGGATGACAACTAACTGATTGTTTAAAATTTGAGATCACGGATGGTCGCTGAAGGTAGAAACGATCACTAAGTTTAATTGTGCATCTTTGTTGTACAAAATAATTCTTCTAAATTGGTCATGTTCCACCACGTCAAGGATACGTCTGTCCTATATTATAATTTATATTGTGTTGATTCGTAATGTATTCTACAGATTCCCATAAAAAATAAACTGAGCATGTGTATTAACTTCAACTTGTTTTATTTTTGTTATTGCCTCAATAGTATGTACCCTCTCTCATCTATTATGTTTTTATCTATTTAATATAATATTAGATCTTTTGTTATAAGTAATTGTAATTTTTCAGGAAGATACATTAAACTAATTGTCAATATAGAAGCACTTTATTCCATGATTTTATGTTATAAAAAAGAACGATACGAATGGGCACTCAAATATCAAAATAAGACGGTCAGACAAAATCGAGACCATTAAAAAAAGATTTAAAACCATACAAAAAAAAACACTCTGAAATCCACTTCAAGATATAAATAAACTCATCATAGATACCAAGATAAAAAAAATGTATACGTCTAACGCTCGTTTCGTCTTCCAAAGACTCATCAGTGACGCTCGAATAAAAAAGGTAAAAGGTAAAAAAAAAAAAAGTACGAAACAGAAGACCATTGAATTATCTTGATCAATGTATCATTGCTTTCATCAGAGTCATTTAGAAAATAGTACGAAACTCACGTCTTATGTTTTTGTTGAATACATGAGGTATTATGGTTAATTTCCGATTCCGAGACATGCAATTACCACTTAACCCAGTTGATGGCTCTTTAATTCGATCCATTTTAATGTGGATTCATTTTGAAATATCTGAATGTGTAATAATTAAAGATCGTGTGATTTAAAGTATAAATTTAATAATCTAACTTTCAACAGTTGTTCGATGATAAGGAGTATTTATCATATGAAAACATCGGGTTATCTATCTGAAAGTGATTACCGAAATCGATTAAAATCAAAAACCAGTATTAACCAACACTTACGATCTTTAAATATTTAAAAGAATTAGAAATACATTTTTTGCATAACTATCGTTGGCATGATAAATTTATTTACCATCTTTTTTCCCGCATATATCACTCTGCTCAGTCATTCCGTTCTTCTCCTATCACGCCTGTTAAACATGAACATCGTTATCAGCGACGTCACAATTTTGTCTGGAGAAGTTTTAAGTGACATCAAACTGTATGAGGGCACTTTATAAAGCTTTACATTTGTCAAGCGTAATACAGTCAACAAAAAGACCAAGAAAAACGATAAACAGAATCGGGTTTTATTGCATATTGATATCGTAAAATAATAATGTATAGAAAACCGATAATCTATGCTGATTGTTGTTCAAAGAGCAGTCATGCAATTCTCGAGACATGAATTTTTTTTGGTTGTAATGCATATTAGTTAATAGTGTAACCTGCAAACTGAGAGAATGTAAGTTAACAGGAAGATATGTCACTTTTTGCCTCCAAACCTTCTAGCTTTGATCTTACCCCTATATTATGTGTATGTTGCCTGATTTTGCTGAATACCACCAAATACAAATTATGATTATTTGCTTCTACTGAAATTGTCGATCAAATTATTGCGTTTGTTCTGAAAATCCCAAATAAGTTTATAAATAGGGACACATATCTACCTACACATCAATAAGATGTGTTCAGACAGGATAGTCTGGATAGGTGGTATTTCATTTCTTTATTCTGTAATTCTTTACACTATTTTTAGCTATTCTTTATTTATTTTGTCAATTGTTATCAATATTTACATTTAGCTCCCCATTATTCCTTATTTCTATATTTGTTTTGCCTAATGTTCTCTATTCTTAATTGTCTCAGCCATTTACTCTGCATTTTTTGTCTATTGTTCTATACTTTGTAAACCCCACCCAGACCCGTCATCGAATCCAACACAATCGAAACTGAGTTGCATCGGATAGAAATCGACCTGATGCAAATGAATATCAAAACCTCTTTTAACCTACATTTGTTTTTGTTGGTATTTCGGGTTGCAAATATTCTATGGAAAGACTTTAACTGTTGGAATATTGTTCAGTTTTAAGAAAATATATTAAACAGGTCAAATTATCTAATTTTTTTTTATATTTGAAAAATCAATCAAAGTCCGATCTATATACTGTACATTTATACGTGCACCTGCATACGGTCGATTTCAATCTGACGCAGTTCATACTGTGGATTCACTATTATTCGTTGGATACCAATTTTCGTGGCTTTCGTGGGTACTGTTGAACCACGAAATTAAATGTTCAACAAATAACAAATTTTCTATAGGCTTGTATACAGACTTCAGCAAAACCTCGAAATTAAATATCCACGATCTTGCAAGTTTTCCCTAATCCACGAAAATTGGTACCCACGAAAATAAATGAATCCACAGTATATAGTGAAAGTTATATATATGTCAATCCGTGTATAGAAAGATCCGAACTACTTTCTAAATACTACAAAATGTCTAAATTCCAGTTGACTGAATATAAGGAATTAATACATGATTCTTTACACTTGTTGGCGCAATAAATTTATATTGTATTTTAGCTAGTTTTTCAGAAAAGAATATTTTTTTTAAACTTCTCTTTCATCGACCTCTATTAAAGACATTTACCATAATCCGATTCTTTTGCAGAGAAAATATTTCGAAAGGCACTAGGCTTCATTGATTGAAATTATATGTCATCACAAAAATACATTGGTATTATGTTTAAAGTCCATCGTTGTTGTTTTAAAAAAAAGAAGGATATAATTTACTATTATGTTGTATTTCAATCCCTTTGGATTCTATTTTACACTTTTTATTTGCAATCCGATGGTTACATTACGGTATCTGATATTTCGCTTAAAAAATCAAACCGATACAGTAACAATCAGTTAAAATGGTATATCAAATAACTGTCTGTTCTAGCTAGTATACAACTTAAAGTAAAAAAGTTTAAATTGTCTTGTTTGTTGTGAAGAATCATAAATTACTCGAAAACAATAAACGTTTTTCTACCCCAAGGCGAAGATTCCTTTAGTCGTAAATTTTAACTTGAACAACAAACAAGGTCGGAAAGATAATCTACATTGTATTTCTGGCAATGTTGTGATCATATAAAGAAAAATGCTATGATTTAGAAGTTTTGCATTATCTGTTTAGTCGATCAACAATTGTGTTGTTTATGTCCGATCTACAGTCAAATAAAAGAAATATTATTTACAATAATGATATGAATATCCTAATCAACAGAGCAACTCATTCTGACAGACAAACATATTTGATTAAATTTCTAAGGTTCTAGATAAAGACAAAATACCTATTAATAGCGGTATAAGTATTTGAATTAGACCTCTTTAGTCATCTTTCTAACCACTTACTTCAATAGACAAAATCTGTACTGATTGAATATTTTCATGGGTAATTATGAAGTGAAATATAAACTCTTGACGTTTCATTTGTAAGCCTTTCGAATCCAGACAAACCGTCCGCAAAATATGTTATTATTATATTTAGTATAAAAGACCAAGTCCTTTGAACTATCTAAAATTGACATATCCGGCACATCAGCGTTTCATTTTCTAAAACTTTTAAAACGACTCATTGATATCGTCTGCATAAAATATATTTTTGTTAAGTAAATCTAGGGTTTTCGATATCACAAACTAGTCAAAACATTTACAAAATGTTTTCATCGGTATAAGGACATCATTCGTAAATATAGCTGAACATGCAGACTTCTTATACGTTCAGGTATTTCACATCCAATTTTTTATGGAAATATTCTTAATAAAGCACAAAAATGTCAGTATTCACCTCAGAAGTTAACAAAACCTTTAAATAGACTTATTAAGAAGGGGTATATTTACGATACTGTTGACAGGTCATAAAAGATTGCATATTTTGGCGTTAATATTGATTCACTTATAGGGTCTTTGCATCGGAAATAAACATATTTATTTAAAAACCAGTGTTGGCATGACACGGGTTATGTTCTTCTCATATATGTAATTATGATGGTATTATACTAAACCCCTAACGGGAAGGATTGTGCCTGATATTCATATGATGAAGACATAACCTTTCAATCAGTTAAATTGAAGTCTGGAGCTGGCATGTCAGTTAAGGTGAGAGGTACGGAAATGAAAGCCTCTAGCGGAAAACGGGAAAATCGACGTTTGTTGCTATGAGAGTTATCTCCCGTACGCCAGAAAAATATTTTCAAAATGTCGAAATACATTCCGCTTCGTTGGAATAATGGTCAATTTTTTGGAAGAGTATTGAATGCATCTCATCAAAATGTAATAAAAATTGAAGTATATAAAATGAAATATCTTGTAACAGTTAAACAGTGATTCCCTTCCATGAAAATGAAAGTAACTTGACATGTCGTCATGGCTGGAGAGTGATTGAGTCATGGAGTTGGGTTTACTAGCTGACCAACATTAATGCTTGCAAGAACTTCTATTCGCCATAATGTTTCTACCAAACTGTTTAAAGTACAGAAAATGGGGTTTGAAAGTATTTTGTTTATACCTTGGTGTAACTGTTCATACATTAACTTACTATACGCTGGTAATCGGCAAAGCCAAAGACTAGAGACTCAACTTGAAAATCGGGAAGGTTGATATTAGACGTAAAAACGAATTGTAGTATTGATAAGAATATCATAAACACGTACATGCATTATACACATACACTCCTACATTTAAAAAATGAAGCTTACACTATAAATATTGTCATTTTATATATTCAAATTCCATATATTGCAAACAAACTCACAGGCTTACAATTTTTACATTCAGTCATTTGCATTCATAGAAATAAAATTTCCCAAATCAGCTGTCACAATGAAAACGGCTTTTTGTAGGAAGTTTGCAATCCTCGACAAAAAAGAGGTTAATACTGATATTCTTGATTTGATATTCTTGTTATATAACCATCTTCTCATTTAAATATAAACATGAACTTTTCTTTGCGGTGCTTTCTTTCACGTCCGCTATATGGTTTATAAATAGAATTTGAAAAATGAAAGTACTTAGTTACTTATCCTCTTCATCCCCAGTGGGAAATAAGGCCACAACAAACTGCCTCCACTTCTCTCTGACCTTAGCCATGTACTGGGCTTGGCCCCAGGTGTAGCCATTGCTTCTATTTTTGCTGTAAAAGTTCTTCGCCCGGTGATTCTATGTTTCCCTGGTTTCATTTTTCCTGGTGGTGTTAAATATAGAGTTGTTTTAGATGTACGATGTTGTGGAATTCTCAGTACATGGCTTAACCATCTAAATCTTCGTTGTTTTATCGTTGCTATTATGCTCTTAGCATTACCTTTCTCCAAAAGGCTCTTGTTGCTGATCTTATTTGGCCAGAATATTCTATTGATCTTTCTTAGGCAGCTAGTATGGAAAGCATCTACTTTTTGAAGGTCACTCTCTAAAACACGCCAAGTTTCTGAACCATACAGTAGGACAGATTTTGCATTGCTGTTGTAAATTCACAGTTTGGTCCTTAAACTGTACTGGTTGGACTTCCAGATTGTATGAAGTTAAGCAAATGTTGCACGTCCACAACTGTCCACTAGAAGATCATGATTGCTATTGGTGTTGTATTTCTAGTGTTTATTGACATTACCTTGGTCTTCTTGGCATTGGCATTCAGTGTTTATTGACATTACCTTGGTCTTCTTTGCATTGACATTCAGTTTTTATTGACTTACCTTGGTTTCTTGCATTGACATTCAGTGTTTATTGACTAACCTTGGTCTTCTTGGCATTGACATTCAGTGTTTATTAACATTACCTTGGTCTTCTTGGCATTGACATTCAGTGTTTATTGACATTACCTTAGTCTTCTTAGCATTGACATTCAGTGTTTATTGACATTACCTTGGTCTTCTTGGCATTGACATTCAGACCAATTTGCTTTGCATAGTTGTTAAGTATGTTGGTCTTCTCTTGGAGGTGTTCACTTGTTGTTGATAAAATGGCAATGTCATCAGCAAAATAAAGGTCTTCTATCTGGTTAAACATGGTCCACTTGATACCCCTTTTCTTGTCAGATGTTATCTTTCTTTGTATCCAGTAAAAATAGGGTCAGTGACATAATACATCCCTGTCTTACACCAGATTTAACTTCAAATGAGTCTGAGATAGAACTACCAAGGATGACACTGCATTCAAAGCTATTGCAGAAGGCTTTTATTAGCATCAATATCTAAGGTGGAATTCCATATAATGTTAATTTGCCAAAGAGTTTCTCTGTGTATACTGTCAAAGGCCTTTTTGAAGTCAATGAAATTAATGAAAAGTGGTGTGTTCCATTCAATGCATTGCTCGATGATGTTCCTCAGAGTGACAATTTGGTCAATGCATCCTCTGACTCTTCTAACGCCTGCTTGTTCTTCTCTAAGCTTTTCATCCACAAGTGTATTATTTTATTAAGAAGAATTTTGCAAAAGACCTTGGTAAGGACAGAAAGTAATGTAATCCCTCTCCAGTTGTCACAGTTGCATAGATTGCCTTTCTTTGGTACATGTAATTTCACAATCAGGCCTTTGCTCCAGTCTGATGGAATGTCATCTTCTTTCCAGATGAAAAGGAAAAGATTGTGGAGTACTTTGGATGATGTATCTAAGTATGCCTTTAACATCTCTGCGTGAATGGAATCAATGCCTGGTGCCTTCCCAGAATGGCTGCCTTTTCTGGTTCTTTTGCCAAGTCCTCCAATATTGTCTTTTGTCTTTTCTAGCACTTCTTTTTACCTCTTTCCTTTTACTCTGTATGTTACTTGTAACTGATTTTGTAACTTTTTAGATTTTGCATTTACTGATTTTAGTTTTATGGTCTTTAGTGTGCTAGTGGTTTATGCCACATGGTAGAGATATGCGTCAATTGTGGTTACAATTCATTGATTTGTTAACTACTGCTGGCTAGCGTACTTGCTGTGTGAAAAGACAGTCGAGTGAGTAAGTCTTTCCTGCCAGTACATAGCCTATACACTACCAAGACTGATGCATGCAGTGCCTCCCCGTGACAGTGCACGTAATCTGGGATCTAGTACCTCAGGTTAAACTGCAGGAGAATTCGGAGCAGCAACGGTCCTAGAGATGCAGTGTGTAGGCCCACCGGTGTGGGGACATGCCCTAGCACTCATCAACCTTGTCCTATGGGTCAATAGGCTGTTAGATGAGAGTCGTAGCCCAGTAAGGCAACTCATCCAGGAGATGGTAAACTTCGAAAACAAACCTGGATAGAATGGATTCATGAGATCAGGACAGCAGCCCTTCTAGAGGATGGAAACCTTGACTACAAATTCCCTCGCCCTCCAGGTTGGAGTGTTGGGCATGAGGTTGACCCCCCCCCCCCCCCATCCTTTAAAAACTATTACAGTTACATGAAACACAACAAATGAAATTAGAATACCCTCTGTTTATAGGTTCAACGGGGGACTCAAACCACAGCGGAATGACTTCTCCTAGTGAATGCCCTGCTGTGAAAACTAGGAAAATGAATATGAGTCTTCTATGGCATAAAACACAAATACATATAGGAGCCTGGAATGTTCGAACCATATATGAAACATCAAATACTGCACAGGTTATAAAGGAAACGCAGCACTACAGGTTATACATTCTTGGTGTGAGCGATTGACGTTGGACTGGCTCAGGAAAGACAAGAATAAATACGTGGAAACATCATCCTACACTCTGACAACATTGACAGACATATTAATGGTGTAGCAATAATTATATGCAAAGAAAAGGCAAAATCACTACTACAATGGGAACCAATCAGTGAAAGTTTTATTACAGCAAAATTTAACTCCAACTACTGTAAAATGTCTATCATACAGTGTTATGCACCAACAAATGATGCTGAAGATGAGACCAAGGATGATTTTTTATGAACAGCTGCAGACTGCCATTTCTAAAGTACCTCAACACGACATGCTGGTAATAATGGGAGATCTTAATGCTAAAGTAGGATCTGACAACACTGATGCTGAAAATGTGGTGGGCAGGCATGGTTGCGGTATGAAAAATGAGAATGGTGAACGCGCTATCAATCTTTGTCTTAGCAATAAACTGGTGATAGGACGGACCATCTTTCCACATAAAAACATCCATAGACTAACATGGAAATCACCTGATGGAAGAACAGTTAACCAGATTGACCATATATTGGTGAACAACAAGTGGCGTAAATCATTAAGAGGTGTACGAGTACTCAGATGTAAACAGTGATCAATATTTACTAAAATCTACCATCAAACTAAAACTAAGGAAAGCACCTATTGAAACATCAAGAAAGCTTTTTGCTTAGAATTGAAAAACCGGTTTAATGTGCTAGATAACTCTAATGGTGGAGAAGATAGTGTACAAGAGAAATGGGATAACATCAAAGATATTTATGTAAAGACGGCAGAAAAGACAGTTGGTCACAAGACAAAAAAGAACAAAGATTGGTTAACATCGGAAACCTGGCAAAAAATTGAAAGTACTTAGTACTATTTTTAAACAAATAATTTATAGTAAAAATAAAATTGAAGCAAAAGAGTTCAATTTCTGCATGTTTTACATGAAATTTGTGGAATATAATATCGGAAATTACTTCAGTTGGGTAAGCAAGAGAAAGGAACAATAGACTTGAACGAAATGCGAAATGTGGATGGCGCCTTACGCACGGAAAAACGGGAAGTAAAACTGTCTTTCAAAACGAACGAAAATTTAAAATTTTGCTTTTCAATCAATTTGAAATGAATGGAGCATTGTGAATTACAAGCTTCCAGCATGAAAAAGCGGCAAGGGGAAACATAGAGATCCGCTGCATGAAAATTTCTCTTTACCTCCACTTCAAAAATAAAATAATTAGCAAAGTTCATATATTATACAGAAGAGTTAGAAATTTCTGTGAGAATCTATCAATTCATTTTAAAATGCGCAACATTGCTAAACTACAGTTTTTCGATTTCGGTTGATACTGTGTTTATGCATGAGCAAATGCAGCTATAAAAAATTTAATTAGATTTTGTTTTTCTATACGTATTTCTTTTCACTGGAAATTTTCGCAATAAGTAAGACTATGCAAAAAATATAATGTAGGGGAAATTAAGTTTTACACTTATCCGTTTGTCCGTCCGTCCCAAAATTCGTTTCCGTTTTCTAACTTTTGTGTGCCTCAACCAAGTGTTAAGAAACTATACACAATGCTGGTGACCACAAAACACAGATATAGTTTGAATTTTAGTGGCGTCTCTTTTACCGTTCTAGAGTAATGCCCACTAACAAATTTAAAGATTGCTACATTTTTCGTTTCCGTTTTCTAAGTTTAGTTTGCCTCAACCAAATCTTATAAAACGTATACACAATGCTTATAATCATAAAACTGAGATCAAATACAAATTTGGGTAGCGCCACTTTTACAGTTTTTTTAGTTATGTCACTTTATAACATTATATGCAAGCGCATGCATCATCTGTGTCCCATGGACACATTTTCCCATTTCTTTACTGTTGTTTGTCTTTTTAACAGTTTTCCGTTTTTTCCCATGGCATTGTCAGTATGTTTTCGGCTTATAAGTTTGGATTTTTCCGATACGCAATATATTTCGCCTCCCTTATTGTAAGGCAGCAAAATTGTGGTCGAAAATGTGAACATTGAATGTATATCGTCATTCGGGGAATCTATTTTGATGCAGATCTTTTATTGTTTCTGTTAAATATGCTTTTAAAGATGTCCTGTGACACTGTGTTTAATAATTCCAGAAATACCTTATAAATACATAGGATCTCGTATAATCACTGAAAAAAAAATATGTAATCAATCCTTTTTCAGACAGGATTATATGCTTGATAGCGCATTTGAATAGCTAAACAAAATATAATGAAGCAGTCGTTCTCTTTACAATTCTAATGCTATAGCCTTGACGTTGCGTAATCCTTTCGGCGACGTCCTGAATTTTTTTCTCTTTTCCCGTCAGCAACACCCTTTCAACGGCTGATATATAAAAAGGGAGTTCGGTAACCCCCTGAAAATTAGACATGAAAAGAAAGGAAAATAATACCTTAAAAACATTTTATTTTTATAGAAAAATCGTAGGATTGGTTTAACCTCCAGAATAACTATTCTTATTGTTGTCTTAAATTTGACGTTATGTCTATGTGCTTTAAGTTGTTTACCAACAATTTACAAATGTCTAGAACTCGGAAATTAGATCGGTGACCAACTTAAATTTTTCGATTTTTTATTGTATTTTCATAAGTTCTACATTGATGCAATTTCTTTTAAAAATCGCCGGACAAGTCATTTACGTACCTAATACCTTAACTGCTAATAGTCTGTTGTTATTTATGTATTTTTGTCATTTTGTTTATTTTCTTTGGTTACATCTTCTGACATCAAACTCGGACTTCTCTTTAACTGAATTTTAATGTGCGTATTGTTATGCGTTTACTTTTTTTACATTGGCTAGAGGTATAAGGGGGGGTTGAGATCTCATCAACATGTTTAACCCCGCCGCATTTTTGCGCCTGTCCCAAGGCAGGAGCCTCTGGCCTTTGTTAGTCTTGTATTATTTTTAATTTTAGTTTCTTGTGTACAATTTGGAGTTTAGTATGGCGTTCATTATCACTGAACTAGTATATATCCGGTTGCGGGAATTTCTCGCTGCATTGAAGACCTGTTGGTGACCTTCTGCTGTTGTCTGTTCTATGATCGGATTGTTGTCTCTTTGGCACATTCCCCATTTCCATTCTCAATTTTAAATCTCCTTTTATAACATGTTTTGAAAGTTGGTTTACCAATGTCATGTTCCAAACAGTATCAAAAGCTTTTCTTATATCAGCATTATACATTTTACTCCTTAATTTGTCTTGTTGTCAGCTACAATATTACCCATTCAAGATGATATCAATTCTAGATGGCACTCGTTAATGGGAACAGAAGCAATATAGAAAAATATACATAATCAAACTAACACAGTTGTTCGTTCTTTGGTAGATAATTGTTTAAATGTCAACCATACCACATCTCAATTTTCAGTATATTAATTGATTGGATTCTGTTATAAGATGCCAGTTTTATCCCTCTTAGCTATATCGTTGCGGCTAGTTTGTATTGATAGAGAAAGTTGAAATGTCCAAAGAACCGCGACCTTCGATAGAAAAACTTTCAAATATCCAATGGGGATAGACGTCGAACCCACCTGCCACGTGCAGGATTCGACTCACAACATCAGTGTTGCCAGGTCAGTGATATTGAAGATACATTGAGTAGATCATAGATATAGGAAGATGTGGTGCGAGTGCCAATGAGAGCCCATTATAGTTTAATGAATGGCTTCAACACGGAGCCTTGGCTCACATAGAACAACAAGCTATAAAGGGCCCCAAAATAACTAGTCTAAAACCATTCAAACGGGAAAACCAACGGTCTAGTATATATAAAAAAACGAAAAACGAGAAACAGGTATAAATTACATAAACAAACGACAACTACTGTACATCAGATTCCTGACTTAGGACAGGTGCTCGGCTTTGCATGCCCCTTTTTATTAATAGACAAATATCAACTACTTGATATTCTTTCGTTATTGCATGGGTTTATATTGAGTATTGCAATCTTAACACCTATTTTTAACAGTTATCGATTCTGCCTTTAACTTCCTGTGGGAGCTTCGAACAAGAAGAAAGCAGAAGAAGCATGTTTGGCTCTTAATTATAGCTTGATTCATGTAACACCCGGTACTAAAGAGATGATGGAAAATTCATGGCAGTTTTTTTGGTAACAGGTAAAATATACACATAGGTAGCTGATCTATAAATATTATGTATTGGTGTTTTAAAAGCTAAAATAAATGCTAAATCTAAACAATTCAGATTGGCATCTCTCACTCACTCAAGTTAGCAACTAACAACATTATATATATATAAAGGTGCAATGGTACACGACAATTGGTATACTTTATGTTATTACTACCATTGGGTCGATAATCTGCTGGTGATGAATGTATATCCAGCCTAGTAGCATGAAGATACAGATATTGTTTTGATTTAATTTACTGTTACAAGTTTTAAGAAATAATTTTGAATTAAGGCATATATCTCCCTTATGCAAAGCCCCGATCTCTTGTCCAGTTTGGCTGATCTTTAAGGTCCTGATGGTTGACCAGCTACATCAGCATATCAGGTTTGTATTAGATTTACAAATATTTTTACCTCGGGCATCATTGAAGAGACATTAGTCGTCGTAATGCGCATCTAGTGCACTGAAATTGGTGCAGTTTTTATTATTATGACCAAATAATTACTTCTTAGATGATGGAAATAAGATGTAAAAAATACATTAAACAACCTGCAATTAGAAAAGATACAAATATAATCATACTAGAAGTATATTTGGATAAAAGGGGGTTTCATTAAAAACTAAAACTTTTGCAATTGTGAAAAAGTCTTCACAGGAACTAAGTGTAAACCGCGTGAATAGTATTGTGAGTGAAGATAACTGATATTAGAATTAACAGGTAAAAATAGAGGTGAACAAAGACTAAATTTGCGTAATCAAAACAAGTGAGAAACTAATAAACAAGTTAATGCCAACTACTTATACCACATCTCCTTAATCATGATAAACAAGTTTAAGTATTAGAGGAGATACCGACTTCTTATACCACATCTCCTTAAACATGATAAACAAGTTAATGTATGTGAGGAGATATCGAATACTTATACCACATCTCCTCAAACATGATAAACAAGTTAATGTATGTGAGGAGATATCGAATACTTACACCACTCTCCTCAAACATGATAAACAAGTTAGTGTATGTGAGGAAATACCGACTACTTATACCACATCTCCTTAAACATGATAAACAAGTTAATGTACGTGAGGAGATACCGACTACTTATATCACATCTCCTTAAATATGATTACCAAGTTAATGTATGTGAGGAGATACCGACTTCTTATACCACATCTCCTTAAACATGATAAACAAGTTAATGTATGTGAGGAGATATCGAATACTTATACC
Source organism: Mytilus edulis (assembly GCA_019925275.1). Lineage (NCBI taxonomy): Eukaryota > Metazoa > Mollusca > Bivalvia > Mytilida > Mytilidae > Mytilus > Mytilus edulis. The sequence goes on from CM034362.1 coordinate 67,093,575, forward strand.
ACATCTCCTCAAACATGATAAACAAGTTAATGTATGTGAGGAGATATCGAATACTTACACCACATCTCCTCAAACATGATAAACAAGTTAGTGTATGTGAGGAAATACCGACTACTTATACCACATCTCCTTAAACATGATAAACAAGTTAATGTACGTGAGGAGATACCGACTACTTATATCACATCTCCTTAAATATGATTACCAAGTTAATGTATGTGAGGAGATACCGACTACTTATACCACATCTTCTTAAACATGATAACACGTTAATGTATGTGAGGATATACCGACTACTTATACCACATCTCCTTAAACATGATAAACAAGTTAATGTATGTGAGGAGATACCGACTACTTATACCACATCTCCTTAAACATGATTAACAAGTTAATGTATGTGAGGAGATACCGACTACTTATACCACATCTCCTTAAACAAGATAAATAAGTTAATGTATGTGAGGAGATACCGACTACTTATACCACATTTCCATAAACATGATAAACAAGTTAATGTTTGTGAGGAGATACAGACTACTTTTACCACATCTCCTTAAACATGATAAACAGGTTAATGTATGTGAGGAAATACCGACTACTTATACCACATCTCTTTAAACAGGTCGGGAACACTATTTTATACGGAAATGCATGAATTAGCATAATTATGTCATCGCACATGTATTTGGTTTTTTTACGTGTGACGCAATTTAGTTTTACCTGGGTTTTTGACCAATCCACTAAATGAGTTACAATGTATAATGGACTACTTAGTGTTTACACTCAGCCAAGAACACGTGTTATTTACTGAAATGCAACACATGTTTTCGTGCAATGCGGGATTAACAATTTTGCTTAGTTTCTCCTTTTTTTATCAATATTTATAGTTCGTGATGAAAAGTATTCGTTCCATGCTCAGATTAACGAAGAGTTGTTTCTATGCGAAGAAACAAGTGTTTGAATTACCCGATATATAGCCATTAATATGTTTTGTGATGACACGGAGATTTCATGTATTCGTCCACCAGACAGCAACGAAACAACAGTGAAAAACACAATTACCCATAAGAAAAAAGTAGTATGTAGTGTAAACAGTCGGTGCTCATATTTATGAGGGCAGCAACTTTTGTAAAAATAGTTAAAATAAATGTGTGATCCTTGAATTTTGTGTCCGTAAAAAAGGGCGAAGACTCGGTTTTCCATTACGAAATATTTCCATACATGACAGTGTTAACATAATCTTCAAGTATTGATTTTTGTCATATCTTAGTATTTGGAGCTTTCAAACTGTTTCCCTTGTTCTGAGGTAAAAAAGCAAGCAACTGTAGTTTCATTTTGTTTTCGTCTTTGCAAAGTTGCTAACGGACACGGACATTTGCCAACCTTAATAAAATCATTTATGATGTTATCCATGTTTATGTCCGACAAGGTGGGAACTTTGATATGTGTTGTGAAAATTGCAGCGTTGGATCTAAACCTATTGTATTTCTTTTATTTATTGGATAAATTTCTTCTCCTTTTGTATGATGAAATTAGTCTGTTGTTTTATTTTATTTTTGAATCTTTTATACAAGTAATTTTTGGTCCCTTCATAGCTTACTTTTCAGATTTGAACCTATGATTGCTTACTTTACTAGATCGTGTCTTGGATGGAAAGATGTCTCATTTGGCACTCATACCTCATCTTCTTCTTTCTATATAAGCACGTGTTAGAAAACTTTATAGTTAATATGGCAGCTAATATGATCCAGAGGATTCAAATTATTGAAGATATTGCACATACGTCAATAGGACAGCAGCCGAACGATAACAATACCTCTGAGGTATATTTTGCGATAAAATAAGCAATAGACGGACTTTATCGATGGATGAAATTACAAAAAAATGTTAAGCATTTTACCGTATGAAAATGGGGAATGTGTCAAAGAGCCAACAACCCGACCATAGAGCAAACAACAGCCGAAGGGCACCAATGGGTCTTCAATACATCGAGAAACTCCCGCACCGGAGGAGTCCTTCAGCTGGCCCATTAACAAATATGTATACAAGTTCAGTGATAATGAACGTCATACTGAACTCCGAATTATACACAAGAAACTAAAATTCAAATCATACAAGACTAACAAAGGCCAGAGGCTCCTGACTTTGGGCAGGCGCAAAAATGTGGCGGGGTTAAACATGTTTTTTGAGATCTGAACCCTTCCCTTTGGCCTGTTCCTCTAGCCAATGTAGAAAAACAAACACACATAACATTACACACAGTAAAACTCAGATTAAGAGAAGTCCGAGTCCGATGTCAGAATAGGTAACAAAAGAAACTAAAAAAATGACAATGATACATAAATTAACAAAGGACTACTAGCAGTTACTGACATGCCAGCTCCAGACCTCAATTAAAGTGATTGAAAGATTATGTCTAAATCATTCGAATATCAAGCACAATTCCTACCCACTTTTTTAACACTTATTTATAGCATACTGAATAGTCTGATGTTCTTACTTTTTGTTCAGGTCCTGAAAAAAGTTTACACATCTAGTACAGATAGAAAAGTTTTAGTGCTAGTTATTCGAGGCAGAAATGTTTTTAAAATGACATTTACAGGTTTTAAAGAGCTCACACAATTTACATACTGGACAGTGGTCACTTTATCTAAAATTTCACTGTTTCATGCCGTGAAATTATTGCAAAGGTACAATGCATTACAATGGAACAAACCTGTTCAACTAATTTGAGAAGGTAAAAACGAAAGTCGAATGGTGAAGCCCGTAAACAATTCTTTTTTAATCTGAGCATTTAAACTGAAGATAATGTTTTATATTTTACAATAAACATATTCGCAGAACAAAAATATTTGAGAATCCCAGACACTATATATAGTTGACACCTTTCCGACTAATTCCACGTGTTTTCAAGTGTAGTAAATTCGTAGAAGCCCATAATGCATTGTAGTTCATTGAGTCGATTGGTCAGTTTTTCAAAGCCTTCATTTGCCTTGTGTTTGGGAAATTACTATGCAAATATATTCTGACGTCAGGAAATCTAGAGTTCTGACGTGTTAAACATGATAAACAAGTTGATGCATCTGATGAGATACCGACTACTTACATGTACACCAGATCTCCTTAAACATGATAGTAGTTAATTATTTGCATTGGCTTATAAATCCTATTTATCATATATAGCTAATTTTCAAACCCCTTACTATGATGAACAGGATGCACTGGTTTATACGAAGACAATTAAAAAAAGTAGTGACATGAAATGTTTGACATAACTGAAAGCGGTTTTTTTTTCTAGATAAAATGAAGTACTTATATTCTATTTAAGCACATTTGCGTTTACAATTGAATTCTGGGCAAATCACAGTCCAGACAGCAACCGACCTAAAGGACAGATACAGTATGATATGTTGCCGTCAAACTATGATCCATCTGATCTCTGTGTCAAAATTGTCTATGAAGTACACAACACTCAGTTCGGATGGGTACCAGTAGATTGTGAAAATCAGACTGCTAAAGCTTTCACATGCTGTAACCAGGGGGTATTATACGAAGGTAACAACGATATTCATTGAAACAGCTACTGACACTCTTATTGATTGAAATCTGAAGGAAAAATTGTTTAAACAATAGCATTCTGGCACCGGTGACACGAAACCATCTTTCAGAATAAAATTGTATGAACAATAAGAACTAAAAACTATTTGTCGCTCTTAATGTAGTTATTGTCGCTCTAATGAATACAGTAATTTCATGTACAGTCAAAAGTACAATCAGTAGTATGTATACCTGTATTGTATGTCAAAATAACAATCAGTAGTATGTATACCTGTATTGTATGTCAAAATAACAATCAGTAGTATGTATACCTGTATTGTATGTCAAAATAACAATCAGTAGTATGTATACCTGTATTGTATGTCAAAAGAACAATCAGTAGTATGTATACCTGTATTGTATGTCAAAAGAACAATCAGTAGTATGTATACCTGTATTGTATGTCAAAAGAACAATCAGTAGTATGTATACCTGTATTGTATGTCAAAAGAACAATCAGTAGTATGTATACCTGTATTGTATGTCAAAAGAACAATCAGTAATAGGAATTCCTGTTTTTTTGTATATGGAGGTTAAGATATTTTTTTCTCTGTGACTGAGAATATTGGACTCTCTTTTCTCAAATTTTACAACAAAAAACTCTCGTTTTCTTGGTTTCCCTGTATATCCATTACGGAAGTAGTACTTAAAAAACCTTATTGCTACACTCCTCTCATGTGGAAACATGTATTTTAAAAACATTATTAAGCTATATCTATTATAAATAACAATATTAATAATGATAATAATATGGGGACGAAGTCCCAAATAACAGTAGAAAATTCAATAAAAAAAAAAAATTCGGGAAAATTTCCCGAATTTTTCATTGTATACTAATGAACTCAAAATCGTTCACATTTTTTTTGTCGTGTTTTGAAATCCCGGACCTGCGCAGAAATGTACAATGTACTTCCTTTTTCCGGTCTCGTTTGTATGAAACTTTGAGTAAAATATATATTTATCAGTCTAGTATAAAATAGGAAGGAACGCGCAATACCAATTTCCTTTTTAATAATTCCTTGATATGAAAAAAACGTTACCTGATGATAGCGTTTCTTTGTTTACATTGCATATGACGTCATAACTTAAATAACATCACAACTAAAATCCCTAACAACAGAACCAAAATCGGAAACGTTACGGTATTTCCGTTTTTTTTTTAACAAATATTTAAGTTACAAAAAAATAATTCATACAGACTTCGTCCCCATTTACAGGTAATGCCTGCCTCATATTAATAATAATAATAATAATAATAATAATAATGAATAATAATAATTTAAAGAGCGCCCTATATAAAAAAAAAAATTACTCTAAGGTGCTGTACATTCAGAATGGTTAATAAAACAAATAAAAGACAAAAAAATAAGCCTACAATGTGTCAGATTCAAATACCTAAATAAAATATAAAACAAAAATGCCTACCATAAAACAAAAGGTCAATACGAAATACAATGTAAAACACAATATAAAAAAAATTCATAAAAATAGCAATCTAAGTTAAAAGCATGCAAAACAACAAAAACCCGAAAGGATTTACAAAAAGTAGCATTAAAAGTTTATACAAAACAAGTAAAAAACCGTAACAGAGAAAGTTAAAAGTCTGAGTAAAACGCAATGCGATAAAAATGACTTTTTAGCTGAGATTTAACCATAACCATTGCTGAAAGAAAAGTAAAAATTTCCTATTGCATAAAAGAGTTGATCAACATCATTAAACATGTGGGGTTTAATATCCTGTAGCAATATGGAGTAGATTAACATAGAATGATATATATATTGTTTTACGTTAGTCATTTCGGGGCCTTTATAGCTGACTATGTGGTTTGGGCTTTGCTCATTGTTGAAGACCGTACGGTGACCTATAGTTGTTTATTTCTGCCATTTTAGGTCTTTTGTGGAGAGTTGTCATATTGGCAATCATACCACAACTTCAAATTTTTTTATATATAAGGGATACATGTAAATAACACTACTGATAAAGGTAATTTTTCTTAGTAAAACAATATACCATCATATATTATTTTTGCGTTACAGCTTATATAATTTTTAATTATGTTAATATTTTTTTGCTTCTTTCGGAAATGTTACATATCGTACAAATGGTTAACTTTGCTTTCCAGTGTAGATCTTTGACTTAAATTGCGTAAATACAACATTCACTTTGTCCGAAAAAAAAGTATTTTATATGACTTTGAAAACAATACGTATATATCGCGTCCGGATTTTCATGCGAACAAAACTTATATGATTTTCTAAATATTATATGTTGATGTACAAATAAATGACTTAACAATGGCTAAATCTATTAGGCAATCATTTGCAAAATATTATTTTCTTACAAACATAAGTTAACTATTAACACACTGCGACTGCTCTTTCGTTCATTGGTTTACACCAAAAATATCCGTTTTACCTAATGTATTAACCGAGTACGTGTTCTCTTTGCACTTATGCCCTAAATCACGCTTCTTCATTTTACTGTAACGCTACCTTCGAAATCAGGTTAAGGCCAGAAATCTCAGAAGATTTATTATCTCACGTTATTTTCTCCTAGCAATATCTATAGCTGACATCTCTGTAATATTGGTTTGTTTATTTCTTTCCGCTAGAACCTTCTTGTCGACATCTTTTATTGTACGTATTCTATTGATTTGCTTATTTTTTCCGCTAAAACCTTCTTGTCGCCATATTTTTATTGTATGTGTATCATTGATTGAAGTTTTCTACAGCCTATCATTTTAACATAGAAAATGTGTTGCTATTTCTAAAATTAAGAATGGAAATGGGGAATGTGTCAAAGAGACAACAACCCGACCAAACAGCAGAAAACAGTCAAAGGCTACCAATGGGTCTTCAAAACAGTGAGAAAATCCCGCACCCGGAGCGGGCTTCAGCTGGCCCCTTAACAAAAGGTTTACTAGTTCAATGAAAATGGACGTCACACCAAACTCCAAAACATATAAATGAACTAAAATTTAAAAAAAAACATACTAACAAAAAGACTAACAAAGGCCAGAGGCTCCTGACTTGGGACAGTTGCAACAATGCGGTGTACACTTCGACATTAAAATAAAACTCAGTACTCATTAAATAAAATCATTATAGTAACCCGGACGAAAAGTGTGTACGTCTGACGCGCGTTTCGTCTACAAAAGACTCGTCAGTGACGCTCGAATAATAAAGTAAAAAGGTCAAATAAACTACGAAAGTGGAAAGCATTGAATACCCAAATGTTAAAATTTTTGCATAATACTGAATTGATTTATTGTTTGTTGCTAAACGTCCAGTAGAAAATATTACATGCATGTTGAGGACGATTGCAAAATATAGCCAAGATAATATATTCCTAATATACAATGGATTGCCAAGCGGCGATTAATTATTTCTTTTTTTCTTTTTTCAGCTAGATACAAGGCTTTGCTAGTTTTGAAGAAGACTAATTGGTATACAGCAGACCATATTTGCAAAGAAGAAGGCGGCACATTATTTGATACGAATAATTCGATCATGACATTCATGAAAACATCTTTTGCTGGTTCACCATGGAAAGAAGAAAAGTACTTTTCTTTATCAATTCAAAGTCTCCCTGCATTGACCGTTGCGTATAAAGAATTAATGCGCATTCGATAAAGTACAATACATGTATATGTATTTATTTATTTGATTACAATTCTATTTTTATTAATTCATTTATTTACTACATTATTATTTTTCTTTCTTTCTTTCTTTCTTTCCTTCTTTATAAATTAAGTTGATAAGATTTAAATGGCATATAAAAACAGACAAGAGTCAGATGATAACACGTTTAATGTACTATGTGTTATGGGAAAGAATTTGTATGTATCAAGAGTGAACAAGTTGATATGTGTATGTTCCGGACCATATGAGTATTTGGACCATACGCGTATGGTCATGACCATATGCGTATACTCATATGGTCCGACCATACGCGAATGGTCTGACCGTATGCGTATGGTCGGACCATATGAGTATAATACTCGTTTGGTTATTAACGGCCCGGACCATATGAGTATTTGGACCATATAGGTATAATTTTTTTTAAATTACATTATAAAAGTTTCAATAATACAAAAACTTTATCTAAAAAAACAATGATGGTAACATGACAATGTATTAATTTTATCAGTCAATTACTAAGTAAAAATTAAATATTGATGCCATAGTTAGTTTGTATCGCTAATTACATTCTTACATGTAGGCTTGGGTGACAAATACTTCCACACGGTATCATACATTTAGCTTTTTTGCATTTGCAAGTCTTGGTTGTGCACGGTCCTTTTCATTTACATCTTTTGTTTGCGAGTGAAAAGCTAGCCTTTTTGTAGCTGCGTACAGTGATACCAAGGTCTTGGGCCATTCCGATATGTCTACGGTGTTTTTAAGAAGCTCTAGATCTCAAATATCGTAGCATGACTGCAATACACCATACTCACAAGATAAATTTAAAAAATAAACTATGTTACTTTCCAGTGACTTCTTGTGTAACAGTTCATTAAGAAATTTTTGGAATTTTTTTTTTTCAGTCGACATATTGCAACTCACTCGTAATAACAAATCGGTAATGACCATCAGTAATGACCATCGGTATAAAATTTGTTTATTACAGTTTTGACAAGTAAGTAAAATTAACTGTGTGAAACTTCTAATTTTTATTTAGCTAATCGTTTTATTATAATATAATAATAAAATTACCTATATGGTAGCGTCTTTTTAATGAACGGTCATACCATATGAAGATTTTAGAAGTATTAATAAAAGTAAACTGTAACAGAGTGTTAATTACCCAAACCATACGCGTACGGTCGGACCATACGCGTATGGTCCAAATACTCATATGGTCCGGAACATGTATATGTGTAAATGATATGCGATGTGTGTAAATGATATGTGTGTATGTGTAAACAGTGCAGAATTTGCACTTTTTGGGACAGTATTCAGTGTTCGTATTACGAATGTCTGATTACCTTTGAATAAACAACCATCAGTTAACATTAGTTTACCACTATTTGAAGCATCAGTAGTTTACTGATACAAAACACGTGTTCTTAGGAAGACGTTACAATTACAAATGTTGACAGAGTTAAAGTAATCATTGTAAACGTTCGCTTACAAAACATAGAAACATGTTAATGATGATCAAATAACATTAAAAGGCCTAATATTTTTGCTATGTTTTCTCTCCATCAATCCGTATTGATGGTTCTTGTGTTTTTGTGTAAGGAGAGAACAAATTGGCAATGAGTTGTTAAATGAAAACATCAAAAATAAGTTTTCTACATGGTACATGTAACACTTAATATGTTGTTTAGATGACCTCTTTTTACTTCCCTATCGTTCTTAACCAATGCAATGTACGGTTTGTTATAATATATTATTATATATAATATATATATTAAACAATACTATATAGTATATAAAATTCTATGGTTTGTTATCTTTCAGTGTAACAGAATTTTGGTCAGCTCTGTCACTAAAGGAATCTCAAGATCATGAAATGTGTACATTATCGAGAGTAATACCACCACAATCAGATTTGTTCCAAATGTATCCGCAGTTAGTTTCAGATTTTGTTGATTCATGTGAGAAGGCAAAGCATATGTCCATATGCATGATACCAAGTAAGTTTAGAAAATGAAATAGAGATGGTTTACTTGTTTCCGGTAAATAATTCATAAAAGAGAGACAAAAGATAAGAAAGGGATAATCAAACTCACAAGTTGAACATGAACTGGCAATACCACAGCAAAAGATAAGAAAGGGATAATCAAACTCAAAAGTCGAACATGAACTGGCAATACCACGGCAAAAGATAAGAAAGGGATAATCAAACTCACAAGTCGAACATGAACTGCCAATACCACGGCTAAAGATAAGAAACGGATAATCAAACTCACAAGTCGAACATGAACTGGCAATACCACGGCAAAAGCGACCATAAGGCAAACAACAGTTTACAAAACACAACTTAGATATCTAAAGACAGAGCAATGTTAACGCAATTATCACCAAAACACGGAATCGTCTATGGTGCTTAGGAAGGGAGAGCAGATCCTACTCCACAGGTGGCAACCGTCATTTTTCAAATAAGTCAAGGTATTGAACATACAAACATGAATATGAAAATAAACATAATCTCTAAACGAAGTCAAACCTGGTGAATCGAACGGATTCGCATCTTATGCTACACGAATAAAAAAAAATCCCAATTGTTTGTCACATCCAGAAATGTCACATCACTCAGTCTGATACATGTAATATTTGATGGCCATTTTGGGAGCTATTGCAAAGTAAAAACAGCACATTTGAGGCTGACAGTAGTGACATTTCTCAGTGGTTTTTCGTGTTAGGTTTTTAGTTAAACAAGAGTACACGGTAAAATTGTCGTAGTTAGTACTCTAGCCTAGCTGATCATAACAACTGAGAAACATAAAAGCATTCAACTTGTTCAGATGGCATGTAACTAATCCTTTTATCCGACCGTGCGAGACCATCAATAGTCATGGTAGTTAAACACCCCCTAGTGGTAATCCTTTTATTACAATTGAGATAATGTCATAAGAAAAGTCCAATTTGAAAATTTGTTACCTGATTTTCAATCTTGTCTTGCCGGAAGTTTTAGAGATGTACATGTAGCAGAGCCTCACGATAAGTACCCATAAGATAACCGGTGAGTCTTTGAATATCAATCCAACTAAGTCAACTATTATGTTCCTGATAAAACAAAAATGATGTCCTTTCAAAAAGTGAACTGTTTGAAGTAATTTGACAAGGATCAACAACCAGTGATACCTATTCTAAAATATGTGTAGTAATATTTTTTTAACCTGTGATACAATAACGTTCATTGTGTCCGGGTAGCGTGACATGTTTTCCTGTGACTCAAAATGTTATTTTATCCAGGTAGCATGTTTTTTCCTGTGACTCAAAAGCTTATTGTGTCCGGGTAGCATGGCATGTTTTCCTGTGGATCGTTACTTTGTGAAAAAGTACGTTACAAATCCACCTCAGCGTGTCGGTTTAGTTTACATATAAAAATAAGATGATGTAGTATGATTGCCAATTGTAAAAATCTCCACCAGAGACCATATAACGTAAAGGTTAGCAATTATAGCTTAAGCAGGGTTAATTTCATATCGTATTAATATGTTGGCGTGAAACATCCATCCATCATCATCGAAAGGTAATTTATTTTAATTCCTAACAATGCATCATAATCAAAAAACAGTTCTCGCTAACGAAACATGATTATACTGGCTTTCCCTTTATAGGTTACTATTCGGTATGAGCCAAGGCTCCGTGTTGAAGACCGTACTTTGACCTATAATGGTTTACTTTTATAAATTGTGACTTGGATGTGAGAGTTGTCTCAATGGCACTCATACCACATCTACTGATATTTATTTTGATTTTTGTACTGGGATCTATTTATATACTGTGGATTCATGTATTTTCGTAGGTACCAGTTTTTGTGATTGAAGAAAAATTAGGGTTTTTTTTTTATCGATATTTGAATTTCTGGTCAACCAAAGTCTACATACACGCCTTCAGAAATTTTGTTATTTTGTGGTTCACCTTGACCGCCGAATACCACAAAAATTGGTATCCTTGATATAGTGATGAATCTACAGTAGTGTTTGTTTTCAAATCACGGAATTCGTAAATGCCAATGATTTTCATTTGTATCTACCAACAGATAGCCAGTTGTTTTACAGTCATATAAAAAATGTAATTCTTGTTGACGATGATATATTCTTAAATACAACCTCAAGAGCGAAAAAAACGACAGAGTGTATGGAAGAATGTAATGGATTTAATAAAGTTGGAGTGACATGCAAGGCTTTTAACTTTGACAAGAAGTCTTCAACCTGCAGATTTTTTGAAGATGGAACGGCACTTAATTACAGATATGATCCCTCGTCATATATTGACTTATATTGGATAGTGCCTATTACGCGTATGTATGGTTATAATATAACCCAAGATATAAGTAAATATTAGCGTTTTTATTTGGATTCACATGTAATTGGAACTGCTATATTTAAGATCGTCTGGAATACTTAGTAATTCAGTACAGCTAATATAATATGTGTATGGAAATATATAAATGATTTACAAAACAAAACAAAAAGTCAGTTATATTATAAAAGATTCATTCGTCAAATAATAAACAAACATAGTTTCCTTACAATAATTAGTATCATATGGTTAGTGCCTAATACACGTGTTTACTTACAATTAAATATACATGTGAAAACAAATATTTTATAATCTTCTAAACATTTTGTGAAAAAGACTGATGCAGTTTTGTGCATTCTCATTAACTGTTAGTCAGGCTATGCGTTCTCAAAAATTTCATTTAAAAAACATCTATAAATTCAAACTTACTATCAATTTCAAATGTACAAAATATCGGGATGAACAAACCAGTAGTGGTATAGAAATTCCTATGTCCTTATACGATAGCCTCCCTTGAGTGAAATTAATTTAAACAAATCCATATTGGAACAACGGACTGATACCATTCTTACTCACAACAACATTTTGTTTTATTATCCTACATCGGTATAAAAGACACCCGTAAGAGCCATGACAACCATAAAATGTCATTGTCAATGTATAATGTATATATAAATCATACGGTTGTGTATTTGTTCATCCCACAGCTGCTGTTAGTACAAACCCCGATGATTAACTGGTCTTATATGTCTTGTCTCTATTGACAATCGTTCCTACGTGATACTATAATTTCTTGTTTGCAGCAGTTATAAATTGAACTATGAAGCAACATATACATGTCGAAATTCGAAAACACGACGATTAAGCGATTACATTAAGAAATAATAAAATCTCATATGTAAGCATTATCTATATTATCTTACTTGAGTATTCTTTCATAATTTACGATAGAGTTGTATTTTTGCAAGTCAGTAAGCATATTTCTGTTTTCTAGTGAAGTCACAAAAACAAAGAACAAAGAACAACAGTTTGTTAAACGGCATAACTGAATTCTAAACATGTGGAAATTCAAACATTGAATAAGTTTTAAAACAATAAGAAAAAGATCAAGGAACTTTTAATAAAAATGAATTTAATATCTCGTGCAATAGCATGCAATATTATAATGTATGAATATACTTAATTCTCAATTTTTGTCCTTTTAAAGCCCTGATATATTCTGAAGAAACCACTACAAATACGTTTTATTATACAACAGACTTTTCAAGCATAACAACTGACACAACACAACAGCATCATACTTCAGGTATTTGGTTTAAGTATTTTGTATAAAAAAAATACCGTACATAGCTAATTAGTTGCATAGAAACAAGTTATGGTTGATTGCTTGATGCATTGGTGTTTTATGCCTCTGTTGTTTTCTTACTTAGTACAAATCCCGATGATAAACTCGTCTTAAATTTTCCCATCTATAATCGTTCCTACGTGATGCTATAATTTCCTGTTTGCAGCAGTTATAATTTGAAATATGAAGCACTATTGGCTATTTCGTGTTTAAATTGTGTGGGTTGTTTTTTTGATTGAGAAAGCTGGAGTGCCAAGAGAGAAACAACGACCTTGCGCAGGAAAACTTACAATCTTAGTCAATTAAGAAAGCTCCTGTCACGTTCGGGGTTAGAACTCACGACTCAAATTTGACAGGCTAGTGATACAGTAGTTGAACTACTTTGACATATCGGCCACCGACGACCCTATATATAAATACAACAGTATGATGTAAATTCTAGATGACATTGTATTTTTATCTTCATTGTACTTAGATATACCATTATCTTACAAAATTTGATATATTGTAAAGGTTATAACCGATATTATGAATTTCGGACTGACAATTGATTGATTGATTTATTTATTTTTATCGCAAGGACCAAAGGGTTTACTCAAAAAGTCTGGATAAGGGGATCGGAGAATACCGACTTTTATGTAAAATGGTACTTCTCACTTCATTCTTGTTTGCAGTTTTTATAATCTGGTATTTAGTTAAACCATTAGATTAATGATAAACGCGACATATGCAGTTATAAATAAATGATAAGCAGCCGCATGACGCAATTTTTGCATTCCAAACCCACCCATCCCAGTAGCATTATTGAATAAGTGTGGTTAAGCATAGATTATATATAACTTTTGCATTAATTATAGGATACTACATGTATATTTTTCTTTTCATCTTTTATGATTATTCATATATATTATAGGTTTCAAAATTGCATTCTGAATTAACTGTGAAGGAATATAAAACATAGAGATTGTCAACTCTTCATTTTACTGATTGGATTACTTATTGTTCTTTCTTATTATCAAATGTTGCCCATAACACAGCCTTATGTTTATTTGCTATGTATATTTATTTTGCCTAACTTTGAACCAAATACAAAGTTGAGGAGTATTGAAAATCCAAAATTCCAAAAAGTTTTGCCAAATACATATAATATTTTTTTTAAATATGGAAGCGTGTAACGTTACGAAGAGTAGCTCCTACTAAACTAACTGCTGACTCATATATTTGTCATTTATCAGGTATTATAGTGATCATTGTTGCAGCATGCCTGGCTTGTATCGCAAGTGCTTTTGTCTTATTTTCTATTGTTGGACGTATAGTATCATTTCTAAACAAAGTAAGTTTACAGTTGTTACATATTTGTGTTAAACTATAGATTCCACCGATCCGTTAATTGCGTGTAGTATGAGGGATTTATTTATTCTCTTGGTTACCATCTTAGTGAATATAGAAAAAAAAACAAGTGTTTATGCTGATACTTGATTTCGTGGTTTTGACACAATTGTACATACAAATTTGTCTAAATTATAACCTTTGTTAAGTATTCAATTCGAGGCTCCCCAAATCTATACAATCAATAATAATACAAACACTAATAAAAAAAAATTGTTGAGATTTAATGTTAACACATTTCTTGATTCTTCAACGACTATACATTGTCATGCAGTTTCATACCTGTACTTGTTTTGATTACTTACTTGTTATTTCATCGTTATATAGTTCGATGCATGCACTGGTATTTTTTAAATTACTTGTTATTTCATTGTATATGTTTAAGTGAAATAATTTAGGCGGGATGGAATATGGTTGTTGAAACTTAAGAAGAAAGAATATACACTATTGTGTTGTACGCTAGACGCGCATTTAGGAAAAATTCATCACTGATGCTCAATTCTAAACGTTTAAAAAGGCCTGTCAATGTCTTGCCAGGTTTCTTATAGAATACCTCGAATAATAATTTTTCAAACTAAACAATTTTATCATATAACATAGATTATTACAAAATGAATATTTTTTTTTTATTGCAGAACATGTTTCAAACAGAACAGCGCCAATCTTGTCCTCTTGAAAATGATATTGAAATACCATCTTACAATGATGACGAAAATCTTTATTCTACGAACATTATTTATGGTCTGCCTCCTCTTAGTTATGAAGGGATGATATATTAGACAAACTTGATCAAATACATATGTTTCGGAAGATTGCAGTTTTTAACATGTTGATAGTGTTAATTTTTCTTTGCCTGTATAATAGAACTTTAGAAATCTTATTTTATATTATTTTTTTAAAACATCTTTTCATCTTTGGCCAAATGACATAGAAGTTAGAATGAACGACGACAGTTACTAGCATTACTGCATATTCATCGGCATTTCAGTGTGAATATTGACAATTAAAGTAATAGAGAAGTTTGTTTCTGCCTAGACCAGAAGAGCAGATTTTGGACAATTTTGAATAAATTCTGTATCACACATATATGTGTTGTTTATGTATTACTGTATTTAGAAGACTTATTAATAGTTTTACATTCATTAATTTTTTATAAATTGTTCGATTATTTTCCTTATTTTTTTATTTTTATAATTGATGTCTTTCCCTCGATTTTAGTTTATAACTCGGATTTGTTTTATTTTAATCGATTTATGACTTTTGAACAGCAGTTTACTACTGTTGCCTTTTTTTCAGATCTCAAGCCAAAAACTCCCTGCGAAATCGTTTTTCATAAATTATATTTGCAAAGTTGTTGGGACAATTATATTATATAATGAGAAGGATTTATGAATCGTTTTTTTAAAAGGTATGTCGTTTGGTTTTAATGCCATTGCAGTATGTATGTATGTACTGGTAGATTCCACCGTTATTCGGAGCACCCCTAGAGAGCTGCGAGGGTACAGTGGAATCCGTGTACACTCTATTTCGGGATTAATGGAGATGTGTCACTTACGTATTTGCAACACTATTTACTAGGACAATCCCCACCCCAACACAAAGGGAGTACTAGGACACCGGAAAGTCTGTTATTATGGTGGAGGAAGCCGAAGTACAGGTACTTGGAGAGAACCACCGGAACACTCGGCAGGAAAAGACGAACAAAAAAGATATTAGTAGATGTACTTCAAGTCAAAGTAAGGGGCAACTTTGACCATCCGAGGCCCCCAAAGTACCCATTTCAGTTTAAACTCTAGTCTGGGTACCAGAGATCTATGTGAGAGGGTGACAATCACCTTTCTGATGTAATTATATTATTTGCATCCCGAGTAAAAATCGAACCCAGAACCTTCAGCACTATAGCCATCGGTCTTTAAATCACTAGACCATAAAAGCGATTACAATGCAGTACACCCTACAACATTTTTTTCTTTAAATGATATAAAAAAACGATAGTATTGTGCAAGCTGATTACGTTTGATTTATCTATTTATGTTATTTTAAAATGACTATTATAAAAAAATTACCATTGAGGTCTTTTTTTTTGCATATATTCAATGTAATTTTGAAATTGTATCTTAAAAGTAAAACATATCTAAACAAAATTAATGTATACTAGAAGATGCCTTCGGGCAAGTGTTGAAACAGAGGGAGACATAGTAATAAGGTGGACATAGTAAGTATTTGGACACGATTAAAACATTTATTTCTATTTCTCTAAAGCGTTGAAAATGACAAATATGATAATGCAAAATACCCCATTCATCTCAGTTGGGAAATACAAATATTCAATATCCTAAGAAAAGTGTGTCAAAGTGTGATTTTCAGTAGTTTTTTTTACCGTTTTATCTTAATAACCGTATGAGCTACGTAAAATCCTTTTACATAACCGAAAGGGATCACAATAAGTAACACAATGGAAAAATATGAGCATGCGTAAAAGCGTATAAGACACGAATTGGTAACTGTCTCCGAATTTGGATATTTTCTCCACAATTGGCCTTTTCTGTGAAAATTAGATTGTTTCAAAGGAGGTACAAAACACCACATATATATCATATCACATATATCCGACTTTGCAAAGTTTCAAAGGATTTGCGGTCAATGAAATCGGTCTTTTTTTTTTTTAGTAATTTTGATATTTAAGGATTGACTGTAATATTTTTTTCTGTCTATGAAGAAATAACATCAAAAATGTAGTGCACACTGTATAACACGCGAAGCGGGTTATTTTAAAAGTGTGCATCAAATTTTAACGTAATTTCAAATAGACAGAAAAAAATATAACAAGACAAAATTATGTCTATGAGCTGATAAACAAAACACTGTCAGCCAATCAGAAGATGCGTTACATCCAAAATTAAATTATATTTATATACATAGAATAGAAAAAACAAAGGATATGTGGTATCCATCCATGAAATACATTGTAGAATCAGCACATTCACAGCAAGAACATTCGTCAAAAAGAAAAAGAACACGCTTGTAATGGTCTTCATCCCCTTAAGACATAGTGAGGACATCAAAACGGAGAAAAACAAAAAACCTCATTTCCTTGCAGTATAAACATAAAAAAGTGTTGTACATGTAAGGATGCTTCCCTACGATAGGTGCAATATGTATGTACATTCAAGTAGACTAATGAAATGTACGCACTTTCTCGTCTGAAATATGTTTGCAAAAGATGTACATTATCATGAATTTAATAGGAAATATAAAGTGTTTGAAAAAATGTACATTCTAATATGAAAAACAACGTGTCCTCTAAATATGTACATTCTAGTAAAACTTCAGCTAAGGTTAATCATTCATAGGATTGAAAGTTTAAAGTTTTGTAACCAGTTAAGTTATAGTTAGGACAATATCAAAAATGATTCATGTGAACCAAGAAGTCATCACTACTAGTCTTGTGATACCATCGGGGAGAAAAAATCCATCAGCAGCGGCATTGACCCAGTGGTTGTTAATAAACTCATCATACACAAGTTTCCACCTAAAATGTACATTCAAGTATCAATAATAACGTGTCCTTCGAAGATATACATTCTAGTATCAATAATAAAGTGTCCATCGAAGATTTACATTCTAGTATCAATTATAAAGTGTCCACTGAAGACGTCCTTTCTACAACCAATTATAAAGTGTCCCCCGAATATGCACATTCTAGTATCATTATAAAGTGTCAACATTACTGAAGGTGTACATTCTAGTATCAATAATAAAGTGTCCACCAAAGATGTAAATTCTAGTATCAATTATAATATTCCAGCAGCACCTGCATACGGGGTATATATCTCCCAATTGATACGATATTCCCGTGCTTGCATTTCCTATCATGATTTTCTTGGTAGAGTGTTGCTGCTCACAAGGAGCTATTAAACTAAGAGTTCCAAATGGTGAAGTTGAAATCATCCCTTCGTAAATTTTACGGACGCCATCACGAGTTGGTTGACTGTTATGGAATAACCGTTTCACAAATGATATCAGATATGTTCCTTACGTCGTAACTACAGTCCCCTTCCCTTTCATGAATGTGACCTACCGAATTAGACTATTTACCGGATTTGTTATCACATAAGCAACACGACAGGTGCCACATGTAGAGCAGATCTGCTACCCTTCCGGAAGACCTGAGATCATCCCTAGTTTTTTGGTGGGGTTCGTGTTGTTTATTCTTTAGTTTTCTATGTGTGTTATGTGTGCTGTTGTTTGTTTGTCTTTTTTCATTTTTAGCCATGGCGTTGTCAGTTTGTTTAAGATTTGTGAGTTTGACTGTCCCTTTAGTATCTTTCGTCCCTCTTTTATAAAGTGTCCACGGTAAGGCTGAGGCTTTTCCATAAGAACCGGCCGCGGCCAAATTGACCGTTTCAAGCAGTTTTTTGGTCGGTTCAATCGTCATCAGCCAAAAAATGTGGGTGCATATTTTACTCATACGAATCTTTTATATGTCGTAACTTTTTATTATTATCTTGGTTTTATTTACGTTTGAGAGTTCCGGTTTGTATTTCTATCGGAACACTCGGCCGTTATCCATCGAAATAGACTTATTTGGAAAATCCCGAGAGGTATTGAGTATAATCAAAAATAGTGCCATGTAGAGGTCGTTACCAACATTTGTTGTTGAAGATGAAACGTTCCATCACAGATGTTTTCCCCGCTCACGGGTGTCATCGGTTCAACGAGAGAAATGATCGTGAAAGAATATCTAACGGGGGTCAAGTACTGCGAGACGATCGTGAAAGCTCTGGTACCGGATCGTGAAAGGCATTTAATGTAAATTCTAGTTTAGTATCTGTAAAAAAATTGCTTAATTTTCTAACCGCGGAACAAATCCGAACAAAAAATATGTCTGTCAAAATAGTTCAACTTCCTCAACATTACTGTGCAATAAGATAAAGAAAATATGCAGTACTTTGTGAAAAAACACAAAAGGCGCAATGCATGTCTGTGGGATTGATTTAAAAAAAAACACGCTATTTGTTCCTATAATGGTAAAATTTCAATATATCATGATATATTTTGAAATTTGATCTTTGGTGTATCTGATAATATAGTAAAATAAAAGTATGCTCTTCCCTTAAAAGCGTTAATTTGTTTATGAAAACCTTGAATTTTGTTGCATTTTCATCAAACTTGATCGTGAAAGATTAGGCAACGCATTATTTTGATTGTGATAGATAATGCGTGACCAGACTTAATACTACAAATTAGAAGTCAATATTTCTTTTACCATTTGATATACCTGCAACTGATTGAATCCTGTAACTATTTTGATAAGAATGAATATTTTTTTTTAATTCAACACTTTACCTTGAGAGTTAAAAAACCCAACTAAACACGTATCTAAATCAGTGTGAAATTCAGCTCTGAGAATCGGTCTAGTACAATTCAGGTAGACAACCAATATTAAGCCAATAATATGGGTATGCAACGTTTAAACCAAACTGTTAAGCATCAACCAAAAACTTATAACAAAAACAACATCTTTTATGAACAATTTGAGATTGAACGATACCCACCTTTTTGTGCAACAGTACTGTCTTAAGTTCTATGTATCTTTATATACAACGTAGCAGATATGGATTGATTTCTAATGAGATAACTATATACTACAGACTAAAGAATACCAGAGCGCAAATGCTAAAATGTCTCGTCTGCTTTACTTATGATAGTATATTTGTTGAACGTCTGTAATATCAAAGGTTTTAATAAGAAGTGTTAAATACGCTTATAAAGATTGTCAATAGTTCATTAAAAGAGGTAAAGGTCAGATGAGTCATACAGATCTCTACAAACATCCCGTACACCAAATATAGGTGTTCCGATCCTTACAGTGCCTTAGAAACTGGCAAATGTAATAGTTATGTTTGGCCAATTAATTCGGAACATAAGGTCGAAAGTAAATGAACCCTGACCGACAGCCAGACATAGACATCTTACTATCATTCAATATATCAAATACAATTGACGTCATATATGAAATATGCAAAAAGAAATGTACACCATACACCAAATACCGTGGCGCTATAGCATACATGTATATAAACAAAAGGCCAAACAATATCAAACGAACATTGCTAAATGATGCATGATAATTGGGTCAATGTTATTTGAAACCTTGCAGAAGTCGAAAATGTACACCTTACAATCATAACAACAGACAGTTATCATAAAGCTTAACGCATCCTCGATACGGACTGGACCACAAAACTAAATCTTCATCCATGAAATGAGGCAAAGTCGCCAATTTACAAAATGTAGTTATCCTATAACTCGTACTTAGTGAGTACTTCACATGACATTAAAAACCTTCATCCTACAATCAGCCAACTATTATACAAATAACATGGTCAAATGCACAAATAATTATTTGTTTGTAATATTTGTTCGTGTACAAAACAAAATCTCCTGTTACCCCGCTTATATCTTGAGCAAGCGATACTATGGATTGTCTTTATGCGTACCAGTTTATTTTTGGCTCCTCTTTGAGGTCCATGTTTAAACAAACGTTTCAAGTGCCAGATGTAACTTGCAGGATAATAACAATATACTTACATTGGTTGATGACATCAGGAACATAAATTATATACACTGTTTTCAGATAATATAAAATTTGCTTTTTTGGCGACTGCACTATGTCCTACAGTGATATTGGAAGTTGCGTGGCACCAAATCATCATTACAGGGTTGCGTTCAATATCGTATCGGCTACGTAGTGCTTTGTAGATTTTGACTTTTGAACGTGTAGCTATAGACTAGTCGTAACATAGATATTGATAGAAGCTATGTAGCCGCTACGATATTGAACTCAACCCAGATAAGATTTTCTTCAAATATTGATACTTTAAAATGCCTAATTGAGGATCTTGGCAAATCTAGTTTTTCGCATTTAATTGAAGAATAATTTGAACGTCTTCGTAGCATCAGATATTTCACGATCCAGTTTTCACGATCTTCAATAAGCGGTACGTGATCTTTCACGGTCCGAAAAAATCAATTTTGTGTAAATATTTCTTTTTTTAACAAGTTTCAAATTATGTTTATACAAAATAACTATGAGAACCATTGGATTAATTCAAATTGAATGCCCTCATTCGGATAAAAGTAGTTTATTGTATTCGAATTTGTGAAAAATTATTTTTGTTTACATTTTCTATGTCATTGAAATGTCGACAAGCAATCTGTCTTTTGTTGTTTTGTAAAAACTATGTACTTTTATAACTGGATTTTCTCACATACTGATCATAATGTTGAACCATTTTGACAGACAGTTTTATTTTGTTGTAAATTAGTCTGTGTAATTAATTATATTAGATTATTTACTGATCTTTCATATGTCTTCTCGATCAAATGTCTTTCACGATCCGGTACCAGAGCTTTCACGATCGTCTCGCAATACTTGATCCCCATTAGATATTCTTTCACGATCATTTCTCTCGTTAAACCGAATGACACCCGTGCCGCTAAGCGACACAAAGGTGTGTATTTTATGATAATACACTTATAAACTTGCATGCATTGTTTTTCAATTTGTTTTGTTGTGTTTAGTTTAAATCGCGAATGAATCGATGACATGATAATTGTTAATTGGTTTTCAGACGTCGGATCAACGGTTCGATATGACCCACAGGGCCTGAAAACTTCAAACTAGAACACACCTCGAAATCGCGGGGATTTAGAACGTGGTTGAAAGTATATAAACTGTTATAGGAGGAATTTGTGTAAAAGATTTTATGACTGGAGAATTTCAGGAAAGGTATCAAAAGTCAAAGGTACTTTAGGACAGGACAGTTTTTTTTCAAAATCCGTTATTCTTTTATTTTCTATTAATTTCACTTATTTTCGCGTTTTTCTGTATACTATGAACAGTCACATATAATTATTTTCTATAATCTCTATATAATATATACAATGTACATTTTATTTATAGTATATGTATACACTTTATTTAAATTTGGGACTCCTACGCCATCTTTTAATAAAAAAAAAAATTAAAAAATAGAGAGGGCAGACAAGATCCCAAACGGTATCACGGTATAAACCTAGTATATGCCTCTCAAAGTAAACTCTACATAAGTTTGTAAATGATGAAAATTGGAGCCAGGACGTACAGTTTTCTTTTTCGGATGCAATATTCTTAATTCTTCTAATCTTCATATTTTAAATTTGTCTTTCCAAACATAATTGGTACAAATATACAGTATATAATGATCTTAAATGAGTCCCTTTTCCCATTGAATTGCGACACTGCGAGAATTACCAAAAAATAATTTCACAGGAACCTAAATACAAACCACTAGCTACTAGTTCAGAAAAGATATTAATAAAATAAATTTATGAATGGAAACAGGGAATGGGTAAAACAGACAATAACCCTAGAGTAGAGGGTAGAACACAGCCCAATGCCACCAATGGGTCTTCACCACAGCGAGAAAATCCCACATCCGGAGGCGCGCTTCAGCTGGCCACTTAACAATAATATAAACATTCTGCCCTTGGATGAAGATGTTAAGGTAGATTACCACACGAGGGGAAAATTTATAACGCAAGACGAAGTCGCGTGTTATAATTTTTCACCGAGTGTATGAATCACCCTAACACCTTCATCCAAGGGCAGTATATTTTTTTTCGTGTCACTATGTTTCAGTCTAGTAGTCGGTACGTCGGTACTGATATGATTTATAACAAACCTCTCAAACTTCAGGTTATAAATTTTTGAATTATAAAGAAACCAAGTTTTCAGTATAATTAAAATCAAACCTCTCAGCGATCCTGTTGTCCGTGCGCGACATATAAATAAACGATAGGTATGATTTTAATCATACTGCTATCAGATTTGGACTACAGTTATCAGAATTGGGTTTCTGACTGTTATCGGGTTTGTCGGATGCTGGTCGTGTGGACTGTCGTTTTCCTGTTATGGTTGGACTTAACCAACAGATACACCTTACGGACTTATGAGTATGGGTAAGGGCCTGAAAACAGTTAAAACAAACACAGTGAATTTGGTTTTAGATGTTATATCTTAAAAAGCGCATTCGATAATCAAATATAATTCACAATAATATAATAGTATATAATACAAATAATAGAAACATATAATTCATATAAATGATCAAATAATATATATAGTATACAAATTTTATGTAAATGCATGAGCATATGCATTTAAACTGACGAACACGTATGCCTATTATATTTCTTATAAATAAAAGCTTATTTAGCATTCAAATATATGAGCAAGATGCGGACTTAATCTTAAATATATGAGCATAATGCGAGACCGACTATTTGAATCTAACAGAGCATAAAGCACGTGCTGAACAGCATAAAATATTGAATATATAATATTTTGACAAGGGGCATGTAAGAACATGTTGCGATCTGGTATCTTTTGAAATATAAACATGGTAGAGCCTAAATGGCGCTTGTAAAAACTAAAACTATAAACCTATCAACCCAAAAATAATCAATTCCGACAATGAGCATTGGTTGAAAAATATTCGAAATCGAGACAAACTAAGCATTACAAAACTAAATGTGAATATTCAAATAACATAAATATGAAACAATATAATATATAATGGGGAAACTAGCTATTAAAAATATAAATGCTTGCTTTGTATCAAAAATTCATGACTCATAATAAAATAGGACTAAACGACAAGAATAGTTTACGATAAATAATTTCTTATTAAATTAACTTACACATGTGAAAATTACGCATAACGCGTTTATTAAAATAATCAATATCTTATCCTTGCGGAACTGACCTTAAATCGTATTAAGTATGAACAAGCGATAAGTTAAAATTATCATTTCCAACATGCGAGCGTAAAACTTAATTCTATTACGCGTTTAAAAATACCCTTGAGTACAGAAAGTTTGTGAAGAATTAACCAAACTTTTTTTTCGAACATATATACATCTATTTACACTGATCGAGAAACAACGATTTGATCTTAATTTCTTTCCTTGCAGAACTTATTGATAATTAATTTCAACTTTACTAAATAAAATGGAAATGAAACTTAACGAAGTTTCATGATGCAATTAAATAAAATAATAAATAAAAATACTTGACTCACCTGAAAACAGTTAAATCAAACACAGTGAATTTGGTTTTAGATGTTATATCTTCTAAAGCGCATTCAATAATGCCACTTTTGGGACCGAAATTCACTTGTTCGAGTTTAAAACAATCAAGCTATCTTGGTTACCCTGAACTTTTGGGGTAAAAAGGGGCGTGGAAAGGTCTTTGCTGGACCGGACAAAGAACCCTAATTGACCAGGTTACCTAGGTTGTTTACACAACAACTTGTTTGTGTTTACCGGACAATAGAATTAGTAAAAAACATGTCTAATTGTGTCCACCTAGCTTGTCGCTAAACATCTTAAATTGATAAAAATAATGCCTATCGAAGAGAAAATCTGAAGTGACAATTGCCAAAATAAATATCTATTAGATTTGAAATTCTTATCTTAAATATTTCGAGAATATAAAAATGATTTCCTTCAACAATAATGAACGAATATAAAACAAAAATACTTTTAATAAATACTGCAGCTTCGAAATGAACTTTAAATAAATAAAATATCGTAAACTTATGCCTCTTTGCTGAAAACTAAATTTTCACCAAAATATAAAATAAGGTCTAAAATCACTCCATGACATTGCTAAGGTTTCAACTCCCTCCGGCAAAGTTGACCTTAGATGGATTTGGCAATTGTTTAGGCCCTTTTTTAATAAAGAGCTCTTCAACTGTAATCTGCTTCATCCAAATTTAGCTAGTCGTCTCTTTAATTCTTTTGCAATTGTGTCGACCAATATAGACCGTAAGCAGTGAAATTAGCATATGGTATATATAAGTCGTTTTACAAATCTTCAAATCGTGCGAACAAAATTCCTAAAATATTTCAATAATTTCTATAAATTAATTTTTGATAAAATTCGCAGAAACTACTTTCGGTGTAAACATATGCTTATAGTATTGCTTCAAGATCACAACTGGACACACATCAGAAATAAAGCCTTGACAGATTTTGCACAGATTTAAGAAAAACTGGGGTTTTTTTTTCGTTTTTGTCATGTATCTGAAAAACTATAACGTGTATAACAGATAGATAAACACTTAAATACGCAAAAATTATCAACAAGACAAAATCTTCGAATAAGTCAAATTTCGCCGAATTTGATAATAGACTGTTTATAGGAGGATTTCCCTTAAATGAGACTTTTTAACCCTTTTTGTGTTTTGGGCAAAACTAAAGAAGATAGAAAAGATTATGTTACCGAAAAAAATATCGGCAACAAAAGAACCACAAAAAAAAAAGATTTTTGTCATGAGTTCTATTCTAGAGAGTGTCCATTGTTGAAGATGTACATAACCCTATAGTTGAAAAAGCCCCTTAATGTTACTGCTTCATCAAATAAGAACCCCTAGAATTTTACACTGTACTTCTACATGTATATTACAAAATTTCATGAATATATATCAAACCATTATTTTACACTTGTCCGGAATACCAGCTTTGCTAATTCGAGGCGCCCGTCTTGTTGTACGGCATGTATAAATCCCTTGTCACCATCTTACGGTGTTTATATATCTCAACTTGTACGATTCGCTCGTGTATGTAATAATGTTTTAGATTTTAACGAGAGAAATTTATGTATTACTCAAAAAAATTAAGGGTTTTCTATATCACAAACTAGTCAAAACATTTACTAAATTTTATCATCGGTATAAAGACATCATTCGTAAATAGAGCTCAACATGCAGACTTCTAATACGTTCAGGTATTTCACATCCAATTTTTTATGGAAATATTCTTTATAAAGCACAAAGGTGTCAGTATTCACCTCAGAAACTTACAAAACCTTTGAATAGACTTATTAAGAAGGGATATAATTACGATACTGTTGTCAAGTCATTAAAGATTGCATATTTTGGCGTTAATATAGAGTCACTGATAAGGTCTTTGCATCGGAACTAAACACATTTATTCTAAAAACAGTTGTTGGCATGACACGGGTTATGTTCTTCTCATATATGTTATGATGGTATGATACTAAGCCCCTAACGGGAAGGATTGTGCCTGATGTTCATATGATGAAATCATAATCTTTTAGTCAGTTTAATTGAAGTCTGGAGCTGGCATGTCAGTTAACTGCTAGTAGTCTGTTGTTATTTATGTATTATTGTCATTTTGTTTATTTTCTTTGGTTACATCTTCTGACATCAGACTCGGACTTCTCTTGAACTGAATTTTAATGTGCGTATTGTTATACGTTTACTTTTCTACATTGGTTAGAGGTATAGGGGGAGGGTTGAGATCTCACAAACATGTTTAACCCCGCCGCATTGTTGCGCCTGTCCCAAGTCAGGAGCCTCTGGCCTTTGCTAGTCTTGTATTATTTTAATTTTAGTTTCTTGTGTACAATTTGGAAATTACTATGGCGTTCATTATCACTGGACTAGTATATATATTTGTTTAGGGGCCAGCTGAAGGACGCCTCCGGATGCGGGAATTTCTCGCTACATTGAAGACCTGTTGGTGACCCTCTGCTGTTGTTTTTTATTTGATCGGGTTGTTGTCTCTTTGACACATTCCCCATTTCCATTCTCAATTTTATATTCACGTCCAGTCGGGATTGATAAATTAAATCAGAAACCTTTCGTCGGAAAGCAGAGTCTGCCTGCAAACAATATGTCCCCAATTACTTGCCGATTTACTATTATCTGCAATAGTATTTTTACTGATATGATATATGAAGGTCTGGATTGGGCGTCATCAATTTCTTTATTCTGTACTTTTTGGATCTGCAGTTTTTGGCCTATTTTTCTCTATTTTATAAACCCTAACCAGATCCTCATATATCATTTGAAGAATTGTTTTGTTCATTGAGTAACACTTTATTGTATATAAATAAGGAGATGAAGTATGTTTCCAAAAGAGACAACCCTCACCAAAAGTCCAAATGATGTGGATGGAAGCAGCTATAGATGGCTGTATGGCCTTGAACAATAAGAAAACATCATACCATTTATCATGTATAGTAAGCTGTAACGAAAAAACGGATATGTTGAGCGCTTTAAACATTGCACGAAGTTCAATGATCTAAGGAATAAAGACAATACATCCGTTTGCGTTTAAATTTAATCTTAATAAATATATACATGTAGATTTCATTAATGAACCACGGACAACTTGGTTTGTATAAAATAAAGGTTTTTAAAAAAACTTTTGCAGATACACCTTGGTATGTTATTGAAATAAGATATGATAAATTTAACAATAAATAACTGATGTGTTGTGCATGAAATGACGGGTCAATTGCGGTCAGAAGATAAAACAGATACAATTAATATATTAATTATCTATACTTGTATGTTGATGCATAGAAGTATGGAAAATTTCTTAAATTTGTTTCTCGTTGTGGGTTAAAATCTAACAAACGATGAACCTGCGTTGCATTTTGAATATCAAGGAGTCTAGACAATATAAATGTACTTTTGGATTCCGCTAACACGTTAACCCCGCCACATTATGTATGAATGTGCCTGTCCCAAGTCAGGAGCCTGTAATTTAGTGGTTGTCGTTTGTTGATTTGTTACATATTTGTTTTTCATTCATTTTTGTGTTCATAAATTAGGCCGTTAGTCTCTCGTTTGAATTGTTTTACATTTGTCATTTCGGGGCCTTTTATAGCTGACTATGCGGTATGGGCTTTGCTCATTGTTGAAGGTCGTATGGTGACCTATAGTTGTTAATTTCTGTGTCATTTGGTCTCTTGTGGAAAGTTGTCTCATTAGCAATCATACCACATCTTCTTTTTTTATATTGAAAGATTTGTGAACAATTTTACATATACAATATCAAACCAAAAGTTATTCAGCGCGATAAATTGATGAGAGACTATTATGTACAATTTTTCAGAAGAGATAACAAAGATTACATGCAAATGTAAATATGTTGATTTGAGATGTGCATTAATACGAGTTCTGCTTTGTTCCAGACAATGATTTGCTCAACAGCTCACAAAATTGAAATTAACCCTACCCGGTCACAGTATTCTGATTCCGAGCCGACAACTCTTAATGCCTCGTGCTTAGCGGATAAGTAGCAATTAACAGTATTTAAACATCGGTTTAAGTCATCGGTTTAAATTTTCCCGGTTTCCAACCTAATGTTTCCCACACTAAGGTCGAGAACGCTTCAAACAAACAACCCCTACGTCGGTTAAAATATAATGGAAATTAAAACTAAATATTAACATATAATTTATTAACCAATGATTTAAAATACATTATAAATTGTCCATTTAATACGATTTAATGTGTCCGAGATCTGGTCATTAATACAGGTCTAATACAGAAAAACTGGTTAGTGCAGAATTTTTACTCGTCTTAATGTAGGATTTAAGCTTTCGTTTTATTTTATTTTGTATTAAAAAAAAGTGTCAGAAAATGGATATGTGTATTATTGCGAACTATTAGATTTCAACTTTTTTTTAATATAAGTGTTGATGTTATTTTTCATATGTTTTACTATAAAATTATTGTTTTTTCTTTGAGTATATACAATTATGGACGATAGAAAAAAAAAGAAAGTGTGAATATCCAGAATATACTATTTTCGTATAACAAACTTTTGACTCCGGATTATATATTTTTTTACAAGTTTCCTACTCAATGTAGGACATCCTGGTACTCGGTAAAACAAGAGCAAGTAAATGAAGCATGTTTTCCAATGATTTTGTCTTGAATAGAAACACAAAACAGTTACCACCAAAATCAATTGGACCGATTGTAACCTAGGTTTTACTAATTTAAGTTGCTCTCACTTGACCGAGTACCAGAATGTCCTACCACAGAGTAGGTAACCTGTCGAAAAAAAAACACCATTTAAACTAGAATTATCGTGTATTAATGCATTGGAAGGTACTAAATATTGTGCAATACTGATAGGGCGAACCTACATTGATCGAACCTCAGTCAAACACAGTAAAGATTCGACTAAATTCCATAGAATTGATAACTTTTAAAACACTCAACATTACCTTCATGATGTGTTTTTCTCTTATTATATTGCTTATGTTTATCCAAGGAATTTTCTGTAGAAAAATCTGATATTCACTACAATAATTGTCTTTTTTCCCCTAGATTTTGATATTTCATTTTCACACGTGAAAATCTAAACAACTATTTACACGAAAGAGACGATTTTTCAATCTGTTTTGTTAATTTATCTTTTTTGAACCGTGGTGTTCCTTTGGTCCTTTTAATGGTTTACATATTTCCCAACTCCTTAATTATGTCATTGTATCTAGGGACGTTCTAAATTTCAATGAAGGAAATCTATGTATCACTGATAAATAATTAAAGACATAGGAAACGAGTTTTGTTATTATAATGTCAAAGAAATTATTGAACAAAATGCATACATATATACTAAACAATGTCCTCTGCGTAAGTTTGTTTTACATTTGTACGAATCCACCGAGTTTAATCGAAACAAATATTCATTCTGTGATTTGGCTGATTATTAATCGTCGGGTTTGTAGTGCCAAATTTACCGATTGTTACCTATTGATAAACACTAAAAGCATAATCATGGAGCACATGAAACATAAGTGAGATGATAAAGCGATTAGTATTTGTATATATTAACATTTTTCATGCGTTACCATTTGTTTATAAAACTTTGTTATAACAATTGTTAAATGGTTGGTGTATTAACAGCTTTCTCTCAGAAATGATAAATACTATCCTCTTTTAACGTGTGTTTTTTTTTCTTTCTTTTATCAAGGTTTTCTCTCCCATTTACGCTGTGTGGTTACCACAGTGTCGTGGTTAAGGTAATTTCATACGAAAAATATGTCTGTCATTGAGAGTATGGATTGACAATATTAAATAGTAGTACATTTTTAAAGATTTGGATAAAATAGTTTATTTATTTTAAAAGAAGTTTTATATACACGTGTTTCGTAGTAAACTTTGTATATAAAACATATTCACCTTTTTAAATTAGCAGTATCGTATGGCTTTAAGTCATGGATTTCTTTATCACAAATTACTTAAACCTTTACTTAATCATTTCATAGATACAGCGCTTTGGTTTTGAAGTGGCTGTACCTGTAGACTTCTTATTAAAAAAAGGGATATCACTTCCTACTTTTTTTTGAAAGTTTGTTAATTTGAAGAAGATCCATGTTAACTTATTCATCATTTGAATATTATTTTTACACCGTCGATTGCTTAACATTTATTAAAAGTTATGGTAGTACATTTTGTCAAATAATTGTACTAATTGTATGACATTGACAATTTAATGTTTTGAGATTGTTTATGACGTCCTTACACTAAATCCATCGTATGTGTGTTTTGTAACTTATTTTCAGTAGCTGCGAGTACTCTAATATCGGTACTTTGTTTTTTGTAACTTATTTTCAGTAGCTGCGAGTACTCTAATATCGGCACTTTGTGTTTTGTAACTTATTTTCAGTAGCTGCGAGTACTCTAATATCGGTACTTTGTGTTTTGTAACTTATTTTCAGTAGCTGCGAGTACTCTAATATCGGTACTTTGTGTTTTGTAACTTATTTTCAGTAGCTGCGAGTACTCTAATATCGGTACTTTGTGTTTTGTAACTTATTTTCAGTAGCTGCGAGTACTCTAATATCGGTACTTTGTGTTTTGTAACTCATTTTCAGTAGCTGCGAGTACTCTTATATCGGTACTTTGTGTTTTTGTTAGTTGTTTTGTTTTGCTTGGTGACGATCTGATAAGTCAAGTAATTTCTTTTTTCACAGATTATTCTTGTGTTTTGCTGGTACACAATTGTCCTTGCTAGGTAAGGGAAGGGTTGATCGCTCTCAAACATGATTAACCCCGTCACATTTTGTATGTACCTGTCACAAGTCGGTAGGTAGCATGTAATATCATAAATCAGACCGTTAGTTTTTTGTTTGAATCGTTTCACTTTTTGTCAAATCGGGTCCTTGCATTGCTGACTGTATACGGTATCGGTTTTGCGCATTGACAAATGCTGTTCGTTGACCTTTAATTGCTGAACTTTTTATCATGTTGGACTCTGTTGGTTAGTTGTTTCATTGACATTCATGCCCCATATAAATACAAAATACTTGGAATTAGACATTGCATGGGAAGAAATACAGATGTTTGTCCTGTTATATACGTCGTTGTTTCTAGAAGAAAGAAAATTATTAACCGACATATCTTCATTTTTTCTTACAAATGTGACATTCGTCTGCGATTTTCCCACAATACATCTCGATTTATGACTTTTGAACAGCGATATACTACTATTGCCTTTATTTACAAAAGAAAGTATCGCTGCTCTTCATAAGAAAGAGTTTGTTTTATTCACACTTTCCATAGACTGAAACATACATATCTTCTATAGATAAAGTAAAGTTGGTATTCATGGAGGAAAGTTAAATATCACACAAATCTGACGCATTGACAACTACAGAAACATCATAAACAAATTTCAATATAAATTTCTATCTCTCTTTATATATGCAGTGTTAACTATAAAACTAAAAAACTAATCTTCCCTGCTATCTTTATTTACTTTATTCACCTTTTAAATTAGAAAATTAACATGATTATATTTTAAAAACATATACTGATATTTGTTTGGACGATTAACTTTTTTATTTTCTTCTTAATAAGAAAATTGCATGAAAATGTTTTATATCATATCATTATCGATAGATAATTTTAACATGTATCGACGCCTTTTTTTTTTTTTTTTTTTTTTTTGTCATTGAAAAACGATATTTAAAGTGGTATGCATTAAGAATCAGTGTCTACGACATGCATGTAAAAGATGGTTGGTTAGTTTAATACATTTTTTATTATCGTATACAATCTTGAAATTTTGATATAAAAACGAATATTTACGATATTTGAACATTTTTTTTGTCACGAAACTATAATCGCAAATCAATCCGCTGATTTTTTTTTTTAATCAGATACATTTAGCTTAAAATATATTACCGAATGTAAAAATGCGATGTTTATACAAAAAATATCTACTGTTTAGAAGTCAGTTGATTTACTTTGAAGAAAGCATATTTAGTTAAATATTTGACCCGTAAATGATAATAAGTATTTAACTGATTGGATTTAACTTAAAAGTTTGTATAATGAGACTCAGCATAAAATTACGTTATTTTTCATCGTCTCTACGAAATTTGTTTCCGCAGCTGTAATATCTTTGAATATTTTTTTCCCTTCATGATTATTATGAATATGTCTTATAATATTCCAATCATTAGGTGAGCTTTTCGAAAAAAAAAATATTTTATTGTTGTTTCTTGCAACATATAACCAACGTAAACCAACAATTAACTGTATGCTAAAGTAACGATTATCTATTAAACCGGTATCCTGCATTTCATTTTTTTTTATGCATAGTGGCATCTCAGCTGTTTACGAGTATGGTGAAGAGTTTAATATAACATATTTAACATTAACAACTGATGAACGACTATCTCACGCATTGGATCTTGCTCACTTATTGTTTTATTTACACAATTCTCCCCTCGGATCTTTACTTATAGGAGATTTTAACAATAAAATGCAACTAATCGATTTAGATTACATGCATAATATAGAATATCCATGTGTATTATTACAAAACAGGACCTTAATTAAAAAGTGTTCATTCCAACAGACATGCCAACAATTAGATACTAGAGAACTAGCAAGCCCATCATCGGGATCATCATGTAATAATGAGAACGGTTGTAATCTTGGCGAATGTAGGGGACATAATCTTAGAATTAATATAGAAAATATTTATAAAACTTTCCTAAAGTACGTTTTAAAAACTAAATTTTTCGATCCTGTAATACAAAAAAATGTTGTCAGAATTATTGTTGCATTTGATTAAAAAAGACATATCCATTGGGGACTTGGTGAATGAGCTTGAAAATATCATCCATACTAATAAAAACGGTTAAATAAAGACATCGAAAATATCATGTTATTTTTACTTTTTATTGCCTGTTTGTTGACAATATTCAATATATACTAACTGATTTTATCCTCCAAATGTTGTATTGTGAAAGACGTTTAGTAAAACGCCAAAAAAAAAAAAGAACCAAAACAATCCGGAAATGCCAAAAGAATACCCGAACTTGCTAGTCGAAACCAATCTGACAATTCCATGGTAAAAAACGAAAAAGAAAAAACAACCAAACGACAAACAACAGTACACAAAACACAACATATAAACCTTTATACCGAGCAACACGAACTTCACTAAAAACTGGGGCGATCACATGTGTGCTAGAAGGGTCACCGATCCTGCTCCACATGTGACACCGGTAGTGTTACTGCAATAAAATACAATGAAAGGTTATATCAAGTGATAGGCATCACACAATAACAATAGATTGTTGGTAATAGTATCGTTACTGATCTAAATAAAAGTATTACAAAAATACCAAGTGAACTGGAGATTAAGTACACTACCGAAAGTAGTAGGTGCTTTAGTCATCTTTACCTTTTCCCTGTTATGACATATATGGACGACTTCATACTAAAATGTATAAGTAAACGGGATGATTTTAACTTCACCATTGATGTCAACTTAGCATTTTCTATCAGTAACATACCCTCGGCATCATATGGCGTTTACATATCTCTGTTAATTAAGTTCGTGCTTGTTGACACTATACGAAATTCATTAACAGGAATATGCTTCTCACACAAACACTCTATGAAAGTTATGAGAAAAAATGATTGAAACCGACACTTAATACTGTTTAACGGTCAACGAATTGGTTGATCTATACGATGTCTTGGTGTATTAATTCACTAGCGACATGCTTTTCGCGATATTATATCGTAAGATACCAGTAAAGTCATCCAATCTGTAGTTGTGTCAAAGTCCCAAATTGTGCACTTTTTGACTGAGTGTGGATCCGTATGGCATAGCAGGAGATTCGTACCCTGTCACGGTTTCGCTCCTTTAGATGTCATACGATTACCTCAATTGTCTTTGTTACCATGATATGTCTCTTTTCCAGATTTGAACATCGAAAAAAATACAGTTGCCTTAACTTAGAAGACAGGAATACCCTACTTTTGACGACTGGATGTCTAAGTTCAAATCATACATGAATGTAATGGACATTGCTGAATTTCATTTGTGCTATTCCAAAAGGTTGTATATCATGCTCCTAAATTTGAGAGCAAAGACACAGCAATAGGAATCTTTACTTTAGAACAATAATGGATTCCGACATTTTTTTATTTTCTAAGAAATCTTTATGACCAACACACACACTATAAAATTGAGAAAGGAAATGGGGAATGTGTCAAAGCAACAACAACCCAACTATAGAGCAGACAACAGCCGAAGGCCACCAATGGGTCTTCAATGTAGCAAAAAACACCCGTACCCGTAGGCGTCCTTCAGGCGGCCTTTTAAAAATATGTATACTAGTACAGTGATAATGGACGTCATACTAAACTTGGAATTATACACAAGAAACTAAAATTAAAAATCATATAAGACTATAAGAGGCTCCTGACTTGAGACAGGCGCAAAATTGCGGCGGGGTTAAACATGTTTATGAGATCTCAACCCCCTTATACATCTAGCCAATGAAGAAAAGTAAACGCATAACAATACGCACATTAAACTTCAGTTCAAGAGAAGTCCGAGTCCGATGTCAGAAGATGAAACAATAGAAAATAAATAAAGTGAGAATAATACATAAATAACAACAGACTACTAGCTGTTAACTGATATACCAGCTCCAGACCTCACTTAAACTGATTGAAAGATTATGTCTTCATCATATGAATATCAGGCACAATCCCTCCCATTAGGGGTTTAGTATCATACAATGATAAAATATATGAAAAGAACACAACCCGTGTCATGCCAACAACTGATTTTTAAATAAATGTGTTTAGTTCCGATGCAAAGACCCTATTCTTTATAAGTCTGTTTAAAGGTTTTGTATGCTTTTGAGGTGAATACTGACATTTTTGTGCTTTGTAAAGAATATTACCATAAAAGATTGGATGTGAAATACCTGAACGTAAAAGATGTCTTCATGTTGAGTTATATTTACGAATTATTTCCTTATACCGATGATAAAATTTAGTAAATGTTTTGACTAGTTTGCGATATCGAAAACCCTGGTGTAATAATTTTTCAGTAATACATAAGTTTTTTTCGCTAAAATCTAATACGTTCTTACAAACAATAGCGAATCATACAAGTTGAGATACATAAACACCATAAGATGGTGACAAGGGAACGTCACCATCTAAAAATGGATAATTAACGATAAGAAATGAAAAGTCATCACTTTTATCATAAATTTTTGTATTAAGCTTCCCGTTAATGATATAAATATCACGATCGAGGAAAGGACAGTGATCATTGTTAGTATTAGCTTTATTTAAAGTAAGTTTAACAGGATAAATTTCTTTAGTAAACATACTGAAGTCGTCATTATTAAGAGCCAATATATCATCCAAATATCTAAAAGTATTGTTGAATTTTTGTATCAAATGTTGTTTCGATGGGTCTTTGCTAATTTTAGTCATAAATTGTAACTCATAACAATACAAAAAACAGGTCCGCTATAAGTAGTACACAGTTAGTCCCCGTTGGAATTCCAATAACTTGACGATATACGGAATCTCCAAAGCGAACAAAAATGTTATCAAGTAAAAATTCAAGCGCATTATATAGTATCACAGCATGTCAAATTGACATAGTTATTTTGTCATTGCTACTAAAAAATGACCTAAAAGAGTTTGAACATATGTAATCGCATTCTGAATTTTTAAAAGCCCAGTTAGTTAGGGATGTGATTTTTTTCTTAATAAGAATATGAGGCAAAGTGGTATATAGGGTAGAAAAATCAAAACTTTGAACAGATTTAAAATCACCAATATATGCATGCAATTTATCAATTACTTCCAATGAGTTTGTGTCACTCCTAAAGTAATTAATTTCACTATTTTCAAAGGCCTTATGTAAACAATTTATTATCAGGTTTTTGATTGTACCAAGTGTACCAGTAAGTAGAATAGACAATTTAATAGGGAAACAATGAAAACACAACATAGAAAACTAAAGACTGAGCAACACGAGCCCCACCAAAATATTAGATCTTACTAAAAATAAACAAGCCTCCATAAATGCCAATTAAAATGCGACACATTTGTTAATGTATTCAAATGGATTACTTCATTAACAACATACTGCAAGCATCATTTCAAAGAATTAACGTATGTATCTGATTTCGAAAACTGAGATGGTTTAATAAAAAATATCAATATTTTAACCTCATTAAATACATTAACAGGTGGAAATGACAACGTACACGAATGAAAACTGACATTTTATTGTAGAACGAATTCGTCATATCAGTTTGTTTATTATTAATCTAAAGATGGAAATAAACCTAATACGTGGATTCGTTTATACAATTATACATGTTATACTACAAAACTATATCGGTATGTATTTCTATGTGATTTAACAGTATAGCAAAAATAAACAATGACACATTTGTCTAGTATAGAAATCTTTTTTTTTAGTTTTACCTAAGATACGTGTATTCTTTATAAACCCTGTATAACAAGTGGTTCGTTTAAAGCAAAAATATGGTGTTTACACCAGAGTTATTGTTTTATGTTTAAAATGATATCCCGCATTAGAAACAAAACCAAACATACAGATAATGGGTTTTCTATTGGAAATACCCATCTGGTGTATAGTGTTTTGAATATAAAAATGTTAATCTGTAAAGGATGACAACTAACTGATTGTTTAAAATTTGAGATCACGGATGGGGGTCGCTGAAGGGAGAAACGATCACTAAATTTAATTGTGCATCTTTGTTGTACAAAATGATTCTTCTAAATTGGCCATGTTCCACTACGTCAAGGGTACGTCTGTCCTATATTATAATTCATATTGTTTTCATTCGTAATGTATTCTAGAAATTCTCATAAAAAATAAACTGTACATGTGTATTAACTTCAACTTGTTTTGTTTTTGTTATTGCCTCAATGGTATGTACCCTCTCTCATCTATTATGTTTTTATCTATTTAATATAATGTTAGATCTTTTGTTATAAGTAATTGTAATTTTCAGGAAGATGCATTAAACTAATTGTTAATATACAAGCACTTTATTGCATGATTTTATGTTATAAACCAGAACGATACGATTGGGCACTCAAATATCAAAATAGGACGGTCAGACAAAATCAAAACCATTAAAAAAAAGATTTAAAACCATACAAAAAAACCTCTGAAATCCACTTCAAGATATAAATAAACTCATCATAGATACCAAGATAAAAAATGTATACGTCTAACGCTCGTTTCGTCTTCCAAAGACTCATCAGTGACGCTCGAATAAAAAAGTTACAAAGGTAAAAAAAAAAGTACGAAACTGAAGAGCATTGAATTATCTTGATCAATGTATCATTGCTTTCATCAGAGTCATTTAGAAAATAGTACATGTACTCAAGTCTTATGGGGTTTTTTTAATACATGAGGTATTATGGTTATTTCCGATTCCGAGACATGCAATTACCACTTAACCCAGTTGATTGCTCTTTAATTCAATCCATTTTAATGTGGATTCATTTTGAAATATCGGAATGTGTAATAATTAAAGATCGTGTGATTTAAAGTATAAATTTGATAATCTAACTTTCGACAGTTGTTCGATGATAAGGAGTATTTATCATATGAAAACATCGGATTATCTATCTGAAAGTGATAACCAAAATCGATTAAAAACAAAAACCAGTATTAACCAACACTTACGATCTTGAAATATTTAAAAGAATTAGAAATACATTTTTGCCATAACTATCGTTGGCATGATAAATTTATTTACCATCTTTTTTTCGCATATATCATTCTGCTCAGTCTTTCCGTTATGCTCCTATCACGCCTATTAAACATGAAAATCGTTAACAGCGACGTCACAATTTGTCTGGAGAAGTTTTCAGTGACATCAAAATGTGTGAGGACACTTTATAAAGCTTTATAAAGCTTTACATTTGTCAAGCGTAATACAGTCAACAAAAAGATAATCGGGTTTTATTACATATAGATATCGTAAAATAATAATGTATAGAAAACCGATAATCTATGCTGATTGCTGTTCAAAGAGCAGTCATGCAATTCTTGAGACATGAATTGTTTTTGGTTGTAATGCATATCAATTAATATTGTAACCTGCAAACTGAGAGAATAAAAGTCAACAGAAAGATATGTCACTATTTTGCCTCCAATCCTTCTATCTTTGATCTTACCCCTATATCATGTGTATGTTGCCTGTTTGGTTGAAGAGCACCAAATACAAATGATGATTATTTGCTACTACTGAAATTGTCGATCAAATTATTGCATTTGTTCTGAAAATCTCCAAAAACGTTTTTAAATAGGGTCACATCTCTACCTACACATCAATAATATGTGTTCAGACAGGATAGTCTGGATAGGGGGTACTTCATTTCTTTATTCTGTAATTCTCTACACCATTTTTCGCTATTCTTTATTTATTTTGTCAATTATTACCTATTATTTACTTGTAGCTCCCCATCATTCATTATTTCTATATTTGTTTTGCCTAATGTTCTCTATTCTTTATTGTCTTAGCCATTTATTCTGCACTTTTTGTTTATTGTTCTATACTTTGTAAACCCCACCCAGACCCGTCATCGAATCCAAGACAATCGAAACTGAGTTACATCGATCGGATAGCAATCGACCTTATGGAAATGAATATCAAAACCTCTTTTAACCTTTTTCGGGTTGCAAAAATTATATGGAAAGACTGTAACTGTTGGAAAACTGTTCAGTTTTAAGAAAATATATAAAACACCAAATTATATTTTATATTTATATTTGAAAGATCAATGAAAGTCCTATCTATATACATTTATACGTGCACTGGCGTACGGTCGGTGTCTATCTGACGCACCTCATATATAATGCAAATTATGGTTGCCTTTCAAATTGTGAATATTAAGATCCTAACTACTTTCTAAATACTACAAAATGTCTAAAATCCAGTTAAATGAATATAAGGAATTAATACATAATTCTTAAGAATTGTTGGCGCATTTAATTTATACTGTATATGCTTAGTTTCACACAGAGTAGATTTTTTTTATAAACTTCTCTTTCATCGATTACAGATTTTTCCATAATCCGATTATTTTGCAGAGAAAATGTTTTGAAAGGCACTAAGCTTCACTGATTGAAATTATATATCATCACAATAATACATAGGTATTATGTTCAAAGTCCATCGTTGTTGTTTTAAAAAAAGAGAAGGATATAATTTACTATTATGTTGTATTTCAATCCCATTGGATTCTATTTTACACTTTCTATTTGCAATCCGATGGTTACATTACGGTATCTGATATTTCGTTTACAAAATCAAACCGATACAGTAACAATCAGTTAGAATGGTATATCAAGTAACTGTGTTCAAGCAAGTGCACAACTCAAAGTATAAAAGTTTAAATTGGCTTGTTTGTTGTGACGAATCATAAGTTACTCGAAAACACATAAGTTTTTCTAACCAAAGGCGAAGTTTCCTTAAGTCGTAAAATTTAACTTGGACAACAAAAAAGGTTGGAAAGGCTATCTACATTTATTTCTGGAAATATGGTTATCATATAAAGAAAAAAGTTATTATTAAGAAGATTTGCATTACCTGTTTAGTCGATGAACAGTTGTCCTGTTTATGTCCGATCTACCATAAACAAAAAAGAAATGTTATTTACAATGCATGAATATCATAGTTAACAGAGAAACTCATTCAGAAAGACAAACTTATTTGACTGTATGCTCAGTAAATTTTTAAGGTTTTAGATAAAGACACAATACCTATTAATAGCGGTATAAGTAGTTGGATTCGACCTCTTTAGTCATTTTTCTAACCACTTACTTCAATAGACAAAATCTGTACTGATTGAATATTGTCATGGGTAATTATGAAGTGCAATATAAACTTTTGACGTTTCATCTGTTATCCTTTCAAATCTAGACAAACCGTCCGCAAAATATATTATTATTATATTTAGTATAAAAACAAGTCCTTTAAACTATCTTAAATCGACATATGCGGCACATCAGCGTTAGATTTTCTAAAACTTTAAAACGACTCATTGATATCGTCTGTACAAGTATATTTTTTTAGCTATTTAAGTAAATCTTGGGTTTTCGATATCACAAACTAGTCAAAACATTTACTAAATTTTATCATCGGTATAAGGACATCATTCGTAAATATAGCTGAACATGCATATTTCTTATACGTTCAGGTATTTCACGTTCAATTTTTTATGGAAATATTCTTAATAAAGCACAAAAATGTCAGTATTCACCTCAGAAGCTAACAAATTTTTAAATAGACTTATTAAGAAGGGGTATAGTTACGATACTGTTGACAGGTAATTAAAAATTGCATATGTTGGCGTTAATATTGATTCAGTTATAGGGTCTTACATCGGAACTAAACACATTTATTTAAAAACCAGTTGTGGGCATGACACGGGTTATGTTCTTCTCATATATGTTATGATGGTATAATACTAAACCCCTTACGGGAAGGATTGTGCCTGATATTCATATGATGAAGACATAACCTTTCAATCAGTTTAATTGAAGTCTGGAGCTGGCATGTCAGTAAAAGTGAGAGGTACGTAAATGAACACCTCTAGCGGAAAACGGGAAAATCGACGTTTGTTGCTATCGGAGTTATCTCCCGTTCGCCAGAAAAAAATATTTTCAAGCTGTCGAAATATATTCCGCTTCGTTGGAATAATGGTAAATTTTTTGGAAGAGTATTGAATGCATCTCATCAAAATGTAACAAAAATTGAAGTATGTAAAATGAAATATCTTGTAACAGTTAAACAGTGATTTCCTCCTATGAAAATGAAAGTAACTTCACATGTCGTGATGGTTGGAGAGTGATTGAGTCATGGAGTTGGGTTTACTACCTGACTAACATTAATGCTTGCAAGAGCTTCTATTCACCATAATGTTTATACAAAACTGTTTAAAGTACAAAAAATTGGGTTTGGGAGTATTTTGTTTATACCTTGGGGTAACTGTCCATACATTAACTTACTATACGCTGGTAATCGGCAAAGTCAAAAACAAGAGACTCAACTTGAAAATCGGAAATGTTGATATTGGACGTAAAAATAAACTGTATTTTTGATAAGAATATCATAAACACGTACATGCATTATACACATACACTCCCACATTACAAAATTGAAGCGTACATAATTAATATTGTCATTTTATGTATTCAAATTCCATATATAGCAAATAAAGTCACAGACTTACAATTTTTACATTCAGTCATTTGCGTTCATAGAAATAAAATTTCCAAAAACAACTGTCACCATGAAAACGGCTACTAGTAGGAAGTTTGCAATCCTCGACAAAAAAGAGATTAAAACTGATATTCTTGATTTGATATTCTTGTTATATAACCATCTTCTCATCAAAATATTAACATAAACCTTTCTTTGTGGTGCTTTCTTCACGTCCGCTATACGGTCTATAAATAGAATTTGAAAAGTGAAAGTACTTAGTTACTTATCCTCTTCATCCCCAGTGGAACATAAGGCCACAACAAACTGCCTTCATTTTCTCTCTGTCCTTAGCCATGTACTGGGCTTGGCCCCAGGTGTAGCCCATTGCTTCTAATTCTGCTGTAACGTATCTTCGCCAAGTGATTTTAGGTCTCCCTGGTTTCCTTTTTCCTGGTGGTGTTAAATATAGAGTTGTTCTAGGTTTGCGATGTTGTGGAATTCTCAGTACATAGCCTAACCATCTAAATCTTCGTTGTTTTATCCTTGCTGTTATGCTCTAAGCATTACATGTCTCCAAAAGGCTTTTGTTGCTGATCTTGTGTGGTCAGACTTGTATGAATTCTAGCAGATGTTGCACGTCCACTGTCCATTGAAAGATCATTGATTGTTATTTGTGTTGTAGTTCCAGTGTTTATTGACATTACCTTGGCCTTCTTGGCATTGCCATTAAGCCAGTTTGTTTTGCATAGTTGTTAAGTAGGTTTGTATATTCTTGGAGGTGTTCACTTGTTGATAATAATATGGCAATTTCATCAGCAAAATCAAGGTCTTCTAGCTGGTTGAACGTGGTCCACTGGATACCCCTTTTCTTGTCAGATGTTATCTTTCTTTGTATCCAATCAATAGCCAGTAAAAATAGGATCGGTGACATAATATATCCCTGTCTTACACCAGATTTAACTTCAAATGAGTCTGAGATAGAGCTACCAAGGATGACACTGCATTCAAAGCTGTTGTAGAAGCCTTTTGTTAGCATCAATTTCTTAGGTGGAATTCCATATGATTTTACAAATTGCCAAAGAGTTTCTCTGTGTATACTGTCAAAGGCCTTTTTTGAAATTAATGAAAAGTGGTGTGTTCCGTTCAATGCATTGCTCGATGATGTTCCTCAGAGTATAAATTTGGTTAATGCATCTTCTGACTCTTCTAAAGCCTGCTTGTTCTTCTCTAAGCTTTTCATCCACAATTTTATCAATCTTTTTTAGAAGAATTTTGCAAAAGACCTTGGTAGGGACAGAAAGTAATGTAATCCCTCTCCAGTTGTCACAGTTGCATATATTGCCTTCTTTGGGACATGTAATTTCTAGGGATGGCAACGAGTACTCGAGTACTCGGGTACTCGCTCGGAAGGCCGAGTACTCGAGTACTGTTTAAGTACTCAGATACTCGTTTGCTGTTATACATCTTGAGATATTTATCTGTTCATTTCCACTCTCTTTAGTTCCGTTGAAATATCCCCTTCGTTATACTAAATAAAATCATTTTACAACATAAATATGTTAGTCCTTAGGTTACTATTTGTTATAGTAGTACCAGCAACGTCCTTTCCTTCCGAGGGAATGTTTTCATGTGCACTGCTTGAAACAAAAAATAGAAAGTCAAACAGTCTTTCGTCTGAAACTGTTGACCAGATCATATTTCTTAACAAGAACAAAGTGACCTGCGGTGCACCCTACGCAACTGATTAGAGACATTTTAACTGTATCAACACTTGCATGGATTAATAATTAACTCATTACAAGCCGTAAAACTTACTTTTGTTCGTTAATCAAGACTTCTTTGTAAACGTGATTGGTATGAGATGTATATCTAAATTAATTTAATTGCAGGTACTCTGTGTATATGTGTTTGAAACTTAACTATAATTGTTTAATTTACAATTTAAAGATAGGCGAAAGTACGAGACATTCAAACTCAAAAGTCGAAAAAAAACTGACATGTCTCTGGGTTCATGAACACGTACACAAACAATAATTGCTATTATGATAGGTTATTTGTAGAAACGGCGGTCGGTAATTCATTGTTTA
The DNA here is from genome assembly GCA_019925275.1 of Mytilus edulis. Lineage (NCBI taxonomy): Eukaryota > Metazoa > Mollusca > Bivalvia > Mytilida > Mytilidae > Mytilus > Mytilus edulis. The sequence goes on from CM034362.1 coordinate 67,137,388, forward strand.
ATTGACACAAAAAAAAACAGAGGAGCAAGCTATCATGGTTGTAGTACATTTGTCTTATGTTGATGAAAGGTAATAACATAAACACTGCATTCTACCTTAAATGATCTTAAATCTAAACTTTTAAATAGACGTTTAAGATTCATCCGAGTACTCGCGAGTACTCGAGTATCATGACCGAGTATCCGAGTATTAAATTTCAGATCTTTTGACATCCCTAGTAATTTCACAATCAGGCCTTTGCTCCAGTCTGATGGAATGTCATCTTCTTTCCAGATGACAAGGAAAAGATTGTGGAGTACTTTGGATGATGTATCTAGGTCTGCCTTCAACATCTCTGCGTGAATGGAATCAATGCCTGGTGCCTTCCCAGAATGGCTGCCTTTTCTGCTTCTTTTGCCAAGTCCTCCAGATATTGTCTTTTGTCTTTTCTGGCACTTCTTTTTACCTCTTTTTCTTTTGCTCTGTATGTTACTTGTAGCTGATCTTGTAACCTTTTGGATTTTAGTTTTATAGTCTCTAGTTTGCTAGTGGTTTATGCCACAGGGTAGTGATATGCGTCAATTGTGGTTGCAATTCATTGATTTGTTAACTACCGCTGGCTTGCATACTTACTGTGTGATTAGAAAGTCGAGTGTGTAAGTCTTTCCTGCCAGTACATAGCCTATACACTACCAAGACTAATGCAGTGCCTTCCAGCACAGTGCACGTAAACTGGGGTCTAGTACCTCAGTCTAAACTGCAGGAGATCTCGGAGCAGCAAGGGCCCTAGAGATGCAGTGTGTAGGCCCACCGGTGTGTGTACATGCCCTAGCACTAATTAACCTTCTCCCAGCTATGGGTAAATAGGCTGTGATATGAGAGTCGTAGCCCAGTAAGGCAACTCATCTAGGAGATGGTAAACTTCGAAAACAAACCTGGATAGAATGGATTCATAAGCTCAGGACAGCAGCCCTTCTAGAGGATGGAAGCCTTGACTACAAATTCCCTGGCCCTCCAGGTTGGAGTGTTGGGCATGGGGTTAACTGCTCCATCCTGTAAAAACTATTACAGTTACAGAAACCACATCAAATGAAATTATATTACCCTCTGTTATAGGTTCAACGGGGGACTCAAACCACAGCGGAATAACTTCTCCTAATGAAAGCCATATTGTGGAAACTAGGAAAATGAATATGAGTCTTCTAGGGCATAAAGCACAGATACATATAGGAGCCTGGAATGTTCGAACCATGTATGAAACATCAAAGACTGCACAGGTTATCAAGGAAATGCAGCACTACAGGTTAGACATTCTTTGTGTGAGCGAATGTCGTTGGATTGGCTCAGGAAAGACAAGAACAAATAGTGGAAACATCATCCTACACTCTGGATACATTGACAGACATATTAATGGTGTAGCAATAATTATATGCAAAGAAAAGACAAAATCACTACTAGCATGGGAACCAATCAGTGACAGTTTAATTACAGCAAACTTTAACTACTGTAAAATTTCTATCATACAGTGTTACGCACCAACAAATGATGCTGAAGATGAGACCAAGGATGATTTTTATGAACATTGCAGGATGCCATTTCTAAAGTACGTCAACACGACATGCTGGTAATAATGGGAGATCTTAATGCTAAAATAGGATCTGACAACATTGATGATGAATATTTGATGGCCAGGCATGGTTGCGGGGTGAAAAATGAGAATGGTGAACGTGCTATCAATCTTTGTCTTAGCAATAAACTGGTGATAGGAGGTACCATCTTTCCACATAAACATGTAAAAGCATCCATAAACTAACATGGAATTCACCCGATGGAAGAACAGTTAACCAGATTGACCACATATTGGTGAACAACAAGTGGCGTAGATCAATAAGAGATGTACGAGTACTCATGGGTGCAGATATAAACAGGGATCACTATTTACTAAAAGCTACCATCAAAATAAAACTAAGGAAGGCACCTATTGAAAACCAGAACAGAAAGAGACTAGACACAGCAAGAAAGCTTTTTGCTTAGAATTGAAAAACCGGTATAGTGTGCTAGATAACTCTAATGATGGAGAAGATAGTGTACAAGATAAATGGGATAACATCAAAGATATATATATATAAAGACGGCAGAAAAGACAGTTGGTCACAAGACAATGTTCAATTGCTGCCTGTGTTACCATTTTTTTCTTTAAAAATGTCCTGTACCAAATCAGGAAAATGGCCATTGCTATATCATAGTTCGTTTCTGTGTGTTACATTTTTACGTTGTGTTTCCGTTGTGTCGTTTGTTTTCTCCTATATTTGAGTGTGAATTCACAATACTATAAGACGTGTCACGGTACTTTTCTATCCCAAATTTATGTATTTGGTTTTGATGTTATATTGGTTATTCTCATCGGATTTTGTCTAATGCTTAGTCCGTTGCTGTGTGTGTTACATTTTAATGTTGTGTCGTTGTTCTCCTCTAATATTTAATGCGTTTCCCTCAGTTTTAGTTTGTTACCCCGATTTTGTTTTTTCCATAGATTTATGAGTTTTGAACAGCGGGTATACTACTGTTGCCTTTATTTACATGAAATTTGTGGAATATAATATCGGAAATTACTTCAGATGGGTAAGCAAGAGAAAGAAACAATAAACTTGAACGAAAATCGAAATGTGGATGGCGCCTTATGCACGGAAAAACGGGAAGTAACTTTTACCGTTCTACAGTAATACCAACTAACAAATTTGAAAATTGCTACATTTTTCGTTTCCGTTCTCTAAGTTTAGTTTGCCTCAACCAAATGTTATAAAACGTATACACAATGCTTATAATCATAAAACTGAGATCAAATACAAATTTGGTAAGCGTCACTTTTACAGTTTTTTAGTTATGTCACTTTATAACATAATATGCAAGCGCAGGCATCGTCTGTGTCCCATGGACACATTTCCCCATTTCTTAACTGTTGTTTGCCTTTTTAACCGTTTTCCGTTTTTTTTCCCCCATGGCATTGTCAGTATGTTTTCAGCTTATAAGTTTGAATTTCCCGTTGCGCAGTATATTTCGCCCCCCTTATTGTGAAGCAGCAAAATTGTGGTCGAAAATGTGAACATTGAATGTATATCGTCATTCGGAGAATCTATTTTGATGACAGATCTTTTATTGTTTCTGTTAAAAATGTGTTTTAAAGATGTCTTGTGACACTGTGTTTAATAATTCCACAAATACCTTATAGATACATAGGATCTCGTATAATCACTGAAAAAACAAAACAAATAGGTTATCAATCCTTTTTCAGACAGGATTATATGCTCTATAGCGCATTTGAATAGCCAAACAAATTATAATGAAGCAGTCGTTGTCCTTACAATTATGCTGCTATACCCTTGACGTTGCGTAATCCTTTCCGCGACGTCATGAATTTTTTTTCTTTTCCCGTCAGCAACAGCTTTTCAATGGCTGATATATAAAAAGAGTTCGGCAACCCCCTGAAAATTATATATCAAAAAAGGAAAATAATACCTTAAAACATTTTATTTTTATAGAAAAATTGTAGGATTGGTTTAAACTCCAGAATAACTAAAGCCTGAAATTTCTTATTTTTGGTTTAAATTTGAAGTTATGTCTATGTACTTTAAGTTGTTTCCTAACAATTTTCAAATGTCTAGAACTCGGAAATTAGATTGGTGACCAATTTAAACTTTTAGATTTTTTATTATATTTTTATAAGTTCTAAATGTATGCAATTTCCTTTGAAAATCACCGGACAAGCCATTTACGTACCTGTTACCTTAACTGCTAGTAGTCTGTTGTTATTTATGTATTATTGTCATTTTGTTTATTTTCTTTGGTTACATCTTCTGACATCAGACTCGGACTTCTCTTGAACTGAATTTTAATGTGCGTATTGTTATGCGTTTACTTTTTTTTACATTGGCTAGGGGTATTAGGGGGGCTGAATTCTCATAAACATGTTTCACCCCGCCGCATTTTTGCGCCTGTCCCAAGTCAGGAGCCTCTTGACTTTGTGAGTCTTTTATTATTTTTAATTTTAGTTTCTTGTTACAATTTGGAGTTTAGTATAGCGTTCATTATCACTGAACTAGTATATATATTTGTTTAGGGGACAGCTGAAGAAGGCCTCCGGGTGCCGGAATTTCTCGCTGCATTGAAGACCTGTTGGTGACCTTCTGCTGTTGTCTGTTCTATGGTCGGGTTGTTGTCTCTTTGGCACATTCCCCATTTCCATTCTCAATTTTAAATCTCCTTTTTTAACATATTTTGAAAGTTGGTTTACCAATGTCATGTTCCAAACCGTATCAAAAGCTTTTCTTATATCAGCATTATACATTTTACTCCTTTTTTTGTCTTGTTGTCAGCTACAATATTACCCATTCAAGATGATATCAATTCTAGATAGCACTTGTTAACAGGAACAGAAGATATATAGAAAATTATACAAAATCAAACTGACCCAGTTGTTCGTTCTTTGGTAGATAATTGTTTAAATGCCATGACCATACCACATCACAATTTTCAGTATATTAATTGATTGGATTCTGTTGTTAGATGCCAGTTTTATCCCTCTTAGCTTTATTGTTGCAGCTAGTTTGTATTGATATTATTGAATTAAAATGCCCAAAGAACCGCGACCTTCGATAGAAAAACTTTCAAATAGTCAATTGTGATAGACATCGAACCCACCTGCCGAGTGCAGGATTCGACTCACTACATCAGTGTTGCCAGGTCAGTGATATTGAAGATACATTGAGTGGATAACTCGGCTCTCCATGTCTTGTTTTTTTAAAAGACAAATATCAACTACTTGATATTCTGTCTCGTTATTACATGATTTTATATTGAGTATTAAAATCTTAACACCTATTTTTTTACAGTTATCGATTCTGCCTATACCTTCATGTGGGAGTCTCGCACAAGAAGACAGGCAGAAGAAGCATGTTTGGCTCTTAATTATAGCTTGATTCATATAACACCCGGTACAAAAAAGATCTTGGAAAATTCATGGAAGTCTTTTAACGACAATGGTAACAGGTAAGATATCTACATATGTAGCTGTATAATTGTTACATATTGGGGTTTTAAAAGCTAACAAATATGCTAAACCTCAACAATTTACATTTTCATCTCTCACTCGCTCAAGTTAGCAAATAACTAAAACAGTGCAAAATTCTGATTCCTTTTAGGCATTTGGCTTTACTTTATATATTAAAGGACAATGGTGTAGGACAATTGGTATCGTTCATGCTATTACTACTATTGAGTCGATAATCTGCTGGTGGCGAATGTATACCCAGCCTAGTAACATGAAAATACGGATATTGTTTTTGTTTTAATTTACTGTTACAAGTTTTGATAAATAATTTTAAATTAAGGCATACATCTCCCTTATGTACAGGTCTGATCCCTTCTAGGCATTTGGCTTTACCTTATATATATATATATATATATATAACGCCTAAAAAAGTGTACACAACAACTCCAAATACAAAAAAAGGTAACTATAAATGTAATTATTTATAAATATTTCGATAACAGATATCCTTCGTCAGTCAGATTCTGATGTGAAATGAATCATCTTTGAGTCTCGTTAGATTAAACTTTTACTAAATCTGAATTTTATACAATAAAAAAGTCAAACCGAACATCAGTAAAGACGCTTGCACCATTCTAAAAAAATGTTAACATGACATAGGTTATATGGTTTATTACAACAGAGAGCTCATATATATGCTTTAAATACAAATAATAATGTGCGATGTGAACTAGCACAATTCTAAAACTGTATCGGGAACGACAATTATGATGATATAACATGTATACGCATGATAACGTCTGTAAAATTACCAAATAGACAGCACTGAACGATATGAACGATATGATTTATATATATATATATATATATATATAAAGGTGCAGTGGTACAGACAATCGGTATCGTTTTAAAAGCTAACATAAATGCTAAACCTAAACAATTCAGATTTGCATCTCTCACTCACTCAAGTTAGCAAATAACTTAATCAGTGCAAAATTCTGATACCTTTCGGACATTTGGCTTTACATTATATATCTAAAGGGGCAATGGTGTAAGACAATGGGTTTCTTTTATGTTTTTACTACCATTGGGTCGATAATCTGTAGGTGGCGAATCGATATCCAGCCTAGTAGCATGAAAATACGGATATTGTTTTTGATTAAACTTTACTGTTAAAAGTTTTCAGAAACAATTTTAAATTAAGGCATACATCTCCCTTATGCAAAGCCCCGATTTCTTGTCAAGTTTTGGCTTTTCTTTAAGGTCCTGATGGTTGATCAGCTCTTTCACGTTTGTATTAGAGTTACAATTGTTTTGACCTCGAGCATCATCGAAGAGACATAAGTCATCTGGTGCATTGAAATTGGTACCATTTTTTATTATTATTATTATTATTATTATTATTATTATTATTATTATTATTATTATTATTATTATGAGCAAACAGTTATTTCTTAGATGACGGAAATAAAAATGTAAAACATACATAAAACAACATGCAATTAAAAAAGATACAAATATAATCATACTAGTAGTATCTTTTGATAAAAGGGGGTTTCATCACATATTAAAACTTTTGTGAAAAAGTTTTCAGAGGAACTACTGTGAAAGTACTTTAATTCGTGGGTATCAATTTTCGTGGTTTGAGCAATATTTACATGTTCGTGGGTTTTTAAATTCGTTGATTTTAGTTTTCAAAAAACATAATTGAAAAATTATAGAAACGAAGGTTACAAATAGTCTGGATTAACGGACATTATAAAGTCAGCATTTCTCGTGTAAACCGTAGTGATAACACTAATTAACCCATGATAAAGTGATCAACAGATTAAAGACCATCAAAGGTGTTAATTAGGCCATAAACATGTCACCTTAAGAAAACAGTAACATAAACAAATGCTATAAACGTATCTTGAATTGTTAAATAATTCTTATCAAAATCATGCTTAGCATGAAATTATTATTTCCCATACGTACGAGAACTATGAGGATATAGAATGAACACTTTATAATACTAGCATATCAATACCGGTAATCTGACTTTTACTGATAATAAAATATTTTTAATGAGAATTAAAAGATAAAAAGTTTACAGGTTTGGTTATTACAGATTAAATGGGTATAATCTTGCATACGGTTGTAGTTCTGTGACTGCCATTAAAGTAATCTCAGATTTTGCGTTATTCGATATATTCTCTAGATCATATCAGTAGTCAAACCTACCGATGGTGATCTTTCCATGTCTTGATTTGGACAATCGTTGTTTTATTTCGTTGGACATTTAAATTCGTGGATACAGTCATCCATGAAAACCACGAAAATTGATACCCCACGAATAAAAGTACTTTCACAGTAAGTGTTAACCTTACGCGTGTGAATCTTATTGTGAGTGAAGATAACTGATATAAGAATAAACAGGTAAAAATAGAGGTGAACAATGACTAAATTTGCGTAATCAAAACAAGTGAGAAATTAATAAACAAATTAATGCATGTGAGGAGATATCGACTACTTATACTACATCACTTTAAACATAATAAAGAAGTTAATGCATGTGAGGAGATACCGACTACTTATACCACATCTCCTTCAACAGGTTTTCCACCTGATACGTAAATGCATGAATTAGCATAATTATGTTATCGCACATGTAATTGTTTATTTACGTGTGACGCAATTAAGTTTTATCTAGGTTTTTGACCAATCCACTAAATGAATTACAATGCATGATGGTCGTCTACGTGTTTACAATCAACCAAGAACACGTGTTATTTACTGAAATACAACACTTTTTTCGTACAATGTGGGATTAACAATTTCGCTTAGTTTTTTTATTTTTTGTATTCACATTTATAGTTCGTGATAAAAAGTATTCGTTCCTTGCTCAGATTAACGAAGAGTTGTTTCTATGCGAAGAAACTAGTCTTTGAATTACCCGATATATAGCCATTAATATGTTTGTTGATGTAACGGAGATTTCATGTATTCGTCCACCAGACAGCAACGAAACAACAGTGAAAAACACAATAACCCATAAGACAAACTTAATAGTGTAAAAAGTCGGTACTAATATTCATAAAGGCAGCAACTTTTGTATAGATATTTAAAATAAATGTGTGATCCTTGAATTTTGTGTTCGTAAAAACGGCGAAGACTCGGTTTTCAATTACGAAATATTTACATACATGACAGTTTTAACAGAATCTATAAGTATTGATTTTTGCCATAGCTTAGTATTTGGAGCTTTCAAACTGTTTCCCTTGTTCTGAGGTAGTGAAGCAAGCAACTGTAGTTTCATTTTGTTTTCGTCTTTGCAAAGTTTCTTACGGATACGGACATTTGCTAACCTTAATAAAATCATTTATGATGTTATCCATGTTTATGTCCGACAAGGTGGGAACACACTTTTCAGTTTTGAACCGTTGATTTCTTACTTTACTAGATTGTGTCTTGGATGGAAAGATGTCTCATTTGGTACTCATACCTCATCTTCTTCTTTCTATATACAAAGCACGTTTTAGAAAACGTAATATTTTCGACTGTTTGAATACACCTGCTACAAGTGAATCAACACCTATCATTTCTTCTTGTAAACACAAAAAAGAAAAAAAGGAGCACGTGTAAGACATGTGATATGTTAATCACGACTCCTGATTTCACCAGTAACTTAACAGGAAAAACGTATTATACTAAATCTTTCGAACCTCTGGACTGTTCCACGGACAATGTAGTATATGGAATCGAATGTACTTTGTGTGGACTACTTTATGTTGGTGAAACTCGACAAACCTTACGTAAAAGGATGAATCAACACCGGTCTGATAATAAAGATCCGCAATTCAGGGTTCTTTATAACCACTTTAATCAACCGGACCATGATCCTTCGTTATCTATGAAAGTACGCATCATCGAGAAAATTTATCACCACACAAATAGTCCAGTACTTAGTACTCCTTTCCGAAAAGATAGAGAAAATTTCTGGATAAGGGAACTAGGTACTGCAATGCCATATGGTTGCAATGATAATGTCAAAGGAGTAGGAAATTTGTCAAGTCCAGCCTGCAGTGATGTTAATGTAATGAGTTTGTTTAATACTACCTTACGAAACCAACGTAGTCATGGACAAAAACGTTACCATCGGCCTAATGTAAAAAAGTCTTCCAAATCGAGATCGGCCTCTGGAAGCTTTGATGACCTTCTTTCTCATCTGCATCATCCGTTAGGGTTACATTACATTAGAACTATTCTTTTTTCACTGCCGGTTAATTTTCTAAAATGTTTGAGATATTATGCACTTGACAAAGGAGGTACTAATACATTTTCTCCAATATACAGACTTGTCAGTATAATTTGTGATGTAGCTCTTTTCCGTCTCTTTAAACCAGTAGGATGGGAACCTTTACATGAGGAAAAGAGGAAATTCCTTCCTGTTCACTTTAACAATAGAGGAATTGATGCAATCAACATCAGCAACGTTCTACATCACAAGGAGGTACCATCTAAAATTCCTATTTATTTTCAAAATCAGTCTGTTCCTATTGTATCCTACAGTTACACCAAAACCATTGCACCCAAAATATTTAACTATAAACAAGCATTACAGGACCTTGATTTAGAACAATACCTAAATAAACCTCTGACATGTGACTGTTCCAACTCGCCTTACAATTACAGCCCCTCTGGCCATGTTATTACTGGGGATCTAAACATAATTCAACATGAAAATCTCCGAAAGGTGATTTCTCGTGGTCCTAAGTTTAGAGAACCCCAACACATCAATTGGAACCATAACTTCAAAATAATTATGGATTCCATTGAGAACTACGCCAGAGCATGGGCTAAGCGAGAAGAAGTGCAACTGGACACTTTGTCAGAATGGGTCAAAACAATCAGGTCTCTGATAAAACGTCGCATTCATAAGTTGAAAAACTGTGTGAATGATCGACCTAAGTCCATTTTCAGTGACAAAGAGGCTGTGAAATGTCTATCATCTCTTCAAGATAAGTATGTTGTTGTTCCTGCGGACAAAGCTTCAAATAATATTGTCTTTGTATGTAAATCGTATTACTACGAGTATCTTATAAAAGAATTAGGAATAAATGAACACTCAGGTAATCCCACATACAAAAACATATCATTTGACAAGGATGAGATTTTGGCGAATCATAAGTCCTTCATGGCTTCTATGAACATTGCATTGAACAACAAATCGGAGGACTTACCTTGTTTGTATTGGATACCCAAACTTCACAAAATTCCGTACAAACAACGGTACATTGCCGGCTCATCTGCTTGTTCTACTAAAGAATTGTCCATTAGATTGACTAAAATTCTGTCCGCAGTTAAAGAGGGTCTTCAGATATACTGTGAAACTGTTTACTCACGTAGTGGTATTAACCATATGTGGATTCTGAAAAACTCTAAAGAACTTCTGGATAATTTTAAATCTCGGTCTTTTTCTGAAATTAGTTCTATTAAAACTTTTGATTTTTCAACCTTGTATACAACCATTCCCCATGCGAAATTGAAAACCCGTCTAAAAGAAATAATTCACAATGCTTTTCATCATAAAAATGGTAGCATACGCTATAAATTTATCACTTTGGGATACCATAAGGCATTTTTTGTTAATAAGGAACAATAGGGTAAAACATACCTCACAGAGGAACAAGTGGTCAGTATGCTGGAGTTTCTTATTGACAACATATTTGTTGAATTTGGAGGTAGACTTTTTCAACAAATTGTCGGCATTCCTATGGGAACGAACTGTGCGCCTCTCCTTGCCGACCTCTTCTTATTTTCATATGAATCGGAGTTCCTTCAGACACTTGTCAAAAACAAGAAGATCAAAGAAGCCAGGTTATTTAATTTCACTTTCAGATATATTGATGATGTTCTTTCCATTAACAATCCGAACTTTTCTGATTGGATTCCATTAATATACCCACCAGAACTAGAAATTAAAGAGACCACAGACACGGCTTCCTCTGCCTCATTTTTAGACTTATACCTCGAATTTGACATACACAGTCATCTCAGTACCAAAATCTATGACAAACGAGACGATTTTAATTTCGAAATTATCAATTTCCCCCACCTTAGTAGTAATATACCAACTTCACCTGCATATGGAATATACATTTTCCAACTTATTAGGTATTCAAGAGCTTGCAGCTCCTATTCAGACTTTGTAAAACGTCACCAGTGTCTGAGCAGAAAATTGATGAACCAGGGGTATGTCAAAGAACGTCTCGTCCTTTTTCTAAAAAAGTTCATCGGAAGATACCCAGAAATTGTTGATAAATATTCCGTATCAACTTCACAAATAATACAAGATGGTCTTGAAGTATAGATTTTGCGTACTGACGTTTGTTATCATCTTAATTACGTATTATAGTATTCTTTTATATGTCTTTTTTAGATATTCATTTGAAGTGACTCTGTGGTTACGTAAAACCACATACTTTGAACGGCAAAATTATTTCATTTATTGATATACTTTTACTTAAGGATCTTGACATACTATGAATGACTAAACTATTTTATTCAATAAGACTACTTTTTCTGTTTAGTCTGTTTTTTATGATATACATTTGACGTGAAACTGTACTGTATCCCGTCATACTTTGAACCACACCATTATTTTATTTATTATTATTACTTTTACTGTTAAATCTGGTTTTTGTTATATCTACTTTACGTGAGTCTGCATTTATGTATGCCGTCATACGACAAAATTATTTTTATGTCTACCTGTGCGAATTTCAAACGCGCAATTTTACACCAGTAATGAAAACCTTCTATCATTTATGGGTAGACTTTACATAGATAAATTCAGCCGTATTTGACGTGAAACTGTACTTATGTGTCCCGTCATACTTTGAACCACACCATTATTTTATTTATTATTTTTACTGTAAGTCTGTTTTTTGTTATATCTACTTTACGTGAGTCTGCATTTATGTATGCCGTCATACGACAAAATTATTTTTATGTCTACCTGTGCGAATTTCAAACGCGCAATTTTACACCAGTAATGAAAACCTTCTTTCATTTATGGGTAGACTTTACATAGATAAATTCAGCCGTATAAGAAAAGCAAAATGAGAATGTTAAATTTGATGTATGCCTTTTTGTGCTACTTTGTTACATTTGTTGTTTATGTAGTGATATTAAGATGATAACACAATATTGACTGTTGTACCCCTATTTTTGACATTTTTACTCTTTGAGTATGTTTGTTTTGTTCATGCATCGTTGACAATGTAATGGAATTTGATGCGACTGTCATACAAGTGAGAGGTTTAGCTAGCTATAAAACCAGGTTCAATCCACCATTTTCTACATTAGAAAATGCCTGTACCAAGTCAGGAATGTGTTTGGACTTTTGATTTTGCCTTTTGATTTTTGATTTTCCTTTTTGAATTTTCCTCGGAGTTCAGTATTTTTGTGTTTTTACTTTATACGTCAATAGGACAGCAGCCGAACGATAAAAATACCTCTGAGGTATATTTTGGAATAAAATTAGCAATAGACGGACTTTATCGATGGGTGAAATTATGCAAAATATGTTAAACATTTTACCGTATAAAATTGAGAATGGAAATGGGGAATGTGTCAAAGAGCCAACAACCCGACCATAGAGCAAACAACAGCCGAAGGGCACCAATGGGTCTTCAATACAGCGAGAAACTCCCGCACTCGGAGGAGTCCTTCAGCTTGCCCCTTAACAAATATGTATACAAGTTCGGTAATAATGGACATCATACTGAACTCCGAATTATACACAGGAAACTAAAATTAAAATCATACAAGACTAACAAAGGCCAGAGACTTGGGACAGGCGCAAAAATGTGGCGGGGTTAAACATGTTTTTTTTTTTAGATCGGAACCTTTCCCTAAGGCCTATACCTCTAGCCAATGTAGAAAAAAATAAACACACAACACTACGCACAGTAAAACCCAGATTAAGAGAAGTCCGAGTCCGATGTCAGAATAGGTATCAAAAGAAACTAAACAAATTGACAACAATACATAAAACGAGGACTACTAGCAGTTACTGACATGCCAGCTCCAGACCTCATTAAACTGATTGAATGATTATGTCTTAATCACTATAATATCAAGCACAATTCCTACCCGCTATTATAACACTTATTTATAGCATACTGAATAGTATGATGTTCTTACTTTTAGTTCAGGTCCTGATAAAAAGTTTACACATCTAGTTCAGAATTAAATGTTTCAGTGCAAGTTTTCGTGTTTTTCGAGGCAGAAATGTTTTTTAAAATGATATTTTCTAGGTTTTAAAGAGCTCACACAATTTACACACAGATAAGTGGTTACTTAATCTGAAATTTCACTATTTCACGCCATGAAATTATTGCACAGGTACAATGCATTACAATGGAATAAACCTGTTCAACTAATTTTAGAAGGTAAAAATGAAAGTCGAATGGTGAAGCCCGTAAACAATACGTTTTTCATCTGAGAATTCAAATTCAAGATCATGTTATACATTTTACAATAAAAAATATTCGCAGAACAAAAACATTTATTTTGAGAATTCCAGACACTATATTAGTTGACACCTTTTCCACTAATTCCACGTGTTTTCAAGTGGTAGTAAACTCGTATTAGCCCACAATATGTTGTAGTCCATTGAGTCGATTGGTCAGTTATTCAAGGTCATCATTGGCCTTTTGTTTGGGAAATTACTATGCAAATATATTCTGACTTCAGGAAATCTTAAGTTCTCGACCTGTTAAACATGATAAACAAGTTGATGCATCTGATGAGATACCGACTACTTACATGTACACCAAATCTTCTTAAACATGATAGTAGTTAATTATTTGCATTGGCTTATAAATCCCATTTATCATATATAGCTATATTTCAAACTCCTCACTATGATGAACAGGATGCATTGGTTTAAACGAAGAAAATTTAAAAAAGAAGTGACATGAAATGTTTGGCATAACTTAAAGCGGTTATTTTTCTTGATAAAATGAAATACTTATATTCTATTTAAGCACAATTCAGTTTACAATTGAATTCTGGGCAAATCACAGTCCAGCCAGCAACCAACCTAAAGGACAGATACAGTACGATATGTTCCCGTCAAACTATGATCCATCTGATCTATGTGTCAAAATTGTCTATGAAGTACACAACACTCGGTTCGGATGGGTACCAGTAGATTGTGAAAACCAGACTGCTAAAGCTAACACATGCTGTAACCAGGGGGTATTATTCGAAGGTAACAACGATATCCATTGAAACAGCTACTGACACTCTCATTGATTGCAATCTGAAGGCAGAATGGTTTAAACAATAGCATTCTGGCATCGGTGACACAAAACCATCTTTAAGAATAAAATTGTATGCACAATAAGAACTAAAATTATGTTTCGCTCTTACTGTCGTTTTTGTAGCTCCAAGTTATTTTATGTACAATCGGTAGTATGTATACCTGTATTGTATGTCAAAAGTATAATCAGTAGTATGTATACCTGTTTTTTGTATATTGTGGTAAGATTTATTTCTCTGTGACTGAGAATATGGGACTCTCTTATCTCAAATTTCACAACAAAAACCTCCCGTTTGCTTGGTTTCCCTGTATACCCATTACGGAAGTAGTACTTAAAACACTTTATTGCTACACTCCTCCCATGTGGAAAAATGTATTTAAAAAATGATTAAGCTATATCAATTATAAATAACCATTTCTGAAAGAAAAGTAAAAATTGCCTATTGCGTAATAGGTTTGATCTACATCATTTCAGATATTGGTTTGATATTCAGCCTAGCAGCGATCTAGAGTAGATTAACATAGATTGATACATTAATTGTTTTACGTTAGTCATTTCGGGGTCTTTTATAGCTGACTATGTGGTTTGGGTTTTGTTCATTGTCGAAGACCGAACGGTGACCTATCGTTGTTTATTTCTGCCATTTTGGTCTTTTCTGGAGAGTTGTCATATTGGCAATCATACCACAGCTTCAAATTTTTATACATAAGGGATACATGTAAATAACACTATTGACAAAGGTTTTTTTTTTGTAAAACAATACACCATCATAAATCATTTTTGAGTTACAGCTTATATATTTTTAAATATGTTAATATTTTTTTATTCTAAATTTTACATATCGTAAAAACGGTTAACTTTGCTTTCCAGTGTAGATCTTTGACTTAAAATTGCGTAAATACAACATTCACTTTATCCGCAAACAAGAAGTATTTAATATGACTTTAAAAACAAAACGTATATATCGCCTCCCGATTTTCATGCGAACAAAACTTATATGATTTTCTAAATACAATAGGTTGATGTACAAATAAATGATTTACAATGGCTAAGTCTATTAGGCAATCATTTGCATTATTTTCTTACAAACATAAGTTAACTATTAACACACTGCGACTGCTTTCGTTCATTGGTTTACACCAAACATATCCGTTTTACCTAATGTATTAAATGAGTACGTGTTCTCTTTACACTTATTCCCTTAATCACGCATCTTCATTATACTGTAACGCTACCTTCGAAGTCAGGTTAAGGCCAGAAACCTTATATGATTATTTTATTTTCTGCTAGCAGTATCTATAGCTGACATCTCTGTAATATTGGTTTGTTTATTTTTTGCGGTAGAACCTTTCTTGTCGACATCTTTTTATTGTCCGTATTCTATTGATTTGCTTATTGTTTCCGCTAAAACCTTATCGTCGCCATATTTTTATTGTATGTGTATCATTGATTGCAGTTTTCTACAGCCTATCATTTTAACATAGTGTTTGCTATTTCTAAAATTAAGAATGGAAATGGGGAATGTGTCAAAGAGACAACAACCCGACCAAACAGCAAAAACAGCCAAAGGCTACCAATGGTCTTCAAAACAGTGAGAAAATTCCACACCGGAGGCGGGCTTCAGCTGGCCCCTTAACAAAAGGTTTACTAGTTCAATGAAAATAGACGTCACACCAAAACGTTTAAATGAACTAAAATTTAAAAAAAAACATACAAGACTAACAAAGGCCAGAGACTCCTGACTTGGGACAGGCGCAACAATGCGGTATTCACTTCGTCATTAGAATAAAACTCAGTACTCAATAAATAAAATCATTATAGTAACCCTGACGAAAAGTGTGTACGTCTGACGCGCATTTCGTCTACAAAAGACTCGTCAGTGACGCTCGAATAATAAAGTAAAAAGTCAAATAAACTACGAAGTTGAAAAGCGTTGAATACCCAAAATATCAAAAGTTTTCATAATACTGAATTGATTATTGTCTGTTGCTAAACGTTCAGTAGAAAATATTTCATGCATGTTCAGGACGATTGCAAAATATAGCCAAGATAATATATTCCTAATATGAAATTGATTGTCAAACGGCGATTAATTATTTCGTTTTTTCTTCTTCAGCAAGATACAAAGCTTTGCTAGTTTTAAAAAAGACTAATTGGTATACAGCAGACCATATTTGCAAAGAAAAAGGCGGCACATTATTTGATACGAATAATTGGATCATGACAATCATGAAAGCATCTTTTGCTGGTTCACCATGGAAAGAAGAAAAGTACTTTCTTTTATCAATGCAAAGTCTCCCTGCATGGGCCTGTTGCGTATAAAGAATAACTGCGCACTCATTAAAGTACAATACATGTATATGTATTTATTTATTTGATTACAATTCTTTTTTTATATTAATTCATTTATTTACCTTTATTATTATTTTTCTTTCTTTCTTTCTTTCTTTCCTTCTTTATTAATTAAGTTGATAAGATTTAAATGGCATATAAAAACAGACAAGAGTCAGATGATAACACGTTTAACGACTATGTGTAATGGCAAAGAATTTGTTTGTATCAAGAGTGAACAAGTTTATATGTGTATATGTGTAAATGATATGCGATGTCGGTAAATGATATGTGTATATTGTAAACAGTGCAGAATATGCACTTTTTGGGATAGTATTCAGTGTTCGTATTAGGAATGTCTGATTACCTTTGAATAAAAAACCAGGAGTTAACATTAGTTTACCACTTTTGAAGCATCAGTAATTTACTGATATAAAACACGTGTTTTTAAGAAGACATTACAATTACAAATGTTGGCAGAGTTAAAGTAATCATTGTAAACGTTCGCTTACGAAAAATAGAAACATGTTAAAAATGATCAAATAACATTAAACGGCCTAATATTTTTTTCTCTCCATCGTATTGATGGTTCTTTGGTTTTTGTAAGGAGAGAACAACTTGACAATGAGTTGTTTAATGAAAACATCAAAAATAAGTTTTCTGCATGGTACACTTAATATTTTGTTTAAATGAACTCTTTTTACTTCCCTGACGTTCTTAAAAATTCAATGTACGGTTTGTTATATATATATAAGATATATAATAAACAATGCTATATAGAATATAAAATTCTATGGTTTGTCATATTTCAGTGTTACAGAATTTTGGTCAGCTCTGTCACTAAATGAATCTCAAGATCATGAAATGTGTACATTATCGAGAGTAATACCACCACAACTAGATTTGTTACAGGTGTTTCCGCAGATAGTTACAGATTTTTTTGATTCATGTGAGAAGGCAAAGCATATGTCCATATGCATGATACCAAGTAAGATTAAAAAATAGAATAGAGATGGACTACTCGTTTCTAGTAAATATCTCATAAAAGAGAGGCAAAAGAAAACAAAGGGATAATCAAACTCACAAGTCGAACATGACCTTTCAAGACTACGGCAAATACGACCAAACGACAAACAACAGTATACAAAACAAAACATAGATATCTAAAGATAGAGCAACGTTAACGCGATTACCACCAACACCCAGGATCATCTATGGTGCTTGGGAAGGGTGAGCAGATCCTACTCCACAGATGGCACCCGTCATTTTCAAAAATAAGTCAAGGTATTGAACATACCAACATGAATATGAAAAAAAAACATAATCTCTTAACGAAGTCCCACCTGGTGAATCGAAAGGATTTGCATCTTATGCTTCACGAATAAAAAAATACTCCCAATTGTTTGTCATATCCAGAAATGTTACATCACTCAGTCTGATACATGTAATATTTGATGGCCATTTTGGAAGCTATTGCAAAGTACAAACAGCACATTTGAGGCTGACAGTAGTGACATTTCTCAGTGTTTTTTCGTGTTAGTTTTATTTAGTTAAACAAGAGTACACGGTAAAATTGTCGTAGTTAGTACTCTAGTCTAGCTTATCTTAACAACTGAGAAATATAAAAGAATTCAGCTGGTTCAATTGGCATGTAATTAATCCTTTTATCCGACCGTGCGAGACCATCGATAGTCAAGGTCGTTAAACACTCCCTAGTGGTAATCCTTTTATTACAATTGAAATATTGTCATAAGAAAAGTCCAATTTGAAATTTTTTTAGCTGATTTCCAATCTTGTCTTCCCGGAGGTTTTAGAGATGTAGCAGAGCCTCACGATAAGTACCCATAAGATAACCGGTGACCTGCGATACAAGAAGTTCATTGTGTCCGGGTAGCGTGACATGTTTTCCTGTGACTCAAAATGTTATTTTATCAATGTAGCATGACATGTTTTTCCTGTGACTCAAAAGCTCACTGTGTCCGGGTAGCATGGCATGTTTTCCTGTGGATTGTTACTTTGTGAAAAAGTACGTTACAAATCCACCTCAGCGTGTCGGTTTAGTTTACATATAACAATAGGATGATGTAGTACGATTGCCAATAAGAAAAATCTCCACCAGAGACCATATAACGTTAAGCTTAGCAATTATAACCTAAGCAGAGTTAATTTCATATCGTATTAATATGTTGGCGTGAAACATCCATCCATCATCATCGAAAGGTAATTTATTTAAATTCCTAACAATTTATCATAATCAATAAACAGTTCTCGCTAACAAAACATGAATATACTGGCTTTCCCTTTATAGGTTGCTGTTCGGTATGAGCCAAGGCTCCGTGTTGAAGACCGTACTTTGACCTATAATGGCTTACTTTTATAAATTGTTACTTGGATGACAGAATTGTCTCAATGGCACTCATACCACATCTTCTTATATCTATTTTGATTTTTGTACTGGGATCTATTTATGTACTGTGAATTCATGTATTTTCGTAGGTACCAGTTTTTGTGATTGAAGAATAATGAGTTTTTTTATCGATATTTGAGTTTCTGATTAGCCAAAGTCTACATACATGCCTTCAGAAATTTTGTTATTTTGTGGTTCACCATGACCGCCGAATACCACAAAAATTGGTATCCTGGATATAGTGGATGAATCTACAGTATCTTTATATGATAACTAAGTAGTGTTTGTTTTCAAATCACGGAATTCGTAAATGCCAATGTTTTTCATTAATATCTACCAACAGATAGCCAGTTGTTTTACAGTCATATAAAGAATATAATTATTGTTGACGATGATATATTAATAAAAACAACCTCAAGAGCGAATAATACGACAGAGTGTATGGAAGAATGTAATGGATTCAATAAAGTTGGAGTGACATGCATGGGTTTTAACTTTCACAAGAATTCTTCAACCTGCAGATTTTTTGAAGATAGAATTGCACCTCATTACATATATGATCCCTCGTTATCTATTGACTTATATTTGTTACTGCCTATTACGCGTATGTATGGTTTTACTATAACCCAAGATATAAGTAAATATTTTTTATTTGGATTCACATGTAATTGGAACTGCTATATTTTAGATCGTCTGGAATACTTAGTAATTCAGTACAGCTAATATAATATGTGTATGTGAATATATAAATGATTTACAAAACAAAACAAAAAATCAGTTATATTTTAAAAGATTCATCCGTTAAATTATAAACAAAGATAGTTTCCTTACAATAATTTGTACTATTTGGTTAGTGCCTAATACACGTCTTTACTTTCAATTAAATATACATGTGAAACCAAATATTTTATAATCTTCTAAATATTTTGTGAAAAAGATTGGTGCAGTTTTGTGTATTCTCTTTAACTGTTTGTGAGGTTTTTTCTACGCATTCTCAAAAATTTCATTTACAAAACATCTATAAATTCAAACTTACTATCAATTTCAAATTTAAAAAAATCAAATTAGTGGTGTTATATGTATGTTGATGTCCTTATACGATAACCACCCTTCGGTTAAATTTCTTTAAACAAATCCATATATGGAACAACGGACTGACACCATCCTTACACACAACAACATTTTGTTTTATTATCATACATCGGTATAATAGACAACCGGAAGAGCCATGACAACCATACATGTCATGGTCAATGTATAATGTATATGTAAATTGTACGGTTGTGTATTTGTACATCCCACATCTGCTGTTAGTAAAAATTCCGATGATTAAATAGTCTTATATGTTTCTATCTATAATCGTTCCTACGTGATACTATAATTTCCTGTTTGCAGTAGTTATAAATTGAAATACGAAGCAACGAATATATGTTGAAATATGAAAACACGACGATTTAGCGATTATAATTAAGAAATAATTAAATTTCATATGTAAGCATTGTCTATGTTATCTTACTTGAGTATTCTTTCATAATTTAAGACAGAGTTGTATTTTTGTAAGTCAGTAAGCATATTTCCGTTCTCTGGTGTTGTCACAAAAAGAAAAACAAAGAACAAAAAACAACAGTATTGTTGAACGTCAAAATTGAATTCTAAAAATGGGGAAATTCAAACATTGAATAAGTTTTAAAACAATAAGAAAAAGATCAAGGAACTTTTAGTAAAAATTAATTTAATATCTTGTGCAATAGCATGCAATATTATAATGTATGAGTATACTTAATCCTCAATTGTTGTCCTTTTAAAGCCCTGATATATTCTGAAGAAACCACGACGAATACGTTTTATTATACACCAGACTTTTCAAGCATAACAACTGACACTGACACAACACAACAGCTTCATACTTCAGGTATTTTATTTTAAGTATTTTGTATAAAAAAAATACCGTACATTGCTAATTAGCTGCATAGACAAAAGTTATGGTTGATTGCTTGATGTATTGGTGTTTTATGCCTCTGTTGTTTTCTCACTTAGTACAAATCCCGATGATAAACTCGTCTTAAATTTTCCCATCTTTAATTGTTCCTACGTGATGATATAATTTCCTGTTTGCAGCAGTTATAATTTGAAATATGAAGTAACAGATATATGTTAAAAAACCCGACGATTTAGCGATTATTATTTAAAATAATCAAATCTCATATGTAACCATTGTCTATATTATCTTTCTAGAATATTCTTTGATAATTTTATACATTGCTTTTTTTGAACGTCAGTAAGCATATTTCCTTTCTCTGGTGTGGTCACAAAAACAATATCAAAAACAAAGAACAACATTATTGTTGAATGTCGAAATTGAGTCCTGAGCATGCGGAAATTCAAACATTGAATAAAATTTGAATGAATGAATGAATGAATGAATGAATGAATTTAAACTTGTAAAAACAATTAGTAAAAAATTAATGAACGTTTGATAAAAATGAATGTAATATCTCGTGTAATTACTTGTAACATTCTAAGGTATGATTTTACTCAATCCTCATTTTTTTGTTCTTTTAAAGCCCTGATATATTCCAAAGAAACCACTACGGATACGTTTTATCATACAACAGACTTTTCGAGTATAACAACTGACACAACACAACAGCCTCATACATCAAGTAAGCATTTTGTATAAAGAAATATCGTACAAACATGTAGCTAATTTATTTCATATATATACTGCAGCTGTGCTATTTGAGCAGTCAAATTGTATTGACTGTATATTTATATGTGATATACAGTCACTGACCGTATATCACCTTGTTTATGACGTTGACAATGCTTTTTCGTACAGTTTTATTTATGACGTCAATAAAACATACAGGTTCGCGGCAATTTTACGTTGTCCACTCACAATTAAAGAATGACGGTTTTTACCCGAAATACTTCATTTTGAACAGTTATAAGAGTTGCAGTATATAAAGAATAACCATACATTGTCTCGAAATATTAATCTGTTATTTGTACTCGTCTCGAAACAGATAGAAATGCTCGGCACAGCCTCGCTATCTACCTGTTTCTAAGCCTTGTACAAATAACATTGATATTTCGAGACAATGTATGGTTATTCTATATAAATAAGGTTTGATTGATCGATTGGTGTTTTATGTCGTTTTCAGCACTATTGGTTATTTCGTGTTTAAATTTTTTTTGTTTTTTGTTGTTGTTGAAAAAGCCGAAGTGCCCAGAGAGAAACAACGACTTTGCGCAGTAAAACTTACAATCCTAGTCAATTAAGAATGTAGTAGAGCGCTCCTGCTACGTTCGGAATTAGAACTCACGACTCAGATTTAACAGGCTAGTGATACAGTAGTTCAACTACTTTGACATATCGGGCACCGAGGACCCTATATATAAATACAACAGTATCCTGTAAATTCTAGATGACATTGTAATTTTATCTTAATTGTACTTAGACATACCATTATCTTACACAATTCGATATAATGTAAAGGTTATAACCGATATTATTAATTTCAGACTGAAAATTTCATTGATTGATTTATTTATTTATTTATCACAAGGACCAACGTGTTTACTTATAAAGTCTGCATACTTTAATTTGATGAGCAAATAGATGATTAACAAAAAGACTCATAAATAACGCTCGAATAAAACAAATTAAAAGGCAAATAAAGATAAGGGAATAACAGAATACCGAGTTTTATGTAAAATGGTACTTTTCACTCTATTTTTCTATAATCTGGTATTTAGTTAAACCATTACATTAATGATATAAGCGGCATATGCAGTTATAGATAAATGATAATCAGCCGCATGACGCAATTTGTGCATTCCAAACCCACCCATCCAGTAGAACTATTGCATCAGTGTGGTTAAGCATACATGATATATCAATTTTGCAATAATTATAGGATACTACTTGTATAATTTTTCTGTTCATCTTCCATTATTATTCATATATACAAAAGCTTTCAGAATTGCATCCTGAATTGACTTATTGAAATATAAAGCAAGGGGAATTGTCAACCATTCATTATACTGATTGCATTATTGATTGCATGTTCTTAATATAACAAATTGGCCCATTACACAGCCTTTTGTTTATTTGTCATGTATATATATTTTGCCAAACTTGGAACCAAATAGAAAGTTAAAGAGCATTGAGGATCCAAAATTCCGAAAGGTTTCGCCAAATACATATGATAAATGAAAATATACGGAAGCGCGTGACGTAACTAAGACTAGCTTCTACTAAACTAACTGCAGATTCATATACTTGTCATTTAATAGGTATCATAGTGATCATTGTTGCCGCATTGCTCGGTTCTATTGCAAGTGCTGTTGTCCTATCTTATATTGTTGGACGTATACTAGCAATGATAAACAAAGTAAGTTTAGACTTTTTACATATGCGTGTTAAACTATAGATTCCAACAATTTGTTAAACGCGTGTAGTATTGGGGAATTATTTACCATCTTAGTGAATATAGAAATAAAGTGTTTACGCTGATACTTGACTTCGTGGTTTCGACACAATTGTAAATACAACCTTGTCTAAAAAATAACCTTTGTTAAGTTTTCAAGTCGAGGCTCTCTTATATTTATACTATTACTAAAAATACATACACAACAAAAAAAAAGATGTCACGGTATGTCAATTTAAATTGGGTTGAGATTTAATGTTAACACATTTCTTGATTCTTCAACGACTAAACATTGTAATGCAGTTCGATACCTGTAATTGTTTTGATTGCTTACTTGTCATTTCATTGTTATATAGTTCGATGCATGCACTGGTATTTTTCAATTACTTGTTATTTCATTGTATATGTTTAAGTAAAATAATTTAGGCGAGATGGAATATGATTGTTGAAACTTAAGAAGAAAGCATATACACTATTTTGTTGTACGCTAGACGCGCATTTAGGAAAAATTCATCACAGATGCTCAATTCTAAACGTTTAAAAAGGCCTGTCAATGTCTTGCCAGGTTTCTTATAGAATACCTCGAATAATAATTATTCCAAACTAAACAATTTTGTCATATTACATAGATTATTAGAAAATCAATTATTTTTTTTTATTGCAGAACATGTTTCAAGAAGAACATCGACAAACTTGTCCTCTTGAAAATGAAATTGAAATACCATCTTACGATGATGACGAAGTTCTTTATTCTACGAACATTATTTATAGTTTGCCTCCTCTCAGTTATGAAGGAACGATCTATTAGAAAAACTTGACCAAAAACATATATTTCGGGAGATTGTAGTTTTAACATATTTTAAATGGTGTTAATTTTCTTCCACCGTATAATAAAACTTTAGAATTCTTGTTTTATATTATTTTTTTCAAACATCTTTTCATCTTTTATTTTGTATCTAATAAGAAGATGTCCATAAAATCGCGGTACAATTGGGCAAGTGTGAAACAAAGAAGGTGGACAACGTAAGAAGTTTGACATGTACAGGAAGAATTTGGGTCCAGTCGTCAGGTGCCTGCTTTTATACGTAAAAAAGGGAAGGGGTTCGGACGTCGGGTGTCTGTGTTTCCACATTAAAAGGGGAAATATCAATCCGACATGTTTAACACCAATTTCATACTTGGATACTTCTGTACCTAAATATTAAGGGAGAATGACGTTTAATTGAGCAAAATAATGCACTTACTGTACAACACAGGATCATTATAGGCCGGACTGTCCTGTTTTCTATCCTTAGTTTTTTTTCACGTGAATTTCACGGCTAATACGTACAGTGAGCATACGCGAAAGCGTATAAGACACGGATCGATAACGGTCTACGAATTTGAATTTTTGGTTTTAAAAATGTCGTTTTCTGTGGAAAAATAATTGTTTCAAAGACAAATTTAGCAATGAGTTTAAACAATGGCAGACAAATTTGCATACACGTGTAAATACATCTATAGGATTATGATTTGTCTTGTCACTATTTTAATGTTATAGCTTTTTAAATACCTGCATACAAAAAACTGTACTGATACATGTAATAGAATGCATATGTGTATTGTATGATGAGTCAACGTTCATTCTACAATTTTTGTATTCGACAACATATTTTAACATGAATGAAAAAAAATCAACCTTTATAACGAATAATCGGAGAAATGGATAGAGAGGCAACAAGAAAGACTTGCAAAGATACACAATAGATATAATATTGCAAGCTATAAATGGTAACTTTCCGTATTGCAAATCATACAGAAATCAATATGCACAAATGCGCTTCAATCGAAATTCAAGCGTTTCTGATAAAAGCTGAATATTCATTCATATTGCATAACACAAATGAGTGATTTACAGTAATACAAGTGCATTGTATCTATTAAAGACTATTTAGGGTCCAAGGATGACAAAACGCAAAACAATTCGAAAACTGTAAAAACGTTCGGTATGATTGGTGTATTAACGTTTAATAAATCAGAAATTATGCTATCTACCAAAATAGTAAGTCTTATCTCTGTCTTATAGTGTATCAGATTGAAAAATATACCAAAAAGTCATGTACACATATTAATGTTTTGGTTGACATATTCAAATAGTTTTGACATTGCACAAAGATCTTAGCAATAAACACATTGTAATTAATAGGAACGAATTATTTTTGTTGCGTCAGACGCACGTTTTGTCTACAAAAGACTCATCAGTTACGCGCTCGAATAAAAAGAGTAAAAAAGGCTAAATTCAGTGTCAATTATAGTTGAGGCCTCTTTCCATTTTTATCACATGAAACTACTCAGCAAATTTCCACATTTTATTAGTCACCTACTGATAGTGCTTACATGTTATTCCATGCAAACATAATTGTGCGGACACCGATCGGAATTTTATTGTAAAAGTCACCTGAAATTTCTCCTACAGCTCTATGGCTTTCGTGTTGCATAGTTAGTTTTCTATGATGTGTTTTGTTTACGGTTGCTTATCTTTTTATGCTTTTTTTCGTTTTTTACATTCTCAGCCCTTTTTCGTTAAATGAATTTGAATAATTCTTTGATATATTTCGCCCTGCTTTATTATTCACAAAGTATACATATATAAGTCCCATAAGATTTCTGAAATAAGAAGTGAGTGATCCACACCTCTCAAGTTATCATGTAATCTGGAAGAATGATGAAGACTTTGCGATCAGATGGTGTTGAGTAAAGTGTGTACAGAAACCAACATGTAAATGATTTTTCAGAGGTAAATACAAAAAGATGGGTATTAAAATTCAATGAAAAAATATTGTTGTTAATATCAATGACATTTGGTCTCTTGTTGAGAGTTATCTCATTGGAAACTGTGCCATATGCTCTTATTATTCTATGAACAGTGTTCTATAGTATATATTGATAATTGAACCATTATCACAAAAGTCATATAATAAGTAGCACTTTAACCTGTACAATTTTTGCCAAAGATAGGAGGACACATCCACAAAGGGAAAAATTTGGTAGTCATAATTCATATAATGAATAAAAACTTCCTGTTATGTAATCTTTACAATTACGTGACATAGACATATTTTTTATTTTTTTTTATTTTTACGTAACATTCAATTTGAATTAGAGCTATTTTTGTCAAACAAACATCAAACTTTTATGACATTTAATATTGTTCCTGTGACTTTCAAATCTCGGTGGCATTATCCGGTCCCCGATCCGTATCTTTAGAAACAAAAGATACAGATGCGTCAATTTTAAAAACAATAAATAGAAAAATAAAAACATTATTTGAATATTTTTCCATCGTTATATATCAAACATACCTGGATCCAAGTTTTCTGTATTCCTCATACGCCAATGCTTAAACAGGTATGTTTAACATTGAATTTGTCCGGTATGCTTGTTAAATTTGATCTTTGTACTATAACAGTAGGTTATTCACTAGAATTATGTTTAATAAGAACAATATCTTAGCTTACAGTTGGATACCAATTTTGGTGGATTCCATTGGAAGTTGCAAACCACGAATTGAAATTTTCAACGAAGTTTTAGTATCCTACGGTCGTGTATGGAAACTTTGCCATATGAAGAAAATCAAACTGAAATAAAAACGGGATTTTTTTCGATCTACGAAAACTGGTACCTACGGAAATAAATGAATCCTCAGTGAAAGACATTATCATTTTGTAAAAGAGGGACGAAAGATACCAGAGGCACATTCAAACTTATAGATAAGAAATAGACTGACAACGCTATGCTAAACAAGAAAAAGAAAAACAATAATACACAGGAGACAATATAAAAAATATTAACACTTAACAACACCAATCCCACCAAAAACTGTAACACTTGTTGGTTTTGATTACCATGCATTGATATTGCCAAGGTGATGATAGGACAATTACATTGTGAAATTTCATACATGTATCATCAGACGTTATTATTTTTGGACTAGTTATCGACTATTTTTGTTTACATTGTTTAAATAGGGAAAAAGGACATTATATAATGATTTTCTGAAAACGTTCATTCTGTTTTCAGAAAGAAAGAAAAAACGTACAGTTGTATTACGTTTGAATTAAAAATTGGTATTAGACCATTATCTCTGAGCACTCATTTTAGTTATTTTAATGGAAGCAACAATTTCATGAGTACCTTTTATCTATTTAAAACGAAATTTATGATATAACTACTTCTTTTGTCCTTTCGATTCAATCAAAAGTATACTTGAAAAATAAATATATCGGATCCTTGAAAAAATGACAAAATAAAGTAAGGTAATTTCAATGCACAAAATCAATCCTGGAAATTTATATAATTCATATAACTATTCTGTTGTACATGCTTATTTATAATGAATTGCTAAATATATTCACATGTTATAAGTTGAATAAGTAGTAAATGTTGATAATAGGCCGGTAAGGAAGGAAATATAATATAACTCGTTTAATGCATGACGTACTGATATCTGATTTTATCGTGAAAAGAATTTTAAAGACTCTATAATAAAATGTTCAATAAAGAGATAAAAACTATCAAGTAAAGAAAATGTAACGTCTTATGTTTTGTTAAAATGAGGACGTATACTTTATGTTGCAATATGAAGGGCGTTTCTCTGTTTGATACAATTATGTAAAAGATGACAGTGAAAGTGCGAAAAGGTAAGTAGATATATATTTTTCTGGTTGCAAGCTAAATTGTAAATGCTTGTTAGTTTAGCAAATCATTCTTCTGAGGTAGAATTCGTTTGTTTCATTTAGAAAGGGGATTTCCTAGCCGCTGCTAATGCACTCTCAGAGAAAACATTCATCACCGTGGCTAGTGTTCCGGTACTCTAATAATATGACATTCAATGATATTATATTTTGAAACTGCACTGTATGAAAACAGTAGAAAACAATACCGAACTCCTAATGAAATTTTAAACGGAAAGTACTTCATGAATTGACAATTTAAAAACTCGAACACAGATTTTTTCAGATAAAAATGAGATATTCTTGCATACTGCAAACATGTCCTCATGTAGAAAACGGTGGATTAAACCTGAAATTTCCACTGTAATGTAGACTGCTATTTACTTCAGCAAAAAATACCTTAACGAAACGTCTTTTGTTCTGCCTATTTTGATTTGGTGTCAATACTGTCGGGCATTTGTAATTGTGATGTCTTGAGCGAATTTGATGAAGTTCTTGGGAAATGGATACTAGTATATCAAAAAATTATAAACATGTTTCGGAATCCAGCATATGAATTTAATGAAAAACTGTAGAACCTCATTGATCTAATTTTTCAAAAAGGAATACTGGTTAAATCAAGATGTTCTAGAGTAAAACGTGCATTACGCACAGATTGCGATACACTTTTTACTAAAGTATACTTAACATTAAATTAATTTATACATGCTAGTCCAGTAGTCAGTAATTCATAAGGAAGTTACTATCGTTTTGTCCAAATAAAATAGATATCTTTTATTGCATACCTTTATAGATATTACTTTTGTACATCGATGTTTATATACTAGGCCATTATATGGTGTTTTCGTCTGCCGGTCGGATCCTATTTAATTTACCTTTGTTTTATAGTGTTTCCTATATTATTGATAAAATCGGTTAGCTTAAACAACATACATATATATTATTTTGAACAGGTTATTAAATCATCCATTTTCTATATAGGAAATGCCTGTACCAAGTTAGGAATATGACAGGTTTTTTTTCAATTCGTATGGTGTGTTTGAGCTGTTTGATTTTCCTATTACGATAAGGGACTTTCTATTTTGAATTTTCCTTGGAGTTATGTGTTTATGTTATTTGAATTACTTTTGTGTATCAATGACTAACTTTTATGTTTTAATATATTTCTTTATTATTGTGTACACTCTTAATACACGCAATGCTGGTACATATGTTATATACAACAGTATATCAGTGTGGAGCATGATGAGCCTACCCGCACCAGTTCACAGCAAATGAGCTTGTTTAAGGTGGTATGGGTGTCTTTCGCCATCTTGGATTGTAAAAATCAGAGAACCAAAGGTCCAGATTTTCAATCAAGTTAGCAAAATTTGATGAATGAATGGAGATATTTGATGTGAATTTTCATTTAAAAGAACCAATTTATAAGAATATCACTTATAAATATTAATATTTCTACAAGTGTAGATCATTTTTGGTTGTTTTTAAATGTTTTTAAATTGGCATTTTAAGGGGAGGTAACTCTAAAACAGTGCATTTTCTGAAGGAATCTACATGGAATTTTCCTATTTTGTATTTTAGCCGGAAAAAACGTACGGTGACCCTATCTTTTCTTTTGATATTCTCAAAGCATTGTCTGAAAGCTATCTTTTTCTAATTTATTTTACAATTCTATCATTTTGTTTTAATGAATGGCTGTTATTTATTTTGAATTTATTGAACCATGAAATTAATTTTTGACTCTTCACATTGAATAATCCGCGAAGCGGATTATGTTAAATGTGAAGAGCAAAAATTAATTTTATGGTTCAATAAATTCAAATAAATTATTGCCATTCATTATAAATAAATTTCTATCAAAAATAAGGCTCAAAGATGTATATTAATACGAATAACAACGTACACAGATGTTTGCGTATGAATACACAACGTTAGAGTGGGCGTGTCGCCATAAAAATTGATAACATTGAAAATAAAGCTAATTCTTTTAACCAATCAGAAGACAGTAAATACACCAAATTTATTTATTAGTTTCTAATCACAAAATGGTGTTTTTTTCCTGTATGAACCATACAAAATGTGCCATTTTGTCACGACCTGTAGTTTGAGAAAATGCGCGGTCACCTATCATTTTTATAATATTTTTGAACATATATCAATAGATACTACGTTTTGGCAAAGTATGAACAAATTCTATCATTTTTATTTTAGTCTCCCATACCACCTTAAGTGTTTTGTGAGATGATATTGATCAGTCTTAAGTTTTCTATGTTATGTCTTGTACTGTTAGATGTCTCTTTTTTTCCATTATGTTTTCACTCTGTTTTCGACTTCTGAGTGTCTGTATTACTTTTGGTAGCTTTTTGCCCCTTTTTATAGTTATTTTTGAAAATAAACTGATCCCTAATCAAAATGATAACACAGCCATAAAGTGAAATTTCCATCATTGAACGAACATCAAATTGTTAAGTGACGAGACATGCAATCGACGTAGACAAAGACATCCGGAAGTTTTTCTTACTTCTGCAGTTAAAAAAAGATGATTTTACATTTTTTGTTTTGTTATAAGTAACTTCAACTATTCAATAATTATATATTCTTTATCACTTGATTAATACATTGTACACTAATGGTCTAAATTTTGCTGCAGAGATTTATTGATATTTCATCTGAAAATTTTTACATCCCTTGTTTTCATTGATCATTTGTTACTCTCTTAAAAAGACATTATGGATCAACTTCATGACCTCAAATTTAAGATTCAATCTCACTAAAATAATATATGTGAATTGGAGGTGTCAATAAAGTAATTATCGCTTTACCTATGTAAATTTGAAATCGTTACGGGTATACAAACTGACAAGCTTTAGCTAATGAAGTTTAGTTTTTTGTTGTCTGCTGTAGATATTTCCATTAGAAAAGAGTAAACAATGAGTGACCTTGAACCTAAAGAATATCTGCGGCTCTTCAAATGTTTACTTGATACAGCAGCAGGGATCGTGTGTGCATTCACCCATGACAAACTTCTTTCAAGTTATGAGGGAAGTTTCCAAAAATATCTTGAAGACAAAAAACATTTCTTCTATCATCAATGGCAAGGAACACAATCTCCTTGTTGTGATTGTTCTTCTGATGGATGTACATTTCAAATGATTTGTGCGATGGAAAGTTGGATGTTCAAAATTTTGTTCATGGAGACCACCATGGGAAAGACGAGTCACATTTTAAAACATGGAGAGGGAAAACAGCAGAAATGTATTCATAAATATGCAGCTTTAAACATTAAAATCGATAACTTAGATATATGTCCACTGAATTACATTTTACAAACTACATGCATTTTATCAACACAAGAACAGGCTGCCTTGGAATTGATCGAGGAAAAAAGAAATACCTTATGCCAAGCTTGGTCAGCCAAATGTTTGTCTACAGCTCAACTATCAAATATATGGAACGACCTGGAAAGATCTATTCTGTGTTTAACAAATCCATATCTAGTGAAAATTATAACAGATCAAATTACAGTCATCAAATCATGCGATATTACTATGGAAGAGATAACTGAGTTTACACAGAAGATAAGCAGAATGAATAAGGTATTTATAGATTCTACATGTGCACTATAAAAAATCTATATAATAACATAAAATTGTTCATGGACATTTTAATGGTAAAACATCAATAGTACAGCAAACCAAATAATAAAAATTCATCCGGAGGTCAACATGTGATCTTTTACTCCATGAGTTTTTTGTTATTTGATCACTGATCTGATAAATCTATGTTTTAGTTTATACCATTCCAAATAATTAAATTAAAAAAATGACGCAAAATACCCATACTTCGTAGTATACAAATTGATATCAATAAACCAGCTTCATATTTGAAAGTACAAAGCTAAGAATAGCGTCGTCAAGAAACGGACATAACTCATATGTTATTTTCGTACGTTCACTAATCGAATGTGGAATTTGTGAAATTCACTTACACTAAATTAATAAAATGTTGGTGAGTTTATTAATTGCATTTTATCCAAATGAACTTGAAATAAAGGATAACATAATTAAGTCTGCGATATATCTTGACTTAGACTCTATAAATTGACAATGGGATCAACCCCTTTCTAAATGTGAACTTTGAAACCATGATAAACAACTTTCAATTAATATTTGCTAACGTAGTTATGGACTTTTCGTTCATCTAGGATGCATTGGAAAATCATGTGTCCAAAAAACCATTGATGAAAATTCATATAACTAAAACAAACCTTATGTAGAAAGCTAAAGACTGAGCAACTCGAACCAAATAAAAACCCGGGTATGAACCCATGCATGTCTTGTTGAAGTATAAAAACTTCATGTTGTACATGCGGCATCCTTTGGGTAGTCAAACAAGTATAAATCCGACAATATTTCGTGTACCGTAATTTCACAATCGAGAGTGATAGGACGAGATTGTGGGGACATATTTTCAAATACATCCTTGTTTGATCTGTTTCTTTCAGTTTAATTCTAAAACTTATAATGAGGTCTCATTTCGAGACGTTACTTTTATATTGACAGTTTTGTCAACATCACCTTAAATGAATAACGTGACGTTTTGTTAAGTCTTGGAAAGTGAATGCAGTTGTGCTCGTATTGATTAAGATTCAAAGCAAACCATTTTTGTAAGGCACAGCTTCATATATTTCGATATACAAGTGACGAGATGTGGTATGATTTCCGATTAAATAACCAGATTTCAATGGACAAAGAAACTATCAGCTGAATATTTCCGTATAACTATAAGTATAAGATAGCAAATACAAACCATTCCAAAAAAATATGAATGAACAGAGATTGGAGATAAAAACGTATTGACGTCAAATATAGATACAGCAATCAAATTTAAACATTACATACGACTACTAAATGCATCTGACATTTTTCAACAACAAACATTTTTGAAGGTTTAATTTGTTCAGAATCTTAAAATCGGTAAATCACTTGAACAGAAACTATCCATGAATTACACACTACCTCAATAACCTACAATTTGGGATATACTTTTAACAATCTCGAACGAAGTGATTTTCTCATGAACGTCAATTCTAAAAATTGCAAAATACCTGGTTTCATTTTGTTTAAAAATCAAAACAAATATAACGTGTTATCATATTGTTTCCTTGTTTTCAATTTACATGTAGATGTTTAATTTAACTACAACATTCCAACAAAGAAACATATTTCATACCGTTTTGCAGATATATCTTGTCAAGTATATCAGGGAAATAATTATCAAATTCGTAATTTTACTAGCCGAAATTGTAAACCTTAAATATCAGAAAGAAAATTGAAAAAAAATATTTAGATGGGCACTAGCTGTCAAATTAATGTTCACCAAAATATCTAAAATTCTCACATTTTATTTATAACAGACTCAAACGTATATTTAAACTACAATTAGTCTGAAATAAACAGTAAACACGGCAGGTACTCGATAATGTATTTCCGAGATTTGTTTGTATTCTAGTCTAGAGGCTATCTAATTTATTGTCGAGACGACCTCTTGACCCCTAAGACTGCCGATTGTCATATAACCCGATATGGAAATAAACATGAATACTAATAAATAGCGACCTCGTGCAATTTGATTGTTCTGTGTATATTTGAACTCATGTTGTAGGTTAAATAAAAAGGTAGTTATCAACCTGTTTAAGAATGATTTTTTGTGAATCAAGTCAGTCAACAGAAGGGTTCAACTTTCTCTAACATTCAATGTTGACAATCTTTTCCTTAAAATGGCTGACCACGATTTATACATGCGTAACCAATCTTTAGCTATTGGGTTCAACTAAGGGTCACATGAATACGGGTTCAATAAGGTCGAATTATTCCCTTGCAAGTGAATAATTCATCTGTGACTTTCATTTGCTTATTTTGACAAAATTGAACCATATCTGTTGCTAAAAACGAATTATTAGTTCATAATTTCACTTATATAACTGATTGAATCAAACAAAACCACGTTCTTTTTTTCCATATCTCGAAGCTAGTGCCCTTTTAATGTGTATATAGGGAAGAATATTTCTAAAACATACAGAATCAAGAAGATAGTTCTTACTAATAAGTAAATAGTAAGTATACTACCAAAACGCGGATTTATCTGATCATTAAGACTTTGTAATAGCCATAAATCCCGATTCATGCCACCATTTTGTCGTGAGATGTGTGTACGTCAGAAATCAGGCAGTTGTTTCCTTATGTTCTTTCCAATGCATATTGGCGTTTGTTTTTGTTGTAGTTCAGAGTTTTTGTTGTTCCGTTGTCAAGTATCAGATATATGTTCAATTTTTTTATTGTAACGACAATTATTATTGATAAAAATTATTAATATTAGGTATTAGAATATAGGGAATCATCTTCCGGTAACGATTATGACAACGTTATGGTTATGGATCATACTATAGGGAAGATATCTGACCGGGATGATCCTGCTGTAGAGGAAGTTGATAAGACTGTAAAGATAGATACACTTGAGATACCTGCACCAGTTAAAGGAGATAAAAAGAAATGTGAAGGTGATTTATCAAAATGAATGGTAAAATTAACCTAGAGTGTTTGAATTTGAAATTTCAAAAAATACGTAAAACTGTTTACTTTTTTGCAGATTGAGACTTGGATGCAGAGTTGTCTCATTGGCACTCATACCACATCTTCTTTTTTATCTGTAAAAAAATCCGATTTGTGGGTGATACTTTTCCGCAAGTTCATAACTTTAAATACCGAACTCGAAGGAAAATTTCAACTTGGAAAGTCCCTTATCAAAGGAATATCAACTGCTCAAACACATCAAACGAATAGAAAACAACTATCATACTCTTGACTTTGTACGGGTTTTTCCCTTTGAAGAAAATAATGGATGTATCTGGTTTTATAGCTAGCAAAACTGTTCACTTGTATGACAGTCGCATAAAGTTCCAATATTCCAAGGTTGAACCAAACACCTTGACTTAAAGAAATAATTTTGGCCCGTTTAATTTTATGACATTAGACAAAATATTTACACTGACCCTTTTACAAAAACGTATCAAATTGAAAAAACCTGGAACCACACACTCAATTGCATTTAAGATTCATTGGAGATATAGCAGGTTGACAAACACAAATTTTGATCATTGAGAAGCTTAATATTTCCTCAACAATAGAAAGTGAATGAAACATTCAGCATAGTGACATATCCCTGTAGTGTTATCTAATGTGTTCGAACAAATATAATAACAAAACGAAACACTTGCATTTATCGTCAATTATTTTAAATGAATAACCTTAATTCTATTTTCAAGTCAGCATAGTTATCTTGGTACCTTCATACGCTTACTTTTGGTGTATCTAGTACTTATACATCCCGCCGTTAGCTGTATAGTTTTGTATTTTTATCATTCATTGTTTGCTTATGTGATTTATATAAAAAAAATAGAAGTTATGGTATGACTGCCAATGAAGCAACGTTAACTCTCCACAATATATCAAATGACACATAAATTAACAAGTTTGCGTCACCTTACGGCCTTCAACAATGAGCAAAGTCCATACCACATATTCCTGACTGGGTTCAGGCATTTTTTATGTAGAAAATGGTTGGTTAAACCGAGATTTATAGCTAGCTAAAACTCTAATTTGTATGACAGTCGTATAAAATATCAATATATTGATACCACAAATTGTCTATTTGCCACTTTGTGTTTAAATATTTGTTGTGTTTATAGTGATTAAAATTACGGCTATGTTGACTGCTGTACCACTAATTTTGACATGTTCACCTATTATGTCTGTTTGTTGTGGTAGTAATATAATGATATTTTAAACGACTGTCATACAAATTAGAAGTTTAGCTAGCTATAAAACTAGGTTTAATCCACCATTTTCTACATAAGAAAATGCCTGCACAAGTCAGGAATATGACTGCTGTTTTCCATTTGTTTGCAGTGTTTGAGTTTTAGATTTTGTCATTTGATAATGGATTTTCCAATTTAAAAAATTTTATTGAATTTGGTGTTTGTTTTTTTTGGGTTATTTTTTGTTATTGTACTTTAAATCTCACTTTTGTATAAATCCATGGATGATTATTTTTAGAAAATAGAGAATCATCTTCCTGTAATAGATATGACAACGTTACGGAATGGACCAAACATATAGGGGAAATAGCTGACCGTAATGACCCCGCTCTCAAGGAGGTAAATAAGCCAGTCACCAAAGCACCACATGGGATACCCACAATAGTTAACAAAGATCAAAGTAAATGTGAAGGTGATTTGTTAAGGTTGAAATATGATGAATATGAAAATGAATGTTAAAATCACATTATCAGTATTATTCTATACGTAGAGTGTTAAAAAAGAGTGTTAAATGCAAGCAAAGTTGCTAATAGTGAAGCTAGTGCTATTTACAAATCGATCAAAAAATATTCTAACTTGCGTATGGTTTCTCGCAATTTTTTTTATTAATTTATAGCAATAGTATGATCACTAAATAGTCACCACGTCTGTACAAAGTCAGAAATATGAGTGTTGTTTTCCATTTGTTTGCAGTGTTTGAGTTTTAGATTTTGTCATTTGATGGTGGTTTTTCCAATTTAAAAAATTTCATTGAATTTGGTGGATTTTTTTTTTTTTTTTTTTTTTTTTTTTGTATTATACTTTTAGCCTCATTTTTGTATAAATCCATGGATGATTATTTTTAGAAAATAGAGAATCATCTTCCTGTAATAAATATGACAACGTTACGGAATGGACCAAACATATAGGGGAAATAGCTGACCGTGATGACCCCGCTCTCAAGGAGGTAAATAAGCCAGTCACCAAAGCACCACATGGGATACTCACAATAGTTAACAAAGATCAAAGTAAATGTGAAGGTGATTTGTTAAGGTTGAAATATGATGAATATGAAAATGAATGTTAAAATCACATTATCAGTATTATTCTAAACGTAGAGTGTTAAAAAAGAGTGTTAAATGCAAACAAGTTGCTAATAGTGAAGCTAGTGCTATTTACAAATCGATCAAAAAATATTCTAACATGCATATGGTTTCCCGCAATTTGTTTTATTAATTTATAGCAATAGTATCATCAGATAATAGTCAGTACTTCTGTACCAAGTCAGGAATATAACATTCGTTTGATATGTTCCAGCTTTTGATTTTGCCATTTGTATTACGCACTTTTTGTTTTGAATTTTCCTCGTAGTTGTGTTTTTTTTGTTATTTTACTTTTTCTGTATTGACATGATTTATAACACAATTATGTTTAAATTATATGTTGATGAAATTAGAAACATTTTAAAAGGTGGATGTTCTAAACACCTCGGACAAAGTTTATCTGAGATTTTTCGGTTCGGGATGTTTACTTCTCTTTTAAATAATTACAGTTTTTTTGGAAAGACTGTTTACAAATGGATAGTATTTAAAATTAATGAAACTTAAAAACACAGATAAAAAAATCAAGGCCGTGACCTTTTTTTCCCGCTATAACCCAATGAAATTGGTGAAAATGATTCCCTTTTTTTTTTCTTTAAAACTTTGAAAAAGATGTCAATGTTAAATGCAAGAAAAATTTCCCTTCAAACTTTCTATTGAATATATCTAAAAAATAAAAACTATCTATTTTTTTTATTTTTATTTTGAAGTTCACCTTTTCATATGCTATCAATCTATGACAGTCTTTTATGGACTTTTCATTTTGAATTTTCTTCAGATTTCGTTTTTTAGTGAATTTCGTTTGAAACAGAGACGCATATCCATTAACATTTTGTGTCCATTTGTATCTTGCAGAATATATGGAATTATCCCCAGGTCACAAATATGATAACGTTACGGATTGGACCAAACATATAGGTGAAATATCTGACCGTGATGATACAGCTCTCAGAGAAGTAGATAAGACAGACAACATAGGAGCACATGGGAAACGCGAAACAGTAAGCGAAGAGCAAAGGAAATTTGATGGTATTTTTTTTTAAGATTAAGATATCGATATCAAAACTAAGTTTAACTTCCATAATAAACATGTAGCAAGATTAATCATTTTTAAGAAGACCAAAAAATGAATATTTATTTCAGTATTAGAAACAAACTTCACAACAAAATTTGAAAAGATATTTTAAGCTTTAAATTTTGTAAAACCATGCACTTCCTTGTGATAACTTGTGTGAGAATAAAAAAAAGTTTATTTACACCGGATGAATTTCTTTGAAAATTATTAACATTACAAGTATTTACATTACAAATTACAGTGGTCATCAAATAACGTCACTACTAAAGAAACTGATAGCAGAACCTGATTTCAATTATCACATTAATGAGAATGCTATAATTTCACTATAACACCTTAAAGGGTTTTACACCCTTAAAACATACAAGATATATAATTACACAATATCATAAGACTCATCAGTGACGCTAATATCAAAATAGTTATAAAGCCAAACAATATAAAGTTGAAGAGCATAGAGGATCCAAAATTCCAAAAAGTTGTGCCAAATACGGCTAAGGTAATCTATTCCTGGACAAGAAAATTCTTAGTTTTTCCAACAATTCAAAGTTTAGTATCAGGAAATTTATAAAAATGATCACATAATTCATATTCATGTCAACACCGAAGTGTTGACTACTGGCCTGGTGATACCCTCGGGG
Source organism: Mytilus edulis (assembly GCA_019925275.1). Taxonomy (NCBI): domain Eukaryota; kingdom Metazoa; phylum Mollusca; class Bivalvia; order Mytilida; family Mytilidae; genus Mytilus; species Mytilus edulis. The sequence continues at coordinate 67,176,282 of CM034362.1, forward strand.
ACGAAACGTCCACCAGCAGTGGCATCGACCAATAGTGTAAATAGTTATCAAAAGTACCAGGGTACTGTGAAACACATTCATTGATTCAAATTTAGTTTTAGTTTTCAAACTTCCTCGTATTTTAGAAAAAAAAGTTCATGCGTTCTAAATGCTGCTTTGTGATTTTAAATGAATATATCTGACCATTTTCAACATTTAACATAAATATTTTCTTTTGCAGAAGTAAGACATCTGATTGAAGGTAAATGATCTTCATTTTATTTGTAACAAACGAAAACATGTGTCAGTAATTATTGGTTACTTTAACATATAGCCATGCAAAGTTCTTTTTGGATATATCTCCGTACCATGTATTATATGTGTGTATGGACGATATTTAATAGTCCAAGATTGTTATACCCTAACATTTAATCCCGGTGTGATTTATTAGAACTAGAACTTTTTTCCTCTGTGTAAACAAATACATATCGATTCAAACTACTGACGTTTATTGAATATTGTTTTTTTGGGGGGAGGGATGTGCTGTAAGTATTCTATATGATGAATAGATAAAAATGATGAATAAACTCATCATAGATACCAGGATTGAAATGTAAGAGTCAATATGTGGCGCATGATATTCCCATCAAAAGTAAATTTATTAAAACCTTACCATACCGTCTCCAACAAATTATAGATGAAGATTTCATTTCTCACACTGCGGCTGGTCTTCAGATGAGTTGACTGATATATCATATATTTAGGGTAATTGTAATTTTAGAGAAAATTTCTGATTAAAATAATTATTGCATTTTTGCAATGGATACGGAAATGTTGATTTCAAGTAAATAACCGATAAAAACATTATTTTGATTTAATGTTTTTTTTCATTCCAGGTCAAATGAGATCACCCCTTTTAAACTTTTAATTTTTCTAAATACTAAGGATTTTCTTATCCCAGGCATAGATTACCTTAGACGTATTTGGCACAAATTTTTGGAATTTCGGATCCTAAAGTCTCTTCAACTTTGTACTTGTTTTGATTTATAAATATTTTGATATGAGCGTCACTGATGAGCCTTATGTAGACGAAATGCGCGTCTGGTGTACTAGATTATAATCCTGGTAATTTTGATAACTATTTACACCACTGGGTCGATGCCACTGCTGGTGGACGTTTCGTCCCCGAGGGTATCACCAGCCCAGTAGTCAATACTTCGGTGTTGAAATGAATATCAATAATGTGGTCATTTTTATAAATTTTCTGTTTACAAAACTTTGAATTTTTCTAAATACTAAGGATTTTCTTCCCAGGCATAGATTACCTTAGAAGTATTTGGCACAACTTTATGGAATTTCGGATCCTAAATGCTCTTCAACTTTATACTTGTTTGGATTTATAAATATTTTGATATGAGCGTCACTGATGAGTCTTATGTAGACGAAACGCGCGTCTGGCGTACTAAATTATAATCCTGGTACCTTTGATAACTATTAAGTGAAATTCGTGTTGCTCTTTAGTTTTCTATGATGTAGTTTCTCGGAGTTTTTTTTTTAGCCAATGTCCCTTTGGTATCGTTTTCATTTCATATATTAATGTCTGTACTATTTGTATAAAATGTACAGATTCGGGTTAAGGAGAACATAACGATTAATAGGACTGTCAATTCCTTATATAATTAGGCAAATTGTATCTACGTCTGCTTAACTTGCTTAGACGATCCATATTTATTGATGAAAACTAGATAGGAATTTTGAATGGTTTATGGTGACTATAACGATTTGATTGTTGACATTCATTACACTGATACAAGTTAACGGTTCGATATTGTGTCACAAAATTTCCTCCATGTTTTTTTTCTGATTTAGATTCGATAGCAGAACTTTTTGAAAGCTCAGTGCCAAGAAAAGATGTTGGTATGTCAGTAATTTTATATACATCGAGCGGGGGAAACATCTACTTAATGTTGTTTATATCAAACAGATCTTTATAAATCGATAAATATATCAAATATTTGGGTCTGTATCAATGATGTACAGAAATCTTCTTATTGTTTAAAGATGGGGATGGGCATCATTAAAATATCAATGGATAAATATAAAACAAAACTCCCAGGTATATTTAAAAGTGGACGTTCTAAACCTGACAAAACTAAACGCTAAACAACAGCAATCAACGGAGCGACAGGAAAAATAATGTCGAATGTGTGACTAAGTACAGGCATATCTCAGCAAAAATGATGGTTTAAACCTGATTTGATAGATGTGTTTATTCCAATATTTGATGAGCGATGAACGGCAACGGACAGTAGACAAAGGACGCAAAATAACGAGATACCTCACAAGGCATTTGGGTATATGTAAGCTTAAAAAAGAAACTCAGTCATGAATGTTCTTGAAATAACATGAAATCAGACATCAGTTGATTTATTACGAGAGATACGTTTGAGTATCTTCAGCAACGTTTCCATGTATTACTAAGACATGTGTATGCCCATTTATGGGCATTATGTTTTCTGGTCTGTGCGTCCGTTCGTCCGTTCGTCCCACTTCAGGTTAAAGTTTTTGGTCAAGGAAGTTTTCGGTGAAATTGAAGTCCAATCAACTGGAAACTTAGTAAACAAGTTCCCTGTGATATAATCTTTCTAATGTTAATGCTAAATTAAAAATTTTATCCTATTTTCACTGTCCTCTGAACATGGAAAATGATAGTGCGGATGGGGCATCCGTTTTCTTTGTACACATTCTTGTTTTTTTTTTTATCACAATGCATTACGTGTATTTTAGGTTTACATCCAGAAAGAGTCTTCAATAGGGAATATTTTTCTAGAAAGACAATGACGATGAGGAATAAACGATTGGTTATTATGAAACCGGTAATCAGTTTCGACATTTGACAAAGAAATAACACGACGGCTGCCGTATACGGTGCAGAAAATGCTTGCCATTGCGGAGCACCTGATTTCACTACCGGATTTTAGTGGAGTTCGTGTTGTTTCTTATTTCTTATTTATTACTGTTGATGTAAATGTCTTTCGGTTTTGTGAGTCTTTGGTTACTCCTTGGTTTTTGATTGTTATTGTCTTTGAATCACACTGCTTTTAATGTACATATATTGTTTAAGATATGCAATGATCTGTATAGCTATCAAAGAAAAATAACCTTCTTACTTCTGAATTCGTCAAATGGACTAAATTCGAAGCATAACTTATGTCTAACAGTTTTCCAGTTTGCATCAGTATATTCTGTTTAACATTAAAACCAAAAACGTTTATATACATTGTATTGATCATGTTGATAGATGAGGCGAAATACGTTTATCTGATACTAATACCGTTTGTTTTAACGAAGACGAATTACAGCTTTTAACATTCATTTTGGATGTGACGTCGTTTTGTTATCAGCCCATAGACATAATTGAGTCTTGTGGCCGTGACGTCATCAACGTTTATTCAAGGTTTACTCCGGTTTAAAATGTCTATTCGAAATAACATAAAACAAAATGTGGTGCACAATGTAGTCAGTGTGCACCACATTTTTAAAATTATTTCTTCATAGACAGAAAAAATATTACAGTCATTCTTTAAATAAAAATAATGATGATATGTGCATGAACCTCAAAACGTATGTCTATATTTTATTACTACCACTGGGTCGATGCCTCTGCTGGTGGACTATTAGTCCCAGAGGGTATCACCAGCCCAGTAGCCAGTACTTCAGTACTGGCACCGATTTTTTGTGTTAATAAAATTTGCTTTTACAAAATGATAGAAATTATTATAAATTAAGGAATGTATCTCCCTCATGCAAAGCTCTGATTCCTTTCACGGATTTGGCTATACTTTTTGGACCTTTTGGATTATAGCTCTTCATCTTTTATATAAGCTTTGGATTTCAAATATTTGGCCACGAGCATCACTGAAGAGAAATGTATTGTCGAAATGCGCATCTGGTACAAGAAAATTGGTACCGTTAATTTTATTACACCGGCCGTTAATTTGGCTCAGTCAATCAATCTGAATACAAATTCTTGACATTTATTTAGTCTGCAAAAATGCATGTAAACGTTTATATAGTTTTGAATTGTGAATATGAATAAAATAAGTTTAATTTTTGTTTTTTGGTGTTTTTGAACGGAACTTTTTCCTCCGTGGTCAGCAACAGAATAAAGATTAAAAGGCATCGTTAAACTTAACATCGCCACCAAAGGTATTATCCATGTAGCTGATAATCAATACATTTTGTTCAGCAATTTTGAATTTCGTCGTGACAACTTTGATTCCAAGACTTGAAAATAGAAGTAGGCCATATGATTATATATAGCCGCTAGCAGTACACGTTATTTGTCTCTGGTGGTGAGTTACCACATCTTCTTATTTTCCTTTATTTTTGTTTTACTTTGCAAACTACAAAATATTATCAACCGGATTACAGACATTTGAATCAACAGTAAATCGAATGACACGTGTTCGACAAGGCTATCAGATCCTTTCTAATCATTCGAACAGAATTGTACTTACATTTTGTAATGAATACAATGTGTTAGTACTAGTATTTCAAAAGTAACATTTACGGAGACGTGCCGGTCAGAACATGTTTTCAAATGTTAACAATGTGTACCACTGCACTTTGTTGCTCATGAGGTTGAAAAGTTAAGTCATTATCTCGAAAGCTAAAGTTATATTCAATTTGCAATGCATTGATCATATCACATTAAACATGTTAAATGATTCATTGCGTACAGCATTACGAATCTTATCAATCAAAGTTTTTTTTCAGTTATTTCCAAATAGCTTATCTTGAGAGCTATTTTTTCAATTTGCAATGTATAGCTAATGCTTTGTTATACCTTAAATGATATATTACGAAACTTTTCAATCAAGTAAAAATTTTCATTTTGTTTTAAAGTCTTATAATAGTTTATGATGAGAGCCTATATATTTTTTAATTTACAATGGATATGTCTTGTTTATTATGATAGTAAGTGATACATCATATGAAAACTTTTATCTTTTCAAGACATACGTCAATGTTATTAGTTACACAGTGTGTAATTGTCCTAATACGAGACTTTATCGGGTCAATAAAATTCATATCGGGTGAGGCGAAGCAAACCTTGACAATATAAGTCAATATCAACCAAATATATTTTAGATATTTAATCTAAAACTGTGAAAAATAAAAAAAAATATTAGAACTATAAAGCAACTCATTTTTTTCTAATTTTTTTTTTTATTAGATCAATGGTATAAGGGAGATAATCCCAATTGACGTAATAAATAATGGAGATAATTCCTATTGACGTAATTAAAAATTGTACTGAAATTTATTAGGACAATATCAGCCAATCAAATTGCGAGAAATTACTCTAAAAAGGATAGATATCATTATTAATCTTAGCGTAGAATTTGATTTACCACGACGGTCTCTGTTCAGTTTTGTGACATTTGAAAAACTCAGAAGATTTACATATACAATATATTGACCATTTGTTTTTTACTTCATTTTTAAAGTTGGTACGGTATTTCATTGCTTGCAATTTATCCCACAATTTGGTTAATGAATGACTGCTGCTTACAGGGAAGCAATCCCATCAAGAGTTGAAATTGTTGAATTATCGCTTTGAAAATATAATGAACTTTTTAACGAAACACGAGTTGGTTCGACGTTTTGATATATATAATTCACAGAGAACGACGGATATGTTCCAATTTTTGTAACCACTATAAGCAATCTTTTCCCTATTGAACTTAAGACCTCCCCAGTTTTTGTGGGTTCGTGTTACCTACTCTCTAGTTTCGAGACTGTGTTGGCATACAATTGTTCGTCTTTTGGTAGATTTTTTTTTATCATGACATTGTAAGTATGTTTCTGACTACTAAGATTTAAAAATATAATAGAGAATGAACAAGGGGGATGCGTCAACAAGAGACAAGAGACAACAACCTTACCAAATAGTTAAAACACAGTCGAGGCTCACCAATGGATCCTCAACACTGTGCCAAATTTTGCAGCCGGAGGCGGACTTCAGCTGGCACCCTTGACATAAAAAAGAGTATTCATTCCGTAAAAAATAAGACAACACGTTAAACTACTAAAATATCTTTATATGTTTTGCCTTTCTATTTATTTTCTAATTTTCTAACTGTAGAAATCATTGTTAAATGATTAATTAATGCCCATCATGTATGGCTTTTTCTTCTTAGTTGTCTTATAAATATTTAAACAAAAGCTCTATTAAAAAGGCATTAATTTTTGGGAGAGCGCATCAGATGCAGTATCATTGATATTTTTGAAAATGGTCTGACCAAACCGTTGTTTGGTAGAATTATGAACATTTTTGAAAAAAAAAAGAAAAAGAATTTTGAAAATTTGTTGTATTCTACATTTCTTGTGTATGCATCAATAGTGTTTAATTAAAGGTTTTTACGAGACTTTTCAAATAAGGCAGATTTTGTCTTCTTTTTTTTTAAAAGGAAATAAAGGATAACAATTTCTTGTGGTTAATAATTTATGTCGCTCAACATTTTAAATGAAATAAACTCAACATACCTGGTTAGGAATTGTGTACGCCAAATCTGCGTGTTGTCTTCAAAATACACTCGAATAAGAATAAAAGTAAAAGGTCTAAATATAACAAAAATTTGAAGAGCATTGAGCATGTTGAGGACCAATAATTTTTAAGGTTTTTCTAAATTGTATGCAAGTGAAGTATTTCATATTGACAGAACGCAATGCTAAACAACTGTAAACCCGTATGGCTTTTTCATATATGTCTAAAAATGTCGTCTGCCTCTTTGTAAGGACAATATGATAGATAAAAGCTTTCCATCGTTGTTATCTTTCTTGACGTCTTTGCACTTAACGATCTTTTTTTAGTTAGTAAATGTCATTTTAAACTTGTAAAAACGCATCCCTTGAAACATATTGTCATATTCTTGTACACTATCAGTTTTTATAAAATTTCATATTTCTAGATGTTAGTTACGATATGAAACAAACTTTACTCTAGAAATGGTAGTATTTATTCATTCCTGATAACAATTTGTTCCATTTAAGATTTAACAGTAAAAACAGGAACACATGAATCCATATCCTTAAAAATTCATATCAAGCAGGAATTCGGATCGTTTCAGCATCAGAGACTTTTCATGATTACAGAAGGTTTCCCTGTGAAATAACAAGATCAGTGTGTGAAAATATAACAGTTATGAAAACGGTAATAAACCACCATGATTTATATTCATCAGTGCATTGTTTGCACACTGAATATTTCAACACCTCAGGCATGTTCAAAACTTTCCTGTATCATTGTAAAACAGAATTATCTAGATGTATCTTAACACTGCTTATTGCATATAAATATCAAAGAATACCTTTTTAAACTACCGCATATAGATAACCCCAAAAAAAAACAACGATACAAAATCTATAAAAAAAAAACCTCAGTCAGTTGCTGGTTGGTGTAAATTCAGATGCAGTATCTGGGTGGCTTAAATTGGCCTCTTTCTTCTACTGTCAAAGACATTATTTAAAATCAATAGATATAATAAATTACACTTTGACCAAATTTACAACTGAATCAACATTGTCAAAGATTACATTAAAACATACACCTAAACTGAAGCTTATGTCATTATCGAAAACAATAACAAATTCCAATGTCTGTTTTGCACAAAACTCGTCAGTATGCCCAATAGAACTCAATATTGATGTCAAGAAAATTTCAATTTTCCTTCACTCCCTATCATTTACACATTTCATACATTTTCTGTGTTGTTATCATCTTGAAGACTTGGAATCATGTATTTATTGTGCAAAACAGTTGAATGCAACAGTTTATAATAACGAGCAACTAGATCATACAAAATATGTAGAATTATTTCTGTTTGACTATATTTTATTGGGAATAGTTTTACAAATTTTACGTGTGTTAGGTTATGGTAGTGATTTATTACCAAGTGTACTGTTTCGCCAAGCTGCTAAGATAGATATATTCAACATAACAAGTGCAGCATTCAGACTGCATCATTCTACATTAGCTGACTTTTTATAGTTTCGAAGAAGAAGTAACAGCTCCAATTCTTTTTTGTTTTTTTATTCAGGAAATAAGATGACACTGACATGCTTTAAAGTAAAGTTATGTTAACTAGAATGAAAGTAATCATATGGATACTAAAGTTTTCCTTGAAATCACCAAGTTAAAAATGTAAGCTTGCAATTTCTATTTATACTCACCTGGTTATCCCCTTGACTTCAGTCTTATCAAAGAATAACCTAAGCTATGACTTGTTCAAGTCAAATTAATCTTGAACTCATTTTTGAGGATAACTTTTATACATCATTTTCTATGTAGTATATCATGTATATGAATTCACCCATGTAACGTGCTCAGAGATATCAATAGGATCAACTTGTAGCTTAAGTTTTTGTTTGCATTCCTGCAGCACCCTTAAATGAAGTTCATGCCACTGAACATGTTGAATACAATGTAAATGCATAAATATATGTATGGATTTTTTAGTGAATGTACCTTTCAATGTATTTCAACATAGTTTTCTCAATTTTTTAATGTTTTATATATAATATTGGCAATGATTGTTAGATTTCATAATCATGCAAATGTACAATGTTGTTTAGTTTTTGAGTTAATAAATCATTTCACTTCACAGCATTTTCACTTTGCCTAAATTCACTGAACTATTTTAACTACTAAATGAGTTAATTAAAATGTGTGTTAAAGAGAAGTTAACATGTATAAAATATGCACATCAGACAATATATTAACACACTTTATCACTTAACTCATTGGAACACAAGAAAACTCAAGAAAGGTGTTTTCAAAAACTGGTAAACATATGCAAACACTCCAATGCTAAAAAAAATTGAACAATTTCAATCTATTTTGATACCTTAATTCAATCTGTCCTTGCCCTGTTAACAGTAACATGTGTGTGTAAGTTTGTTCCTGTGTCCTTATAATCATGATCATAATTAATGGTACCTTGCAGTTACAGCAGCCCTTCCATATAAAAGGACATATATAAGAACATGTAGTTGGCTGTTTCACGATATTTTACACAGCCTTTACATTTTTTGTATATTCATGAAATGCTTTGAAAAAATATCTGTTTCTGTTAAAATATGATGGAAAAACCATGTCTGTTGAAGCTTTTATCTGTAAAATGATATACGATACTTTTAGCAAGATTTATAATACATGTATTAGAAAATCAAAATTTTATGCCCACAAACGGGATTTTTTGACTTTATGCTGTAACATTATAAAAAGAGAGAATTTAAAAATGTTTTATATATAAAAAGTGATTAAAAATGGCATATGTTATACTGCAGATACTACAGAGAGTAAAAAGTTGTCTTTTCTTTTTCTTTGATCTTTTCATCGATATTAAGACAGATAGAAGACTTCAAAATAGAATCTACGACAAACGTCATAATTTCCACTTTTCAATAGTCAACTTTCAATTTTGCAACAGTAACATACCTTCTGATCCATCGTATGTCTTTTGCATATCTCCCTTATATCTTGCGCCTGTGTATCAATATGTATGTTGACACTACACAGCCTTCAGTAACAGGTGTGTGCTATGAAAAAAAATGCTAAAAAAACACAGAAATCAACCTAACATAAGTTTCACGATTAAAATTAAAATTCATTTTTCCCCGTGTATATGATGTCAGCTCTGTATAATTTAAATTAAATGACAATTGTGATCTAATTTATCTTTTGAACTGAAAAAGATAATACCATATGAATATTAAGATGTGCCTTCATAAAACGGTATTGATACTAATTGCACGTTACAATATCATCATCACAGAATAATATGACGTTTCAAACTTTTTTTTCTCTCTCTCTCGCTTCTATTTTACTTATGATAGCTAGTTTTGTATTTTATAAACTGTTTTTTTTACATGTTTGTCCATTATATTATATTATTTATATTGTATTATGGAGAAGACTTAATAAAAAATATGATTTACTTGTTTCTAATCCATTTTGCTTTAATTCAGCAAATAAAATATGTTTAAACTAATCAGATGTGGTATGATTGCAACTGAGACCAAAACATAATTAATTTTACCAACTACATTGCACTCTTAGATATATATGCATTTCGACAATAATTATCTCGTAAGTGATGCACAATATCAAAATATTTGAAAGTCCAATAGCATATACAAATGTTCAAGAGCAAACAAAAACAAAAAGGATCAAAAGTTAAAAAAAACGAAACTGAGGTAGATGTTAGCAACAATAGGACATCTTACTTCAACAATAAGTAAACTCTATACCACAAGGAAGGAAATAACAGACATGCTTGAACAGGACAAAATGTATAACTATAGGAACAAGAACACTAACGACCTAATACAGTCTAAACAACAAAAGGACAATCGATTATGATAGTCAAAGGGAAACAAAAACGTGGCTCTTGACTTGTTCTTCCTCCTTTTTTGGCGTGCACATAGACTTGACATTCAATGTCTTATGAACATTTTAGTACCAGATTGACAAATACTTTCTCTATGTGAACTTTCTATTTTTATTTTCCAATATTTCAGCAGCTTAAAATACATATATCTCAAACAATATTCAAGTGCTTGTGTTTTCTGTCAGTGTCTTCTCAATAAAGTAGAGAACCCCTCATATATAGTTTTTTTATGTTTTGATGCAGTTATAGTTCATTCTCCGAAGCCAAAACCCACCTTTTACTATTGATAACTACGGTAGCAAATAATGTGACTTTTATGTGACACAATGACAAGTGCATTTCGAACCTTAAGTAGATCCAGATGTCAGCCCAGGTTTGAGACTGGGTATGTTCTGCTTAAAGACAATAACAATCAAAACCAAGGAGTAAACAAAGACTCACAAAACTAAAGGACATTTACATCAACAGTTATAAATAATAATTAAGAAACAACACGAACTCCACTAAAAACCGGGAGTGAAATCAGGTGCTCCGGAAGGGTACGCATTTCTTGCACCGTATACGGCACCCGTCGTGTTATTTCTTTGTTCAGTGCGGTAATGATGGAAGGTAATTATGACTGAGGAAGAATATTAGATATGATTTCTGACACACTTTTGTCATAATGACCTCCAAACAATGATAAGCACGGTTGAGAATTACAGCATGCAAGAGAAATACTCACTCCAACCAACCAAAAGTGTCATATTAAAACACGAACCACCTTCAAAAGATACAGGCTTCAACTTCAAAATTAATAATATAAAAATGAATGAGCCAGATTCAGCTGTGCATATTGGCATAAAACACAGCTCTGATTTAAAAAAAACTATCAGCATTCACGTTGATGAAAACATCTCAAAGGCAAGACGAACTATGTATAGCCTGATGGGGGCTGGTCTGCATGGAAAGAACGGGCTAAACCCACTAACTTGTCTTCACATTTTCAACGTTTATGTTCTTCCAGTTCTTATCTATGGAATTGACATTCTTCTTCCAGACAATAAACATTTAGAGCCACTAGAAGTATTCTATCGAAAATCAATTAAACAAATCTTGTCGCTTCCCAACAACACTGCGGATGCAGCAATTTATACTATAGCAGGAGTTATACCACTCCAAGGCATTATTCACAAAGCAGCCTTAAACATATACAACAAGATTTGTGGTATGCAATCATCTGTCGAAAAAGATCTGGCAGAAAGACAACTCTCGATATCTGGATTTAACTCCAAAAACTGGTTTTCTAAAATACGTTGCTTACTTGCACAATACAATCTACAATCAGCTCATGAACTTATACAGAACCCAGTCAGCAGATACAAATGGAAAGCAAGTGTTAAGAAGGCAGTGGACAACGTTTGACATGAACAACTCAGGACAAAAGTATCATTATTCAGCTCTCTTCGCAATTTATCTGCAAATAATATTCTATGGCACAATACTCATCCATGTCTTGCAAGTGTTGGTACCTCTGCACAAGATATTAGCCGCCTACAACCAAAATTAAAGCTATTAACAGGAACTTATTACCTGCAAAGCAATAAGGCTGCATTTAACCAAAACTCAATAGATCCAACGTGTCTTCTCTGCAATGAAAATTCAGAAACTGTTGAACATTTTATTCTAGACTGTAAACCTCTGAATAACACTCGTATACCATACTTGCATGAATTAGACTGCTTTCTTCGTAGCATTAAAAACTGTGATAAATGCTTTAACCTAACCAGCTTAGTAATAAATAAACAGCTTATTTTAGATCCAAGTAGATTATTATGCGCATGTGGCTGTAGATGCAAATGTATGGACAACTGCTTCAAAGTAGAGTATATAAATCAGGGGCGGATGCAGGAATTTTCGAAAGGGGGGGTGCTAACCCAGGGCACCCAGGGCAAAGGGGGGTGCAAAACATATGTCCCGATACAAATGCATTGATCGGCAAAAATAAAGGGGGGTGCGCACCCCCGGAACCCCCCCCCCCCCCTTGGATCCGCCACTGATAAATAGAAAACTGTGCTATGCTTTACATACCAAAAGAAATGAACTTTTGAAAGCTCTACCGTCAAACAAACGAAAGGGCCATTGAATGTAGCCAACATTCACCCCACGGGCGTAGATTTTTGCTTTTCTTGAATACCGAAGACCCCTGTAAATATAGTCCTGTAAATATATATTGTGAACTTTTAAACCGATTCTGAAAAGAAGTGCTCCTTTAAAGGAGGAAATTCCTTACACAGATACAGATACAGATACAGAATGGCCAATCAGCTCATGATGGCGACCGTAAAATTGATGACCTTGCTTTGATTGATTCATAGCCCTGTCTTATCAACTTTTTCTGTTATACGTCTAAATATTCTTCTTTTACAATGGTGTTGGACTTTGCCTCAGTTAACTTCTATTTTGTGAATGCTGAATATTCACATTGAGTTCAAATTCTTTTGTTCTATTTAAACCGCATACCAGACTGAATATTTCAGCAGCATTTGGATTTAAAGTAAATATAACTCGAACAATATTCTAGTGTTTGTGTTTTCTGTCAGTGTCTTCTCAATAGAGGGATACTACTTTAATACAAAGAACCTATCAAATATAAGACTTAAGTTTGAGTAATTTATCAAAAATGTTTTGATGCATACAAGCCATACAGGTATGGTTTATTCTTCAAAGCCAAAACCCATTTTTACTATTGATAACTAGCAAATAATGCGACTTTATGTGACCCAATGACAAGTGCATTCCAAACCTTTAGTAGCTCCATGTCATCCCGGGTTCATTCTTAAAAGCCAAAACCCACCTTTTACTATTAATAACTAGCAATTAATGTGACTTTTATGTGACCAAATGACAAGTGCGTTCTGTACCTTTAGTAGCTACAGATGTCAACCCAGATTTGCGATTGGGTATGTTCTGCTCAAACTGTTTTAAATCTAAATATTTTTCTTTTGCAATGGTGTTGGACTTTGCCTCAGTTACCTACTATTTTATGAATGCTGATCTTCACATGCATAAACATAAGTTGACATGATCAAATAATGAGTTTCGGAATCTCAGTTACATTACCGGATTTGTAATAACATAAGAAACACGACCGGTGCCACATTTGGAGCAGAATTTGCTTATCCTTCCTGATCACCTGAGAACCCCCAGTTTTTGGTGGGGTTTCGTTTTGCTAAGTCTTTAGTTTTCTATGTTATGTCATCTGTGCTGTTATTTGTCTGTTTGTCTTTCATTTTTAGCCATGGTGTTGTCAGTTTATTTTCAATCTATGAGATCACGGTACTTTTCTATCTCAAATTCATGTATTTGGTTTTGATGCTATATTTGTTATTCTCATCGGATTTTGTCTAATGCTTAGTCCGTTTCTGTGTGTGTTACATTTTAATGTTGTGTCGTTGTTCTCCTCTTATGTTTAATGCGTTTCCCTCAGTTTTAGTTTGTTACCCGGATTTTGTTTTTTGTCCACAGATTTACCAGTTTTGAACAGCGGTATACTATTGTTGCCTTTATTTGACTATCCCCCTGGTATCTTTTGTCCCTTTTTTAGGCTGAGGGCTAATAATACATGTAATTATGGTCTAAAGTAGTGAGCTGCAGTTTATTGAGATGAGTCTTTGTTTCTTATACTAATCGGTGGCATGTTTAACCCTACAATATTCTGTATGTGTCTGCCCAAAGTCAGGAGCCAGTAATTCAGTCGTTGTCCTATGTTGCTGTTTATCATATCATTTTTTGTATGGACATAAATCAGGCCGTTAGCTTTCTCGTTTGCATTGTTTTAAGTTTTCATTTCTTGGCTTATATAGCTTGCGTTGTGGGTTAAACTCATTGTTGATGGCCACAAGTTGACCTATAGTTGCTGAACTTCTAGGTTTTTTGGTGGAGAGTTGTCTCATTGGCAATAATAACACATCTTATTTTTTAGAAAGAGGATGCATGGATAGTTGTTAAAACCAAGAAATCAATATCAATGAAAATTGTTCTGCAACTCACAAAAATATGTATAAATATTTTGATCATAAAGTTTGATTTACAGAAATAACCCTTTACAGTGGGATGAAAGATACCAGAGGGAAAAAGAAAACAGATAAACAATAGTACACATGATACAACATAAAAAAGTTAAAAAAACTAAAGAATAAGCAACACGAACCCTACTAAAAACTAGGTGTGATCTCATGTGCTCCGGGAGGGTAAACAGATAAAAATGTACTAAGTTCCAAACTTGCAATTGAAAAACTACATATTCTTTTCTTGACCTTCCTTTATTAAAGTATTAGTTAAATAATATAATCTTTATTATCATTTTCTTTTAAATAGTCATTATATAAAACATTATGCTTTGACAATATTTGTTTTGGTTCTTCTTTTGTTGATGATTTGTTGATTGGTTGGTCATAAGATGTATCCTCACATGCCAGTGCTGCCAGGTGATTGATCATTAAGCTGAAATGTTAAAATATGAAAAAATTCTCAATATATTACTAAGTTACTAAGTTTGCATGGTTTAGGATGTTGCATGAAAGTATAAATGCATATATACTGATGTGTATACTGTATATTCAGAAATTAGTGTGTGCATAATTGAACAATCAATACAAATGAGAGTCTGGATGGGGGGGGGGGGGTCTGTTATTCTGTAAACATTTAATTTTCACCCCTTTTTTCTCTAATCTTCAAAAAATTAACCCCTTTTTTCTCTGATCTTCAAAAAATTAGACCACGCATTTCTCTAATCTTCATTTTTTTGGCCCGTTATTCTCTAATCTTCATTATTTAAAGGCATTATTCTTTAATCATTTAACCCCATCCAAACCCTCACAAATGCAAGCTAACTTAATGCTGTTTCTGGAAATGCTACATACAAATAATGTAAGTTTGTTACCATGGTTACAGTTAATTCAAAATTTATTGTATTCTTTTTAATTTAAATTGACATTGGACAGTGGACCCCTGTGAAAGTTATTGGTGACTAGTTGACTTTTGCAATAACAAGAATTGACATTCTTTTATTTCATACAAAAGTATGTACGCAGATGTTCCTGAAATTGCAATAATTAGTCTTGCATTTAAATCAATTTTTAAAAGATCCCAATGATAAAGCACACAATCGTTTCTCAATTTGCAGTATTGAGGAATGCTATCAAGTTTTTATTTTTGTGACACCTATCTGGTTACAATGTTTTGCTATTATAAAAGCATGGAAAATATTACTAAGGAGTAAGTTCAGAAAGAGCCATATATGGCCCAAATTATAAAGTTTAATGTAACAAGATAAAACATGTTATAAGTTGACCTTCAGACATGTGATAATGTTAAATAGAATTATTATAAATGTAAATGTATTTACAATTATTCTTTTAAAAGATCTTTGATGTCAACTCTTGCGTTCTATGTTTCCTGTCCAATAATCGATGTACATTTACCCATTTTCATTAACTTTTTTGTGGAAAATTAAAAAAAGTACTATTAGTGACGTTATAAATAAAACACAGGAACATAAATTTTCAACAAAATGGCTTATTTTCTATCTATTTATTGTATAAGTTATGATTCATTGTGATATTGGTCAATAAATCATAATTTGAAATTTAAGCTAAAAAAAGGGGGCCATTTTAGGACACTACCTAACTTACTCCTTTACAGTATCTAGTACAAATGCATGTTTAGAGTAGTATGGGTGTCCTTCGCCATCTTGGATTGTAAATAACAGAGAACAAAATGTCCAGATTTTCAATCAAGACAGCAAAATATTAATAGTTTTACAAGAGTAGATTATTTTTGCTTGATTTTGATTTTAAATAGTTCATTTTCTGAAGGAATCTACATGAAATTTTGCTATTTTGTATTTTAGCTGGAAAAAAATGTACTGTGACCATATCTTTTTTTTTATATTCTCAAAGCATTTTCTTAAAACTATCTGCTCACATTTTATGTTACAATTCTCTCATTTAATTAAGCTTCTAATCACATAACGATGTTTTTGGCTGACATCATACAATGTATCATTTTGTCACAACCTGTAGATTGGGAAAACACCAGGTGACCTATCATTTGTATTTTATTTTTGAACATTTATCAATATATCTACGTTTTGGCAAAGATGAACAAATTCAATCATTTTTAATTTATATATATACTTATTCCACCCTTAATTGTTTTGTTTATTCTATAATAGATCAGAAGGCAAAGTCTCGTAAAATCATCTCTTTATTTGCTAATTCAAGAAGATTTAGGGTATATCCTGATGAGACAGCAACCTAATAACACATAAAGACCATATGACATCTAATTAAAAAGTCCACATAACTATGACATTATTAGTTCCTGCAAAATCTGCAAACCAGGGGAAAAGTATTTTTTCAAGTGGAATAACTTTTATAGAGGTCCACTTTCCACTGTCAATTTACCTTGTATGTTTTGCCTTACCATCTTCACTTTTTTTTTTTTACATATATAAGCCAGAAAATGTTAAGTTCTTTAAAAATTCTATTTTTAGCAACAACGGCCATGTTATTTTGCTGATCAATATCTGAGCTAAGAATTTAAAAACTATATTTCCTAAGCAATATTCAGGTTAAGTCTGGTAACAGTTGGCCCAATAGTTTCAAAGGAGATTATTGGTTTTAATGAATACAACATTGGACACCTAGTGATGGGTAAAAAGGCCAAGTGAAATTCTAAAGCAAGGTAAAAACTTTTTAACAATGTATTTACCATGCTGCATGTTCTGCTGTGAGAATGTCATTAAATAGAGACAGAGAGATCACACTTGTTATTATCTGTAAAATAAAGTTTTAAAAAAAATATTTAATAATCAGTTTAGACTCCAAATAGATTATATATACTGGTTGCTCATTACAAATGGTTTCAGAATCCACTTATAAATTCAAAAGATGTTCATCTAGTTATTTTAGCCTGTTTACACAGAAATTGAGAGTTTTATCCCTGTTTGTGCCCCAATTGACTAGGATTGCCAATCTTCCTCCATAAGATTGGTCAATTTTTTGGGGGCACTATATATATAGCTACAGCTTCCTTGGCCAAAAAAATTGGCCACAATGATATAAAAATCCTTGTTTTCAAAATACCAATAGGGAACATACTTTTTATAATTGTATAAATAAACCAATTTAGTTGAGAGGAAAAATAAAGAACTGAAGAAGGCCAATGGCCGAAACGTCTTGAAAAATTGGTTTATTTATACAATTACACAATGATATAGTCAATTAGAGTCCAGAAAGTGGCAATCAACACTAATAATCAATCAATTCAAACTTTAAAGACATGAAGATTTTGATATAACATACAGACAGCTGTTGTCATAAGATTTCTTCCAAAAAGAGCTACCAAATAACACTGTAAGTGCCGATAAATCATACATTCTTGTCCATGGATTTTTTAATTTTTTTCCAATTTTTAATGTTTCTTAAGTGGCCTATTTTGAGTAAAGAAAAGTACATCAACATAACTAATTTCTTATGAAGCTTTTATTCACCTCTACATGTACAACCTTACCCTTACTCACCAAAGGACTTTTTTTTCAATTAAATTAGTCTCCACTATTTTCTCCAAGCAAAAAATCATTAGAAAATACTCAAAACTATAAATAACAACTACCTTAACTAAGCCATGAATTCTGGAGAATTCCATCACTCCCTCTGAAACTTTTTCTTGTAGACGTATTGTATAGAGATTCAATAGTACTCCAAACACTCCACTGAAACAGATCATACAATTGTAAGGAAAACAGAAGGGCTTCGTTTAATACCAAGTTTCGAAATATTTCAACAAGCTTAAAAACATTGAATGCATATTATCACATAGTTTGATATTATATATAACATTGGTCCTACGAAAAAGTACATGTGTGACTCAAACATAGTCAAATTGGACCTGCAAAATAAAATAAATTGGGAATGTATCCATTGGACACAGATGAGTCACCTGCTTGCATATCATAAAAGTTATAGCAGGACATTACTAAAGAATGGTAAAAGTGAAGCAACTCAAATGTTACTTGATTTGAGTCAGACTTGGGGTCAATTACATTGGAATGTAATTAATTAAATTACACATTACATTGCAAAAATGGTCAATTACACTAATTACACATTACCAGTTTTTGAAATGTAATTAATTAAATTACAATTACTTTACTAAAGTAATTAATTAAATTACACATTACATTTCATCATAATATTTGTTAACCAATATTATACATGTATAATGTATGTGTAAAATATTCATTAAGACATAGGGCCTCAGGAAGATTAGCTTTACAGCTAACTGTGTAACCCTCTTTAAATAAAGAATTATTATTATTATTATTATTATTTAGTTTAAGCGTTGCATTTGATAATCATGAGTAATTTTAATGTTTTGTCATTTAGTCTGCATCTCTCTGGTCTGTACACTTTGACCACCATTCTCAAAAGTATTTCTATAGGAGCTAATGTGGCATATATATCGCTTGATTAGAACATGGAGGTATTTTACTTCCATAATCAGTAGATGTGTTGATAGAAGAGGAAATTAGTTCCTATTAACTTGCCAATACATTAAGGGGTATTTTGACATCTCAGAAATGAAGTTATTTAAATAAAACATAGCATGAATAAATTTAAGAAATTTTAAATAAATAAAATCGCTTAATAATTATTAAAAGGTATGCTTGTCACAACATTGAAAAAGTTTTTAGTACAAACAATGTATATAATGTCTATATCTTAGCAATATTTTGCTAATTAGATAAAATACATGTAATAGTGCATGCCCCTGGACATTTTAATCTGATTAATTGCTGTTTGTTTTTACAGCTGTTAATTTTTATCTCTATAATCCTTTGTGTATACTAATTTGACAAAATGATTGTGTGCAGTAAATTTAAATTCTAAAAAACTCTCATAAAGATTTTTACACATTTCTTTGTTTTTGTTTAACATGGTGATTTATTACTATTCAATCTATTTAGTTAAAGATCTTTCTTAAAAACATAATCATAAGACTGTTCAGAAAAAATTCTGTTGGCCAAATAAGTAATATAAAAACTTTAGAATAAATTACAGAAAGTATGTGATATCAATATTTGAAAAATAAATAAACTTTTACAATTTATATTATTAAACATAAATCCTTATCATTAACACCATAAAAGTACATGTAATTGAAATGTAATTCAAAAGTAATTGAGCATTACATGCTTTTTTCATTGTAATTAATTAAATTACCATTACAAGTAATTAAAAAAATGCTCAATTACACATTACATTCAATTACATGGAAAATTGTAATGCATTACACTTAATTACCATTACATTTTCAATTACCCCATCCCTGATTTGAGTGTTGTGATAATAAGTATTGTGTATAAGTTTCATAAAATTTAGTTAGAGAACAGAATTAATTCAGCAATTTTCCATATATATAGGGCATAACTCAATAACAGTAAAAGTGACACCCATAAAATTCAAACTTGATCTGTATTTTGTGGTAATTAGCAATGTTTATAAGTTTCAGAGAATTTGGTTGAGGCAAACTAAAGTTAAAGGACAGGAAGGAAAAATTTAACAATTGTCCATTTGTTAAGGGGCATAACTCTAGAATGGTTAAAAAGAAGCCCCCAAACCTCAAACTTGATCTGTGTTTTATAGTACTAAGCACTGTGTATAGGTTTCATAACATTTGTGCTAAAGTAAAAGAACGGAAATGAAAAATACAGCCTTTTTCCATTTGTAAAGGGGCATAATTCTAGAACAGCTAACTTAAGAACTGCAGTGGCATTAAAATGACCTGGTGACCTGAAACAAATATTTTTTAAAAGTCTATTATTAAAGTTTCTTTCTATTAGCTTTAATGTATATATTCTATAATAAATCTGACATTGATGCATTTAGGTTGAAAAATAGCTCAGTGACCATTAATTCTTATATTTTTTTTTGAAATGCATGATATAGACTACAATTTGGCGAAGTATTACAATGTATTAAACAAATTCTATCAACTCAATTTAGACCCAGATATGTCATCTATATAAATTATATTAATTTTAATTCAAATTATGTTAAATGTCTCACCTTACACAGCATCCAACATAGAACTTAGAAAAATACAGGTATGGATACTTGACAGCTTCTAATGCATCTCCTGCAAGAAAAATAAAGGTACCGTGAATTCATTATTATTCATGAGTATCAATTTTCGTGGATTGAGGAAAACTAGCATTTTCGTGGATATTTGATTTCGTGGTTTTGCTACTGGTTTTATATTCTGTAAAAAAAACCTGTATAAATTTGCAAATTAGTTGAACATTTGAATTTGTGGTTCATCTGTACCCAGAAAACCCATGTGAATTGGTATCCAAATAATAATAATTATTTAACAGTATGTAGTAAAGGTGAGGCATTACAATGACAAAAGTCAGACACTTTATTTTTAAAAGAAAAGAAATTTACAATTCATTCATCTTTCATGCAATAATTATAGTCGCTTACATCTACTGCATTATGATGACGACAACAATGACAATGATGATGGATGGCTGCTTAACCTCCAGCGATAAATTAAGTGGATATTCAGGAGGAGAACATATTAGGGCAATATGGGTATTAACCCTGCTTTGTACTAGAACCACAATGTTGAGCTGGATGATTAAAATGCTTAGTTCACAAGGTAACAGTCATTAAGGATGTACTTAGGTGAGGTTTTGGAATAAGTGTCAAATGTTCGAACTCCTTGGTGTTTTTTCCATACGATACAAGATAAAATATTTTGCCCCATAACACCTATTTATATTTTAACATAAGACTGAATAGCTCATAAAAGGTCATTTGACAAAATTTAAGCAGATTCTTGATTTTCTTTCTTTGATTTGAGACCTACATAATATCAATGCAAATATAAGGTAAAAGTCTGAGTCAGCATTTTCCTGCCATATTTTATAAATCAAATATCTCAAAAAGGAGCTCCATGACCTATCAATATTTTTAGCTTATTTTGATCATTAACTAATACTCTTCCAACTTAAAGTATCAATTTTGAATTCTTGATTTATTTAATTTTACCTTAGATCACCTAAAGTATATCCTGAAAAAGACATGTCAAATTATTTTAACATGGAGTCCACCAGTTTTTGCTCCTAGCTCTTCATTCGAGACAGAAAAGCATAAAAAACTAATTTTATTCTATTTTGTTTAAGCCAGTTAGTGTTCAAACCCATGACATTGCACACTTGAGCGAACTTGCTACCATGAGACCACTGTAGATGTCTCAGCATTATGACTCTAGTGGATAGGTGTCTTATTTGCACTCATACCACATCTTCTCACATTTATATTATTTTACATTTATATGTCTGAAAATATTTCTCACAAAAGATGATAAACAAGAATGTGTCCATAGTACCAGATGCCCCATCCAAACTATCATTTTCTATGTTCAATGGACCGTGAAAATGGGGGGAAATCTCTAATTTGGCATTGTAATTAGAAGGATCACATCATAAAGAACATGTGTGCTAAGTTTAAAGTTGATTAGACTTCAACTTTATCAAAAACTACCTCGACCAAAAACTTTCACCTGAAGATGGACGAACGGGCAGATGCAGACAAGAAAACATAATGCCCATACATGGGGCATAAAAACAACTTAAATCAAAACCAGGTGCTCCGCAGGGCGCAGCTTTATACGACCGCAGAGGTCGAACCCTGAACAGTTGGGGCAAGTATGGACAAAACATTCAAGCGTGATACAGCTCTGAATTTGGATTGTGATCAAATTTTTGACATTACATGGTTTCTTTTTACACAAAACAAATGTCAAGATTTTACAAATCAATTAAAGATTTCTTCTTCAAACTTTTTAAATCTAAAATTAAATAGTTGACACAGCATAGGTTTCTGACACAGAATGAATGTGGTCTAATGAACTTAAAAGTTTTTTTTTGCCTTTGAGCAATTCACTATGCTGTTGAATATTAATCCCCTCAAAAAAATGTTTGAAGAAATTTTCTTTTTATTTATGAAATCTGAAATGAGAAAAATTTAAACCCCCCCCTTTTTTTCACATCCCCGTTTCCCTTTTTCCAAAACTGATATCAATTCAAATTTCTAATGGAGTTTGCAACAATAACTACTCTTTTAAATACATCATACAATATTAAAATGTAAAATAAAGTGCTTGTTATCACTGAATGGTAAAGATTGGTTGGTAGTAAAAGTGAATATACATTGTTTTATATTGTATAAAACAATAAAAAAACTTCATCAGCAACATTTTATATTGGCAAATTTCCAATGAAGTTATTTACATAAAGTTATTGGCAAATAAAAATAGAAAATGACATCATAGTCATGTCTGGCAAATGTCCAACATACATTATCTAAAAACATTTTAGATAAGATAAGGAAAAAAAGCTTCATCAGCAACATTTTATATTGGCAAATTTCCAATGAAGTTATTTACATAAAGTTATTGGCAAATAAAAATAGAAAATGACATCATAGTCATGTCTGGCAAATTTCCAACATATATTATCAACTACTATTCTATACAAAGAAAGATAACTCCAATTGAAAATTTCTTGCTATTGCACAATATTGTGCAATTAGATATTTCTTGCTATTGTGCAATACTGTGCAATTGAAAATTTCTTGGTATTGCACAATACTTGATATGGAATCCTGATTTGGACCAACTTGAAAACTGGGCCCATAATCAAAAATCAAAGTACATATATTTAGATAAAGCATATCAAATAAGCCCAAGAATTTAATTTTTGTTAAAATCAAACTTAGTTTAATTTTGGACCCTTTGGACCTTAATGTAGACCAATTTGAAAACTGGACCAAAAATTAAGAATCTACATACATAGTTAGATATGGCATATCAAAGAACCCATTTATTCAATTTTTGATGAAATCAAACAAAGTTTAATTTTGGACCCCCATTTGGACCAACTTGAAAACTAGGCCAATAATTGAAAATCTAAGTACATTTCTAAATTCAGCATATCAAAGAACCCCAAGGATTCAATTTTTGTTAAAATCAAACTAAGTTTAATTTTGGACCCTTTGGACCTTAATGTAGACCAATTTGAAAACGGGACCAAAAATTAAGAATCTACATACATAGTTAGATTCGGCATATCAAAGAACCCCAATTATTCAATTTTTGATGAAATCACACAAAGTTCAATTTTGGACCCTTTGGGCCCCTTATTCCTAAACTGTTAGGGCCAAAACTCCCAAAATCAAACCCAACCTTCCTTTTATGGTCATAAACCTTGTGTTTGAATTTCATAGATTTCTATTTACTTATACTAAAGCTATGGTGCAAAAACCAAAAATAATGCTTATTTGGGCCCCTTTTTGGCCCCTAATTCATAAACTGTTGTGACCTCAACTCCAAAAATCAATCCCAACCTTCCTTTAGTGGTCATAAACCTTGTGTTAAAATTTCATTGATTTCTATTTACTTATACTAAAGTTATTGTGCGAAAACCAAGAATAATGCTTATTTGGGCCCTTTTTTGGCCCTTAATTCCTAAACTGTTGGAACCAAAACTCCCAAAATCAATCCCAACCTTCCTTTTGTGGTCATAAACCTTGTGTCAAAATTTCATAGATTTCTATTCACTTAAACTAAAGTTATAGTGCGAAAACCAAGAAAATGCTTTTTTTGGCCCTTTTTGGCCCCTAATTCCTAAAATGTTGGGACCAAAACTCCCAAAATCAATCCCAACCTTCCTTTTGTGGTCATAAACCTTGTGTTAAAATTTCATTGATTTCTATTCTTTTTTACTAAAGTTAGAGTGCGAAAACTAAAAGTATTCGGACGACGACGACGACGACGAGGACGAGGACGACGACGACGACGCCAACGTGATAGCAATATACGACCAAAAAATTAAAATTTTTGCGGTTGTATAACAACCATATTGTCATCTATAACAAGAAACTAATTTGTCAAAAGGGATTCTTAAAATAATCCTTTCCAACAAATTTCAATAAATATATAGCGCTAATAACGACTTCGTAATGTTGCTATATAAAATATAAGAGTTACATACCTAATAAATAACTTGATGGAGTCAATATAACAATGCTGAAAACAGAAGAATAGATATAGTTGATAAAATAACCCAGGAATAAATGTATTTACACTTGTATTTCAATTTGTCCACCATTCAGAAAATCACACAGGTTCACATAAACTTTGACATCACAATTCAAAACATTTGACGTCACTAATAAAAACTGATTGTTGCTTGATGTCAAAAGGTCATATGGAGTAGTTCTAAGGTTATTTGGAGACTAAATTCAGCTAAATACCAAAAGTGTAAATACGTTTATTACAAAAAATGGCCTGTTTTCACCCGTATTTCTGACAGGCATTGATTCAAGTAATTAGAAGTAATATACTTTTGGTTTTATCATTTGAAAAAAAAAAAAAAAAGGAAAAGTAAAAATTTAGAATTTGCTTCTTTGCCTTGCTCTTAATTGAATGAATATAGCTACCAAAACACTCCTATGATAAAAAAAAAAGTAACAATAGTATTCATTAATAGCAGTAACTATCCTGTATATGTAATTACAATAGAGTTCCTTCAAACATATAAAATTACCATATATCAATGTATATACTGCATTATACATCTTCCCTATTCATGTTATTTAATCTGCTAATAAAGACTGTTGAACTAACCTGTATATATAATTACAATGGAGTTTCTCCACAGCACTGTAAATAGAACAACAAATAAATATATAAAATTAGCTTAGATACTATGGAAAGCCAACAGGGTCAAAATTCTTAATTCATAACTTGTTAATTCGTAACTTGTAACTGTGTAATTTCTAAATTGTTAATTCATAAATTGTTAATTTGTAACTTGTTACTGTTAAATTCATACTGCTTAATTTGTAAATTGTCAAATTGTAACTTGCACCTTTGTAGTTTCAACATTCTTAATCGGTAAATTGTCAGTTTGTTACTTGTAACTGTGCAATTTCATAATGCTTCATTCGTAAATTGTCAATTTGTAACTTGTATCTTTGTATCAAAATTCAACATTCTTCATTTAGTAAATGTCAATTTGTAACTTGTATCTTTGTATCAAAATTCAACATTCTTCATTCGTAAATTGTCAATTTGTAACTTGTATCTTTGTATCAAAATTCAACAATCTTCATTCGTAAATTGTCAATTTGTAACTTGTATCTTTGTACAAAAAATGTATCAAAATTCAACAATCTTCATTTGTAAATTGTCAATTTGTAACTTGTATCTTTGTATCAAAATTCAACAATCTTCATTTGTTAATTGTCAATTTGTAACTTGTAGATTTCAAAATTCTTTATTGGTAAATTGTCTTTTTGTATATTGATGTTTTGTAACTTGTAACATGTGACTTGTTGATTAGTGAATTGTCGATGTTTGAAATGTCGAAGTGTTAAATGTCATCGTTGTTAATGCTAACGATCATTATTACGACAAATGGCGCTAGGGTTCTTCTTCGGTGTATAATCCTCCTGTAAGTTGGAGTACCTCCATGTGGAATATATACCTAAGTAATTTTAATCCATTAATTACAGCAAATGCGTCTAAAAAAAGCAAAACAAAAATTGCATGTTTACAGGATCCCAGTTTTATTCTATTTACTGACGTGGACTTTTGTTCTAGAACGGAAACTATATTAAAAAAAAATCCCGACTAGTTCATTCCCCCAGGGGTCCTTTCATACTCCTATATAGATATAAAAAGATATAGGAAGATGTTGTATGAGTGTCAATGAGAAAACTCTCCATCCAAATAACAATTTATAAAAGTAACCCATTATAGGTCAAGGTACGGCATTCAACACGGAGCCTTCGCTCACACCAAACAGCAAGCTATAAAGGTCCCAAAAAAAATTCTAGTGTAAAACTATTCAAACGGGAAAACCAACAGCCTAATCTATATAAAAAAGAGAAACAAGAAACGAGAAACACTTAAATGAACCACATAAACAGACGACAACCACTGAACATCAGATTCCTGACTTAGGATAGGTGCAAACAATTGCAGCGGGATTAATCATTTTAATGGTACCAAACCTTCTCTCTTTTCTGAATCAATAGTATAACATCACAACATAGAAAGACACACTATAAAATATCAATATGTATGTTTTGTAGAACAGCCTTTATAAAAATCAATTAGTTATACATTGTTGTAGCATCTATCTTTTTTTATTAAAAAAAATATCTACACATGTGATTTACCTTATCTTCAATCTTCCCTTTGTCATATTTGTATATAACATCAATAAACCTAAAAATAAAAAAGCAAAAATTATATTATATGTTATATCACAAGAATAATTCAAATATTTCAGGGCATTTCAGTCCCTGATTGAAAATACTTCTCCTACTTTAAATATGAGGACTTGAATTCCTTATACATTAAAAAGTGTCAGGAATCCTATGTTTTGATTGGTGTCTTTTTGAAAGAGGAAGGCTGATCATCTGCTATTTTCATTTATCTGTGATGGTAAATACAGAGCTAATTTCAAATTGATTGGTGGTTTTCATTAAATATGCATTTTTGACAATGTAACCATCCTGAATGCTGTTTTGTTATGGTTTGTAACTACCTGTATCACATGCTCTTTTTACACACTGTTTCCAGGCTTTATTGATTGGGAAACTGGACCAATCTCTCACAGACAAATAAAAGTCCAATGATCATTTGAATGTTTTTCAGGGCCTTTTATAACTGACTATGCTGTATGGGTTTTGCTCATTGTTCAAGGCCATTCTGTAACCTACAGTCGTTACTTCTAAGTCTTATGGTCTCTTGTAGAGAGTTGTCTCATTGGCAATCATACCACATCTTTTTATTTTTACATTTTTAGCAAATTTGTCAAATTTAAATAAACTCCAGCAAAAAAAAAAATTATATTTTTTTTTTTCAACAACCATTGATTATATAAATAAAGTTTTCACATGCTTCCCATTTGAGATATAAAGCAAAGCAGCTATGTTCATATTGATTACAAAAGCAGTCAGTGACTGTAGTCTTTCAAAACCGAACTGATAAAAAAAACAATAACGTGAAGGTTTCCTGATGCAATTCATACAAGCTGAATTATTCATATTGATGACAAATTGTCTTGAACAAACATGAAATATTTGCCACTGGCCATAAAGCAAACAACAATCAGTCAAACATATCATTATTGATGAAACATACCTGTAGATAGAATATGAACACATATCCAGAAGTATCCACCATGGTGAAACTGAAATTAAATTTATATACATGGTTTAATAGGTCACTATCAAAGGATTTTTACAGTGAAGTAGACTTTTATTTTATCTTTTTCTAACAACTTTCTTAAACTTTTTTTATTAGCCTTTTTACACGATTTTTAGGGGATGAAAAAGGGATGCATACTATACATAACTCCATACTACACACGGCCCAATACAGTTAACAAAAATATTTTAAAAGACTTGATCATTAATCAATCACTCATAACTATAATTATTCAGCCAAGGGGGGAAGAACTGGGTAAAGGGAAATAACTGTTAAAATCAATAAGGTGTTTGTAATAGTCAAGTTTCATCATTGCTTCTTAACAATTAATGTGAAACAGAATTACATCAAGTAGGACTGTCAGCTCACTAATGATACCCGTGCTTTGAGTTTTCAGTAATCAGGAAAATGAGGAGAAAAGAATCTGAAAATGCATTGCACTGTAAAATCATGTTCACATGAAGCTTGAAAACAAATATCAGGGAGCTCTTGTTTGTAGTTTCCAGTAAGAATGAAAACACTTCATACATGGCATGTATAATGTTAATATAATATATATATATATTTACTGTCAAAAGGTGTTTTAATGCAACTTCTATGCAACACTTTTGAGCTTTTCTGTGGCGGCCAGTTTTTATTGGTGGAGGAAGCCGCAGTGACAGCAGAAAACCACTGAACTTATATAGGAAAACTAATAATCCTAGTCAATTAAGATTGGAGTCAAGTGCACCTGCACGAGCAGGGTTCGAACTCACAACCTCATTGTTGACTGGCAAGTGATTACAGTAATAGAACTACGAAGACCCTCTTTGCCACAGAGGACCCCAATAGGAAATAGTTGAGTAATTTATCTGAAACATGCATCATATGCTGACATGATGCCATTTAACAAATTTAAGGAAGATATTTTTAGTTCCATGAATATATGCATTGAAATTTTGGACATGGTCAATGGACATTATGTTCTGTTTCGAATATGTAAGCATTTGTTAAACAGGAAGTTTATGAGGGTTGAATCTGAAATCTTACGCCAATACTGACATAAGCCAAATATTATATATAATCAAGTTCCATGAAGCTCTGGATAATTGTTCCTGAGAAAAATAGTACAATTTGTCATATCAAATTTTAATTACTGTAGATTCATTTATTTTCTTCGGTATCAATTTTCATGGATTGCTGAAAACTTGCATTTTCAAGGATATTTGATTTTGTGGTTTTGACAATCTCTGTATACCAATCTATTGAAATATGTTATTCGTTGAACATTTGAATTCGTCGTTCACGTGTTCCAACGAAACTCACAAAAATTGGTATAAAACAACTAAAAATTGAATCCATTTTTTATTTTTAATCAAATTATATTAAGTATTGGTCAACAAAGCTTAAGCCTACCTGTGGATCTGTTAATACTATTCCTAAAGATGATATAGCTATCACCATACACATAAGGTAATTTATTGTGTAAACAAGCCTACCTGTGGATCTGTTAATACTATTCCTAAAGATGATATAGCTATCACCATACACATAAGGTAATTTATTGTGTAAACAAGCCTACCTGTGGATCTGTTAATACTATTCCTAAAGATGATATAGCTATCACCATACACATAAGGTAATTTATTGTGTAAACAAGCCTACCTGTGGATCTGTTAATACTATTCCTAAAGATGATATAGCTATCACCATACACATAAGGTAATTTATTGTGTAAACAAGCCTACCTGTGGATCTGTTAATACTATTCCTAAAGATGATATAGCTATCACCATACACATAAGGTAATTTATTGTGTAAACAAGCCTACCTGTGGATCTGTTAATACTATTCCTAAAGATGATATAGCTATCACCATACACATAAGGTAATTTATTGTGTAAACAAGCCTACCTGTGGATCTGTTAATACTATTCCTAAAGATGATATAGCTATCACCATACACATAAGGTAATTTATTGTGTAAACAAGCCTACCTGTGGATCTGTTAATACTATTCCTAAAGATGATATAGCTATCACCATACACATAAGGTAATTTATTGTGTAAACAAGCCTACCTGTGGATCTGTTAATACTATTCCTAAAGATGATATAGCTATCACCATACACATAAGGTAATTTATTGTGTAAACAAGCCTACCTGTGGATCTGTTAATACTATTCCTAAAGATGATATAGCTATCACCATACACATAAGGTAATTTATTGTGTAAACAAGCCTACCTGTGGATCTGTTAATACTATTCCTAAAGATGATATAGCTATCACCATACACATAAGGTAATTTATTGTGTAAACAAGCCTACCTGTGGATCTGTTAATACTATTCCTAAAGATGATATAGCTATCACCATACACATAAGGTAATTTATTGTGTAAACAAGCCTACCTGTGGATCTGTTAATACTATTCCTAAAGATGATATAGCTATCACCATACACATAAGGTAATTTATTGTGTAAACAAGCCTACCTGTGGATCTGTTAATACTATTCCTAAAGATGATATAGCTATCACCATACACATAAGGTAATTTATTGCACTTGTAAGCTGTAAAAATTGAAAAAAATAATTCAAACAATTAATTTGTACATTTGTACTTGGCAAAAATCTCCTTGTAAGAAAATACTTTACTTTATTTGATGAAATGGTTTTTAACATAACTGATTATACTTGTATTCTTAGTTGTTATCACATAAGCAACACGACGGGTGCCACATGTGGAGCAGGATCTGCTTACCCTTCCGGAGCACCTGAGATCACCCCTAGTTTTTTGGTGGGGTTCGTGTTGTTTATTCTTTAGTTTTCTATGTTGTGTCATGTGTGCTGTTGTTTGTTTGTTTTTTTTCATTTTTAGCCATGGCGTTGTCAGTTTGTTTTAGATTATGAGTTTGACTGTCCCTTTGGTATCCTTCGTCCCCCTTTGTTAATTTGCACCCATCATTTGATTAGCAATTCATTTTTTAGTACTGCAAATTCAGAAATTAATGAGAGTTTTTTATTATTGCGAATAATGCAACTGGGTGATAATCGAAATAATAACTTCACTCTGATATCTTATGCATATTAGTGTATGCAGATTTTCCTGAAATTGTAAAAAAAAAAATCTAGCATTTTTGTCCTTTCTGTTAAAATCACAATATTAATATATGCACACAATTGTATGATCATTTTTTTTTTTTTGAATCTCATTGGTTTTATTGATTTTTTTGCAAGCAACTAGATGTAGAACTGCATATGTATTTTTCAAAAGATATAAAAGTAACGATTATATTTTTTAAGATAATAACATATTAAATATCCAATAGAGAGATATGCAAATCTAAGAGGATGCACTTTACTATTGCAAAAAATAATGTAGAATTTAACTTAAAATTACCTTAATTTGTCTCAAAAACTTGATAATATAAATGTATACATATAATTATGTACATGTGGAATATACACTAATGATAACCCACTACATTTAGTAATCTGCAAACAGGAAGTTGATGAGTGATGGATTGTATTAGAAAATGCATCACAAAGTAAAACATGCTCACATGATGTACAGTAGTTGTCGTTTGTTTATGTAATTTATACGTGTTTCTCGTTTCTCGTTTTTTTATATAGATTAGACAGTTGGTTTTCCCGTTTGAATGGTTTTACACTAGTAATTTTGGGGCCCTTCATAGCTTGTTGTTCGGTGTGAGCCAAGGCTCTGTGTTGAAGGCCGTACATTGACCTATAATGGTTTACTTTTTAAATTGTTATTTGGATGGAGAGTTGTCTCATTGGCACTCACACCACATCTTCCTATATCTATCACATGAAGTTAGATTCTAATTTTTAAAAAGCCTTGATTTGCATTTTCTGAGAAATGTCACTTACATTTAATTGGATGGACAACTTGAGATCTTTTGGAAACACAGATTGAAAGACAGATTAGTGGTATAATTAATTGTGACATTTGTTTATGTAACACAGAATCTTATCACACTATTTAGATCTACCTTTCTATACATGATCATTTGAGATAAATAATCAAACACCACTGTAATGTTCTGTATGGCTAAAAACACTGGTATAGACTGAAAAATATAGAATTAAGCATTGTTTAAACACCGGTATAAGACTATGCAATGCACATATGGCCCCCTCAGTGTTCTCCCCAGAAATTTTGGATAGCATCACATTTTGCGTAAAAAAAATAACTGTATTTTTTTTAATGTCGTTTGTCGCGTCGCGTTGATACTCTATTTCCTTTATATGTTTTAGTTTATATTGTTCAATTCATAACTGAGAATACAATTAAACTATAACCACAAAAACAGTTGTTTCAGTTTGTTTTCTTTAATCATTTATTGTTACAGAATTATTTTTTTCCTCTTGTGCCAAATAAAAATAAATATGTGGTTTCAGTTACCCAACAGTAAGTCAAATGAATGAATAGTTCATTATAGATCAACCTGTTTATATACAAAACTAAATATCTAGTACACAAAATTAACTATTTTTATATTATATCAAGTAAAAATAAAGTAGCAAAAGTAGCAAAAAAAATCAATTTAAAAACTTTTTTTTATCATGTTTATGAAATTAATTGTTTCATGGCACTCAATAAATTAGTCCCAGTTGTTTCTTATCTTTACATCAAAATGATATGTATTTTTAACAAAGTTATTTAACAAATAGTCTGTTAATGCGTAGTTTTCTCTCTTTGTATATTTTTTCTGTTTACTGTCCATCTGTTGTCATTATCATGAAAATGCGGATTTTTGTCATATCTGGTCCGGTTCCGATCCGCAGTTTACACAAAAATGTGCAACGGCGGCCGAAGAAAAATTTACGAAAATGAGTCCACAGGAGAGAGAGAAGCTCTACTGTGATAGTCAACTTTGGTATATTTTTTACCCGTTATTGATAGGATTTCAAACTCCTGTGATGAGTCCTAGAATAAACATTGTTTGACAAGAGATTGTGAATGAATAAGACGCTTTTAATGCATTAAATGGATTAAACATAGACTTAAGCCAATACACCTTATCGCTATGTTGTCCATTCCGTGAAAAACAGTCATTTATACAACTTCCTGTTTGAGGTCACCGGCCGAAAAACGGAGGTCATCAGTAGTGAGCTGAGGAAGAAAAAACTTTAGAAAGTGATCATCAAGAAACTTTGATATTGTATGATCAACCTTTTTCGAAATTAAAATTGAAGTAAAAAAATATTTTGTTTGAAGTATTTACGGTAGTTTAAACAGGTCTCATTAAAAAGTATCATGCATGGTGAATTGTTTAAACAGGGTCCCAGATAGCTTCAACTGGATGAAAAAGTTGTGTAATTTTAGAACTTATCCGGAATGGAATAAATATCGATTAGGTGTATTATGATAACTTTTTAAAGAAGTTTTAAACTTAGTTTAGCTCTGAACCAAAATTCTTGTCTCATATTACCGGAAGAGAAAGAAAGTAATTTTTGGAGAGATGCACAAATAAAGGACCTTTTTTAAAAAAAAATAAAATCGTTTCGTATTACAAAACGTAGATTTCGAAATGTTTTGTGATTGCATTTTTCCATGTCGAAATTGGTGATTGCAGACACGTGGTATTAGTCATGTCACAAGTGTCAGCTTGGGATATTCGCATCCAAACAGTTATCACCCTGAGGGCAATTAACACCTAGCTATTTAATCTCTTAATTGCCTTTAGTGTCCGACTTAAAGGGATTACAATTAAAGGTGATATAATTTTTATGATCATAATCGATAATAGATGAAAGTTCAAAATTGAGGACAAGTAAAATAGCATCTTCAAAATAATTATAGCGTCGCTGGAATTATTATAGCATCACGGTGAAAAAATATAGCGTCGTGGTACCGCGACGCTAAAACGGCCTGGGGAGAACACTGCCCCTTTTTAACAAGTTTGACTGAAGAATTCATTTTCAGTCATTTAAATTTTATGAAATGATGCAAATAATGTTATTAAAATCAAAAAGCTAGAACTTTATCAAAAAATATTTCGGGACAGCTATTTTCTTCACAATTTTTACAAAAATAAAAACACAATTATTTTTAATTCACTGTATTAAATTCTGTTTTAATACCACATGAATACAGCATCAATACCCATGAGTTTTAAGTCCGGCATTAATCCACTAAAATTGTCAATTTCTACTAACCAACTCTGCCAAACCTTTTGATCCTGAGTATATAGAGATCACAAAGAAAACCATTGAGGGTATCCATCTTATTAGGTCACTTCTGTAAAAAAAAAAATATGGAGATTTATTTTTGCAATTTTCTAAATATTGGTGATGTATTCATATAAGAAAAGAGCTAAGTTACATATTTTTCAACAATTTATAATCATGTTATTACCAGATGCTCTGCAGGGCGCAGCTTTATACGACCGCAGAGGTTGAACCCTGAACGGTTGAGGCAAGTATGGACACAACATTCAAGCTGGATTCAGCTCTTTATTTTGGATTGTGATTAAATAGTTGACACAGCATAGGTTTCTGACACAGAATGAATGTGGTCTAATAAACTTAAAATTTGTTTTTTGCCTTTGAGCAATTCACTATTCTGTTGAATATTAATCCTCTCAAAAAAATGTTTGAAGAAATTTTCTTTTATTTATGAAATCTGAAATGAGAAAAATTTAACCCCCCCCCCCCCAAATTTTTTTTTTCACACCCCCCTTTCCCTTATTCCAAAACTGATCTCAATTCAAATTTCTAATGGAGTTTGAAACAATAACTACTCATTTAAATACATCATAAAATATTGAAATGTAAAAAAAGTGCTTGTTTAATATCACTGAATGGTAAAGATTGTTTTAATTTATCAGTTGGTAGTAAAAGTGAATATACATTGCATATTGTATAAAACAATGATTTAAGTTGATTCAACTACTATTCTGGACAAAGAAAGATAACTCCAATTGAAAATTTCGTGCTATTGTGCAATATTGTGCAATTAGATATTTCTTGCTATTGTGCAATACTGTGCAATTGAAAATACTAATCACAACCTTCTTTTTATGGTCATAAATCTTGTGTTTGAATTTCATAGATTTCTATTTACTTATACTAAAGTTATGGTGCAAAAACCAAGAATAATGCTTAT
Organism: Mytilus edulis; assembly: GCA_019925275.1. Classification (NCBI taxonomy): domain Eukaryota; kingdom Metazoa; phylum Mollusca; class Bivalvia; order Mytilida; family Mytilidae; genus Mytilus; species Mytilus edulis. The sequence goes on from CM034362.1 coordinate 67,211,168, forward strand.
TTGGGCCCCTTTTTGGCCCCTTATTCCTAAACTGTTGGGATCTCAACTCCCAAAATCAATCCCAACCTTCCTTTTGTGTTCATAAACCTTGTGTTTAAATTTCATTGATTTCTATTTACTTATACTAAAGTTATTGTGCGAAAACCAAGAATAATGCTTATTTGGGCCCTTTTTGGCCCCTTATTCCTAAACAGTTGGAACCAAAACTCCCAAAATCAATCCCAACCTTCCTTTTGTGGTCATAAACCTTGTGTCAAAGTTTCATAGATTTCTATTTACTTAAACTAAAGTTATGGTGCGAAAACCAAGAAAATGCTTACTTGGGCCCTTTTTGGCCCCTAATTCCTAAACTGTTGGGACCAAAACTTTCAAAATCAATCCCAACCTTCCTTTTGTGGTCATAAACCTTATGTTTAAATTTCATAGATTTCTATTCACTTAAACTAAAGTTATAGTGCGAAAACCAAAAGTCTTCGGACGACGACGCAGACGACGACGCCAATGTGATACCAATTAACGACCAAAAAATTTTCAATTTTTGCGGTCGTATAAAAACAAGGAAAAATAAGGAGAGGCTAATGAGACAACTATCCACCAAAGTTCAAATGAAGTGGATGTGAAACAATTATAGACAACCCTACAGCCTTCAACAATGTTACAAAACTAGCAATAATTAATTGCTTGTAATTACATTTAGTTTAATGTAGTTTATTTACCTTTTTTCACTATCTGTGATCTGCATCGGTTTTAGATAGCGTGTTGCGACCAACATCTTCATTACCAAAAATCCTACTAATGTCTGCCATCTACAAGTTATAGATAAATCAGTATTTACATAGAATATATAACAAGAATGTGTCCATAGTACATGGATGCCCCACTCATACTTTCATTTTCTATGTTCAGTGGACCCTGAAATTGGGGTCAAAAATCTAATGTGGCATAAAAATTAGAAAGATCATATCATAGGGAACATATGTACTAAGTTTCAAGTTGATCAGTGATTGGACTTCAACTTCATCAAAAACTACCATGACCAAAAACTTTCACCTGAAGCGGGACAGACGGACAAACAGATGAATGGACGTACAGACCAGAAAACATAATGCCCATAAATGGGGCATAAAAATACGGAGAGTTGGTCATGGTAGTATGATTGATATAATGAATTTTGTGTTTGAATCCACTTTCAGCATTCTGGGCTACATAATGGCAGTAATTTTTTCTTGGAAGAGGAAGCCAGAGTTTCGAAGACCAACCATGTTTTGGGTTGGGTTTTTTTCAGGCTGAGAGGCAGTTGAGGTTTTTAGTATTTTCCTTTAATGTATAAGATGTTATTTATACAAAATAAATTTAAAAAAAAACAATCAGTAAAATTAACATAACTGGTGATTGAAAACTGCATACAGAAAATATTATAAACAGACCTATTAAAAACATATTGATTATTTTGTGTTGTGTTGACCTGTTTTTTTGTTCATTGTTTTTTTTTTTTTTTGGGGGGGGGGGGGGGGTGAGGGGGTTGAGGCTTTTGTTTTTGTTTATTTCTATTCTATCTGTAAAAGATTAATTTAACACAAAAAAATGTACTAGTAAAAGTTTTTAATTCAACTCTGTATACCTATCAAGTATAAAAATGCCAGTTACTTCCCTTTGACCAGTTTTCTCGTTTGAATTGTTTTACATTTGTGATTACAGGGCCTTTTATAGCTGACTATGTGGTATGGGCTTTGCTCATTGTTGAAGGCCATACAGTGACCTACAGCTGTTAATTTCTGTGTCATTTGGACTCTTGTGGAGAGTTGTTTCATTGGCAATCATACCACATCTTCTTTATATATATATGGATTTATTTCTGTCATATTCTAAGAAATTGTTTAAAAAAAGAGCCAGATGCTAATGTATGATACAGTTATGTATACTTATAAGACAATTTCTGCTTTTTGTATTACAAAAAGTAATTAACCTACCCTTGGAAGATAGTTGGATATTTGAATTCTAAGATGGAGAGCACATACTGAAAAATAAAAGTTCATGAATTAATGCAAACAAAACTAATTATCATGATTATGCCAATATGGTGAAAGATAAAAGTACAAATATAAACCATAGTTACTTTTCAACAATGATAAGACATTGCAAAAAATCAATGAAAGACATTTATTGGTATTACGAAAAATTAACTACTTTAATATTAGTAGTACTAACACACATCATTTTTAATTACATAGCTGTTTGCAAAAAAACTGGATGACTCCAATCTTAATTGACTAGGATTGTCAGTTTTCCTAACGAAGGATGGTGGTTTTCTCCAGTCCAGGCACAATAAAAACTGGCTGCATCGAAAAAGCCCGAAGTGGCGCTTAAAAAGTGGCGTTAAAACTTCAACAATCAATCAATCAACTGGATGATTGACTGATTGGTTATAATAGTTCATGTGTAATGTTTTTTAAGTATCCCACATTTAATATAGTGAATTATATATGCATTATGAAAACTAAACATGATATTTTTACAGTTAGGGCTTTTTTGCTTGTGAGAGAGCTGTCTACTTATTCTATTGGTCGGTTGTGGACAGTTGTCTCATTGGCAATCATACCACATCTTCTTTTTTATATTTTCTGCAGGGTTTGTTACACATGCTGTGTGGATTCAGTAGAAGTGTAGATTCCTGTAGTGTATGCCCTTATATTTTTACAGTTAGGGTTTTTTTGCTTGTGAGAGAGCTGTCTACTTATTCTATTGGTCTCTTGTGGACAGTTGTATCATTGGCAATCATACCACATCTTCTTTTTTATATGAGAAGTCCATTTGCAGTATTAATGATGTTGAAAATTGTATGTGTATATTGTTACGGAAATCTGGTTGTTGCCCTACAATTCCCCATGAAAATATAATGTAAATAAACTAGACAATAATATGCATAATAATGGTTATCACAACAAACCTTATTTACAAATGTAGTGATTACAAACAAAACTGCATAAAGACGTAGCTGTGAAAATGTCGTCCAACAGGAAGAAGCTGTCATGCTGGGTTCTATCTGTTTTGTAGAATTCTGGCCATTATCTTGGGATTCAAGCATAAAGATGTCCTACCAAAGGATTCATTGGTGCAATTTTTTTATAGAACTATTTTTTCTATATATAGTATATGCGCCAAACCCTTTATGAGCAGCTAGTATATAGTAGAGCTTTATGATCTGAAATAAAAATTAGAAAATATTTTCAAAAATTGTCATTACATAATTTAGATTTTGTTTTAACATAGATGATTTTCTGATCAGTCTGTCTTAACTTTCTCATACCAACCGAACCAGGTATCCTATATGATGTCCACAGAGGGACCAGTCTAAATACATGTACCTCACAAGGTATCCTATATGATGTCCACAGAGGGACCAGTCTAAATTCATGTACCACACAAGGTATCCTTTTTGATGTCCACAGAGGGACCATTTTAAATTCATGTACCACCTTGGGTATCCTATATGATGTCCACAGAGGGACCAGTCTAAATTCATGTACCACACAAGGTATCCTATATGATGTCCACAGAGGGAGTCAGGGACCAGTCTAAATTCATGTACCACCCGGGGTATCCTATATGATGTCCACAGAGGGACCAGTCTAAATTCATGTACCACAGAAGGTATCCTATATGATGTCCACAGAGGGAGTCAGGGACCAGTCTAAATTCATGTACCACCCGGGGTATCCTATATGATGTCCACAGAGGGACCAGTCTAAATTCATGTACCACACAAAGTATTCTATATGATGTCCACAGAGGGACCAGTCTAAATTCATGTACCACCCTGGTCCCTGGGTATCGTATATGATGTCCACAGAGGGACCAGTCTAAATTCATGTACCACACAAGGTATCCTATATGATGTCCATATAGGGACCATTCTAAATTCATGAACCACCCTGGTCCCTGGGTATCGTATATGATGTCCACAGAGGGACCAGTCTAAATTCATGTACCACACAAGGTATCCTATATGATGTCCACAGAGGGACCAGTCTAAATTCATGTACCACCCTGGGTATCCTATATGATGTCCACAGAGGGACCAGTCTAAATTCATGTATCACACAAGGCATCCTATATGATGTCCATACAGGGACCAGTCTAAATACATGTACCACATAGGGTATCCTATATGATGTCCACATAGGGACCATTCTAAATTCATGTACAAGCCTTGGTATCCTATTTGATGTCCACAGAGGGATCATTTTAAATTCAAGTACCACCCTGGGTATCCTATATATATGATGTCCACAGAGGGACCAGTCTAAATTCATGTACCACCCTGGGTATCCTATATATATGATGTCCACAGAGGGACCAGTCTAAATACATGTACCACATAGGGTATTCTATATGATGTCCACAGAGGGCAGTCTAAAGTTACACTTAAAAACATCACCAGACTCTGTTCCTCTATTTCTTCAAAAGTTTCTGACCAAAACTTGAATAAGGTAAAAATCATCATCTTAGGGCAAAATATAACAGGCCCATAGCCAGGAATTTCCAAGGGGGGTTCGTAGGACTTATGAACTTGACTTTAACAGTCACAATTTGAACAAAACGTTGATTTTAACAGTGCTTATTTGATTTCAAGGGGCTGGCTACGGGTATGATATAAGTTATCTGACAATTTCAGCTATAACCAGGAACCAAATGACATACAAATTAATAAATACATTTTGATTAACTTGTTTTGTTGATCCTTATAATTTTTTTTGCAGTTTACAATTTTTCAAAGGATGACAGAAAACAAAGGCAAAGTGTTTGCAAAAGCTAACACTATAGCCACTATAGGTCCAGGTGAGCTAACAAAGTAGTTTTATCCCACCCCATTCATCATTGTTCATTTGTCTGTTCAATGAGGTCAGAAACCTAATGTCAGTGATTATTTAATATAGTAGGACATATCTGAACTTTTTGTTATTTCCGCATTGTCTATTCCTTAATTATGTCATGTATGTGTGAAATTATGTCATGTATGTGTGAAATTATGTCATGTATGTGTGAAATTATGTCATGTATGTGTGTAATTATGTCATGTATGTGTGAAATTATGTCATGTATGTGTGAAATTATGTCATGTATGTGTGAAATTATGTCATGTATGTGTGAAATTATGTCATGTATGTGTGAAGTTATTTAAAATTGTTTCCATTAGTTGTCATATCTTTGATAGTACAATGTACTTTTAAACTGTTTAATTATATAGAGCGATTTAGTAGAAAAAAAACGCGAATTTAAATCGTCGCGAATATGTAAAACTTTCATTATTCCTTATCAAACTTCATCAAGTAAATCAGAAAATTGTGAAATTAAATACCCGCGAAATGGTATAGAAAGGGTAAAACGCAAAAAAAAAGTATCCGCGAAAATAAGTTGGTTTACAGTATTCAGATCTAGAACTTTCTAGGCTTGTGCCATTAATGTTACAAAGCTTATACAAATAAGGAGAATTGGTATGATTACCAACGAGACAACTTATAATCCCTGAGAGTTCAAATGATGAAAATAAAAGTAATTAAATGTCACTGTATCGCCTTCAACAATGAGATAAATACATACTGTAGATACATTAAGTCATTAATAAAAGGCCCTGACATGAAAAATATGAAACAAGAACACTAAAGGTTAAATTATAATGATAATTTTAGCCTAAAACAATTTGTCCGCACAGTTAGATGCTCAGTTGATAATAATACATTTAACAATTAAAAATCAAAGATTTAACTTCCTTTAAAATGCAAACTTTCCTAGTAAATTTAATTCATTGAAATTATAATTCTATTGTTGGAATTGATGCTGTTGAACTTCAAAGAAAAGTATTACTCACACAGATAAGTTGGGACTAAATCAATATTATGGCTTTTCTTAAAACACATTCCTTAATCAACAATGAATAAAATTGAGAATGGAATTGGGGAATGTGTCAAAGAGACAACAACCCGACCAAATAAAAAAACAACAGCAGAAGGTCACCAACAGGTCTTCAATGTAGCGAGAAATTCACGCACCAGGAGGCATCCTTCAGCTGGCCCCTAAACAAATATATACTAGTTCAGTGATAATGAACGCCATACTAATTTCCAAATTGTACACAAGAAACTAAAATTAAAATAATACAAGACTAACAAAGGCCAGAGGCTCCTGACAGGCGCAAAAATGCAGCGGGGTTAAACATGTTTGTGAGATCTCAACCCTTCCCCTATACCTCTAACCAATGTAGAAAAGTAAACTCATAACAATACGCACATTAAAATTCAGTTCAAGAGAAGTCCGAGTCTGATGTCAGAAGATGTAACCAAAGAAAATAAACAAAATGACAATAATACATAAATAACAACAGACTACTAGCAGTTAACTGACATGCCAGCTCCAGACTTCAATTAAACTGACTGAAAGATTATGATTTCATCATATGAACATCAGGCACAATCCTTCCTGTTAGGGGTTTAGTATCATACCATCATAACATATATGAGAAGAACATAACCTGTGTCATGCCAACAACTGTTTTTAGAATAAATGTGTTTAGTTCCGACGCAAAGACCTTATCAGTGACTCAATATTAACGCCAAAATATGCAATCTTTAATGACTTGACAACAGTATCGTAATTATATCCCTTCTTAATAAGTCTATTCAAAGGTTTTGTAAGTTTCTGAGGTGAATACTGACACCTTTGTGCTTTATAAAGAATATTTCCATAAAAAAATGAATAAATGGATGTAGAGATCCTTGTAATCAGGAATAAGATAATTTAGTCAAGGCTGGCTCAACAGTTTCAGACAAGAATTTTGAAAATGCTTCATTCATTTTGTGACCATTTGTTAATATATCAAGGTCCTTTAAGCATTGTTAAGAAATATAAAATACTTTTTTTTCATTTGAGCACTTAACATATCAGAACCATAACTGACAACAAATGAATACTAGAGGCTTTTAAGAGCCTGTGTCGCTCACCTTGGTTAATGTGCATATTAAACAAAGGAAACAGATGATCACAAAATTGTGTTTTGGTGATGGTGATGTGTTTGAAGATCATACTTTACTGATCATTTTCGTTACTTACAATTTTCTCTATCTGTAATGAACTTGGCCCTTTAGTTACAGAGGAAAAAACTTTGTAAAAACTTGCCAAAATTTACCAAATTAATGAAAAATGTTAAAAAATGACTATAAAGGGCAATAACTCCTTAAGAGGTCAACTGACCATTTTGGTCATGTTGACTTATTTGTAGATCTTAATTTGCTGAACATTATTGCTGTTTACAATTTATCTCTATCTATAATAGTATTCAAGATATAACCAAAAACGGCTAAATTTCTTTTAAAATTACCAATTGGGGGGCAGCAACCCAAGAACCAGTTGTCCAATTCATCTGAAAATTTCAGGGCAGATAGATATTTACTAGATAAACAAGCTAACCCCTTGTAAGATTTGCTTTAAATGCTTTGGTTTCAGAGTTATAAGCCAAATTCTACATTTTACCCCTATGTTCTATTTCTAGCCATGGCGGCCATCTTCGGTGGTTGGCCGTGTCACCGCACACAGTTTTTTAACCTAATTATGATTTTGGCTAAGTTTCGTTAAATTTGGTCCAGTAGTTTCAGAGGAGAAGATTTTTGTAAAAGATAACAAAAATTTGTGAAAAATTGGTAAAAAATGACTATTAAGGGCAATAACTCCTTAAGGGGTCAATTGATCATTTTCATCATGTTGACTTATTTGTAGATCTTACTTTGCTGAACATAATTGCTGTTTTAAGGTTATTTCTATCTATAATAATTTTCAAGATAATAATCGAAAATGGACAAAATTTCCTAAAAATTACCAATTTAGGGGCAGCAACCCAACAACCCATTGTCTGATTCATCTGAAAATTTCAGGGCAGATAGATCTTGACCTAATAAACAATTTAACCCCATGTCAGATTTGCTCTAAATGCTTTGGTTTCAGAGTTATAAGCCACAATATACATTTTACCCCTATGTTCTATTTTTAGCCATGGCAGCTATCTTGATTATTTTGACGGGTCATCGGACACAATTTTTAAACTAGATACCCCAATGATGATTGTGGCCAAGTTTGGTTAAATTTTGCCCAGTAGTTTCAGAGGAGAAGATTTTTGTAAAAGTTTACGGACGACACACGCCGGACGACGGACGCAATGTGATGAGAAAAGCTCACTTGGCCCTTTGGGCCAGGTGAGCTAAAAAGGAGATATCCCATTATACCTCATTGAGACAGCAACCCAACAACAAAAATTATCAAAAGACAATAATATCTTTATTGTCATGTTTGAGGCCAATATGACATTTTTCTTTTATAAATCAACCAATTATAATTTGTTATAGTGTCGATACTCTAGTTAAGGATAAAATGCTTTGCCCAGCAGTTGGTACAAGTTTGGAAACAATAATCAAGATTGATTCTGTCTGAATTTGGATTCTGATCAAATTTTTGACATAATATAGGTTTCTGACATAAAATAAATGTGGTCAAAGATCTTAAAAATTTGAAATGGGTTAAAATATTTGTATTAATTTTCAATTGAAGATTTCTTGCTATTGCGCAATACTGTGATATTGTGCAATACTGTGCTATTGCGCAATAATGTGCTATTCAAGGCCGTAGCTAGGGTCTTTTAAATAGTGAGGCAAGAAATTTGGCAGGGGGGGGGCCGCTCAAGGCCCCCAGAAGCTCTGGGGTAAATGGTGCAAAATCCTGCTATCTGGGCGTTTCCTGGGCCTATATTAGTGATATCCATCATATGGGTTTCATGTGCCATAAAAGTGATAAAACAGTTTTTTCTTGAAGGGGGGGGGGGGGGGGGGGGGGAGATATTGTTACTTATGTGTAAAATGAATAAATTGAAACCTCTTTATCTGGTAAATTATAAATGTGGTACTGTTTACAAATGCGGGGTTATGTGTATTTTTATGTCATATGTAGATATTATCGGCGATTATGGCAAATAGAAAAACTGTCAGAGAAAAAAGATAAATAAAATAAAGACAAGACTTGTGGTCATTAAACTGTTTCTTCCAAAAATCAAAATTTCACACATTTATAAGGGCTTATTTTTCATTTAAGTAAAATCTTCTGTCAAATGTCAGCTTTCCAATCCGTCTGTGTCCAGTTCTATCGAATCTTAGTAGAATATCATCCCGTGAAACATCCTTGTCCCTGTGAGTGTGAAGCATTACCAGTCCACAAAGGCATTCCTCACCCATTGTGAATCTTTCCCAGGCCTCTGCTTAGTACGGACCTGTCAGGGCCAAAGTAACAACTAGAAACTGCGTCTATGAGACAAAGGATGACCCTCCCGTACTGCATATTTGACATTATATGGAACTAAACCAAGAACTTAACCAAAGTGTGACGGAGGGACGTACGGACGGACAAGGGTACCACTATATGTCCCGTCGACATATGAGGTCGGGTCAGAAAAATTAATGGAATATTAAGTGATACCCCGCCACATTATATCTTTTTTTTATTTTATTGATTTCAATGGCAGATCCAGAATTTCCGAGAAATAACGGGAGTTGCAGTTATTAGGATGGGACCCTGCGGCAATGCCTGGTTATTGAGTCCCTACATAATCACTCATATTTTATTAAAACTAATACCTGCACTGCTTCTTTTTTCTACATGATCCTGTTTTAAGCCACAGATCCATGTTTAACGTTCATTGATCACGTTCGATTTCATGACCTATTGATAATTATTGATTCGGATACTGAAACTGACACTGATAAATTCCCGACACGATTAGAATTTTCGGGATATTCAGAATCAATTAATTTACCGGGCTATATACGATGATTGCAATCAAATAACGTACCCGTCGTCTTTTAGAATTAGTTTTGGTCATCGCTCATTATTTGGATATATAAATGATTTTTTTTAAACATCAATACCATACTTGGTCATTTTTTTAGTGAGGCCTCACTTGCCTCAATGGATGCTACAGCCTTGCTATTGCGCAATACTGTGCAATTGAAGATTTCTTGCTATTGCGCAATACTGTGCAATTGAAGATTTCTTGCTATTGCGCAATACTGTGCAATTGAAGATTTCTTGCTATTGCGCAAAACTGTGCAATTGAAGATTTTTTGCTATTGCGCAATACTGTGCAATTGAAGATTTCTTGCTATTGCGCAATACTGTGCAATTGAAAATTTCTTGCTATTGCGCATACTGGGCTGTTGCACAATACTTAGTTAATCTGTTATATATAATAATTTTACACATCCTGTTTGGTGTGTATCTCCTGCCATATCAGTATTTTTTGCTTTTATATAAATCAGAAATAATCAATGTAAAAATGGAAAATTTTAATGAAAAAAAAAAAAAATCCCCCCCCCCAAATTTTTTTTTTTTTTAACCCCGCCTTGATTTCTATTTTGTTATTATCTGTACATCAATCTCAATGTTTTTTTCTTCTTTATAATGGTATGGATGGGGGACTTCAATTCTGTAGTCTTGAATTTTTTATGTCATTTTTCTCTATTCTTTTTTATTTTTTTCCGTCATTCTCTATTCTTTTAAATTCTAGCACCCTATTATTCTCTATTCTTTATTTTTATGGCCTATTTTTCTCTATTCTTTATATTTTGCACTTTATTCTACATATTTTACCCATAATTCTCTATTCTGTAAACCCCGTCCACATCCTCCTTTATCATCTGATCATCAATCTAACACTTAATTACTTGGAAACTCAGTTTGTCTGCCCATATATATATAATGATTTCATCTTATAAGTGCCATTTTCTAACTGAGAGTTAGAAAGATACTGAAGTTTATTCACTTAGAACAAATGAGTAAATGACTGAAGTTAGATTAGAAGGTAGGTAAAGTGAATATGTTATGAGTAAAGATAGCAAATAAATTTTATAGATTCTTTTCATGCTTTGGTTCAGGTCAAAATTATGCAATTTGACCTCTTTTGGTTTGTTTTAATATATTATATGCAGAAATTCTGAGAATTGAAAACTACATGTATTTAGGATCACCAATTTAATTATGAGGAGGGGAGAGGGGATTATGTTCTAACTACAAAAAAATTCTAAACTTAGAATAAAAAAATAGTTTGATCAAGAAGGAGAAAAATTAAATTTCTGATTAAGAGTTTTAGCAAAAACAATCATGACAATGAATGTTACTAATAATAAGATTTCCAAAAAATAAATCTGTATTTAAAAACGATCGGATGCTTTCTTAATAAAACATTTCAGAATGAAAAAATCATAACCCCTCCCTCAAGTTAAGGGCATACGATACAGTTACAGGGGAGGTAATGACGTTGCTAACGTAAAATGTTATTTTCGCAACGTCAAACTATGACATATTGGGAAAAGATGCATTTTTCGACTATTTTTTATCATTAAAACTGATTTAATTTGAAAACGAGTGCATGGAACCTATTTTTTAAAACGACATTTAGTTTCATTTTGCAGGGAGATTATGTGGACCAAATTTCATAAAACTGTAAATAGAGGAATTTTTTTAATTTTGATAAATATACAGCAAAAAATACGATTTTTTCTTAATTCATGACCATTTGATAAATATGAGTTATTTCTGAATAAAAAATGCATAATTTTTTAGGATACTTATAAAACATGTAAAATACAAAAATTACAAATTATCTAACAGAAAACAATTTGTGTTTATCTTTTAAAACAAAAAAGTTATGGCTTTCTTTCCAAAGGGAAAATACGGCCACAAATCCGAATTTTGAACAAATATACAAAATTTCGACTTCATTTAACTCAAAAAGTAGCACATATTTTTTATTACATAATTATTTGATGAAATTTTCATTAAACTGTAAATACAGGATCAAAACTGTATCGTATGCCCTTAAATGGTTGTTCCCTTAACATACATTAGTGAATGACTATAATTGAAAAATCAAAACTTTAGTCTGAAGCTACCAACATGACCAATGGGGAATTCAAAAACCATTAGAGTCAACGAAAGACAATGTCCATAGCAAAAGAAAAAAGATAAAACAGCAAACCACAAAAACTACAGAATTAAGACAACAGCTGCACAAACATCTACAAATTAGTGGCAGTGTACACTAGATGTATGTAGATTAAATAACTTTACAGAATCCACATTATCATTAGTATGTTTGGATTGATCCAACATGGTATCATGCCCTATAATAGATTATATCAGTGAAATATTGAGGTGATGTGGGTACCCAGTCATTTGTTTTGTTTTGGATGCACACATGTTGTGTCCTTCAATACATACTTAACTCAAGTGATGTGAACAGCCTTTACTTCGGTGGGAGACATTATAATTGGATAGATACATCCAAATGATACACATAACCTGTGTGGATTCCTACATACAGTATTAAAATACATGTAAATCAATGAAGAAAGAATTTTGTAAAAATGTCGAAAAGGATTTGTGGAAGAATATACTTGAGATAGAACAGACCATTGGTTTTCCCATTTGAATGGTTTTACACTAGTCATTTTTGGGGCTCTTCATAGCTTGCTGTTCTGTGTGAGCTTTAAAGGCTCTGTGTTGAAGGCCTTACTTTGACCTATAATGGTTTACTTTTACAAATTGTGACTAGGATTGAGAGTTGTCTCATTGGCACTCATACCACATCTTCTTATATCTAATAATTAAGTTTGAGGTAGCTGAATTTAATATTTAACAAGAAATATTTACCAATAACTGATTTAGGAAACAAATGAAATAAAATGATCTGATGACTAGTTTTCACATCATTAGCATCCCCTATCTTTAAAGAGGGGGGCAGGACCTTTTTCTGGACATCATGATCGGGTGCTAATTTAAGCTCGGGATTTCGGGATTGACCCTTTCGGGATCCAGGATTTCTTTTTTTGAATTTTGGGATGTGGGGATTTTTTTTTTTAATTCAGGATCTCTGGATTTCATTTTTTTTAACCCCGGGATTTTGGGATCAGGACCCTCCGACCCCCTCTTTTAAATATGAATTGTTCATTTTACTAAACATTCTAAAAATGCTAAATGAACAAGCATGACAATTACATACATTTATTTAGATGTGTTACTAAATCAATGTTATCTTCCTGTTTCAGCAACAAGAAATAATTTTCGAATTCATACTTTTGTAAGAGGAAATCACATCACTACACTTGTATTTAATAACAAAGTTTGGAAAATCCCTGTAAGTAGAACGACTTTCACTTAACTTACTTTTATACTTAAGTATAGCTATGATAAATATTTCCTGATTTCAAATATTTCTAAATATATATCATTCTAATGCATTACATATATATCATGTACATGATGTATATATATATATATATATACAAAAAATAATCAGATATATTCAACAAGGAAAAGTTGTTTGTAATGATTCTACAACAGATTAACTTAATCATGTTCATTAAATCTAGATGTAAATATTCTATAATTGTTGAGTTATTTCCCTTTATACAATATACATGTACAGTGAAAGCTCACTAAACTGAATCCTGCACGTGTAAACTGAAAACCTGTAAAAACCAAACATGTTCGTACGCACTGTCATATCAAATTATAAAATTGAGAAAGGAAATGGGGAATGAGTCAAAGCGACAACAACCGGACCATAGAGCAGACAACAGCTGAAGGCCACCAATGGGTCTTCAATGTAGCGAGAAACTCCAGCACCCGTAGGTGTCCTTCGGCTGGCCCCTTAAAAAATATGTATACTAGTACAGTGATAATGGACGTCATACTAAACTCCGAATTATACACAAGAAACTAAAATTAAAAATCATACAAGACTAGCAAAGGCCAGATCAAGGCTTCTGACTTGGGACAGGCGCAAAACAATACGTACGCACATTAAAATTCAGTTCAAGAGAAGTCTGAGTCCGATGTCAGAAGATGTAACAAAAGGAAATAAATAAAATGACAATAATATTGCACATGCCAGACCCTATGGATGAAAGTCTGTATGGGATTTACAAAGAATAGAAAAATGGACAAAAAGTACAGAATAAAGGACATCAAAAAAGAAAGAATAGAAAAAAATATGAAAAACAAGAAAAGAGGGAAAAATATTTAAAAAAAATATAACAGAGAATAATGGACAAAATAAAGGGGAAAAAAACTTAGGACCCCAATCCAGTACTTCATCATGTTTATCATGTTTATATGATACACTACATTATATGTTAAAAACATTCATGATATTATTATATCTTGATCATCAGATCATACAGCAAAATATGCACCAACTACATCAGATATGTTAATTATTAGGGACTATACAACAAGTAGAAGGCTCCATTAAATAAGTTTATGATACAAAACTGGCCACACTATTTCCACTTGTTTTATACAGATAAAAAGTAAAATCACAAAAATATTGAAATCGGAGCTAGGAGAATCCAATCAGAAAGTCCATAATCACATGGCAAAATCAAATGAAAAAACACATCAAAAACGAATGGACAAGAACTGTCATATTCCTGACTTGGTTGAGGCATTTTCAAATGTAGAAAATGATGGACTAAACCTGGTTTTAAAGCGCTCAACCTCCCACTTTGATGACAGTCTCATCAAATTCCGTTATATATACAATGATGTGTGAACTAAACAGACATAATAAATAAAACAGTCAAAATATGGGTACAGTAGTCATCATTGTGTAACAATTTTAAAAGCACCAATTTAACAGAACACAAAAACATCTATCTACAAACTCATTCATTGATTCGCGTGTCTGACGTCAGAAAATTTTATACGTCACATAAATTTGTCGTTTAATGTATATATACAAACAATTTAAAAATTTCACATAGGCAATGTTAGCATACAGTATGTACAGGGTTAAAAAATCCAAGTATGTAAGAATTAATTTCAGAAATAGACCGAGATTTAAAATAGTCCAAAAGTTATATAGATCCGATTTATAAGAACCTCAAATAGCTCATTCCACTACGCAATTGAATAATTTTGATGTTTGTGGTTCAACGTATTTTCTAATTCATAATAGAAGTATATCATCATGACATTATAGAACAATATCTAGATAAATGTCTGTACCTGAATCAATATGTAAAGCAAACATTTTTTTATTTTATTCAAAAGGAAAATAAAAGACGATCATCGCTCACTATTACAACATGTACAAGGATAAAAGACAATCTAGACAATCATACAGTACCCTTCAAAACCATTCCAAGGATAAAAGAATATCTAAACAATCATAGAGTACCCTCTAGACACCTACAAGGATAAAAGACTATATAGATAATCATACTGTACCATCCAGAAACCATTCCAAGGATAGAGAGAATACCTACACAATAATACAGCACATTCCAGAAACCATTACAAAGAAAAAGAGAATACATAGACAACAATACAGTACCATCTAGAAACCATTACCAGGATAGAGAGAATACATAGACAACACTTTAGTACCATCTAGAAACCATTACAAGGATAGAGAGAATGCATAGACAACAATACAGCACCATCTAGAAACTATTACAAGGATAGAGAGAATACATAGACAACAATACAGTACCATCTTGAAACCATTACAAGGATAGAGAGAATGCATAGACAACAATACAGTACCATCTAGAAACCATTACAAGGATAGAGAGAATACATAGACAACAATACAGCACCATCTAGAAACCATTACAAGGATAGAGAGAATACATAGACAACAATACAGCACCATCTAGAAACCTTTACAAGGATAGAGAGAATGCATAGACAACAATACAGTACCATCTAGAAACCATTACAAGGATAGAGAGAATACATAGACAACAATACAGCACCATCTAGAAACCATTACAAGGATAGAGAGAATACATAGACAACAATACAGCACCATCTAGAAACCATTACAAGGATAGAGAGAATGCATAGACAACAATACAGTACCATCTAGAAACCATTACAAGGATAGAGAGAATACATAGACAACAATACAGCACCATCTAGAAACCATTACAAGGATAGAGAGAATACATAGACAACAATACAGCACCATCTAGAAACTATTACAAGGATAGAGAGAATACATAGATATTAACAATACAGTACCATCTAGAAACCATTACAAGGATAGAGAGAATACATAGACAACAATACAGTACCATCTAGAAACCATTACAAGGATAGAGAGAATACATAGACAACAATACAGTACCATCTAGAAACCATTACAAGGATAGAGAGAATACATAGACAACAATACAGCACCATCTAGAAACCATTACAAGGATAGAGAGAATGCATAGACAACAATACAGTACCATCTAGAAACCATTACAAGGATAGAGAGAATACATAGACAACAATACAGCACCATCTAGAAACCATTACAAGGATAGAGAGAATACATAGACAACAATACAGCACCATCTAGAAACCATTACAAGGATAGAGAGAATGCATAGACAAAATACAGCACCATCTAGAAACCATTACAAGGATAGAGAGAATACATAGACAACAATACAGTACCATCTAGAAACCATTACAAGGATAGAGAGAATACATAGACAACAATACAGCACCATCTAGAAACCATTACAAGGATAGAGAGAATACATAGACAACAATACAGCCCCATCTAGAAACCTTTACAAGGATAGAGAGAATGCATAGACAACAATACAGCACCATCTAGAAACCATTACAAGGATAGAGAGAATACATAGACAACAATACAGCACCATCTAGAAACCATTACAAGGATAGAGAGAATACATAGACAACAATACAGTACCATCTAGAAACCTTTACAAGGAAAAGAGAGAATACATAGACAACAATACAGTACCATCTAGAAACCATTACAAGGATAGAGAAAATATCTAGACAACAATACAGTACCATCTAGAAACCATTACAAGGATAGAGAGAATATCTAGACAACAATACAGTACCATCTAGAAACCATTACAAGGATAGAGAGAATACCTTGATGATAATACAGTTACCACCCAGAAAACATTACAAGGATAGAGAGAATACCTTGACGATAATACAGTTACCACCCAGAAAACATTTCCAGGATAGAGAGAATATATAGTTATCATCAAGAACTCATCCTAAAAATTAAACACAATTATGTCTCACCAAAAGTCTGAATCCTTGCATTTTTATAAATATTTGTGTCAGAAGATTGGATCAGAAAAAGAAGTAACAGCAAGACGACTGGCATATATATGTAGTGATTTACAGGTATCCAACCAACTATTTCTTAATATAAGCAGCGGAAGTAAGGGAGAAGGACTAGATCTTAAAGGTAGTGATTTTGATATCATGACCATTTTTCCTTTCTTCAAAGTATTTGAATCAGATAAAGATATCAAGTCTGTCAAGGATTACTGTGTAATGACATTAGTCATGAATATTGAGGACACACAGCCATGTTTTACAAATCTACAATTATATTCTAATTATAACACTGTACCAAATGAATTAAAACAAACTCTACTTAAACATAGAGGAATGAATGTACTTTCAAGTGACCTTTACAAATCACATTTCTTTTCATTATGTAAAACCAATTTACATCCTCACTATAAAATTAATGGTCCGTGCATTACAGACAATTACGATTATTTGGATTCTGCATTCTGCATTAAATGTGATCAGTGGCTATCTACAGCACAACCATGGATCACTAGACCACGTTCAGCATGGCCTTCTCCTGAACTTATTTCCAAAATTACTTCATGCGGTGTCTTATTTGTTCCTATCGGCTACAAGGGATCTATAAATGATCATCTTCAGTGGCGAATATCATTTTCTGTAGCAGAAAAAATACTCATATATTCTTTTAGTCATACCCAGTTACTATGTTATGCTTTACTAAAAAATTTATTGAAAGAAATAGTAAATAGAAACAAAGACTTAAAAGGTTTATTATGTTCATACTTTTTGAAAACCCTAATGTTTTGGATTTCAGAGGAGACTGACACCTCAGAGTGGAGATCAGACAATATTATACCTTGCTTTATGGCCTGTTTAAAAAGGTTGATATACTGTATAGAATATTCAACATTGCTTCATTATTTCATTCCTGACAATAACTTGTTTTATACAAAGTTTTTGAACAGTAAAAACCAGAACACATTAATCAACATCCTTAAGAATGCATATCAAACAGGAATTCAGATATTCTCATCATCTGAGACTTTGCATGATTACAAAAGATTTCCTTGTGTGATTGCGAAATCAGTGTGTGAAACTACTACATTAATCAAAACAATAGTAAAGCACTTTTCCTATCCAACAGAGCAACCTAGTATCGGTAGAATAAACAAAACATTCACCACTTTTCTGCACCAATCATATCTTTGTAGAAGAGAATTATCTAGATATATCTTAACACTGTTAATAGCAAATACATATAAAAGAATACCTTCTGTACTACAACATGTAAATAACCCAAACAATAAACAACAATACAGAATCTACAAACTTGAGCTCAGTCAATGGTTGGTTGGTTTACATTCAGATGCAGTATCTGGGTGGCTTAAATTGGCCTCTTTCTTTTACTGTCATAAACATTATTATATCTCAATTGATATCATAAATTACACTTTGTCAAAATGTACATATGAATCAATATTGTCAATGATCCCATTGAAACAGATAGAGAAACAGAAGCTTATATCACTGTTGAAGACATATCCAAATCCACTTGTATCATTTGTATCATTTCCAATTTACTCATCAATCCTACCAATGGAATTAAGAAGTGATTCCTTTGAACCTTTGATAACTGTTAACTACATACCATTTGCATATTTTCTACTATTTCTGTGTTATTACCATCTCGAGGACACTAAAGCATGTCAATGGCACAATGGTATATATCCGATGATGAGGACAATCTTGGCAATGGATAACAATTATAAAAATGGCTTATCAGAGAAAAGAGTGTGTATGCAAGATTTTATTTTACTTGGGATAGCCAATCAGATGTTTGGTAGTAGAAGATCAGCAAAAGACTGGTTCGGAGTTGCTGCAAGCATGGATCTGTGTAAATATACAAGTGCTGCATTTAGACTGCAACAAATCAGCTAATGCCAAACTTATGAATAAAACAGAGTTATTTTAACACATGCTGTCATTTGGTGGTCTAGGGATTCTCATACGTAAAGAAATTCGTAAAGGTGTAAATTTTTTGAATAACGGGACCTCAGAATACCAATGGCTAAAATTGAAGAGAGAATTTTTCAATTTAAACAAAGATATATATTTGTGCTTGATATACTATGCTCCCAAAAGCCAAACAGACCTACTGGAGATAATAGAAAAGGATATAACTGATAGTTATGGGTCTATGGGGGACATCCTGTTAGTAGGGGATCTTAATGCCAGAACTGGGTCAGAAAAAGACTATATTGATGGTGACAGCACCTCCCATGTTCCTTTATTTGATGAAAATTATGATGTAGACTGTTTCACAGAGGAAAGGGTCAGTAAAGATTTAATAACTGATTCCAGAGGGAAAAACTTGCTAGAATTTTGTATAGGTAATCAGTTACGTATCTTGAATGGGCGTATGTGTGGTGATAGCACGGGTAAATTTACATGTTTCAAACCTAATGGATGCAGTGTAGTTGATTATGCTTTAGTTTCTCAAAGCCTACTCCAGCAAATTTTATATTTTAATGTATCAGATTTTAAGGCAAATTTTTCTGATTGCCATTGCAAAATCACTTTTAAGATTTTAGCATCTTTCCAATTGGAGAAAAATAAAAGTCATATGAAAGACTTTCCTTTGAGGTATAAATGGGACACAGAAAGTATTCAAAATTTCCAGGAATCATTTACACATCCTGTCATACAAAATGAGCTAAAATATTTTTTAAATAACAAAATTATCTTAGACAAAAAGAATGTGAATGATGCCACATATGGTATTCATTCAATATACGAAAAAGTGTGCAAAGTATCACTAAAAAAGAAGAAGAAAAGGGTAAAAACATGTAATCATAAAAAATGGTTTGACCAAGATTTAAAAAGTTTGAAAAAACATGTTAATGATAAAGCTATATTAATGTCAAAATTTCCGAAAGATCCGATAGTGCGTGGCTCTTTTTTTAAACTTAATAAACAATTTGCCAAACTAAGGAGGAAAAAGAAAAGAGAATTTAGAGAAAATATTTTGGACCGTTTAAGCAATCTAGAATCAGAAAATCCAAAGGATTATTGGAACCTTGTCAATCAACTCCGTCTTGAAAATAATTCAGAAACTAAAAACAACATAGATGGTGACATTTGGTATAAATATTTCTCTGACTTGTCATCCATTCCTGAAAATGAACACATAAAGTCCAAGATAAAAGAGATAAAGAGTAAACTTGAACTATTAGAAAAGAAAAACTTTGGATTCAGTGAGATTGACTTTAAAATCACCCCTGGTGAACTCCAAAAAGCCCTGAGGCAATTAAAATCTGGGAAAAGTCCAGGTATAGACACTATTACAAATGAAATGTTAAAAGTTTCACAGAGTTATATGCAAGATTGCTTACTAAAACTTTTTAATGCCATTCTTCTATCTGGCATTTATCCCAGTAATTGGTCTGAGAGCTACATTACTCCTATATTCAAATCTGATAACCCGCAGAACCCTGAAAATTACAGAGGTATTGCCATCAATAATAGTCTTGGCAAACTTTTCAATACCATTCTGTATAACAGACTGGATAAATTTTTATCTGATAATAATATCATAAACAAAACTCAAATTGGTTTTTCTAAGAAAGCTCGCACTTCGGATCACATTTTTGTACTAAAATGTCTCATAGAAAAATATGTTAAAAGAGGCAAAGGTAAATTGTATGTATGTTTTGTAGATTTTCGCAAGGCCTTTGACAAGGTTATTCATATTGGTATATTATACAAATTATTACAGCATACAAAAATGGTATTTTTTATAACATTTTGAAATCTATGTATAGTAACGACAAAGTGTGTGTTAAAGTAGAAGACAAAATAACTGATTTTTTTAGATATAATGTTGGTGTACGACAAGGTGACGTTTTGAGTCCCACATTGTTTAAACTGTTTATTAATGATTTGCCAGATATATTATCTAACAATTATGATGATGTCAATTTAAATGATGAAAAGATACCATGTCTACTTTATGCTGATGATCTTGTATTAATATCTGACTCAAAAGAAGGGCTTCAGAAGAGACTTGATACTTTGTGCACATTCTGCAAAGATTGGTGTATGGAAATAAATGTGAAGAAAACCAAGATTATAATATTCAATAGGAGTGGTAGACTCCTTAATGAAAATTTTAATGTAGGAAATAATTCTATTGAATGTGTTAAACAATACAAATATCTTGGCATAGTCATCCAAAATACTGGAAACTTTAATGAAGCCAGGAAACAATTATTCCAAAAAGGTCAAAAGGCCAGTTTTAAACTTTATAAAGATTTGAAATCATCTAATCCTCCTATTAAAACTCTTTTGCATTTATTTGATCACTGTATACAGCCAATTGTAACTTATGGTTGTGAAAATTGGGGTGTTATTAACATTACTTCTAAAAGGAAAAATTTGTCCCTTTATGACATATTTAAAGATTGGGAGTTTGAGAAGCTAAATTTAAAATTTTGTAAGTATATTATTGGTGTTACAAAGATGTGCACAAATGTAGCAGTCCTGTCTGAATTGGGTAGATATCCTCTTTATATAAATTTGCTAACACATATGTTTATGTATTGGCATAGACTAGAGAATTCTCCATCTGATTTATTGAAAAATGCTTATGCTGAGTTAAAAATGATAGAAAGTAAAGGTCAAACCAGTTCCAATAATTCATGGCTCTCTAATATCATTTTCTACAGTGAAAAATTGGGTATTGACCTAAATATATGTAAAAATCTAGGAAAAAATAAATTTAAAAACTTATTGAAAAAACAGCTCAAATCAAATTTTCAAAATGATTGGGAGAAAATGCGAGATTTTTATTTACAGAATCAAGGCAAATTGGACACTTATTTTTCATTCAAAAAGTCATTTGACTATGAAAATTATTTAGATTTAAAGCACCCACAAAAACATTTATTAACAAAATACAGACTTAGCAATCACTGTTTAAGAATAGAAACTGGCAGACATGAACGAATTACCAATGTATGTGGTAAATATGAAATATTACCTCGACATGAGAGGATATGTTTATATTGTAATACAAATTGTATTGAAAATGAAATGCACTTTCTTCTGGAATGCCCTATTTACAATAACCTCAGAAGGGATATCACTGATTATATAAAAAAATACCCCAGTTTAGATAGTTTAAATATAAATGATCTTTTTTCATGGATCATGATTAATGAAGATAGCAGATTTCTATCTATTTTATGTGCATACCTGGATAAAGGCCTGCAACTAAGAAAATCAGAAAATTAGTTAGATACTCTAAAATATATCAAGATTATCTCCCCTTGACCACTGATCCTTTCTTCATGCATTTGAATTTCAATTATTATTTTATGTTTCTTTAATCACTCTGTAATGTTTATGTCATGTTGTAATTAATGTTATGCTCTTAATGGGCCCTTTAATTTGGAAAATAAAAATATTGTATTGTATTTAGGAATTATTTTTTTATAAGAACCCATTGTCCATATTGTCAATGCAGCTTTTTATGGTTTTAGTGAATTCCTGTATTAAAATAACTAAAAATAATGTTAACTAGAATAAAAGTCATCACATAGATATTTTTAAAAACTCTTCCCTGAAATCACGAGAACAAGAAATAAGTAGCTTCAATTGCATATTTTTTGTTTAATTAACTGAGGACCCCTAATTGAAGTACATGCCATTGGATATTAATAAATGTATAAATTTTTTAATGAATTTACCATTCAATGTAATTCAATTTTAATCACATTTTTTTAATGTTTTTATATTTATTATTGTTCTAATTTTAATCATTATGTACATTGCTGTATAGTTTTAGAGATAATAAATAATTTCACTTCACAACAATTTCACTTTGCCTAAAACATGTGTATAAAACTACTGAAATAATTGAACTACTGACAATGACTAAATGAGTGAGTAAAGGTGTGTGTTGAAGAGACGTTAAAGCGAAAAATATATGCATAGCTAGCAGACATTATATTAACACACTTAATCACCTAACTCATTGGACCAGTGGACCCTAAGAGAATTCTAAATAAAGGTGTTTTTCAAAAACTGGAAAACATATTCAAAAAGTAAAATAACAAAAATACGGAACTCCGAGGAAAATTCCAAACAGAAAGTCCCTTTAAGCATGTTAGGCATTAAAGGCAAAATCAAAAGCCCAAACACAACAAACGAATGGAAAACAACTGTCATATTCCTGACTTCATGGACTTGGTACATGCATTTTCTCCCCTGCTGTTTTTATACTTCAATGTAACCCTGCAATATCAATTTTGATGTAAGTTTGTTCTTGTGTCTTTCTCATGGCATATAATGGTACCTTGGCAATGCAGTTACATCAGCAGCCTTTCCATATAAAAATAAGGACATGTAGTTATGAAGAGTGCCAATGAGACAACTCTACACCAGAAACAAAATGATGTAGAAGGTTAGAAATGATTTTGGATTTGATCTACCTAAATTATGTTTTGGAGTCATCATACAGTATTACAGAGTAGGGGAATAGCTCTGGTAGCATAGATGGAGGCGAATTCATACGGACACATACAAACACATCAGCTTCCATTTCTACATTTAAATCAAACAAAGATGACGTCACATACAAAAATACATATTACTGACAAATTGACAACTAATAGTGTTTAGCGAAAGGTGCTTTTATAATAATCCATTCAAATATAGTTATACCAAGCATGGTATCAATAAGCATGATAAGCTACAATGAACAAAGTGTCAATATGAAGCACCTGAACCCTGAACAAAGTGTCAATATGAAGCACCTGAACCCCAAATTGGGTAATAATAAAAGTAATTAGAAAAAATTAACAATCTTGACAATATAAAAAGAGAAGGAAAGAAAAAATACATCCACTACATAATGAAAAGTGGAAAATGCTCTTTTAATTAAAACATTTTTTTAAAACCACATGGTAATATAAAGCTGGATGACGTAACAAGGGGAGGCAAATCTACCACACAGCGTTATCAATAAGGTACAATGAGAGTTGCCTCCCATTGTAAGCAAAGGGGAACAACTCTCTCTTACACACAGAAACATAATCCGACTATACATACTGATATATAACAACATGTATAAATTATATTTAGAATATTAAAGTATCTGAACATCTAAATTTTGTCTTATTTGCCAGAGCTTAGTCCCAGTGGAACTAACCTTAGTCTGGATGAGCATGACAGACATGTTCATTCAACACAAAGGCCGTGATAGCCACCAGTAGTCCGAGATTACTCTGACGTCCAACGGCTGTTTTGCCAGACAAGCTGGGGCCGTGGGACCACGGCCCCAGCTTGTCTGGCAAAACAGCTGTTGGACGTCAGAGTAATCTCGGACCAAGCCACCAGACACTCCTGTTACCAGTCAGGGGTGGTACTTAAACAAGTGATTTCAAAATCACTTCTTTGAGTGATTTTGGCTGTGAAATATTTAAAATTTTCGCTCAGACTTTTCAAAATCATTGAAGTTACAATTTAATCACTTCAATAAGTGTTTATAACATTTTTTTGATATTTTTCCCACAAGCTTGATTTTTTTATTGGTAAAAAGACCAGAATTCCATTGAAAAAACAAGTATGTACATGCAGAAAATATCATTTGCTTGATAAGCCTGCCAGTTTTTACAGTTTATTTGAATATGCAAAAACTGGAATAATTTGTAGATCAGGACATAACCTTAAAATAAATCATTCTAATTCTAAAAATTTTAAAAGCTTTAGCGCACTAACTTACTGCCCAAGCGCACTGGTGAAATTGATATCCAAAGATAAAGGGATAACTGATATATGTAGGAAAATTATAGAAAAGTTTGTGAAAATATGGAAAATCAATGAAATAAGCATTTGAAGATCAAAGAAAACACCAAAATCACTTAAATAGGTGATAACTGAATATAAAAAATCACTGAAATAGGGGATAGTGAAATCACTTGTTTAAGTAGCACCCCTGACTGGTTACAGTGTAGTCATAATGTCAAAACAATAAAACAAAGTCAGCGGGAACTAGTCAAATGCTTATAGTACAGGATTATAGATTTATATTAAACTCAAATTGCAGTCTGCACGGTTAGCCACTACCCCAATGCCCCAGACTAGTAAAATTTCATTCGGACTAGTGAGTTTTTGCAAAACATTGTTTGGACAAATCAGTAAATGTCTTAATATTGATCTTCAGACTAGAAGTTAAAAAAGTTATCAGTGCAGACTGCATTGTGAGGGGATTAGTGAGATCCTCACTACCACTTATAACCCCCCTTTTTTAATAAGTGATTAAAAATAATGAAGTGAAGAATAATGGGTACTTTACACAGATGTAATTGAGTGGTCTGTACATTTTACAGTTCATGTGATATTATTTAATAAGTGAATACCTTTTAAATCAACAATATTTCATTTAAGATGCATGTCATTAATGATTGTCAATGTAGATGTGTCCATATCAGTTTTCTTTTATCCGTCATTGGTTTTGTTTTATTGTATATCGACAGTTTCCGGTGTCAATTTCATCCCATCATCAACAATTGAACAAATTAACTTTCACTTATTTCTCATCCATAAGCTCTAAGGCAGGCAAGTTTTCGATTTTAAATTTTTAGTATTCTGTGAGTTAAACAGTTAACAGCCAACAGTTGAACACCTATTACCCAAATCTTTATTGTGCGAATAAAAAAATGGAAAATAATAAAACTGCAACAACTTTTCTCGGAAATTGATTGTAAATGATTTTGACCCCTTAGAAGATGGTCTGCAAATTGTTCTAAAATATTTTAATAATCTAATGGTAAGAGCTTCCGACAGTTCTAATCTGCAGCCACAGTACTGGGTGACTCACTGGGGTGTGTATCACCAATATGAGGCAGGCATTACCTGTGAAAGGGGACGAAGTCTATGATTTAAACACATCTTAATTTCAAAACAGAAATACCGTAACGTTTACGATTTTGGTTCTGTTGTTAGGGATTTTAGTTGTGATGTTATTTAAGTTATGACGTCATATGCAATGTAAACAAAGAAACGCTATCATTAGGTAACGTTTTTTCATATCAAGGAATTATTAAAATGAAATTGATATTGCGTCCTTCCTTTTTTTATACTAGACTGATAAATATATATTTTACTCAAAATTTCATGCAAACGAGCCGGAAAAAGGAAGTACACAGGGCCATAACTAGCTTCTTTTAATATTGAGGCAAAATATATTTGCCAAGCATAGCGAGGCGAAAAAATTTTGGCGAGGGGTCTGGGGCCGCTCAAAGAGCCCAGACGCTCTGAGAAAAATTACGCAAAATCGTGCATTCTAAGCGTTTCCAGGACTCTTTCTTACATTGAAACGCAATTAATTTTTAGCTATTTCTTTCGACAATATTCTTGTCTCAAAGCAAAAACATAGATTCATTGTAATTTAAGACTTTTAGGTTTTACGGGGACAACATTAAAAGTAGACCAATATGTAGGATAAAGCAAAAACCGAAATTCTCATAATCATTATGTCTGTCTGCTCTTGTCTTGTATTGTGCTCAGTAATTCAGACTTAGGTGACTAGATTTAAATATAGTGACAGTGCAGTGTTATACAGTTTAAGTACTAGTACTGCTTAAGTCGACACTATGGACCATCTTGACCTTGTTTTACGGTATTAATGATCCATCAACTATCAAGATGAAGGACAGGAAAAAAACTTTGGCCATTGATCATTTGTATTTTTCTATGCATTGACTTTGTGTGAGATAAGGTCCTGTGCACGTGACGTTTACTCCATATTCTTTTATTTTCAGTTTAAGGGTCACGTTTTCATGCAAGTTTAACCCTTCAATGTAAAAGGTCATATGGCAATACATTGACGTTTTTTTAAAGATGATTTGATACCGGGAAATTGGTGGTCTTACTTTAATTTAAACCATGTCAGTTACCTAGTTTTATCTACAAAAAAAAAGAGCCAGTTTTGTATTCTTTGATATCAACATGATCAAGTTCAATTCTGTAGCATCGTATATTCTTAAAATATTTTCTCGTACAATGTCTGGACATCGGTGGACATGCAACATTGCAAAACAACACTTTACAAATGAAAATCAACACTCTGCAGACTATAGTTATAAAGTAGGACAATAAATGAACAAAAGACAAACCCGGGACACAGAAGTACAAACAAAAGACCATCAACTCTGAAAACTTAAAGTAAAATAGAAACATGAATCACGAAAAACATGCAGGGGTGACATCAGAAAGTAAAGAGAACTTGCTTCTTGCTAGCTGCGGAACTGTAGCTCTTAGGTCCTTATGTTATTTTTTGACTATTTGCGGACTATTGCAAGAAACTTTCCGTGAAAACAATTCAGGTTGATATGAAGACAATCTTGTTTCAGTTATTTTTTTTTTTTTTTTTGGTAATTTCCATCATGAGGCATTTGCCTCATTTGCCTCAATGTAGTTACGGCCCTGAGTACATTTTAGATTTCTGCGCAGATGCAGGATTTCAAAACATGTCATAAAAAAAAATTGAATGATTTTGAATTCATTAGTACAATGAAAAATTTCGGGAAAATTTTCCCGATTTTTTTTTTTTTTTTTTTATTGAATTTTCTACTGTTATTGGGGACTTTGTCCCCATATTAACACAATGTATAACGCATACCAGTCGACTGGCATATATTTTTGCTCCAAAACGTCTATGACCCACAGTGGGCGAAGAGTCTCTTTCACCTACATTAGGCATTACTTCTCTTTTTCTCGACCACCACAAGTATCCTAGGTGGTCACAGTTCTTGCTTTTTTCATGTTTATGTTCTGAAGTTTTTTACCAAGATGATTTAACATTCAACACAAATTTTTAATTTATTAGTACAATAATTGAATGTATCTATATTTTCTAGCTTTTGCCAATCTAGGCATACCTCCACAATCAGTATTATAAACAAATGATAAAACTATCTTACACAAAAAAAAATCATTATCATACATGTATATATATCATGTATACACATGATAAATGTATATTGACCATGTTGACATCCTCCACAATAAAATGTAAAATGTACATTAAAATGTTTGTATCTGCTATAAAATTTAAATTTCTATAAAATTTAAATTTCTAAGCAGAATATCTCTATTATAATGATGATCTACTCCAAAAAATCAGAATGGCAGGGATTAAGAAATAGTTGAGATGATTTATATACAGAAAAAATATATATGAATATATACATGAAAAGAAAAGAAAAATCACAAAAATACTGTAATCTAGAAGAAAATTAAAAGCTCAAACACATCAAAGAAATTGATAATAACATGAACAACTGTCGTATTCCTGACTTGGGACTAGCATTTTCTTATGTTGAATATGGTGGATTAAACCTGGTTTTAAAGCTAGCTAAACCTCTCACTTGTATGACAGCTGCATTAAATTTCATTATACAGTACACACAGAGAGGATGTAATCTCATACTCCCAACACTGACTCTGGTGTAACACAGTGTCACACTGTGAAACACAGATTTTCCCTCCCAAAAAACACCAAGTAATTACTCCCATCTGGGAGGGTTTTATGACCTGTTGATTGCAGGTAAAAGTAATAAAAATCAACAAAGCATGACTACATGCTCTGACAGTGACATATAATTACATGTCAACTATTCTCTCACTTCTTCCTATTTCAACCATTTCCTGTTTAGTTTTATTTCTGAAAGCTATAAAAAAAAAGTTGATGAAATGATTTAAAAAAATGATATACAAAAAGGAATTTTTAGATTGGAAAATTATTTACATTCTTTCAAAATCTCATAATTAAGAATGGCAACTTGATATTTACAATAAGTTGTATTAATATCATTTTAAACATTAAGATATTAATCTATACATGTACATGGTTTAAAAAATAAAGTAATGATACAAAAAAATGAATAAAATAAAATAATGAAGATAAATTTCATACAAAGTATATTTTATATACTGATATATACTCTTCATTTATTATTTAAATTTATAAAAAAAATCAATAAATTCAATTAAAATATATGTCTTTATTTTCTATTAATTATACTTCACTTACAGATTTTTTTGTTTGTTTAATTATGTTCCTTAGGTATGAAAAACCAACACTGTCAGAACAAATGCTGAATATATTTCTAATAAATATTTTTAAATAAGT
Source organism: Mytilus edulis (assembly GCA_019925275.1). Taxonomy (NCBI): domain Eukaryota; kingdom Metazoa; phylum Mollusca; class Bivalvia; order Mytilida; family Mytilidae; genus Mytilus; species Mytilus edulis. The sequence continues at coordinate 67,240,548 of CM034362.1, forward strand.
TGTTTCTTTAATAAAATCAGATTATAATATATCTCTTATTAAATTTAACAAATCTCACACTTTTCATCATTTTTTTTGTCATTTAATGACAGGAAACACAAAAAATGTTTATTGTAGTCATCAACAACTGGCACACTTCAAAGGTAAACATAGCAATACAAATCATGGTGTTGGGAGAAACCACACCAAGGTAATAAACAATTAAGGAGTTTTAGGGAGGAATTACTCCAAGTTTCTCCCAATTTCCTCCCAAGATTTGGAGAAAGTTGCTGGAGTTTCCTGGTGTGACATCAAGTTTTTACACAGTGTAGGGAGTATGAGATTACATCCTCTCTGTGTGTACTGTACTTGTTACATTGACAATGATGTGTACATGTGAATAAAACAAACATATAATACATGTAATGTAATTATGTATTTGCGAAAAATACCAGTTGAGAGAATGTTAAATTTCGCGAGCCGTAAGGCGAGGGAAATTTATTCTCAAGAACATGCTATATCTGTTTAATAACACTGAATGTTAATGTTCAAAAACGCATTGATGATAGTGACGTTACAAGCGTCCAGTAGGATAGAGTATTTTTTGGCAAATACCACAGCAGAGAGGGTAAAAAAGGCATATCCTTTTGGCAAATACCCCCGCAGCATTAAAAAATGAACAATATTCATTTGATAACAGTAAATTGGTGAAAAATACACTAGCTATCAACCAATCAAAATCCAGGATTCTTACATAAGGTGTAATTATAGATATAATTATGTTCAGCAAACAGCATACTACACATGCTTATTATTTCTTATACGCACCTGCATTTTCATTTTCAAAGGTTTACAAGTACATGAGATATGACTTGATTCTTTAAAAAAAACAAGCATTAGTTGAGTGTAACTAGACATGCTAGAAGGATAAAATCACTTGTAATCTAAATCTTCAATGTTTGAATGTTCTATAATTTCAGATAATACAAATCCCTTAAAGAATGGGATTAGCAGCATCACGCCAAGAAGCATTCTGGGAGGCATGTGGGTTTGGACATATCCTGCGAGTTAAGAAATTTTTAGAAGCTGGAGACATTGATGTGAATTGGGTATCTTATACAGTAAGTTAGTGCTGAATAAAATTACCTTAAAAATGTATAGACTATTTGATTGATATATATCATGTATATATTCATTTATTTTCATGGATACCATTTTTTCGTGGATTGAGGAAAACTTGCCTTTTCATGGATATTTAATTTGGTGGATTTGCCAAAGTCTGTATCCAAATTCTTTGGAAAATGTGTACTTTTGGATCATTTATAATCGTTGTTACCAACATGACCAATTACCACGAATTCCATGAAAATTGGTATCCCATGAATAATAATGAATTCACACTAATTACTATCTTCAGGATTCAGTTTGAGAATTGCTTTAAACATGTTAAATAAGAGTATCTTAAACAGTATGATATATGTCAGATATAACTTAATAATGATAATTATTTAGTCTTGGTAGTGACATTATATATAGTTATAATAGTGCCAAAGTGGAAAACATATATATAATCATGAAAATGATACTGGATAAAATCGATAAAAATATTTTTGTAAAATCTTAGTCTTATGTACCAAATTCTTGTATTTATAACATCAGCCAATAAAATGTATACTTTTAAATTTTTGAAAGTGTGTATTGATATCATTAGCATGATTATGACTAAATCAATGGATACTTAAGGATGTATTCTTCTGACGTTTCAGTCTCTTTGAAATCTCGTTCTTTAATTATTTCAAAAACATGTGATACAAGTGGAAAATATCAATGAATTTTTAAAATATTATATTCAACCATAACCAGTCAGATATATAACTCTATAGGGTTATTACAGAAAATAACATACATTTGTTACTGTGGACTAAAAAATCAAAGAACTGTGATAACATATGCATATGTATGTTACATGTTTCAAAGGGACAATATACATCATTAGTTTACATGGTTTAGTTAAAATGTATATAAGTTCAATTGATATTACTATTGTCTTTATATAAACATGTACTTAACTACAGAAAGATATAACAGTTCATAGTTTGTCAATTATGCATAGTACACCTATGTTATTACAGAAAAAAATATGCCTGTAATAACTAAAGGGTGTTATCACAGCTACAAAATTGTACTCCAAAGCATTTGCTCAGACATAGATCATGCTTAATTACAATGTATTTTAATTCATTGTAAGAAATAATGACCAGAGCATGTAATGAGGTTCTGCGCAAGCTTCCCAGTAATTCTCAAGTGTCTCATATAACAAGTTACATTTCTTTAATAACTAAGCCTCGTTATTACAGCTAAGTCTATCTCTAAAAAGCCTTGTCTCATTGATTTACCATGGTTAATCAAAAATGTATTAATCTAATTAAAAAATTAGTTATCAAGGCTATGCATTTAGTTTCTGCGCAAAGTCTCAAGAGTTCTTAGAGCCCACTATAGATATAAATATTTTACAAATAACAAACATATGTTATTACAGCTTTAGAAAATTTAAGGAATAAAGATTAGACAACTCATGAAAGTATCTGTAATAATACATGCAAGTTATTTTCTGTAATAACCCTATAGAGTTATATCCCTGACTGATAACTCTGTGAAAAAATTGTGCATTTACAATGAATAGTTTTTGAGTAATCCAGTTTTCAAATTTTACGACCAATCAAGTCAGTCTTTTTAGCCAAAATTTTTAGAAAATGGGTGAGGGATACAAAAAATGATTTTACAAGAATCATGTACATGCCATATCATTCTTGTCTTTTGAAATTTCTTAGATATGTATTTTTTCAATCATTTATAACGAAAAAGTTGAAATAATATGCATTTTGTTCTTAAAACTGAGAAAAATCACAAATTTACAAAATTGACAGCATGGTAAATTTGACACAAAAAAGTATCAAAATATTGATACACAAGGGAAAATCTGAGAAAGGGTGGTTCATCATAAGATAGTTGCATGTTCCTGACTGATGAACAATGTCTTTATTTCTTATTTTTCAGCATGACTGTTGCCCGATACATGTAGCTTCACAGGGTAAAACAGAGATAGTAAGACTTCTGATAGAGGCCAAATGTAATGTTAATGTTCAAGATATTGTGAGTATGAATATAGTTCTGGCAAATCACTGGTATCATTGATTGATTGTTGTTTGCTTAACATCCAGTGGCAAATATTTCAGGCACCTTCAGGAGTAACTGGTATCATTGATTGATTGTTGTTTACTTAATGTCCAGTGGCAAATATTGCATGCCTCTTCAGGAGTAACTGGTATCATTGATTGATTGTTGTTTGCCAAATCTAGTGGCAAATATTTCATGCATCTTCTGGAGGAGCTAGTGGTACAATGTTTTATTGATTGATTGTTGTTTACTTGGCAAACATTTCATTTATCTTCAGGAGGGGTTACTGATAAGATTGATTGTCTGTTATTTGCTTAACATCCAGTGGCAAATATTTCAGGAGGAGTTATTGGTATGACTGATTGTCTTCTTTGCTTATTGTCCAGTAGCAAATATGTCATGCATCTTCAGGGGAAATACGGGTATGATTGCTTGTTGTTTGCTTAATGTCCAGTGGCAAATATTTCATGCAACTTCAGGAGGAGATACTAGTATGGTCGCTTGTTGTTTGCTTAATGTCCAGTGGCAAATATGTCAAGTAACTTCAGGAGGAGATACTGGTATGATTGTCTGTTATTTGCTTAATGTCCAGTGGCAAATATGTCATGCAACTTCAGGAGGAGTTACTGGTATGATTGATTGTGTTATTTGCTTAATGTCCAGTGGCAAATATTTCATGCAACTTCAGGAGGAGATACTGGTATGATCGTTTGTTGTTTGCTTAATGTCCAGTGGCAAATATTTCATGCAACTTCATGAGGATTTACTGTTATGATTGATTGTCTGTTATTTGCTTAATGTCCAGTGGCAAACATTTCATTCATCTTCATGGGGAGTTACTGGTATAATTGATTGTTGTTTGCTTAACGTCCAGTGGCAAATATTTTATGCATCTTCAGTAGAACTACTACAAGTTACCAGTATTTCATGATGCTACTAATCTTTATCTTTTAGACAATCAGTCAGAGCTCTGACATAAACAAGTCAGAATAAAATGACTTCTTCAAGTCAGAAAATGTTTTGACATTCTGACCTGTACGGGTCAATTTTTGTTTTGCGTAGTTTTCCATCGAGTCCGTCAAACCAGAAGATATTTTGAATTTGCCGCCGATCTAAGACACATACGATCACGTGGTTTTTTGCGAGAGATCACGTGTTTGAGAGTCGTTGTTTTGGGAGTTTCTCGAACGAGAAGTTATTGAAAATATAGTTATTATTTACGTTTTTTTTATTGAAAATCTAGGTCAATGTGGTCATTTTCAGAAGGTAATACATATTACCTCCGTATTTTCATGGCCATTTTAATATTTTTTGCGTGTGAAGAAGGTCTTTGCAAGTGATTTTGTTGCTGTTTCATGAAGGTGCGTGACCTGTAAATACGGACGGGTGGCCTTTGAGATGACCTGGTGTCTGACAATTCTGACTTGTTCAGGTCAGAAAATGTTGTTATAATAATGAACTGTTATTTTCGGGAGACAACTCCTGTTGTCTTAAACAGTATTAACATTAATAACCAGTCAGTGCAATTTTAAAAGTAAAATTATTGCTTCGAGCTGAACATCATCACGTGATTTTTCTATTTTTAAACTCAATCATGGATTGACTTTTTAACCTTTCCGAGTTTGCGGCTTATAAATATATTTGTTTTTTCGTTTCTCCCAATGAGAAAAACGATCTTTTGAATATTGATATTAATGAAAATGAAATGAAATCGGAATAATTTTAATAAAGGAAAAGGGAAGGGAGGGTTTAACTAAAAGAACCGAAATATTTTTTTATTTTAATTTTAAAAATGATTTTAACTTGAGAACATTATACAGAGATTCACAAAACGGGTTTTTCAATTATGAACATGGAATATGATATTAAAAACAAATCAAATGAAATGTAGGGTAAGGCTCCAGTGATCACCCTACCCCTGTCATTTGACAATGTTGAACAGTCGAGATCCCTGCCCCCTTAACTCAATTTTTTCTCTCTGTAAAGTATAATGAAATATACCAAGCTAGTCTCTATGAGTCGCCCCCCCTTGTCATTTGAGAATGATCTTATATCTTGAAAATTGTCGAGATCCCCACCTGTAAACGGCCATATATTCCTTTTTATAATGTCAAATTGATTTGAATGAAATATACCGGGCTAGTCTCTGGGTTTACCCCCTCCCCTGCCATTTGCGAATGTTCTTATATTTTGTAAACGGTCGAGATCCCCACCCCTAAACTATATATATTCTTGTATGGGAAAATAAAACAAACCCAATGTAATATAGGGGAAGTCCCTTGGGGGGGGGGGGGGGGGGGGGGGGGGTGTTTACCCCTACAGTGTGAAAACATGTAAATGGTCAAGATCCCCACCCCTGAACCATATATATTAGTGTAAGGGACAACAAGACAAATCAAATGAAATAAAGATAAAGTCCCTTAGGGTCACCCCACCCCCTCATGTTTGAAAACATGTAAACGGTTGAGATCCCCACCCCTTAAGCCTATATATTATTATATGGGACAATACAACAAATCAAATGAAATAAAGGGAAAGTCCATGGGGGTCATCCCCATCCCCCTTTTTGAAATGGTCTGGATCACCACCCCTAAACCATATAATATTCCTGTTCGTCATTTCAAGAAGATTTGAATGACATACATGTACAGGGTCAATCCCTAATTATATGGCATATATGTTTTCCTATGAAGTTACACATCTATAATTCTTACCCAGATGCTTAGCCACATAAAGCATTAACCTTTTATTTGAAATATAGATAGTCTTTGTTTCTACAGAAGTGAGAAGAACATTGGAAGTCAGTATGTTCTGACTTATAAAAGTCTGAATGTTCTGACTTATGAAAGTCAGAATGTTCTGACTTATGAAAGTCAGAATGTTCTGACTTATGAAAGTCTGAATGTTCTGACTTTAATAAGGCCAGAAAGACTCAGAATGATCTGAAGATAATGACTTGTTTTTAATGTTTAGAGTATTTAAGAATATGAATGCTCTTGTCATGCTAGTACCATAAGAAACCCTGACAAGATTTTGTTCCCAAAAAAATATATATTAAGAATAACAAGTGTACAATTGAACATAAATTACAAAGTTATAAATGTTGCTAAAAATCTATTTAAAAAACACCCAATAGATAGTTGTAGTGAAAATATTATGTATTTATATGTACCACTTCTTGAAGGACAACAAAGTCACCAAACTTAGTCTGATTTTCATAGTATTTTCTCCTCAACATTTTTTAACAGAACATGATTTGACCTCACCTGTTTAAGTCAGTTTACAGAAAAAAAAATCCGATCAAACTAGGTATCTTCATCTTAGCCCCCCCCCCTTTTTTTCTCGTTATCTGAATCTGCTACTGTTGGGATAATTAATTTTTTTTAAGAAACAATTCAGTCAAATGGTTTTTAGAATAATGATTTTTTACAACCAAAAGTTCTATATGTTAACTTTACAGAAAAAAAAGTCATGAAAATACAGAAATAAAATAAATTTTTAAGATATAAATTTGATGAAATTTGTTAAAAAAAATACATTTGAATATAAAATATACCAAATACATTTTTTTTTATAGTCCTCAATATTGTGACTTGAGGGGACCATATTTCATCAGTCTTTTATCTGGTTTGTCATACATTTTAAAATCAATATGAAAATCCTAGACTTAAAAGTCGACATAAGTTTAGTTTTGACTGACTCTCTGAAGTCAGAACATGATTTGACCTGTTAAAGTCAGTTTACAGAGAAAATTAAATCCAATCAAAACTAGGTCTTCTTCTTCTAAGCCCCCCCCCCCCCCCCCCCCTTTTTCCCTTTTATCTGAATCTGCTACTGTTGAGTTAATTAATTGATAAGTTTATTAGAAACAATTCAGTCAAATGGTATAAAATAATATATTTTACAACCAAAAGTTCCATGTGTTAACTTAACAGAAAAGAAAGGTCATGAAAATACAGAAATATAATAAAATTTAAAGATGATTTGATGAAATTTGTAAACAAAATATATTTGAATATAAAATATTAGTTCTCATTATTGTGACTTTATTATTTGGTGTCTTTTATCTGATTTTCCCATACGTTCCTAAATGCATATATTTATGACAATGCCGGACTTAACAGTTGTAATAATAAGTTAAAGTGAAGTTTTTGACTGACTCTTTGAAGTCAGAACATAATTTGACCAGTTTAAAACAAAATACATTTAAATATTGAATAATCAATATGCAAAATAAACTTTTTTATAGTCCTCATTAATTATTGCGCTGTATGGGGACCTTATTTCCACTGTCTTTTATTTGGCTTTCCGTACATTTTTAAATCAATACGAAGAAACTAGACTTAAAAGTTGAAATAAGTTTAGATGGGACTGACTTTTGGAAGTCAGAACACTATTTGACCTGTTAAAGTCAGTTGACAGGAAAAAAATGTCCAATCAAAGTTAGGTGTTCTTCCTCTAATCCCCCTCCCCACTAAATATCAATCTGCTACTGTTGAGTTAATTAATTACTGATTTTTTTTTAGAAACAATTCAGTCAAATGGTTATTAAAATATAATTTTTTTTTGCAACCACAATTAAGTTCCATGTGTTAACTTAACAGAAAAGAAAAGTCATGAAAATACAGAAATAATACAATATTTTTTTTTTTTTTTTAGATAATTTGATGAAAATCTTTAAAAAACAAAATGCATTTGAATATTGAATATATCAAATAAAAATGTTCCATACATTTTAAATCAATATGAAAATCCTGGACTTAAAAGTTGAAATAAGTTTAGTTTTGACAGACTCTTTGAAGTCAGAACATGATTTGACCTGTTAAAGTCAGTTTACAGAAAAAAAAATCCAATCAAACTATGTTTCTTCATCTTAGCCCCCCCCTTTTTCCCTTATTTGAATCTGCTACTGTTGAGTTAAAAAAAATTAAGAAACAATTCAGTCAAATGGTTTTTAGAATAATGTTTTTTACAACCAAAAGTTCTATTTGTTAACTTAACAGAAAAAAGTCATGAAAATACGGAAATAGAATAAATTTTTAAGATATTAATTTGATGAACAAAATACATTTGAATATAAAATATACCAAATACATTTTTGTATAGTCCTCATTATTGTGACTTAAGGGGACCTTATTTCATCAGTCTTTTATCTGGTTTCCCATACATTTTAAAATCAATATGAAAATCCTAGACTTAAAAGTTGAAATAAGTTTAGTTTTGACTGACTCTTTGAAGTCAGAACATGATTTGACCTGTTAAAGTCAGTTTACAGAGAAAATTAAATCCAATCAAAACTAGGTCTTCTTCTTCTAAGCCCCCCCCCCCCCCCCCCCCTTTATCTGAATCTGTTGAGTTAATTAATTGATAGGTTTATTAGAAACAATTCAGTCAAATGGTTTAAAATAATATATTATATAGACTAAAAAGTTGTAATAATTAGCTAAATTGAAGTTTTTGACTGACTCTTTGAAGTCAGAACATAATTTGACCGGTTTAAAACAAAATACATTTAAATATATTGAATATGCAAAATAAACTTTTTTATAGTCCTCATTATTGTGCCGTATGGGGACCTGATTTCCTCTGTTTTTTATCTGGCTTTTCCGTACATTTTTAAATCAATATGAAAAAAACTAGACTTAAAAGTTGAAATAAGTTTAGTTGGGACTGACTCTTTGAAGTCAGAACATGATTTGACCTGTTAAAGTCAGTTTACAGAGAAAATTAAATCCAATCAAAACTAGGTCTTCTTCCTTTAAGCCTCTCCATATCTGAATCTGCTACTGTTGAGTTAATTAATTCATAATTTTTTTTAAGAAACAATTCAGTCAAATGGTTTTTAAAATAATGTTTTTTAAAACCAAAAGTTCCAAATGTTAATTTAACAGAAAAAAAGTCATGAAAATACAGAAATATAATAAAAAAATTTAAATAATTTGGAGAAATTTGTTAACAAAATACATTTGAATATTAAATAATAGTATACCAAATACACTTTTTTATAGTCCACATTTTTGTGACTTTATTATTGGGTGTCTTTTATCTGAGTTTCTTATACATTCTTAAATGCATATGACAATCCCAGACTTAAAGTTGCAATACTTAATTAAAGTATAGTTTTTTACTGACTCCTTGAAGTCAGAACATAATGTGACTTGTTCAAGTCAGTTTGCACAACAGGATTTACCTCAATGAAATATTAAGATATCAAAAATATACCAAATTATCTTTTATATATATAGTTCTTATAATTGTGACTTAATTTTTTGTGATTTTTTTTCCTACTTGTATCCATACATTCTAACAATCACATCACAATCATGATAATGCACAACTTTTACAGAACTTTGCAAGCCATTTAGTTTTTGACAGACTCTTTTAAGTCAGAACATGATTTGACCTGTTTAAGTCAATTTGTCCGAACATGCCCATTTGACCTGTTTAAGTCAATTTGTCTGAACATGATTTGACCTGTTCAAGTCAGATTGCAGAACAAATTTTCCAATCAAAGCTAGGTGTACTTCCTTTAAGCCCTGCTTCTGAATCTGCCATTTGTGAATTTATTTGATAAATGTTTAGAAACAATTAAGTCAAATGGTTATTTATTTTAGGGGATCTTACATATATTTCTTATGTCTGACGTTCCCATACTTTCATTTAATATCATATGTCAGTGCCCCACTCTAAAAATTTCAATAAATTTAGTTTTGGGCTACCTGTTTTAAGTCAAAACATGATTTGACCTGTTTAAAAGAAAATGCATTTAAATATTGAATATACCAAATATTATTTTTTTTTGTCCTCATTGTGACTTTAGGGGACCTTAATATTTTCTCTGTCCCATATCTGGCTTTCTCATACATTTTTAAATCAATATGACAGTACTAGACTTAAAGGTCAGACATGGGGTCAATTACATTTGAAAGTAATTAATTACATTCAATTACAATTACAAAATCTTCAATTAAATTACACATTACATTTGACTTTTTTTACCAATGTAATTAATTACATTCCAATTACTTGGCAAATGTAATTAATTACTTCAATTACATTTGAAAGGAAATTTAAGATAAAACATTGAAAACATGCATTTATTCTATGATATGTACATAAGTATTATACATTGCTCTATAGTTATAACAATTAGACAGTGTTCAACTAGTATATACATTTTTGTATTGTGTCATATAACTTATTTAAGCATTTTCCCATTACATTTGACCATCATCAGCTTTTCAAATGTTCCATCAGCCAGTCTGCACCTTTCCGGCCTAAATGTTTTTCCAGCAGTGCTAAATAAGCGTTCAACTGGTGCAGATGTGGCTGGAATAGCTAAATATTGCACTGCTAACTTAGCTAGACGTGGTAAACGTTGACAGTTACTATGCCAATACAAAAGAGGGTCTTTTGACATATCAATACAATTATCTGACAAGTAATCATCCATTTCTGAACTTACAGAAATCCCTGAAGGGTTTCTTTTTCTTTCCACTGATGGGGCTGGCATGAAACTGAAAAGATCATCATTTTTTGCTCGCTTACATGGGGGAGAATTTTGATCACAAGGGGGCTCAGATGATGTAGGGACTTGACTAAGCTTGTCCTTAACAACAGCTAAACACTGATCAATCTGTTCAGTTTCACACCATCTGGTCTTAAATCTTGGGTCTAAAAAGCTAGCAAGAATATATGCTTCATCCTCTACAAACTGAAACAATCTTTCTTCAACAGAAGATTTCAATGATTTTATCATTTTACAATTATAGTCAACTGATATAAGTTTTAACTGGTGTTTTAATCCAAGTGTTACAGGAATTGGCAAGCTAGCAGTTACAGTTTTTTCACCTTGGACAAGGACTAGCTTTGTCAAAAGGTTCAAGTATAGTACATAATTCAGAAAGCAGTTTTCTCTCATAGGATGAAAGCTTAGTTTTACAGTCTATTTTGTCCAATTCTAATTCTGGCACATTCAAAACTGAGCAAATCATATGCAGTTGTGAATTCCATCTTGTAGCATTAGCAGCTTGCAATCTTTTATAATCTTCAAGGATTTCTGAAGCAATAATAGATTTCCTAACAAAACTGACAATATTTGATGCCTTTGTAATAACAGTTTTAAGGTGGGGTGAACAATCTTTCAACAAAGTTGGATGTAACTTTATAACTTCCACTAATGAGGGTGCCACAATGCATACATTTTCCTTTGAAAGTATTTCCATTTTGGAAGTCATCAGGAACAGTAAAATGTTCCAGTACACTCTTGGAGCTCATTTTTAAATCTGATAAAATGTTTTCTTTCAACATTCATATATATAGTGAACAAATTTTGCAAGTGAGATTTTGTCATATGCATTATCCTTCAAGAATTTAAACATGTACCTATAGGCCCTAGGGGTATATGTATCTCTCTCTAATTAGCCTTATATCTGTTTAACATAACTGTTATAAAAACAGTCATTATATAGTTTGTAATAAAACAAATAGCCAGAGGTTATATTTATTGGTTATTTAAGTCCTTGAATAAAGTTAATTATGTTAAATCAATGTCTTAAAATATCTATCTAAATCTACTAATTAAGGTCAAGACAGTGACTTCCTAGTGGTTTCTTTTAAAATTATGGCATGTGTCTACATTTTTTTTATCATTCAATACAAAATGAAGAATCTACCATGGTTGTGTTAATACAGAAAGTATACTGTGAAGGCTTTTCTTTGTCAGCTTACAACATTTGTTAAGATTATTGCTTTTAATAATTTTTTGAGAAAACACAAGATTTAATCTTTTGATCCAAAATTTCAAATGTAATTGACTTGTAATTGAAAAGTAATTGTCAATTACAGGCAATTTTGGCTATGTAATTAATTACATTCAATTACATGTAATTGAAAAAATGCTCAATTACACATTACATTCAATTACATGATAAATTGTAATTAATTACAGTCAATTACAATTACATATTTCAATTACCCCATGTCTGTTAAAGGTTGAAATAAGTTTAGTTTTGACTGACTCTTTGAAGTCAGAACATAGTGTGACTTGTTTGAGTCAGTTTGCACAACAGTATTTACCTCAATGAAATATTAAAATAATAAATGTTTTGCTCTTGATAAATTTAGCTAAAAGTGGATGAGAATAGATCCCTTATTTTTTCCTTGGAAGATTTGAAGTATTGTCATGGTACTAGTTAATGTATCCAATATTGTATTTTGTAAATCTTTTGATATTGACAGAAAATTGTATGATCCTTTTTTTTCTGCTTTGGTTTTTGTTTGTATTTGGAAATGATTGAATTTGATGAGATAAATATATTATGTTAAGATTCTGGAAAGAAGAAGGTATGATGAGCCCCACTTTTTAAACTCTTTGATTCGAAACTAGTAATCACTATATTTTATGGAGATTGATAACAAAGTGGTAGAAATGACTGCTTACAGTCAGAACAAAAATGACCTCTCTAAGTCAAAATGCATTAAAAAGGGACATAAATCTTATTAGAATATGAAGATATTAAGTCACAATATTTTATGCAAAAGCTGACCTGTGGAAGTCATTTTATGATAAATTAAAGTCTGACATAAACTGACCTGTACAAGTCATATTCTGTTGAGTGCAAGAAGGGAGACAACACTTACATCAAATTATATCTGACCTATGGAAGTCATTTTATTCTGACTTGTTTATGTCAGAGCTCTGACTGACAATTGAAGTTTTTGCAAATGTATGTGAGGTCTGTCATTGTAAAAGGTCTTTTTCCACTTTTAAATTGTGTTTGTTAATTATATGAATATAAATATGAGGAGATATGGCATGATTGTAAATGATACAACTATCAATCGTAGTCAAGATCTTGTGTATGTAAGCAAATATAGGTCATGGTACTATCTTCAACAATGAATAAAAAACTTACTGTATTGTAAGCTATTAAAAGTTCAGACATGACAAAATGTGAAACAATTCAATCCGGAAAACCAAAACCCTTTATTCAGTGTAAGAATATCCCAGGAAGAAAAAACATTCTGTACAGTAACAAACTAATAGATCAAAAAGTATTTGAATTATATGTATTTAAGGTGGTACCCAACACTTTAACCTAAATTAATTTGGCTCGTTTATTTTTCTTAAAATTTTGACAAAGTATTTACTTTGACCTTTTTACAAAAATATAAAAATTTCAAAAAATTTGAACCAACCGTTTTTCAGAAAAATTACACTGGTTTATATTCAGTTTGACAAACACTTATTTTGATAATTGAAAAGCTTAATAATCCCTTAACAACACAACGTAATTAAAACGTTTAGCTGATTTTACAGAGTTATCTCCCTGTAGTGTTAGGTACCACCTTAAGTGTAACACATGTGTTTTCTTTGTTGATTGTCCTGTGATAATTCTGTTCTATATACATATACTTCTTTGGATTATGTTTATTAGTTTGATACCGGTTTTCATGAATTTCATGGTTTTAGTTGAAACACATTTTACCAATGAAAAAAACAAAAAGAGTCTTAGTATAATTCGAAGTTTAGTATGACGTCCATTATCACTGAACTAGTATACATATTTGTTTAGGGGCCAGCTGAAGGACGCCTCCGGGTGCGGGAGTTTCTCACTACATTGAAGACCCATTTGTGGCCTTCGGCTGTTGTCTGCTGTATGGTCAGGTTGTTGTCACTTTGACACAATCCCCATTTCCATTCTCAATTTTATTTTATCATAATAAACAATAAAAAAAACCAGATACAATAGAAAGCAACAATGACAACCAATAAATTACAGTAATACCTACATGATGATATACTCTTGAGAGGTTGTTAAAAGGCAGTGGACCAGTTTTGTCTTCTTTTTTTCTGACTGCTGTCTCCTTGTGTGCAACAGTGTTTTCCCACAACTTTCAAATATCATCCTTGTTAAAAGGGAAGTTTCAAATACAATCTTTTTTCTAGAAATCATAGAATCACATCTATAACACAATCTTTAAAATCATTTTAGATAGCATCTCATCCTTACAATAGAGTTTCACATTACCACTAAAAGGCAGTGAGGATTACACTAAAATTGAATGGTACTCAACTTTTGTTTTATTTTTATTTTTCTGATGTACATTGCATAACAGGGTTCTCACTAAGGCGAGTCCATGAGTTCTGGACTCATCAAAATCTGTCTTGACTCACCATTTTCAAAACTGGTGAGTCCACAGATGCATCAAGATTGAAATATTTTGTATAAACTGAACACAGTTAAACACAAATATCATCATTTTATAGCAAAAGTTTAAGACTAATCTTAATTTGATTTCATTTCATTGCTCTGTTAAGAAATGGAGACTCAAATATTACTTTATATTGCAATAAAATATTTTCTTCTTGCTGTTGTACTCATCATACTTAAAATGATGAGTCCCTGGACTCGCCTTCAAAAATCTTAAGCGAGAACCCTGGCATAAACATGTAGCTTGATCTCTTAAATGTGTTAAAGATATTGGATTTTTTTCTCATTTTCAGAGAGGAAATACACCACTCCATCATGCAGCTATGAAGGGCCATGGGGATATTATAAAGATATTGGTGGAGGCTGGAGCTGAGGTCAATGTACAAGATAAGGTATCAGCATTTTCATCAGTCTTTTCAACTTAACGGGGGTACAGAATGTCAAAAGGAATAAACTCTTTAAAAATCAGCTGAACCTTTTAATCACATACTATCGGTTAATAGAAATGAAACTTCTCAATGATCAAAATTAGTGTTTGTCAAACTGCTATATATCCAATTAAATTAAACCTGTTAATTGTGTGGTTCAAATTTCTTGAATTTTTGTCAACACACCAAAGTAAATATTTTGTCAAAGATATGTACTTGGGAGTCAAAGTCTGTAATATGAAAATATATAGATATTAGAAGATGTGGTATGAGTGCCATTGAGACAACTCTCCATCCAAATCATGATTTGTCTATAATTTCTGTTGTATTTTTCAGAATGATTGGACTGCATTACACTGTGCTTGTTATTGGAATCATAGTAAGGCTGTAAGAGTTCTACTCAATCTTGGTGCAGATATCACCTTACAGAATAAAGTAGGTACAAACAATGTTAGACTGCATGAAGCTTTAAGGGAGTTCGCTCCTCAGTTTCAAAGTAATTAAGCTTTCAAAACACTAGTTTATATAGATAGGGGATTAATACAGGATTCCAAAGAGCAATAAAAATATATAGGTCACCGTGCTTGTTTTCGAAATAAAGGCCATTGAAATTTTGGCGGGAAAATATTCTCTCTTAACTTTTCATAGCTTTATCATTGACAAGTTGAAGTTCTCAAAAACTGTTAAAAAGTAATTAAAATTTTAAAAGACTTTTACAGATGGCTTATCATTATACATGTAAAAGATTTACAAAAAGAAAAATGGGGGTCACCGAGCAAATTTTTTTAATGCATTCAAATGGATAAAACAAGAGGATTCCGAAACCTCGCAAAACATCTAAAACAGCACAAGCCAGCTTCCTTAAATAATAACACTGAAAATATTAGGGAACGACCATTTAACCTCAAAAAGGGGGGTATATAAATCATATGTCAGACTGCATGTTGCTGTAAATAATTATACTATTTAGTAAATGATAAATAATATCAGGGAACGACCATTTAATTTCGAAAAGAGGGGTATGTAATTCTGTCCCCCAATTTGACGGGAAAAAAAGGTTCTGGTCAAGCAGATGACAAAAGAAGAAAGATTTTCCCCATACCTTATAGTGTTGAATTTTATAAAAAAAAATTGATAGCGTTGAAAACTGAATAAAATTTATCGGCCAAACTTTTGACTGAGATAAAAAAAAACATACCCCCCTTGAATTCGAGTTAAATGGTTACTTGAATATTCATTGGTTATAGGATTTGGAGATAACAAAAGACTTAAATAAAATATTTTCTGTGTTGAATAGGTGCCCATTTTTTGGTCAAAATCTGGTTTAATTTGTTTATGTGACAATAAAGATTATTATTATGTTATTAATTTATGTATTTAATGGGAGATAACTCTACTTCATTCATGATATAATTTTTTTTTAAACTAATGATTTTTTCACAGAAACTGATAGATAAGTCAACATTTTTTTTAAGCCATCTGTGTCTGTATCCAGGGTTTTGCGCATTTTGCATATTTTTTTTTTAAATGAATTTTGCAAAAGCAAAGTTGTTAATGCATCAGTCAACATCAAAAAATGTTTACATCACAAGGGAGATAACTCAATGTGCACACATCTCTGAAATTGTTTTTATAACACTACATCATATTTCTAAAATGGTTTTTGTTTTAATTTTACAGTGTGAAAAACAAATAAAGTAGAATGAAATCATCAAGTGTTATCAAGTAAAATGAGACAAATGTGATGACACTCCATAGGGTTGATATCAAAGAAAAAACAAGCAAAAAATATATTTCTGTCAAAATGATGATGAAGAACATTTTGTCCTCACTTTCAGAAATAGGTGAAATCCTTTAATTCCACATCAATATTTATTTCATGATTGAATCATTTTCATCACAGAATTTATTTTTGAAAGTGTCAACCTAAATGTATTCCAGAAGCATGGAGATCATGTGTACAATCATAAAACTTTACTTGGTAATTTGGGTACAAAATTTGTCCTCGATACACAAATATATTATTTTGATTGGTTAAATTTTGAGTCTGATCACATTTCAAATTTTTATGACTTGATGACCAGTTCTCTAATGTAATATAGCTACTGTTCTTTCAATGTACCATTTATATTTTATGGAAGGCCTGTTTTATGCATTTTAGGATAAAAGAACAGCCCTTCTTGAAACAGCAAGATCACAGGAAAAGGATGATGAGTCGTTAGGGGAGATAACTCACATGTTAATTGCAGCAGGAAGTGATCTGAATTGTAAAGGTTGTAGTGATCTTGGAGATTTAGAGGTTAATAAATTAAGCAATGGATATCTTGATAATAAAAAATATTTTTTAAAGGTGTCTTGATTTTTGGTGAAATATAGAAAGATAAAGGAAAACTAGGAAGAAGGTAAGCGCTCATAACATCTTGTGAATGGTTTATACAATAATAATTTAATTTTGGATGTAACGCGTCTTCTGATTGGCTGACGTTATTTTGTTATCAGCTCATAGACATAATTTAGTCATGTGACTGTGACGTCATCAATGTTTTTTTCGTGGTTTTCTACGGTTTAAAATGGAATTTAGCATTAAATTATAAGAAATGACTGTAATTTTTTTTCTGTCTATTCGAAATAACATAAAAAATGTGGTGCACACTGTTAAATAACCTGCTACACGCGTTATTCAGTGTGCACCAAATTTTTTATGTTATTTCTTCATAGACAGAAAAAATATTAGTCATTCCTCAAAAGTTTCTTAAAGAAAAAAGAAATCTAGCCAAGAAATAGCCTCAAATTAGTTTGGGGTCACTATGAATATCTGTATATTTTAAATTACCTTCTTTTTACCCATCATCCCTTGTTTTTCCATGGCTTCCTCTCTGTTTACCCATTATTTCTGTTTCTAATTAATTGAATGTTTATTTTACAGGCAGATTTTACCGGTTTAATGTATGCAGCTTACCATAATCATCCTGATGTCGCCAGTGCACTCATAGAAGGAGGCTGTCAGATTAATGCATATGGATCTGTAAGTTTTATCTCATGAATATTCATAGCATTTTGATATGAATTTTTATTTTCAGTGGTATTTTTTTTTATGTAATGAAGAAACGTTTGGTGGATTCTTCATTTTGTGGTTTAAAACATATTTCACTAACGAATAGAAGCAGGAAACTGATAATAACTTGGACAAAGAAATTTGTGGTTGACTTATATCAACCATAATTATCAAAATAATTTTTTTCATTTAAAATGATTTTAGAAGGTAGGAAGGGACTCCCATGCCTCTCGTCCTTCTTTTGTTGAATTTTTGCATACACCAAATTGAATGCAATCATAAATGACCCATGTCCACAAAAAAAAACTCCAGTCCTTATAGTACACAAATTTATGAGCCTCGCGTTTAAATTTGAAAATTTAACTGTCTCAAATGGATAAATATTGTATCACACTTGATGCAGTGATAGAATCTATACGAAATGATTCACATTTCAGTTTGATAAATTAATGTTCTAATTCTATTTAAGTCATACTAAAGTTCCTGCCCAAAAAGCAATATTTTTTTTTTCTACACTAGAAAAGTAAAGAAAAAGTTAAAAAAGTTACATTAATTATCTCCCCTCAGGTACAAAAATTAATTTGTTTTTATAGTGTGTAGCAGTATATTTAATGTTACTAATCAATGTAACTTGTAAAATATGAAGAAAAAAAAACATGAACAAATAATAATATTTGCATATTTTATTTGCACTTAGTAGGTACAATTGAAGTATCATCAAACATAGAATATTTTTAAACTGTTTTATTCTAACATGACATCCTTTGAGTACACACCCGTTGTAAAATATGAATATATTGCTTGGACTGTTCTGATCATACTCCCACGTCATATTGCTTTTTTATAAATGAGTTACCCGACATCATAGAAAGATGACGTAAGAATTTAAGCATTTTACAGGAAAAAACACGCTTACGGAACCGAAAATCATCACAACAAGGAAAAGTTAACAAACATTGCTAAAATGTGGTATAAGTCCATGTTTTATACATATAGGACATATATCTGGATTTTACCACGGGTTGGCCCTTTATGCCAATATTTTACCCCTCGCTATCGTTCAGGGTAAAATATTTTGCATAAAGGGCCAACCTGTGGTAAAATCATGATATATTCAAGCCCTTGATTTATTTCTTAATTTTACTTTATTTTGACAGAATTTATGGACAGCCCTTCACTGGGCAGCAGATAGGGGACATGAAGAAATGGTGTATCTTCTACTAGGGTCAGGGGCTGACCCTACAAAAAGAGGACAGGTGTGTATATCAATGAGGGTAAACATTATGTTTTGATTCAACAGTTTGCATAAAATTCAGTCAAAACCCTTATGTACGGGTTTGATATCTATATCTTCTAAGGGGGCCTCAGTGGCCTGTTGCCGTGGCAGATCCAAGGGGTGTTCGGGGATTAGAACCCCTGCTTTTATTTGGAAGATCAATGCTTTTGAATGAGGACATGAAGTTGGAACCCCCCTCCCTTTTTAAAATGGCTGGATCCACCCCTGATGGGTGGTTATAGTAGTTACTACTGTAATCACTAGCCAGTCAACACTGAGGTTATGAGTTCAAACTGACTCATGTGGTTGCACTGGACTCCAATCATAATTGACTAGGATGGTCATTTTTCCTATCAAATGTCTTTGTTTTCTCTGAACACTCCGGCTTCCTCCACCAATAATAACTGGCCACCACAAAAAAATAGCCCAAAAGAGACGTTAAAACACAAAAATAAAAAATCATCAATTAATATCTTCTAGCCTTTATGAATACCTTTGATACTTAAAACCACATAATACAGTGTCAGTGAGATAAACAGTCTTTACTTTACAACACAGCAAATGTCATGTAATTTATTTTAAATTACAAATTATACTCAGATATATTTCAGTCAAGACTCTTAATCTAAAATACAGAGGCACATCAAAAAGGATAAAAACTCAACCAATAATAAAAAAAAAATCAGCATAGGCAATGGTATTCTGTTTTTTCAACGCTTAATTTTTATACGACCGCAAAAATTACAAATTTTTTGGTCATATATTAAAATGACGTTGGCGTCGTCATCGTCGTCATCCAAAAACATTTGGTTTTCGCATTATAACTTTAGTAAAGGTAAATAGAAATCTATGAAATTTAAACACAAGGTTTATGACCATAAAAGGAAAGTTAGGATTGATTTTGGGAGTTTTGGTCCCAACAGTTTAGGAATTAGGAGCCAAAAAAATGTCCCAAATAAGCATTTTTCTGGGTTTTTGCACAATAACTTTAGTATAAGTAAATAGAAATCTATAAAATTTTTATATAAGGTTTATGACTACAAAAGGAAGGTTGGGATGGATTTTAAGAGTTTTGGTCCCAACAGTTTATGAATTAGGGGCAAAAAAAGGTCCCAAATAAGCATTTTTCTGGTTTTTGCACACTAACTTTCACGACTTTAGTATAAGTAAATAGAAATCTATGAAATTTAAACACAAGGTTTATGACCACAAAAGGAAGGTTGGGATTGATTTTGGGAGTTTTGGTCCAAACAGTTTAGGAATTGGGGGCAAAAAGGGTCCAAAATTAAACTTTGTTTGATTTCATCAAAAAAAGAATTATAGGGGTTCTTTGATATGCCAAATAGATTCTTAATTTTTTGTCCTGTTTTCAAATTGGTCTACATTAAGGTCCAAAGGGTCCAAAATTAAACTAAGTTTGATTTTAACAAAAATTGAATTCTTGGGGTTCTTTAATATGCTGAATCTAAACATGTACTTAGATTTTTGATTATGGGCCCAGTTTTCAAGTTGGTCCAAATTGGGGTCCAAATTTAAATTTTTTTGATATCAACAAAAATTGAATATATGGGGTTCTATAATATGCTGAATCTAACCATGTATTTAGATTTTTTATATTTGGGCCCTGTTATCAAATTGGTCCACATTGAGGTCTAAATCGTCTTAAATTAACATTATTTGATTTCATCAAAAAATGAATTCTTGGGGGTTCTATGATATGCTGAATCTCACCATGTATTTAGATTTTCGATATTGGACCATAATAGGTAAATGTCCAATTTAAAATTTTAAAGTTTTTATGTTTAAGTTCTTGGACCACATTCATTCTGTGTCAGAAACCTATGTTGTGTCAACTATTTAATCACAATCCAAAGTTCCACCTCTGCAGTTGTATAAAGCTGCGCCCTGCAGAGCATCTGGTTTGTATTACACGGACATTTTTCATCCTGGTTTGTTTAATTACTAGCTTTCTGTTTGGTGTGAGCCAAGGCTCCTTGTTGAAGTCCATACTTTTAATTAAATGGTTTACTTTTTACAAATTGCAACTTGTCTTGTGAGTTTTCTCATTGCAATTAATCCACACCTTCTTATTTCTAGTTAATAGATAAACTCAAATATAATATACCATGCAGATGCATTTCAGATAATTTGACAATTTGTTGTATGAATATAAATAACTATTAATTCAAATGCAGACTGTTTTTACTGCTGTTCTTTACTTTGTAACTCAAAAAAGTATAGCATCATTTCAACTTGTAAATAACAGGCTAACAAATGATACTACTTACTAAGCTGAAAATAGCCAACAGTTTGTAAAAAAAGATGAAATATTGAAGATTTGGAAAAAATGAATTTATCAAATTGTTAAGAATGTTCTTTCTCTTTTTTCGCTCATTTCAATCAAGTTTCTTGATTTTGTTACAGAGGAATGAATTAGCAGCTGATCGAGCAGAAAGTCCTGAACTGAAAGAGATGTTACACAATGCTGTTAATATGTTTAATGAATTAGCTACACTGGATCCAGGTTCTAATGTAAGTACTGGTAGTTATATAATAAGTTAGATTTTTGGGAAGAATACTTACTCATTAAAAACATGTGACAAAAGGATTACTGTAAATTCAGAAATTATTGGGATGTTTTTATTATTGCCAAAATGCAACAGGGTTATAATATGAAAATAGCATTTTGAAATTTTTTATATGAATTTAACAGGATTATTCTCAATATCGCAAACATTAAAATTGCATTTTAGTCTAAAATGACAAAACTACAATAATAAATGCACACAATGAATATTGAATTTACAGTACCTACCATGCATGTACAGAGAAATTAAATGCCAAAAGAAGTATATCTAGTCAGGAGGAAAATTTTTTCATTTGAAATGAATGAGAAATTTTAGTTATCTAACAAACCAATGAAAAAACAAACGAATGAATGAATAAATGAATGAAAGAATGAGCGAACAAATAAATTCAGTTCTTCATTGGTTAAAGTTCAATAATAATGTAATATAATCTTGCTTTCCTCCGAATTTCTTATTGAGGTGTAACTGAATACTGTTGTCACATTGAAACAACCCATTTGAAAAGAAAAAGGAAGTTTAATAAAATTGAGAATGGAAATAGGGAATGTGTCGAAAGAGACAACAACCCAACCATAGAACAGACAACAGCAGAAGGTAACCTATAGGTACTCAATGCAGCAAGAAACTCCGGCACCCAGAGGCGTACTTTATCTGGCCCCTAAACAAATATATATACTAGTTCAGTGATAATGGTCGTCATACTAAACTCCAAATTGTACACAAGAAACTAAAATTAAAAAAACATGTTTTGGACAGGCGCAAAAATGCAGCAGGGTTTGAGATCTCAACCCTCCTCCTATACCTCTAACTGATGTAGAAAAGTAAACGCATAACAATAAGCACAGAAAATTCAGTTCAGGAGAAGTCTGAGTCTAATGTCAGAAGAGGTAACAAATGAAAATAAACAAAATGACAATAATACATAAATAACAAAAGACTACTAGCAGTTATTAACATGCCAACTCCAGACCTCAATTTAACTGATTAAAAGATTATGTCTTCATCATATGAATATCAGGCACAATCCCATCTGTTAATTTTACAAATTGTCTATTAATCATGAGAGATACAGATTCCTCCACTGTATCTTCTTAAATTACAATAAGATACTTCTCCATGAGGCTCATCTTTAGTCAAATAATTGTATTTAAGGAGCTCCTGAAATATTCCAGGACCTTATAAATTTGATTTCAGTTTATCCTTAAATACTTCAAGGCCTCCATAACTTAATTTCAGGATAACCTTAAATTGTTTTGCGAGGCTCCTGAAATAATTGTGGACCTCTATAAATAGCTTTATAGTTATATATATCCTGAAACTGAATTGTAGAGGTCCTGGAATATGTAAAATTTGACTGATTATATATGAAGATACTGAAATTTTTTGTGCTATAAAAATTTCAACCTAAATATTTCTTTTAATAAATCATTATCAGTACAAATGTATGTAATTTTTTTTTTTTATTCCAGACAAAAAGTTCTAGTGAACAAAAACCAAAACTCAAGACAGAATCAAATTATCATCAAGAATCACCTGTAAAAAAAGACATTTTAAGCTCAGAAACTGTGACACAAAAGGATACAGAAGTAATAAACAATGAAAAGACCATACAAAGTCAAGATCCTTCAACTGATATCTGTGATCAAGTATCAAATCTAAAAATAGACTCTCAAGAAACTACTATAATTGAAACAGAAAGTAGGAAATCTCTAGAAACAAACACTATGTTAACTGAAGAATCAAGTGACCTTGACTTTGCTCAAAAGACAGAAGAAAGTGATCAGAAGGAAAAAGATATTTCAGAAGACAAAACAGAACAGACAGAAGTATTATCTACATAAAAAATTGTTAGCAATGACTATTTATTAAATGGTTGTATAATTTAAGTGATGGATTGTGTTTTAAATATTTATCTTAATGGGACCGGGAAGACAAATTCACTAAAACACATGTGTTGATGTGTTTCCCTTTAGATCTGAATTTCTTATTTTTCATTTCGTTTTTTAAACACTTGTACATGCAGCTATCTTTTCATTTTGAGTCCTTTCCTTAACCCAACCATGGCTAGTCCAAATATTCAGATGCAATTATATATTTGTATATGAAACATTTGAATAATAATGTAGTTGAGAATATGTCTTTTTATGCCCCATTTATAAGCATTATGTTTTCTGGTCTGTGCGTCCATCCTTTCGTCGTCGGTTTGTCCGTTCGTCCCGCTTCAGGTTAATGTTTTGGTTAAAGTTTTGGTTAAAGTTTTTGGTTGAGTTAGTTTTTGATGAAGTTGAAGTCCAATTAACTTGAAACTTAGTACACATGTTCCCTATGATATGATCTTTCTAATTTAAAATGCCAAATTAGAGATCTTCCCCCATTTTCACGGTCCACTGAACATAAAAAATGATAATGCGGATGGGGCATCCTTGTACTGGGACACGTTCTTGTTATCATGGTTATATGTAATTTGTTACATTTGAATTTTAAGTTCTTGTTGCTATAGAATTCTTACTTCTATAACACAAAGTCTGTCCATTTTAGCTGCCTGTGCCTTTTGTTATAACATGTATGTGATGATATTTTTTATTTGTATATCAATTAAACTTGCCATATTTATATGCTTACGCCAAATTGTATTTTAAAGATGTAAATATAAGAATACACATAATTCATGCACAGTAGGTAGTGCCATTGCAAAGATAGAAAGACTACAATTTAGTACTGTACTTTTGATTAGACAGAACAGAGTTATTTTTTTTTGAAATTTTAATTGATCAACTTCAAGAAATAATTATTTCTCTCCTTTATCCCTCTACTCTCTTTGACACAAAAAAAAAATAATTTAAGTTGCATTTTATGTCATAGCTTTGTCATTATTATATCGTTTTTTTATTATTATGATTCAAATCGATTTATTCACAATTGTGTCAACATGTGGACTTGGCCTGCTTCAGTTATGTGCTATTTTTCATTTCTACGCATTTTATCTGCTGTGTACGTAAACTAGAAATTTTAATACTCAAAAGCTTAAGGTAGATGAAAGAAGGGTCTAAATTTAAATCTATGCAATTTGTTATAATTGCCAGAATGTAGTTTACATTATGCTTTTTTTTAAATATTAAAAAAATGGTGTGGGCCACAGAGCTTTCTTTATCAAGCCACACAGGCAAAATTCTCAGACTTTGTTTAGATTAAAAATCTGCATCCTTTTTGTACATTAAAAAACTCTGTTATGTGGGATAGAAAGAAAATTAAATGATAGAATTTTAAGATTATATATAAAAAAGAGCTCTTATAATGTGCTTTCAGAAAATAAAAATGAAAATTAAGGACTCCCAGGACTTGTATTGCTTTTAAACAAAAAAATGTAAATTTTCAACATTTTCAGTTATTACAGAAAGGTTATCTGAGTTATCTCCCCTTAAAAGGTAAAGTTAAAAAAAATAACTCATACATAGATAGTTTCTTCTTTTATACAGTCATATTAAGATGAAACACATATTTCATTTTATTGCAATGAAAAGTCTTAGAATGAATTAAGCTCCTCTCTCAATATTAGCATGTTTTATATAAAGATCTGCACCCATCATGTTTTGCTATTTTACAATCTTAGGTGGGGGAGACACACCAATCCGCCTGAAATTTTGAGTGAAATCTTTCAATTAAAAAAAATAATTTGAATTTCATATTTTATAATATTCAAGGAAAATATCTCAAATTAAAAAAACATGTTACTACATAACAAATTGGAGACTCACCATAAAGCGCAGAAGTCCCCTTTATTCTACAGTAATTTTCAGGGTACCATGATGTTCTAGCTTTTAACTCTGAGTCCATCAAAAAAAAAATTCTCCACGAAATTTATGTAAAAAAATATATACAAAAAAAATATAAATCATCCTAGGCAGATCCAGTTGGGGGGCCTGGGTGGCCCAGGCCCCCCCCCCCCCCCCCCCCCCCCACTTTCGTGGGAAAAATTTGGTTGATTATATAGGGAATCATTGAAGCATGACTGGAGCGGGCCCCCTCTTAGGTCAGTCAGCGGGCCCCCCTTAGGAAAAGTTCTGGATCCGCCACTGATCATGATGCTATTAAAAATTTCCAGTTCCCCTAATTATATAAATATAATCCACTTCGGTCACTATCATTTTACTATAGAAAAGTATGGAGTTTTATTGTTATTATTCCTATGGGGAAATTTAATGTCTGAGAAATAAAATATTACTTATGGTTATGTGACTTCAAAGAATTAGGTTCATCCCCCTGTATTAGATAGTGTATGAATTAAATTGAATTTAAAAAAATGTGCAATGTTTTATATTATATTATGTGACAAGATTTGTGTTTTATATATTAGAATTCACATATTTTATTGCTTTATTTATATTGGGCATTTCCTAAAATTGCATTATTTAGTCATAGATTGAGATAAGATTGTTTTTTCATAGATAATTGTACTTTCATTTTGTGCTTGTAACAAATCCTGCATGCATTCCTAAAGAAGATTTGTATATTCTTGCTGCCACAGAAACCCATTAAATCCATGCCAGTAAGTACTTAGTAAAGAATTTGGGAGTTGCAACATGAATTATACCTATAAGTGTATATTGACAAAAATGCATTTGTAAAGACAGATTGAACTTTATTTAAATTTGATTATCTCCCTTGTGCCAAAGTAAATATCATTGAATAAAGATAACACATTTTATTCTGCAGCTAGATCTTTATCTATCAAATAATTACGTTTAATACATGTATGTTTCATTATAATACCTTAATTTTTTGGGCTAAATAAACTCATCATAGATACCAGGACTAAATTTTGTATATACGCCAGACGCGCGTTTCGTCTACAAAAGACTCATCAGTGACACTCGAATCCAAAAAAGTTAAAAAGGCCAAATAAAGTACGAAGTTGAAGAGCATTGAGGACCAAAATTCCTAAAAGTTTTGCCAAATCCAGCTAAGGTAATCTATGCCTGAGGTAGAAAAGCCTTAGCATTTCAAAAATTCAAAATTTTGTAAACAGTTAATTTATAAATATAACCATATCAATGATAATTCATAAAAATAGTTTGATAACAGCAAACTGGCGTCATTTTGAAATTAAACTTCAATTTGAAATGAAATGTAACATTCATGATGACATGAGATTCCACAGGTAAACAAGAGAAAAACTTGATAGAAATCTGTGTTTTCATGATCCCAGCAAAAATATGTAATTATAAGTATTGAAAGTTTCTTTTAGTAATTTTAAAGGGTTGTAAAACATTGACCATGGTAGCTTCATACAAAATGTACCTCGGTCAAAGCTTTTTTACAAACAAATAATTTACAAGAAGAAACACTCAATTCTTAAATATTGTAACGCAAGATATTCCATGCAATGTCGATTTCATATCACAATAGTCTTTGTCACAAGTTGGGACAGTTTTTTATATTTCTTTACATTTTCCTACCTTAAGCTTAAGTTTATTTAAAGCTGCAGTATAAAAATGATATGAGGTCAACTTCAGAAAAATATTGTGTATTTTTGTATTCGGCACTAAATTGATGAAAAGCTACTGTACCCAGTTTCTGAACCATGTACAAAAAGGTTTAATTTTCGAATTTGACATAATTTTGAATTAATATGTATGTGAGATAAAATAAAAGTTATCCTGCAAGTCTTGAATGCTCTAGAATGACACAAGTCTTGAATGCTCTAGAATGACACAAG
Source organism: Mytilus edulis (assembly GCA_019925275.1). NCBI lineage: Eukaryota > Metazoa > Mollusca > Bivalvia > Mytilida > Mytilidae > Mytilus > Mytilus edulis. Next base: position 67,267,983 of record CM034362.1, read on the forward strand.
TCATGAATGCTCTAGAATGACACAAGTCTTGAATGCTCTAGAATGACACAAGTCTTGAATGCTCTAGAATGACACAAGTCATGAATGCTCTAGAATGACACAAGTCTTGAATAGAGATGAATATACAGTAGTCATGAACATCAAATGAATCAAATAGTTAGCCCTTCCGAAATTGAATGGAATGACATTTACAAGAAACCTGTACAAATAAACCCTTATATCCCAGTTATTTTCTTCTGTGTTGTGGTCCTTAAATATAAATATGATTGACAGGCGCGTAGCTCCCTATACGCCAACACGCAGTTGCGTGCACATCGATTTGGCATGCAAAATAAAATTGCAAAATGAACATTTATAAATTAAATGTTTAAAGGAAACACATATGTTGTCACTTTTTTAATTGATGAAATGTCATTAAATAACGGAATTTGGTTTCAAAATAGAAGTTCTATTGGAGATCATGACAAAATCGGACAGTATTACTTGTATCTCATTACAAGATTTGAATTTGTTATACTCAGTCTAAGACATGTAATTTCGGAGCACATTTTACAGAGTACGGTTTATCTGTTTGGAATGAGATGTACCAATCGGCATTAGATTTATCAGAACCCTTCGATATCGTTGAAAATATGACACTGCGAAGTGTTCGACAGACTACCAGAGCCAATCACCCTGCAATTACGCCAAAACAGTATTGGAAAGTCGCGTTGTAATTTGCGTTTATAGACCATATGATAATGGAACTGGAGAGTGTATCCACGTCTGGTATTAACAGAAAATCGCTTCTTTGTGCCGTATCTGCTTCTTCGTGTTGTAGGAAATATAACAAACTAACAAATCTCAACATTGTCTGAGACATACGAAACTGACCTGGTATGTAGTTTTGACGAATTCAATTGGGAGGTCGCTCGATGGCGAATACGTGGATATTTATCAGTGTACTTGTCTGTTGAAATCAAATGTACGATCAACAATGCACTACTACTGGTTATCATCGCTAGCATTACTGCATATTCATCGGCGTTTCAGTGTAAATATTGACAAAGTAACAGAGAAGTTCGTTTCTGTCTAGACCCGAAGAGCAGATTTTGGACAATTTTGAGTAAATTCTGTATCAGAAAAATGTGTAGTTTATATTTTCAATTAACCATGATTTACTCTATTCAGAAGTTTTATTAATAGTTTTACATTCATAAATTGTTAATAAGTCCTATCTACATTACATTCATAAATTGTAAATAAGTCCTATCTACATGTAGCTCCTCTTTCAACTGTCCTATAACCGAAAACCGAAAAAAAAATCATTTTTCTGCGTATAAAGGTCCCAAAATTTTTTTGCTTGCACATTGTTTCTTCCTAGCTACGCCCCTGATTGATCTAGCCATGCTAGATCTATACGATAATTTTGATATAAAGATGGTTCAAAATTCTGAGCTGAAGATAAATTATGAATCTAATGATGTGTTTAATGACTTGCAAAAACTCTGTAGTAGATATAAGAAGATATAAGTGGTATGAGTGCCAATGAGACAACTCTCCATCTAAGTCACAATTTGTATAAAGTTAAACCATTATAGGTCAAGGTAAAACTTATAACCCACACTCTTAGCTCAAACTATTTCAAATCCTAATCTGTATAAAAAAAAACAAGAAATTAGAAACACTTAAGAACCACATCAACAAATGACATCCACTGAACATCAGGTTCTGTTATAGGAAAGATTCAAACAAATGCAGTTAGTTTAAACATTTTAATAGGTGCTAACCTTCACCCTAACCAAGAACCAATAGTATATATCACAACATAGAAAGACTCGCTATGAAATATCATTTGAAATGGCTTAACTCAATCAAAAGACATATTAACAAAAACAAGTGAACATAAACTGAAGGAATCAATTAGATCTATGACACAATATTATATATGCAAAATTAATTAAAGAACCATTGTGAGCACACTCAGATATGCCATGCCCCCACATTGTCACTGGACAAACAAAATCTCAATTTTTTTCTAGGAGTTATGCCCCTTTGAACTTAGAATGGTGGCCTAGATATACTACTGCAACAGTTTGTAATCACAACTCCTTTGAAACAACACAACATAATTTCAACTAGTAATCAACTATCACCAACATATGAGGCACTTTGGGATATTTAATCAGCATTTCACGTAGTGGTGCAAAACTTGATACACTTATAGTGCTATCTTTCTACTATCACAAATGATAAAGGATACAAGAATAGTATTTACAAATTATAAAGAAAGTGCTTTAGAAAGCTATTTAACATGATGTCTTGTTTCAATCAGATCAATATTTACTCTTTTAATGTTTATTGATCATCTAGTTTAGATTTAATTAGATAAATATTTATATTGAAAATCTTGTGTCTCATAACATTTTTATGAATCGGTAAATATTTAAACAATTGGTATTGGAATCTTTCAAGTCCGACTTAAGCTGAACAATTTTTAAAAGATTTTTTGTCAGAGATTGGTTTTGCTTTTTAGCAAATCATAAATACAAATGACACAATAACACTACAGTAGATATGAAAAATTTTGAATACCTCAAACATATCTTAACATATTATAACCCAGAGTACATAGTTATTAATATTTGATTTCAATTAAGCAGTTATTTGATATCTTTCATATAGGGAAGGTGGTTGTATGTGCTTTTTAATGTCAGATCGAGCTTAAACTTTGAAAATTGTTATACACAGTCACTGCTAAATATATGATTTTAATTATCGTCCAAGATATCCATGTTTATAAAAATAAAAAGATGCGGTATAATCGTTTTTGAGACAATTCTCCATCAGAGAGCAATTTACAACCTAATAAGTTTTCATCTGATATGGATCAATGTACCACTGAAATACAGGCTCCTAACTTGCGACAGGAATAATGATGTGGCGGGGTTCAACTAGTTTGAATGCGCCAACCCTCCAACCCTCCCCTTAACTAGTATAGATATATTGACTACTTGCAATTATAATTCAAATTACTACTGGAAAATTTATACATATATGTTTAAATATGGTATCCCTCTTTTACCAACAAAATTAAGATTAATACTCAAAACGTTTACCATTGCTTTATTCTGTTAAACTGAAATACCTGATGTATTACATCGAGTATTTGTAAGTTGAACATAGAAAAAAAAACGTAAACACGTACATGTTCCCAAGATTTTTTAAATTGCGACCGAAACACTTCAGTTCACATATTCAGTCTTTAAAATTGAAGACTTTGTAATTATTCATATTACATTACTTTAATTTTGTTTAAAAATGTCAGTTTAAATACGCTTGTAACAATATATTAAGGGTCAACCATGGTGCCATAATCAGCCGTTACATTGTAAATTATACAAAGAGGGTCTAAGTCAAAGCGCGTCACATGGCCAATTAAATGTGATGTCATAATGGGCTATTCAGTGGATTCAGAGCGTATATCATTCACTTAAGAAATTGAAATCGTACCCCTGCTTTAATTTACCATCACCGTTAAGCTATATGTGTCAAGGTCAGTATGATAAATATTTGTTAACACAAAATAAACTTTGAACTATATATTTCGTGTCCATTGTTAAACAGGCACCCTCCCACTTTATAAGTTATTTATATCCGTACTGTCAGTTCTTCAACCCATCAAATTGGTACTATTCAACCTATTTGATATTTTTCGATATGTTCCTTTATCGTCTTTAAATAGATATTAATATATATTTATAACTACCATTTAACAAGATTGTATTCTTTAACTATATAAATCGTGTCCATTGTTGGTAAATATGTCATCCTCCCTCAATAATTGCTAGTTGTTTCCTAATCGTATTGTCAGTTCTTCACCCCAGTAAAATGGCACCATGCATCCTATTAGTCGACACTTTTTATATCATTCCCTTTGTTGTCTTAAAAAAAATATTCTGATCCCAAAGTTTGATAAAAAAAAATATTGTGGTCAAGCAGATAACAAAACAAAATCTGACACCAGATTTTTCCAATACCTTATAGTGTTAAATTTTAAGGACAAAAATACAAAAAAAAACTTTAATTTGCTTGATATCGTAGATAAACTGAAAACAATCTTTAAAAATCTGACTTATACAAAAACCAATAATACCTCCACACCCAACCCAACACACTTTCAAGTTAAATGGTTGCTCCTTAATACACCTTATCGCTATTTGTCCGCCATTGCTGGAAATCACACAGGTTCCCGTAAAATTTTGACGTCATAAAACAAAATGTCTGACGCCACAATGGAAAAGTGATTGTTGTTGACGTCAAAAGTTCAAGCGGACGGGTCAGCCGGGAATAGCGATAAGGTGTATACCGTGTATTGGGAAACTACTGTTTTCCAGCTTTCTGGAACTGAACGTTACTGCTATCCCATATTACGCCGTTTTCAATTTATTCTCAATAATGCTTTGAAGGCTGGTGTGATAATCAACCAAAGACCCAAAAACTCCAACAATAGATACTTCGTTTAGAGATAGTAACACCCTTGCACCTCCACTTTTGACTCATTTTAACTAATACAATTTGGTAGCATCGTTCCACGACGTGTTGGTTTCTTCATTTGCTTTCCAAATTTTTGGGGTAACGGTCGAGGCTTTGGCGAGCACATTTATGATGTTCAATGAGCTGGTCGTCATTTTGATTTTCAGTAGTGTTGACAGGTCGTCAGGATATTGTTTATCATCAAGTAAAATTGAATTTGTAACATACTAGAATATCTGTAGAAATATTCTTCTCGACTAGTAATGATGGAAGCCATGATTGGTTTTTATTGATCTCGTGGTTTCGAAAGAGTAGACTTGAATGCTTTTTTTCTTTTACAAATTGTGACTTGGATGGAAAGTTGTCTCATTGGTTCTCATGACCATGCACATCTTCTTATATCTATTGAAGATTTACAATGTAACAAACGATGGACATAAAAGTAATAGCAATGGACCAGGGTGCCTCCAATATCATATATCCACTTCATAGGTCTATGTATAATTGTACTAACTACTGGACGTACAGCTAGCTATAGATAAAGATAGCCTAAAACACAAAGCTGTCTACGGTATCTAAATACATTTCTCGACTGGTAATGATGGAAGGCAAGCCATTATTGCATGCATGGTTTTAATTGATCTTGTGGTTTCGAGAGATTAGACATGAAGAAAAACAGTGAGACAAACAATCGGCATACAAGTAATGGAAATGGACCAGGAGGGCGTCCAATATACATATGGCTATGTACAGTTGGACTACTGGATGTATGGCTAGCCTAACCGCTAAATATATAGCCAAAAACGTTCAGCTGTCTAGGTTTTCTAAATAAAAATGGCGTCGGATTGATACGCCCGTCTATTTTTGATAGGCTATAAAGATGTTAGAAGATGTGGTATGAGTGCCAATGAGACAACTCTCTCATCTAAGTCACAATTAGTAAAAATAAACCATTATAGGTCACAGTACGGTCTTCAACATGGAGCCTTGGATCACACCAAACAGCAAGCTTTAAAGTATAAATACATAGCAGGTCGTTCATCAGTAAATAAGTTAGCTGCTACGACATCGAACGCAACATAAATTATATGAAAACTCAATAAATTCAAATATCTAAAAACAATCTTAATTTGAACAAAAGAACTTTTGTTTGATTGTTATTTTTAAGGATTACTCAGGCGAAGTGATTTTCAAACTAATTGTTAAATAGATCTTAAATAAATGCTTGATAAATATTATACTTTGTTTTCAGTCAAAAGATTTTCACAATTTTTATTTTTTTAAATCTTTATTTAAATTAAAGATTTTGTCTGTTTGGATTTTTTGTAAGGCTTTTCTTCAAGTGATTTTTAAAATCTTTTGTTAATAATTTTAAGAGGTCTTTAATAAACACTTGATAACTATCTCATTGATTTATGTCAAACGACTTTCACAAAAGAAAAATCAAAACAACCTTCTTAAATTTCATGTGTTAAATATATTTACAAATATTTTGCTGACGCAGTTATAGTTTTCGACCCTAAGACCTTGACCAAACAAAAAAATCGTCATATTAACCGATTAGAATGACGTAAAGATGAAATGTATGTACTTGCCAAATTCTGAATTTTAAATTCAAAATTAAAATATATCAGATTTTTACAATACAGATATGAATGAAATAGAAAGCGAAAGATACAAAGGGACAATCAAACGTTGAAAATAAACTGAAAACGCCATGGCAAAAAATGAAAAAAAGACCAAAAGACAAACAAAAGTATATACAAAATAACATAGAAAACTAAAATTGAGCACACGAGTTCCACCAAAACCGGCGGTGATCTCATGTGCTCCTGATGTTAAGCAAAGCATGCTCCACATTTGGCACCTCTCGTGTTGGTCATATAATGAGGTACTGGGTATATACGTCATCAAACAAGCCCCAAAAGTAACCAAAAGTCATTTAGAGGCCAAACGTACTAATTCAATTAACAGAAAGGCGTTTTTAGAAATAGCAATTACATAATGTTTGTCAATTGAAGACGCTCATTATATGCAGTATTATCATATTAGATTTAAATAGTGTGCAAACGATTAGTGGACGACCAATTGATATAATAAGAGCCAAGAGAATTTGTTTTGGGATTGACTATTCATTTTAATTTGTTGCTAAGCACGCTTATTTTTGTTTTCGTCAGCGGCCTTGTTATGCGGAAGTGTATTTGCACTTTTGTTCACTATTGATTCTTGGAGTTTGTGTTGCAGAATATTCCTTTTGTCTTGTGCAATGTTATTTATCAGGCCAGGATACTATAGTATTCATTTTCAAAATCTTTCTAGCTGCTTCCCCTCTCTAAAACACAAACGGTTGTACCCTTGTGGTACAATCAGTCGACAAGCTCTAAATCGTACCGAATGTAATGTATACAAGTCCATCGATGCAGAACATTCTCTCAAAAGAACATCCTGCCCAACATATAATTACATTAGATGCATGTTTCATCATAATACTTTATTCTGATTGGCTAACTTCACATCACGTGTTATTCCTATTTGATTTGGTTCTGATCATTTCTTACGACCAGCTGTTCTTTATTTGCAAAAATCTACCAAATGAATATTGAGCTTTTGGCAAATATATTTTTAGTATTTGATAATTGTCAGCCTGACATACAAAATACATTTTTCAAAGTACAGTCATCAAAATATTAGATTTAGTTATAATAATAAAAGTATGTAACGAAAAACAAAACATACTTTTGGAAAAAAATTTGCATGTGGAATCAACGTATGGGAAAATACCACTTTTTCAATCTTAATTCACATAACTGACAGAATTCTAAACCAGTTCACACTTCTTTACACACATTTGTGTCCTGTCGTCTATTATCAATTACAAGTTTTTAACACATACATGTAAATACAGAGTAATAGAAAAATACCAATTAATTTGACCATCAAAATAGCTATAAAACGCGTCGATTTGCACGTCAAAAATTAGTCTTTAGATTTCTATGTTGTGTCTTCTGTACTATTATTTGGTCGTTTGTCTTTTTATTTTTAGCCATGGCGTTGTCAGTTTATTTTTAGCCATGGCGTTGTCAGTTTATTTTTAGTCATGGCGTTGTCAGTTTATTTTTAGCCATGGCGTTGTCAGTTTATTTTCCATGAGTTTAACTCTCCCTCTGGTATCTTTCGTCCCTCTTTTGTATCTTCAAAAATGTATTAAGTATATATTTCCTGAAATCTTTTAAATGATAAATTTTATTTTCGAATGTTTGTCAAATGATGAACAATTGCAGTATTGAATGCATGGATGTAATGTTTCAACAGTATTTGCAAGTTGTTAGTACATTCAAAGGTATTGCGCTAAAACATTGATGCCTAAAAAACGTTTTTTTTTGTCAAAAATATAAACCAACATTGCAGTTTTGAGCCATCTTTAGGCTTTCTTAATTCTGTCTATGTTCAAAAATACACCATAATATAGTTAAAGCCTCATGGTATATGAAACTGTCATACATAAAATTGAGAATGGAAATGGGGAATGTGTCAAAGCGACAACAAATGCATGTACTTTGAATTGAAGAAAAGCTCAAAAGACATTTTGAAAACATCCCTAGTGTGAAATAAGTTTAGAGAATTGGCTCTGCCTCTTTTACATGATTAAATATCTGTAATCACCACAAAAGTATCTTTATTTACGGTAAATCTGTAACTCCACCCTCCAACATAATTAGGGGAATAACAAAAAAGTTAGAAAAACCCCAAGAAAAACAAACAAAACAACAACAAAACATCAAAAAAATAAAACAAAAAACGAAAACAGAGTGAAGCAGGTACTGAAGACGGAATACCTATTTAAACACATATCACAATAACAAAACATAAAAGTAAAAAGGATCTGGATGGGATCTTAAATTCTGCACTTTTTAGTTTTTAGCAATTTTACATTCTTTATAAATTTTGCCAGTTACTCAATTATGTATGATCATGTATATTTCAGCAACCCATTAATGACCATTACTCCCTAATCTTTATTTTTGTAGCCTGTTTCTCTGTTCTTTATTTTTCCGGGCCCATTTCTATAAAGTATTGGTCTATCATTCTAGTGTATTCTGTAAACCCAATACAATATTTTTTTTTTTTATAGGATGTTTCTTTATTCTTATTTTCGGGCCATTTTTATATATAATAGTACAAGTCAATTATTCCGTATTTGGTAAACCCAATCCGGACTCTGGTATTCATGTTCAAAACAATAATGAAAGCAAGCTAAAAGTACTGGACCTTATGGTGGCCGGTTAAGGCCATTTCGCGTTTTCGCATTTTCGCCCTTCATACTTCTTATTTACTTTCGGCAGATTATTTTCAAACTTTGAACGACAAAATTATTTTATATCTCTACCTGTGTGACGTTTACATTCTGACGTCAGGCGCGCGATTCGGCGTTAGAGCCATGCTGATCTGGACATTCAGTCCCAGTGCATGCTTAGAGTCTTTCAGTCGTTATTGGGTGGATTTAACATACATAAATGGGTATAAAAAATAAAAAAAAGCAATGAATGATGTTGGTAAGTTTGATATATGCCTTTTTGTGATTCTTTGTTAAATATTTGTTTGTTTTATTGTTAGGGAGCTACCATTTGATTTTTATGGGGGGGGGGGGGGGCTAGGATGAAATTTGAAAAAAATAGGCAGGACAGGAGTTTTGAGTAAAAAAAAAGGCAGGATGAGCAACTTGGTAAAAATAAAGGCAGGATGACAATTTGTGTAAAAAAAGTCAGGATAACTAGTAAAAAAAAAGGCAGGACCGAATAGAGTAAAAAATAAAAAGGCAGGACAGAGATTACAACTAAAAAAAAGCAGGACAAAATTTTTCATCCTAGCCCCCCCCCCCCCCCCCCCCATAAATATCAAATGGTAGCTCCCTTATTGGGATACTTGTGGTACTTCAATGTACGTCCTGTCATTATTGTTTATGATATTCTCGTATTCTTGTCTTTCAGTTCTTTGTTACATATATGACGTGGCTCTGTACTTATACATCCCGTCATTGTGTTCCGGTAGTACCATGGTAAATATGTGTTTTCTTGTCTTTAATTTTTGCTAATATGCTTGTTCTATATGCCATTTTGTGGCTTCTTTATTAAATATTTGTATGTGTCTATTTTTTATCATTATTATTTTTTTTATTGATGAAGATTATGTCGGTTTGTTTTGTTCACGCTTCGTTGTCAATATAAAGGAATTCTATGCGACTGTCTAACAAGTGAGAAGTTTAGCTAGCTATAAAACCAGGTTCGATCCACAATGTTTAGGGAATTTCCGTTTTGAATTTTCATCGGAGTTCGGTATATTTGTGATTTTACTTTTTATTCTATAGGGCGAACACACGATAACGCGAAACCGCAAAGACCAGACGTCAAAAACGTGAAAAAGAGAAATCGAAACGTCAAAAACGCGAAATATTTTTTCTTTCCCATTTCATGTTTTCGTTTTCACGTTTCGACTTCACGATTTCGCGTTTTCGCCCTTCATAATGATATGAAGGGCGAGCGAAAACGCGAAATGACCTTAACCGGCCACCATAAGGCCAAGTACTTTAAGCTCGCTTTCATTATTGTTTTGAACATAGATACTTGAGAGTCTAGATTGGGCGAAAACGCGAAATGAGCCTGTAATTCAGTGGTTGTCGTTTGTTTATGTGTTACATATTTGTTTTTCTTTCATTTTTTTATATAAGTAAGGCCGTTAGTTTTCTCGTTTGAATTGTTTTACATTGTCTTATCGGGGCCTTTTATAGCTGACTATGCGGTATGGGCTTTGCTTATTGTTGAAGGCCGTACGGTGACCTATAGTTGTTAATGTCTGTGTCATTTTGGTCTCTTGTGGACAGTTGTCTCATTGGCAATCATACCACATCTTCTTTTTTATATTTACCGGCCACTTGGGCTACGTTCATGCCGATTATAATATTTATCTCATTTAGAAGAAAAATAGGCGATTAAAAAATAAGATAATTACAGTGAAACCTGACTAAACCGAATGCTGTATAAACCGAAAGCCTGTTTAATTCAAACATGTTCTTAAGCACCGTCATATCAAATTGCATGCGTTGTGAACCTGATAAAACCGAACATCGGCCAAAACCGAACAAAATCTTAAGTCCTTAAGTGGTTCGGTTTAAACAGGTTTCACTATAATGTCAGTGTACTATTTCATAAATGTAAAGTACAATAACCTTTAATATGATTTAAGAGGATAACTTAGTAAGCTTTCGAATTACTATAACCGAATATTAATAAAGCTTTTTCACAATGCTACTCAAAAAATGTATTGTGTAAAATTATGATGGATGGCTGTTAACCAATAACTTGAATAACTATTTATTCAAATAAATTTATAATGGATAGTTCTTGAACAGTTATTTGACCTATACATTCAAATATTACAAAAGGTTTATTACAAAGCTTTATTTTCGCTCTAAAAACCATGGGCTTTGCCCAAACAATAATTTAGCTTACCTTCGTAGGACTCCTAGTATGTTGGGGACTTGTTATGGACAAATATCTCAATACCGCTACAAAACCGGTCTTTTTCTCTGAAATTTCGCCTCTTTAGAATCTAAAGGACTATTGGTAATTTCATTGTTCGTACACCAAAATGAAAATAAAATTTAGTGATATAAATTCTGAAATGGCGAATTAAAGCCATAGAACTCAATCAGAATACGTTTTTATTTTTGGTAAATTTGATAAAATAATGGCGTAATGAATACAATCAATCCAATTCCTTCAGACAAAAATTGGTTTTAGATGGAGGTGCCTTTGCCTTTAAACCCTATATATTGGTCCTCGCGGTCTTAAAGTATTCATAAGCATCCTTAGCTTCCTATAAAGGTTAATCTAGAAAGGCTTTTTTGGTCCCTTTTGGTCCTCGCGACCTTTGCGGTCAAAAGGTATTCTAACATCCTTAGCCATTCCAGTTAATTTCTGACAGGTGGGATGGATGGGGATTTTTTTTTTTATATATACGTATCAGAAGAAGAATTCATGAAAAACTACCTATCAGATCTAAAAATTGAGACCTATCAGATGGAGAGTTTAGGTTCATATTATTCATATATTTGGTCCTCGCGACCTTTGCGGTCAAAAGGTATTCAAACATCCTTAGCTTCCTATAAAATGAATGTTAACTTAGAAATGCGTTTTAGATCCTTATTGGTTCTCGGGGTATAAAGGCATTCAAACATCCTTATCTTCCTATAAAATGAAGGTTAACCTAGAAACGCTTTTAATGTCCCTATTGGTCCTCGAGGTATAAAGGCATTCAAACATCATTGGCTTCTTTATGAAGGTTAATCTATAAATGCTTTTTAGGTCCCTATTGGTCCTCGAGGTATAAAGATATTCAAACATCCTTATCTTCCTATAAAATGAAGGTTAACCTAGAAACGCTTTTAATGTCCCTATTGGTCCTCGAGGTATAAAGGTATTCAAACATCCTTAGCTTCCTAATGAAGGTTAATCTACAAAAACTCGTCGGACGCAAGAAACTTATAAGCTTTATTTTCGTTTGATAATCTTTAGCGTTTTAAGTATTGTGGAATATGTAACTTGATAGTTTCTTTTGAAAATAATTTGAAGTTAACCTGTTCACTGTAATCTGTGCCATCAAGGACATTTTAATAATTTGCTTATTTGATAATTGGTCATTATCACTTTCATCTTTTCAGCCCACGCAAACCATGCAACTATTTATATCTCTGTTGCTATCCGACATATAATGCTTATACGGTAATATGGTTTAAATCTACAGATTTCGAATGCAAATTCTGTTTGTGGTTTTCTTGTCATTTTGTTTTGTTTTGATCTTAAATATCAAACTAACGCGAGGAAATATTATCGCCGTTTGATCTCAATCACACAAAAATCATTTTCTAAATTAACAGTAACAAACATGGTTATAACTCCACATATGCACCCAATAAAATACAATTTTTTTTATTATTCGATCTCTATCTAGTACATTTACAAATACATTATGATTAATATATGTACTTAATAACTCTGCAAACAAACGCTACAACGACATCTGATGAAACTGGAAGACAAATATGAAGATAGAAACTGCGTGACGCTTTCTGTGTGTTAATATTTCTTTGTTTGTCCAAACGGGACCGGTTTTATGCATAATTTCTTCCGAGATTTCCATTATATTTTATCTTTGCTTATCTACATTCATCACACATATCGCTGTCAAACACCTTTGCAGAACCGTGCTTCTTGGAACTATTGAGGATTTTATCTCGTCTTACGTATGCATTGAATTATGAAACGTAATCAGATAGATAAGAACCAATTGAAATTAAATTAACCTACTAGTACCTCCTTTAAAAAACACAGAACAGATGCACCTTCATCTTAGGAGATATAACATTAATGACCTTCGTTTACTTGAATATAACCTATGACGACTATTTTCTATTCTATAAACCCCATTCACAGTCTCTGAAAACCCAATCCACAGTCTCATGACCCCCAATCACACAATCTTTTAAACCCCCATCCACAATCTCGGAAAACCCCATCCATAGTCTCGTGACCCCCATCCACAGTCTCGGAAAACCCCATCCACAGTCTCATTAACCCCATCTACAGTCTCATAAACCCCCATCCACAGTCTCATAAACCCCCATCAATAGTCTCATAAACTCCCATCCGCAGTATCATAAACCCCCATCCCCAGTCTCATAAACCCCCATCAACAGTATCATGAAACCCCATCAACAGTCTCATAAACCCCCATCCACAGTCGCATAACCCCCATTCACAGTCTCATAAAACCCATCCACAGTCTCATGAGCCTAATCCACAGTCTCATAAACCCCCATCCACAGTCTCATAAACCCCATCCACAGTCTAATAAACCCCAATCCACAGTCTCATAAACCTTCATCAACAGTCTCATAAACCCCCATCCACAGTCTCATAAACCCCCATCAACAGTCTCATAAACCCCATCCACAGTATAATAAACCCCATCCACAGTCTCATAAACCCCCATCAACAGTCTCATAAACCCCAATCAACAGTCTCATAAACCCCCATCCACCGTCTCATAAACCCCCATCTCCAGTCTCATAACCCCCATCCCTAGTATCATAAACCCCCATCCACCGTCTCATAAACCCCATCCACCGTCTCATAAACCCCATCCACGTCTCATAAACCCCCATCCACAGTCTCATAAACCCTCATCCACAGTCTCATAAACCCCATCCACAGTCTCATTAATCCCCATCCACAGTCTCATAAACCCCATCCACAGTATAATAAACCCCATCCACAGTCTCATAAACCCCATCCACAGTCTCATAAACCCCCATGCACAGTCTCATAAACCCCCATCAACAGTCTCATAAACCCTCATCCACAGTCTCAAAAGCCCAATCCACAGTCTCATAAACCCCATCCACAGTCTAATAAACCCCACCCACAGTCTCATAAACCTCCATCAACAGTCTCATAAACCCCAATCCACAGTCTCATAAACCCCCATCCACAGTCTCATAAACCCCCATCCACAGTGTCATTAACCCCCATCCACAGTCTCATAAACCCCATCCACAGTCTCATAAACCCCCATCAACCGTCTCATAAACCCCCATCAAACTCGTCTCATAAACCCCCCATCTACAGTCTCATAAACCCCCATCCACAGTCTCACAAACCCCATCACAGTCTCATAAACCCCCATCTACAGTCTCATAAACCCCCATCAACAGTCTCATAAACCCCCATCCACAGTCTCATAAACCCCCATTACAGTCTCATAAACCCCATCCACAGTCTCACTTAACCCCCATCACAGTCTCATAAACCCCCATCAACAGTCTTATGAACGAGTCGTACTGCTTTTTCAATCATATTTTACAAAAGTAACACTGAAAAATGTTTTTTTTTCGTTTCTTTTCTCTTAATCATTAGATATTTCAGGGAATAATATAAGTTGTAATAACTTGTTTCCCAATCCACTATGAATAAATATGATTAAACTAAGAATCGAAGTTTACAAAAAAATGTGACATGGCCAATATTCCGGCAGTTCTTTGACCTGAAGTAAAATATATTTAGTTTGTGTAATTAAGTTTCTTATTTTTTTCTCCGTTGGTGAAATAAGTACAAGGCCATTCGGAACTCTTGAAATACAATACATCGAATCAACATACACCAACAAAGCTTTCTTCAGCTTGACAGTTCTCAGATTTATTTACTAAGACTTAAAATTTCTCACCCAAAATATCTGTTATAGAGTGTTAAGGCGTCGTGAATTGCTTCACTCTTTTCTATTATAATCTAATGCAAACATTTGATAAATATCTTAGTCTTTAAAAACGTAAAATTATAATAGAATGGGGTATTCTCAAATAACTTGTCAAACTTTGTATTATAATAATAAAGTAGGGTAAAAATAGTATTGTAGGTCACCTGATGAAGTCATAAAATATATGTTGAAATCTCTCATGCTCAGTTAAAAAACAAGCATAGCTAGTAAGGTCCCTTTGGTATCTTTAGTCCCTCTTACATTGTCTTATGTAAGCATTTACATATGACTTGCGATATCTTGTATACATATAACGTAGGGTAAAAAAAGTATGGTAGGTCACACAATGAAGTCATAAAATATATGTTGAAATCTCTCATGCTTAAAAAACAAGCAAAGCTAGTAAAGTCCCTCTGGTATCTTTAGCCCCTCTTAGGTAAGCAATGACAAATGACTTTCGATATCTTGTATACATATAACGTAGGGTGAAAAAAAGTATGGTAGGTAACACGATGAAGTAAAAAAAATATATGTCGAAATCTCTTTTACTGAAAAAAAAACCAAAAAAAAACAAGGCTTCGCTTGTAAGCAATGACAAATGACTTGCATATCTTGTATAAAAATAGGAATATTGCTAGCGAGACAACTATCCACCAGAGACCAACTGATGTAATAGCTGGCAACTATAGGTCAACGTACGGCTTTCAAAAATGAACAAAACCAACACCTAATATACAAAAAAGATGTGGTATGATTGCAAATTAGACCAGTCTCCACAAAAAAAAAATTGACACAACTATTAGTCATCGTACGACCTTGAACAATGAGCAAAATCCGTACCGCATAGACAGCTATAAAAGACCTAAATAACAAATTTAAAACAGTTCAAACGAAAAAAAAAACCAACGGCTTAATGTATGTACCACCAAATGGACAAAAATCAAATGTGTAACACACCAACAAACGACAACCACTGAATTACAGGATCCTGACTTGGGACAGGCATATACATCCCTTTTTAGTTTCATCATTTAAATATAAAATGTCCAATGTTAATGTCAAAATGTTCATTGTAAACAACTTTTAAATGTATATTACAAAATGAAAAGCTCCTGTGAAGCCAAGAAATGAACATGATTCGAAAACAAATAAGACAGAAACAAATAGGATGAAAACCATCTAAAGTTATAATCAACAAAACAAAATGTACATGTACGAGTATCTTAAAGACTAAGCAATACAATTATTTCTTGGTCATCTGTTTGTCGGTGAGTGGGACGGGCGATGTACATGCGCATTATTCTTCTTAATCTTTTCACAATTGTGGCTTGAGGGGATGAGGGGGAGAAAGAACAATTATTTAATCTTAATATACGGATATTTCAGTATTTAGTCTTCTTTGAACATTTTTAATTTGGACACATGTTTTGAAATATAACATTTGCACAAATACACACAAATGTTGTTCAGACCTCTCTTTAATGATGGGATGTGCATGGTAAGTTCAAAAACACTGAGTTCAATAATGCTTCTTTTTATCATTGCATGTTGTCATTCTAATCTTGAAGAACGCTTATGAATCTACATTTACGAATTTGTATGTAAGAAGCATACAATCTTCTGCAAGTTTAATATCTGATTTTCGGAAGTATGATGAAAAATAACAATCAGGCACCAATAAACTTCAGGGGCACATCAGATAGTACAAAACATCAAATGTAAATGTATTTACTGTGATTCCTTATACAAGCGTTGCTCTGGTTTCTAGATATATTTGAAACTGACTGATATGCATGAAACTGCTTAAGTAAGGATTAGTTCCGAACGGATAGCTTTTTCTACATGTCCTTCGACGAATTAGTATTACGATAGGATAACTTAAGTGGTTTATTGCATATCTGCCTTGTGTTTTCTTTTGTTTCGTGTACTGTTTTATGGATATCTGATTGTCCTTGTTTCTTCTTTCGCTAAATATATTTTTATGTCTATTTTTCATTTTTGGTAATGGGTTTTGTCTGTCCTTTTTCACCTTTAAATTTGATAATATGTTATATTCGTCTTTTTCTGATTTATGTACCGATAATCACGTTTCATAAGCACAAACAAAAGTTAAACCTCGTTATAATATCTCAACTTTTAGATGAATGAGATCATTCTATTAGTCTATTCATTTAGAAAAGTGTTACAGGTTTTTGACACCAAGGTCCTATTATTATGAATAGATATGTCATACAGTGATTTAAAAACAGTTTTGATTAAAAAAAAGTAATCGCTTTGCCAACTTCTGCTGAATAATCATATCAATTGTTGACACAAAAAAATCGTTCGATCCAAATAAAAAGACGCCCGTAATAATATTACACCCACACATGACAGACCACATGTTAAATACTGATAGATTTCTAATTGTGCCTCTCGGTGCAAAATCGCCTTGTTTAGGTTCTGGCATTATTGTTTGGTGTCATTGTAGTTACTGATTATAATGCTGATTCAAAACTTTTAAATTCATTCGTACAAATGTAGTAGCCTCATGTTCAGTGGTTGTTGTTTGTTGATGTTCTTCATGGGTGTTTCTCTTTACCTCATTTTTTTTTAAAAATATATTAATAGATTAATAGACGGTTTTTCTGTTTGAATGGTTTTACACTTGTCAATTGTTTGACTCGTTATAACTAGCTGTTCCGTGTGATGCAAGGCTCCGTATTGAAAACCGTACTTTGACCTATAAGTTGCTAATTACTTTTAAAAATTGTTACTTGGATTGAGAGTTTTCTCATTGGCACCCATAACGCATCTTCTTATATCTATATACATTTTATAGGTTCAAAGCTTTAACTTACGTATGACATATAAACTTATTTACCCAGAACATATTTTTTTTTTAATATGAGATAAAAAAAAAAACAAAAAAAAAAACAGCAATGTTAAAGAAAGACTTTTCAATAATTTAGGGATTTCTTACACAGAGATGGGTCCGGCAATTTTTAAAAGGATTAACGGGGTTCTACCCATATATATCTTGCTATGATTTGTGTTATCCTCTGGTTGCGGGGTTTTATCAATGTGTTGAATAACCGCTGATGGCTTTTGGTTGTTTCCTGCTCTATGATCGGGTTGTTTTTCTTTGACACATTCCCATTTCCATTCACAATTTTATATAAGGTTTAAAAATGTATAGGTTTGAGCATTCCCGATGAAGGTAAATCCCAAAAAGCAGTTCGGAAGCACGAATTATATTAAGTGGTTTTTTTTTCATTTCATAGGAATTATTTACTAAAAGTTTTGTTCTTTCCTAGTAGGAAATTCATAATTAAGTGCCCTTATCAATATCATGATGTGTTATGTGCTTAACACACACAAAAAATAAGCCATTTTGAAAGATTTTTTTTTTTTTTTTTTTTTGTCTCTGTTTAAATTTTGCACTACAATAATTGTGTACTTTTTGGTAAATTCTACTTTCTAACCTGTTAAGTTTTCTGAAGTATTGTGTTCTTCATAAATAAAGCGAATTTACATAATTTATTTAACACTATTAAATATGAATTTTATTATGTGTGTTTTTCTATTCAAAGCAAATATAATGGAATAGGACTACCCATAGAGATACTACGCATTTCATTTAAAAAAAAATATGTGACATTACATTGCAGATCGAATACTAACGACCGAAACAGTATAAATTAAAGAAATGTGATATGATTGCCTATGAGACAACTCTCCAACCGAGTCTAAATCTTATAAAACTAATTTACGCCATCGTATGACCTTCGACAATGAGCAATCCGATACTGTATAGTTAGTTACAAAAGGCCTCGATATAAACATATGTGAAACGATTCAAACAACTAAATGGCATAAAAAAAAATCCAACGACCTGACAAAACAATGAACGGAAAACAAATAACACAAAAACAAACCACAACCGGCGTAATAACAGACTTCTGACTTAAGTCTTGGTGGCCTATGGCTGTTGTCTGCTCTATGGTCGGGTTGTTGTCTCTTTGACACATTCCCCATTTCTATTCTCAATTTTACATAAAAATTGTCTGAGTTAAATATATTAATTATTGATCCACCACCCCCTTACATGTACCTAGCTTGAACTATTGAGTAAAAGAACAACGTAAAACAATGGAGAGAAAAAATGGTAAAAGCGCCCAAAACATAAATTGTCGCGACATGACCACCGACTCTGCTTATACTCACTCCACAGGGATGAAAGACTATCTATGCCGAGAAATTAACGACAACACATCTCAAACCGTGTATCCAGCGGCCCAAAGAAAATAACGAAGGTGCCAGGACATGAAAGTTCAACGCCAAAAACAATTACTGTCGAGATAGGAACGATAACATTGGTTATACTGAATTTAGCATCAAAGGAATGCAAAAGCTGTCAAAACAGGAACGTTAACATTAGTTATACTGAATCCAGCATCAATGCCAATGGCAAAAGATGTCGAGACATGTTCGTCATATTCTGATTCCCTGTACTACGTTCAAGTTATTAGCTGATAGTCGTTTACACTGTTATACTGGTATATATGTAATATAATGAATATTGCGATTAGGAACCAGTCTAGCGTTCATGTAACAAAATGATTTGTGACCCGAACGGACCTTCATAAGTAACACGTGAACTGTGTCCAGCGACAGTGGCCAAATTTATTTTGGTCATGTTAATTTATTCTTTAGTTTACATGTTGCTTCGATCAATTGCATGCAGCGACGCAGGCCCAGACAGGTCATTGGTCTTGTGCTATTTGCCACTGATAGATTTTCTGATCGAGACTAAAAGGAGAAGACTAATGAAACTAACTGGATCCCATGAATGTTAGGAAAAGTCATCATTGAGTGTCCTTATAAATATCCCATTGTGTTATGGGTTTTTTTTAAATAATTTAAAGACATTTCGGAACATTTTTTTTTTATAAATATTCATGTACTTTGAGCAATATATTCTACTTTCTAACCTGTTAATTTTTCTGAAAAATTGTGTTCTGTTCTTCATAAAAATAAACATGCAGTTTATTTTTAAATTTATAGGCGTAGTATCTCTATGGGTAATTTTTAATCAATCATATTTGCTTTAAAAAGAAACGCACATTAACAAAATTAAATATAGTGTTGAATAACTTATGTGACCTTGCTTTGTTATGAAGAACACAATTTTTCAGAAAACTTAACAGGTTAGAAAGTAGAAATTATTGCTTAAAGTACATGAATATTTAAATTATTTTAATATTGCAGATCGAGGACACATGAATGAAACTGTATAAAATAAAGAGATATGGTATGATTGCCAATTTGACAACTATCCGAAATTCTAAATAAAGCGGTTGTTAGAAAGCATATGTCACTGTACAGTCTCCAACAATGAGCAAAACCGATACAGTGGCGTCAGCTATAAAATAAGCCCCCACAGTTTAACTGTGGGTCCTTAAGGGCGTTCGCTTGTCATTTTGGGGGATTTTTGTAAGATTTTCGGAATCCTCTGGTTTTATCCATTTGAATGCCTTAAAAAAATTTGCCCATTGACCCCACTTTTTATTTTATAAATCTTGTACATGTATAATTATAGGCCATCTGTTAAAGTCTTATAAAATCCTTGTTATTTTTTAATAGTTTTTGAGAACTTAATCCTGTCAATGATAAAGCTATGAATAATCAAGAGAGAAAAATTCCCCGCCAAAATTTCAATGGCTATTATCTCAAAAACAAGCACTTTGACCTATATATTTTTTTGGCTGATTTTGTTCCTTTTTTGATATATACTAGTGTAATGAAAAGCTTGTTATTTTGAACTGAGTAGCGAACTTCCGTAATCTGGTCTGTGTTTACGTCATTATAAAGAAGAGGATGTGGTATGATTGCCAATGAGACAACTCTCCACAAGAGTCAAAAAGACACAGCAATTAACAATTATAGCTCACCGTACGGCCTTCGACAATGAGCAAAGCCCATACCGCATAGTAAGCTATAAAAGGCCCCGAAATGACAACGTAAAACATTTCTTGTCGATTTCATTTAAAACAAATTAAAGATGGAGAAGCTGATTGCTAGGTTGCAGGATAAAACTATTTTAGTACAAATACACTGTAAGAATGATAAAATTCACTAATGCTTGCTACGTGTGTATATATGTGACTAAAGACGCCCTGTATGATGATGAACAGTAATACAAGCTGATCATAGGATTTTATAGTGTTTCCAGAGATTAATGAGGGTGTCGATGGGGGTTTACAGAATAGAACATAATGGACAAAAAGTAGATAATATAGAAAAATGGACCAAAAATGAGAATAATGAGGTGCTTAAATATAAAGAATAGGCAATAATGGGCAAGAAGAAAAGAGAAATATGACCTATGAAATTAAAGAATACAGAATTTAAGAAACCCCAACCAGACCCTCATTTATGTATAAAAGAATGGCGAAAGATACTGTAAAGCGGGTTATTTTCGCGGGGTGTTAATTTTCGCTTATTTTCGCGGATAGAACAAAATCGCCAAAATAAATTCCATCAATTTAAAAGTACACATGCAAAGTTATTGATAAAAGTTTTGAATCCGCAAAAATAATAATCGCCAAAATATTTCTTATATCTTGTTCAATGAAAACCGCGAAATTTTACTCCCGCGAAAATAACCGCTATACGCTATAGCTACTAGAGGGAAATTCAAATTCATAGATCGAAAACAAATTGACAACGCCATGGCGAAAAATTTATAATGGTTGCCTGTTTAGAGGGCCTTTAAGTTGTTGTCACAAAACGTATACATCATTTCCCCCTTTTCATATATAGTAAACAAACACCAATACTGATTCTTGACCTGTGTCACTGCGTGTCATTTATTAAAGTATCAAGTATTTTTACCCCATTATTGGTGACAGGGGAATAGAAAAATGGTCACTCTTGGTCTCCTTCCGACCGAAGTTGAAACCCTTGCAAGAGTACAAGTGAGGCATCGGTTTGATAGTGCGGGATGTACAAGTACGCAACCATGTCCGGTCACAATGAGGGCGTTAAACCTTTGAGTGTCCATATATCATATAGCGGGTTATTTTCGCAGGTGTAAAATTTCGCGATTTTCCTTGAATAAGGTATACGAAATATTTTGGCTGTTATTATTTTGGCGGATTCAAAACTTTTATCAATACCTTTGCATGTACACTTTTAAATTGGCGGAATTTATATTGGCGATTTTGTTCAATCCACGAAAATAAGCAAAAATTTACACCCCGCGAAAATAACCCTCTGTAACGGTAGTTTGCATGTGGCTAGGCAAAATGTTTGTCCCTATCAAATATAACCTCATTTTCCTGTGGTAGTCCAAACTTCCCCGACGTACCCGTATCTCGAATGACTGTTTCTAGCTGCAGACCAAATTCTAATCATTCCCTTCAATAAAAGCCATAAAAACTTTGACAATTAGTTTCCTAGTGTAATAGGTGTTGTAGAATTTCAAACTGTTGGGAAACAGGAAGTCTATCCATGGGAGATGAAAATTTGCTATCCTGCATGGTTCCCGGTACTACGTTCCAGGTATTAGCTAATAGCCCGGCATACGCTGTCACGAGATATTGGTATATATGTGTAACGTACTGAATATTGCGATCGGGAATCAGTCTAAAACATTGCTTACTCGCTTGCTTAACACTCAAGATTATGAAACTGCAGACTAAATATAAAGCAATTCCATTTTAATAGAATCCAAGAAAAATAAGACAAACTATTTCTACCAAATGGTTTTCGGACGGATATACGGACTAGACCACAACAGAGATTTCTTAAGGGAATTAAATAAAAGTAAAGAGCTTTTTATATCTCATATTTTGCATTTAATAGGTGTCGATTTAGACTTACATGTATATAAGATATTTTGAAATTTTATATGACTGAACCAACTCCATCAGACTAAGCTAACCGTATATAAAAAAGAAGATGTGGTATGATTGCCAATGAGACAACTCTCCAAAAGAGAACAAATGACACAGAAATTAACATCTATAGGTCACCACACGGCCTTCAAGAATGAGCCAAGCCCATACCGCATAGTCAGCTACAAAAGGCCCCGAAATGACAAATGTCAAACAATTCAAACGAGAAAACTAACGGCCGAATTAATGTAAAAAATGGTATTGTTTTTAGTTTCCTTAATTACGCATGCTCAAGGTCATATAAAATGTAGCTCATTGGAAATTCAAATACATATATCTATACATCATTGGCTTGCAAATGTTTGTTCAGAAAACTGTTTCAGACAAAAATATACGAAATGATTCAACAAAGCTGTGAATTGTGAAGGGAAGAAAGATATCCTTTGCGCTGAAGGGATTCTGCTAATATTAAGTCGTCAATTGTCTTTTTCTTGTTTCAAAAAATTGGGTGCAATAAATCATCTTATATATTAAAAACATTACATTATTTACATGCATATCTGTTTTTATTAAAACATTTTTATTTTTACAATTTACGAATAATTTTCTTATAAATTCTGTAAAAGGTAATTATATAAACATTTAATAACTGTTCAGTTCATGAAATGTCCTTTAAATGGTCTACTCGATGTATATTTAAAAGTTCAAATGTGACAAGAAGCGTTTCTTGGCGGAGAGACTAAGGCTTGAGATTTGTTTAGCAGGAGATTTTTTGACTGATGGGAAGGATCTTTTACGCTCCTCTTCGCACCATCCGCATTCCTCACATACGTCCTCCACGCACATTTTGTTAACCTTCAGCGCCCAGCCTCCGACCTTGAAATGATAATCTTCTTTGTCGGTAAGCTCTTTGGCCAGCATGTAAAAGCAAGCTACTGATTCGCAACTTGGTTTGTCTAGACATGCGCGGACCTCTTCTTCTTTATCAACTCCAAAGTTCTTCTGGATATCTTGAACAGCGTCGCTGACGGCATCGTCTTTGTTTGACCTTCGACGATCTTCACCTTCACACCAACCACATGTTTCGCAGATATCGGTCCAGCACATCTTACGTAGTCCAAGAGCCCATTCAACAACCATTTGGTGGTACTCTTCATCATCGGTAAGACCCGAGACAATGTAATAGAAACATCCGATAGATTCACAGTTGTCTTCCTTGGCCATACACTCACGGATTTCCGCTTCCTTGTCCTGGCCGAACCCATCTTTGACACTCTTTATAGCATCTTGGATATCCTTTTCCCTGTCGGGTCCTCCCTTTTCAAATGAAACATTTTAGCTTCATATGCGCCGATCATGGCGATCACGATGAAAATTATAATTTTCATGTTTGTTATTCTCTGAAAATAAACATAAAAAGATTGGAATTTATTCGTTTAAGTAAACTTTAACAAAAACAAAAATATACTATCAATCTCAAATCACTAGTATCTGTTTTGAGTTTTCATTTTTGTTGTTGTAAAACATGCATAGACCAGGGACACGAGAGCATCTGTCATTATGCAGTATCATAGTTTATATCAGATAACATCTTATGCAAGTATCATGGCATACGGAAAGTTTTCATTGCAGTACCATAGGATATGAGATAAAATGCTTTGCTTTATAAAAAGTTATTTGTTTCTGACGGAAGGTTGGTCAATAGTTTACTTTTTTTTTTAATTAGTGGGAAACCAAATGACACTTTAAGGGACCAGCGAACGCCCTCCTCGGCTCCGGGTGCGTGACTTTCTTGCTTTGTTGAACATCCATTGGTGGCCTTGAGCTATTTTCTGCTCTTTGGTCCGGTTGTTGTCTCTACGATACATTCCCCATAATAATGGGCGGCATTTCCGTAACGTTCTAGATTTTAACTTATAATTTTTTGTTTTATTGTAAAATTAAACGGTACATTTAAGCATGTTTAGTTTGCAATAAATGAATTAATATATGAATATGTTTTTAATTTAATTAAAGTTGTGTGTGTGTATTTAATAATGGGCATCCGTAACTTTTTCAGTATTGAGATAAAAAAAAAATCAAACTGAAATCTTTTTAAAATTTTCTAAGGTGATAAAAATTTCCACGGAAAACTAGATTTCTTTCTTATTTATTTTATAAAAAAGATGTGGTATGATTGCCAATGAGACAACTCTCCACACGAGACCAAAATGACACAGAAATTAACAACTATAGGTCACCGTATGGCCTTCAACAATGAGCAAAGCCCATATCGCATAGTCAGCTATTAAAGGCCCCGAAATGACAATGTAAAACAATTCAAACGAGAAAACTAACGGCCTTATTTATATAAAAAAAGAATGAACGAAAAATAAATGTGTAACACATAAACAAACGACGTATTTCATCATTGTAAAGTTACCATATTGTCTTCTTTATGAAATTTTCGATATTTGATTTGATTTAAAGTTTAAATTTGTTTTTTAATATGATTTTTTAGCATCAAAATATCTCTCAAAATATTGATTTAACCTAACAAAAAAAATATTTAAAAAAATTAAAAAAACCTCTACACAGATCATCCTTTTCAAACGTGTTTTACTATTTATAAAGATTCTTGTAGAAAAATATAATCCTGATAAGTAAAACACTGATGCCGGTGATAACAGAGTGAACATTAAAATCTGAGTTACTTACCGGTTAGAATATGTACGTTGATCAGTGGCTGTCTAGTTGTCGGTCTCTAGTCTTGCGGACTGATCATTTCCTTTTATATACCAGACTCGCATGCCAGCCATCTAATTTACATATTACAAAATACCACAGGCTTTGTTAGCACATAAAGCGATCACCTGATGATATCTAAAGCAATTGAGTTACCATTGTTATTTTTATGTTGTGTAAAGATTGGCTGGAATTAAAGTCCTGACCAATCTCTTCTTTATATATGGACAAGAAAGTAAACTTTTAAAGTACCTTTTATTAGAGACGTACTAGAGACATTTAAGTAACCGGTCTGATTGATACATTCATGATAGGAGAATTATGTAATGAAAATAGATAATAATACTTATAATAAAACTGTTCTACATAATGAACCCGTGTAAATGACCTTTACTTAGGAACCTTTGATTATGAAACTTTTAGTAGGAACCTTTTATTAGGGACCTTTTAATAGGGACCTTTTTTTAGGAACCTTCTATTAGGAACCTTTTATTAGGGACCTTTTATTAGGAACCTTTTATTAGGGCCCTTTTATTAGGAACCTTTTGTTAGGGACCTTTTATTCAGGACCTTTTATTATAGGAACTTTTTATTAGGAACCTTTTATTAGGAAACTTTTATCAGGGACCTTTTATTAGGAACCTTTATTATGAATCGTTTATTAGAAACATTTTATTAGGGACCTTTTATTAGGAACATTTTATTAGGGACCTTTTATAAGGGGCCTTTTACTAGGAACCTTTTATTAGGGACTTTTTTTAATTATCAAACACCATTATTAGGGACCTTTTATTAGGAACCTTTTATTAGAAACCTTTTATTATGAACCTTTTATTACGGACCTTTTATTATGATTCTTTTATTATGAACCTTTTATTAGGCACCTTTTATGAGAGACCTTTTATTAGGGACCTTTAATTAGGAACCTTTTATTATGAACCTTTTATTAGAGACCTTTTATTAGGGACCTTTTATTAGGAACCTTTTATTAGGAACCTTTTATTAGGATCTTTTTATTAAGGACCTTTTAGTAAGGAAAACTTTCATTAGGGACCTTTTATTAGGAACCTTTAGTTTCTTGTTTTTTTTAAAGATTAAAGGTGCACAAATGTAGAAATGTCTTTAAAGGTTGGCTCCCTGTGACCCGGATTGTGACCTTTAAACACCAGATAAGTAAGAACGGAAATAAATAGTGAAATTAAAAACTATTTTCTTGTTAAGGTATTCAATTACGGTGAAAACTTATGAAGCCCCCCTCCCCCCTCCCCCCCCCCCACACACACACTCTTAACATATACATGTGCTTGTCTGAAGTTGGAAACCTTGTTCAGAAGTTGTTTATCTCATATCTAAATGTTATTTCGAGAGAATTTAAATTATCATTTTTTTATTTCTGTTAAATTTGAACTTCATAGACGCTGGATGATTTAGCACTTGACATATACCAACACTTTTCATCTTGAAATAAAGGACTTGTATTTTGGTCAAAGGGGCCTTTAAGCTTTAAACCAGGTGTAATCCACTATTTTCTAAGGAAATTCCTGTACCAAGTCCGGAACATGACAGTTGTCCATTCGTTTGATGTGTTTGGGCTTTTGGTTTTGCCATTTAGGAAGAGATTTTCCTATTTGAATTTTCGTTTGAGTTCAGTATATTTTTTTTTTAAATGTGTATTTACTACAGATTTCCTTGTACATAATGGAGTTAATTTTTTATTCGAGCGTCACTGATTATTTTGATATGTCTTTTGTAGAAGAAACGTAATTCTAACGTGCACATACCAATTAGTTATAAAAAAAGAAGATATGATGTGATTGATAATGAGACAACTCTTCACAAGAGACAAAATGACACAGAAATTAACAACTATAGGTCACCGAACGGCCTTCAAAAATTAGCAAAACCCATACCTCATTGTCAGTTATAAAAGGCCCATAGATGACAAATGTAAAACAATTCAAACGAGAAAACTAACGGCCTAATCAATATGCAAAAAAATGAACGAAGAACAAATTTGTAAAACAGCAACAAACGACAACCACTGAATTACCGGCTACAGACTTGGGACAGGCACATACATACATAATGTGACTGGATGACTGGATACCAATCCTCCCCTAACCTGGGACAGTGGTGTTACAGTTCAACAAAAGAACGAACTTAAAAAATCAGTCGAAAAATGCTTAACTCACCAGATGAATACAAATTGTAATACATCTATCCAAACCACATGGTGGACGTGGCAGGGTACTTGTACATCTTAACAACAAAAAGACACTAAGTACATATCTGATAGTACATGTACTTGCAGTTACTGACAGCGAGTTCAAAGCCATTAACAACTAATAAAAGAATCATTCATATACACATCTACTTTTGCATAGGTACTTTTTCTGTACCCAAAATCTGTAGTACTGGAAATTTACTTTTAATATTCAGTACTATTTTGTTACTTTAAAATAATTTTAATATTTAGGTACCTGTATTTTACAGTACTTGATTTGTACTTGAAATTTAAGTACTACAAATTTTTGGTTACATCGTTACATTTTCAGCATTTTTGTCTATTTCAAAAGTCTTTTAGTTATGATGTTCAAACATGGAGTATTGTGATCGCTTTTGGTATTATTTCTGTACCAAAAATATGTTGTACAAATCAAGTACTGTAAACCACAGGTCCCTAAATATTACAATATATCTAAAGTAATGAAATAGCACTAAATATTAAAAGTAAATTTCCAGTACTACATATTTTTAGTACAGACATAGTACATATGCAAAAGTAGCGGTGTACGACTAAATAATCAAATCTGCACAAATCCAAAATCCAATTGATTTAATGTAAAGATGTCAAAAGAAGTCAGAGTAACACATGACTTAAGGCAGCACATTTGATTTTTTTTTTGGTGGGGGGGTATGGTTGTTTTTTTTGAAAAAAAAAGTTTGTTTCCAGTTTTTGGAAAAAAAATTGTTTTTGACCTCAGCTGCCACCCCACCATAAGTGATGCTGAAATTAAAGCATTGTTTTCGACTTGGCGGCAAAAAAAAATAGATTGTTTTTCGCCGAAGTTTGTCCGAAACCGCCCCCCCCTCTCCGAAAATGAAATGGTTGTTGCCTAAGTAAGCATGTCGTGATGAAGGTTTGATGATACATCATGACGTCATTGGAAACTCTGGATAAAAGTTGTTTGATTGGTTGATTTATTAGTGCATTGCATTGCGAAAGTTCAATTCACGACCACGAGAAGATCATCTCTTGAATAATTTGGGTCTTATCATTTCGAAAGTCCAGATGTCTGGTACTAAAATTCCAAATTACTCAGCATAATGAATACAGACGTATATATGTAGATAACGTCCAGTACTTAATACTTATATATACTTACTCAATCAACTTTATAAGATATGGGTGTTTTCAAAAAATTGCAAATGCTTATCAGTTTTAATAATGTACATTTTTAATGACAGATTCAACCACTTCCAGTAGGGTTACCTCCGGGTATCATTAAGCGTAACAATTATCTTTATGCTTTTGCGTTTGAAACCGGAAATCATTTGACAGCAGAAACCATAATGATATCATTGGTATCATTTTACGCAGCGGCATATTCTCAAATGAGATGCGATAGCTTTTTCGATATCAACGTGCAGAAAGCCCCATGATTGATTATGATTCATGCGTGTATAACCGGAAAGCATGATTCTACATACAAAATCGCGTCTCCTCCAGGACTCGAACCCGGGATCTCTAATTTGTTATAAGGCAGCGATTTGACCGACTGAGGAAAAGAAGTACTTCCTGTGAACAACCGCTAACGGTTGACTTAGTATCTACTTTGAAGGAAAGAAATTCAGTCACACGTGGTATTCCATAGAAAACATAATAAAATAGCAAAATTTTGAACTGCAACATTAATCTATTAGACCAAAAGTGATGACTAATTGGGAAAGAATATATTTAGAATATTAATTAAGAATAGAAAATAGTTGAGTGCTCTGTGTAAAAAAAACCATTATTCTATGTAAATATCAACCATTACTCTGTATAAATGTTGACCATTACTCAGTGATAATGTATACGACCATTACGTAAACTTTAATGTAGATCATATAACTCTGTGTAAATGCAAACCATTACTTTGTATAAATGTAGACAACTACTTTGTATGAATGTAGACCATTACTCTATGTAAATGTAGACAATTACTTTGTATGAATGTAGACCATTACTCTGTGTAAATGTAGACAATTACTTTGTATGAATGTAGACCATTACTCTGTGTAAATGTTGACCATTACTCTGTGTAAATGTAGACCATTACTCTGTGTAAATGTAGACCATTACTCTATGTAAATGTAGACCATTACTCTATGTAAATGTAGACCATTACTCTATGTAAATGTAGACCATTACTCTGTGTAAATGTAGACCATTACTCTATGTAAATATAGACCATTACTCTGTGTAAATGTTGACCATTACTCTATGTAAATGTAGACCATTACTCTGTGTAAATGTAGACCATTACTCTTGTAAATGTTGACCATTACTCTGTGTAAATGTAGACCATAACTCTGTGTAAATGTAGACCATTACTCTGTGTAAATGTTGACCATTACTCTGTGTAAATGTTACCATTACTCTGTGTAAATGTTGACCATAACTCTGTGTAAATGTAGACCATTACTCTGTGTAAATGTAGACCATTACTCTGTGTAAATGTGACCATTACTCATGTTAATGTAGACCATTACTCTATGTAAATGTAGACCATTACTCTATGTAAATGTAGATCATTACTCTATGTAAATGTAGACCATTACTATATGTAAATGTAGACCATTACTCTGTGTAAATGTAGACATTACTCTGTGTAAATGTTGACAATTACTCTGTGTAAAGTGTAGACCATTACTCTATGTAAATGTAGACCATTACTCTGTGTAAATGTTGACCATTACTCTGTGTAAATGTAGACCATTACTCTGTGTAAATGTAGACCATTACTCTATGTAAATGTAGACCATTACTCTGTGTAAATGTAGACCATTACTCTATGTAAATGTAGACCATTACTCTGTGTAAATGTTGACCATTACTCTGTGTAAATGTAGACCATTACTCTATGTAAATGTAGACCATTACTCTGTGTAAATGTTGACCATTACTCTGTGTAAATGTTGACCATTACTCTGTGTAAATGTTGACCATTACTCTGTGTAAATGTTTGACCATTACTCTGTGTAAATGTAGACCATTACTCTATGTAAATGTTGACCATTACTCTGTTGTAAATGTAGACCATTACTCTATGTAAATTTATACCATTACTTTGTATAATGTAGACCATTACTCTGTGTAAATGTAGACCATTACTCTTGTAAATGTAGACCATTACTCTGTGTAAATGTAGACATTACTCTTGTAAATGTAGACCATTACTCTATGTAAATGTAGACCATTAGCCCTACTGTTAAATGTAGACCAATTACTTTGTATAAATGTAGACCATTACTCTGTGTAAATGTTGACCATTACTCTGTGTAAATGTAGACCATTACTCTTGTAAATGTAGACCATTACTCTTGTAAATGTAGACCATTACTCTAGTGTAAATGTAGACCATTACTCTGTGTAAATGTAGACCATTACTCTATGTAAAAGTAGACCATTACTCTGTGTAAATGTATGACCATTACTCTATGTAAATGTAGACCATTACTCTGTTAAATGTAGACCATTACTCTGTGTAAATGTAGACCATTACTCTTGTAAATGTAGACCATTAACTCTGTGTAAATGTAGACCATTACTCTGTGTAAATGTGACCATTACTCTGTGTAAATGTAGACCATTACTCTGTGTAAATGTGACCATTACTCTGTGTAAATGTAGACCATTACTCTGTGTAAATGTAGACCATTACTCTTGTAAATGTAGACCATTACTCTATGTAATGTAGACCATTACTCTATGTAAATGTAGACCATTACTCTGTGTAAATGTAGACCATTACTCTGATGTAAATGTAGACCATTACTTTGTAAATGTAGACATTACTCTGTGTAATGTAGACCATTACTCTGTGTAAATGTTGACAATTACTTGTTAATGTAGACCATTACTCTTGTAAATGTAGACCATTACTCTGTGTAAATGTAGACCATTACTCTGTGTAAATGTAGACCATTACTCTGTGTAAATGTAGACATTACTCTGTAAATGTAGACCATTACTCTATGTAAATGTAGACCATTACTCTATGTAAATGTAGACCATTACTCTGTGTAAATGTAGACCATTACTCTATGTAAATGTAGACCATTACTCTGTGTAAATGTAGACCATTACTCTTGTAAATGTTAGACCATTACTCTGTGTAAATGTAGACCATTACTCTGTGTAAATGTTGACCATTACTCTGTGTAAATGTTGACCATTACTCTGTGTAAATGTAGACCATTACTCTGTGTAAATGTTGACCATTACTCTTGTAAATGTAGACCATTACTCTGTGTAAATGTGACCATTACTCTTGTAAATGTAGACCATTACTCTGTGTAAATGTAGACCATTACTCTGTGTAAATGTAGACCATTACTCTATGTAAATGTAACCATTACTCTTGTAAATGTAGACCATTACTCTGTGTAAATGTGACCATTACTCTGTGTAAATGTTGACCATTACTCTGTGTAAATGTAGACCATTACTCTGTGTAAATGTAGACCATTACTCTGTGTAAATGTTGACATTACTCTGTGTAATGTAGACCATTACTCTTGTAAATGTAGACCATTACTCTGTGTAAATGTTGACCATTACTCTGTGTAAATGTAGACCATTACTCTGTGTAAATGTAGACCATTACTCTTGTAAATGTAGACCATTATCTGTGTAAATGTAGACCATTACTCTTGTAAATGTAGACCATTACTCTGTGTAAATGTGACCATTACTCTGTGTAAATTAGACCATTACTTTGTAAATGTAGACCATTACTCTGTGTAATGTAGACCATTACTCTGTGAAATGTATGACCATTACTCTGTGTAAATTTGACATTACTCTGTGTAAATGTAGACCATACTCTGTGTAAATTAGACCATTATCTAGTGTAAATTAACCATTACTCTGTGAAAATGTAGACCATTACTCTTGTAAATGTATACCATTACTCTGTGTAATAATGTAGACCATTACTCTGTGTAAATGTAGACCATTACTCTGTGTAAATGTAGACCATTACTCGGTTTAATGTAGACCATTACTCTGTTATATGTACCTGAATGTAGACCATTACTCTGTAAATTTGAACATTACTCTTGTAATGTAGACCATTACTCTGTGTAAATTAGACCATTACTTTGTAATGAGACATTACTCTGTTAAATGTAGTACCATTACTCTGTGTAAATGTAGACCATTACTCTGTTAATTAATGTAGACCATTACTCTGTGTAAATGTAGACCATTATCTGATTAAATTAGACCATTACTCTGTAAATGTAGACCATTACTCTGTGTAAATGTAGACCATTACTCTGTGTAAATGTAGACCATTACTCTTGTAATGTGACCATTACCTATGTAAATGTAGACCATTACTCTGTGTAAATGTAGACCATTACTCTGTGTAAATGTAGACCATTACTCTGTGTAAATGTAGACCATTACTCTGTGTAAATGTAGACCATTACTCTGTGTAAATGTAGACCATTACTCTTGTAAATGTAGCCATTACTCTGTGTAATGTAGACCATTACTCTGAGTAATGTAGACCATTACTCTGAATGTAACATTACTTGTAAAGAGACCATTACTCTGTGTAAATGTAGACATTACTCTGTAAATGTAGACATTACTCTTGTATGAGACCATTACTCTTTAATGTAGATCCATTACTCTTGTAATGTAGACCATTACTCTTTTAATGTAGACCATTACTCTATGTTAATGACATAGACACATTACTCTGTGTAATGTAGACCATTACTCTGTGTTTAATAGACCATTAGTAAACCATTACTCTGTGTAAATGTAGACCAATTACTCTGTGTAAATGTAGACCATTACTCTATGTAAATGTAGACCATTACTCGTAAGTGTTTAAATGTAGACCATTACTCTGTGTAAATGTAGACCAATTACTCTGTGTAAATGTAGACCATTACTCTATGTAAATGTAGACCATTACTCTGTGTAAATGTATACAATTAGACCTAGTATGTTTAACTCTGTAAATGTAGACCATTACTCTGTGTAAATGTAAGACCATTACCCTCTTGTAAATGTAGACCATTACTCTGTGTAAATGTAGACCATTACTTGTGTAAATGTAGACAATTACTCTGTGTAAATGTAGACCATTACTCTATGTAAATGTAGACCATTACTCTGTGTAAATGCATTATGTAAAAAATTACTCTGTGTAAATGTGACCATTACTCTGATGTAAAGCTGACCATTACTGATAGCATTTGGTAATGTGACCTTAATGCAGACCAATTACTCTGTGTAAATGAGACCATTACCTGAAAATATACAACTCTGTGTAAATATAGACCATTAATACTCGTGTAAATGTACCCCATTACTCTGTGTAATGAAGGCCATTCATCGTGTTTAATGTAAATCCTTACTCTGTGTAAAATTAATGAGGACCATATAACTCTGTGTAAATGCAGACCATTACATCTGTGTAAATAAACGACTATTACTCTATAAATTTAATTTAGAATAATTAACTCTGTAAAAATGTAAGACATTACTCTGTGAATATAAGACCTTCACTCTGATAAATGTAAACCATCTACTCTGTATAAATTTGATCATTATCATGGTAAATATGGCAGACCACCATTTTGAAAAGGGCCTATGGTTTCTAACCAGGATAAAGGGAGGGTTCCTACTACACGTTCCCATTCAAATGCATTGATCGTCCCAAAAAAATTGGGGTTCCATACCCCGGACCCCCTCCCTTATGGATCCGCCATTGGTTATGTAGACCATCACAAAATATACAACCCACAATCGGCCTTGAAAAATATATACAGCTCACAAGCGGTCTGAAAAGAAATACTGCGCTCGAAAGGTTTTGAAAAATGTACAGCGCACAATAGTTCTTAAAAATATTCAGCGCATCAAAGTTCTTAATAGATATATAACGCATACTCAGTCTTGAAAAATATGCAGCGCCCAATAAGTCTTGAAAAATATACAGCATGTAAATATGTCTCAACAAATATCCAGCGGACTGTCGGTCCTAAAAATTATAAAATGCACAATCGGTCTTGAAAAATGGATAGCACAAAAAAGGTCTTGATAGATAAACCGTACAATAGGTCCTGAAAAATATACAACACTCAATAGTTTTTGAAATATAGACAGCGCACAATAGGTCCCAACCAAATAAATATATGGCGCACAATATAGGTCTTAACAAAAATACAGCGCCGACTAGTTATTAAAAGATATTCAGCACGCAATAGGTCTAAAAAAGTTATAGAACACAATAGGTCTTGAAAAATATATAGCGCCTAATAGGTCATAAAATGTATATAGAGCTATATATTTTCAAAATTGTCCAGCAAATCGTAGGCGCTCCATTGAGATGATTAAAAAAATGTGTAACACGGAAAGTTTGTACATGAGCTAGAAGTAAGACATTTTCACTTTATGAGGTTAAATGATAAAAATGTCTTACCATTAATTGTCTTTGTACAATACAGTCAATTGACCAGAATATAAATCAAAAATACAATTTATGTATCATTTTTTATTACAAGATGGGACCTTTATTTTGCATCTACATTGATAGCGTTTCAGAATTATGGGGGATTATCTCCTCGGAGCAAAACTTTTTTTCTTGATTTCTGTTATCACGTGATTCTGTACGGTCATCTGTTGAGTAAAAAAAAACTTGTATGTAGAAAAACAATGACTTGATAAATGAATAATCAGATATTCTAGAAGTAAATTTATAGAATGTGTTTATGTGAATCGTAATATACGTTGTTTTGACGGGTGTAAGATGTAGATCTTGATTTATTTCATCGAGGCACCGCCCTCTTTTTTTTTAAACCTATTTATTTTTTTAACAAAACTTATTAGAAATTCAACTGTGGCATTTTAATAGGTTAAAAGAATTCAAGTTACAGTATCGGTGAAATTCCTACGCGATCGAGGGTCTATAATGACTTAAAATAATATATAATAATGTCCCAAAATATAATAGAGAACATTGAGAAATAACTAATTAAGAATTGCGAATGGTTGAGTGCGAAAGTCAGAAAAATAATTATGGAAAATTTAAGAATAAGTGTTACAAATGAATACTAATTACAGAAACGAACGACATATATACAGAACAAAGAAATTAAAATTATCTAAATACAGGAAAATGTATTATAATAAGTAAAATATGTCCATTAATATTTTACAGAATAATAAAATAGAGAAGGGACATTGGAAATCTGTCAAAGAGATAACAACCCGACCAAATTGCAGAAAACAGCCCAAGGTAAAAAAAAAATCAAATATGAGTCTTTAACACAGCGAAAAAAATCCACACTCGGAGTCGGTCTTCAGCTAGCCCCTTAACAATAATGTATACTAATCTAGATCAGGAAAATGGACGCCTCAGTTAAATCTGAAACATACAAATGAACACAAAAAAATAATAAACAAAAAACCAACATTAGACTTACAATGGCTAGAGGTTTCTGAGTTGTGACAGGCGTAAAAAATGCAAACCTATACATATGATACATATGGTCAATTTGTAATTACTATTTACTCAACAAAACACACAACAAAAGTCAATTGAAAAAGTCCCAGTCCGATATTAGAATACATAACAGAAGATACTAAGCATGCAATTAATTTGTAAAGGGAAAGAAAATAAGAAAACAAAGGTTAATGACACCATACATATACCCTCTTGTGTGACCAACGACTAATGTCGATCATCAAAATAACCTCTGCCATACCATCTATAATACTAAAATTACGAGGTCCAATTTGTCAGCCGTCATCGGGTAAAAACGACAAATCAAAGAATTCAACTCTGTATATAACTAATATAGGACAATGGTGTAGATTAAAAATTACACCACTCCAGACCCTTTTGTTTTCCACATAATTAATATTGCCAATAATTAACAAGTTCCGGGTCTAATCCGATACCGATACCAATAGTATATTCACCTGTTAGCTATCACCTTATCTGTACGTTCCGCATTTGACAGGCGCACCACCAAACGGTGTATTTAGGATTTTGCTATATACACGGGTCATAATCAAAGGGCTGACACTACTAAATTCAATCATTGTCAAATTGTTCCCTATTGTAGCTTTATTGAGCAATCAGCAAGACTTTCTAAGATAGCTAATATAGGACAATGCTGTTGATTAAAAAATACCCCATTCCTGGATAGCCTGGACCTTTTGTTTGCCAAATAATTAATATTTCCAATAATTGATAAGTTCCAGGTCGACGGGTTCAATCAGAAAGATTTGAAAGCAGAAAAAACTGTGTATCTTATAATCGACATGACTTTATCAGATGACAATACCAATTACTAAAATAAGACTTAGGCATAGTTATATACTTTAATTCAGTCACGGACCCGCGATATCACGGGTGTGTACTTGTGTAATATAAGATGCAGAACCAAATTATGCAAATTATTACCTCCCTTTTTATTATAAAATAACGAGCATCACTGTCCACCGACAGTTTTCGCCAATTAGCTGTCATACATCGTTGCATCTTCTAGACCAAAGATATTATAAGGTAAATTCAAGTTTTTAACATTGATTTTTAGTTTACGTACTTATACATTTTCAATTATTAGAACTTTTTAATTTTGCTCTGATAATTTTTTCTTCTGACATTTGAAATGTTGTTTTTTTTTTGTTTCACGACCGACCGATTTTTGAGCACACGAGACCGAACAGTGAAGTGTGCCACCATTGCCCCAGTGTAAAAGGAGTTATCCTCATGTACACTCTATACTTTATAATTGTAAATAATCCGTAACCGTAAAATGTATCGTTATCCCCCTCTAAGTTGGTCAGTACACCCTCGGTTTCCTCATTTCAATCAATTGTTAGCATGGCGATACCTTGACGACATCAAAAGGCAGTTATGTCCCTTCTTACATTTGACATAAGTGATATATTTTAATCATTCGGCAATCCTCGGTAGAATTCGCTACTCTCCTAGATGAGGGTACGGAATCGGCCGAGTTGAGACGAATGATATTTTGATGTAACTCATGACGAAGTGGGAATCATAGAAGCCTACGAGGTTTTTTTTTATATTTGGTCTTTGTTCCAATATAATCGAGGAAATTGAGGTCAAGGTAAATGTTATGTTCAAAGTTATGAATCTTACTTTTAAAACGTTATTCCGCGGAGTACATGTTATACCTAGCGGTTTTTAAAACTCAGCTAAGATGCATAGACTGATAAATATGTCATGAATCAGGTTGAGCGTATGAATCAAGCAAAGGGATATCACTCGTCAGTCTACTAAGATGCCACATAAATGTACGCCAGGCGCGTGTATATACTATTTAAAATAAAAAATGACCAGTTGCCAACTTGGTCGCAAATGTGAAATAGTCATTAAATTTAAATCATTTAATCGCACTCGTTCTAATATGTCGCCCATGATGGATGTGCGTTAGATACCAAAACCGGAGCAATTTAAAAGATTTTATTTTTATTAGAATGTCATTGTGTGACGAGATCAGGACTATTCGAACTAATTAAACGCTAGTCCAATAGACTGTTCGACAACAAGTAGGACTCTATATATTATGTGAGGTTTAGCTAGCTATAAAACCAGGTTTAATAAAAATTTGTCCTGTTCAAAGTCAAGAATGTGACAGTTGGTTTTCTCTAACGTTTGGTTTTCATTTTTTTTAATTTCTCCTATTGGAATTCCCGTTGGAGTACGGTATATTTGTTATAATAAATGCTCTTTTCAGTTTTAAGAATCTTTATCGATTTGGTGTTGATTTGGTCGATTTAAGAAATGATTAAACATATTGTTTTTGAATTTATAATTTTTTTATTTTCAGAAAGATGAAGTTAATAGTTTTATCACTCGCAATGGTCGTTTGTATTTTGAGTGTGAATGGGTACAGTTTTAAACGTGGTGCTGAAACTCTTAGTGAGAAAGAAAAGGGGCTCCTGAGAAGAATGGGCGCGGGAATGGCAAGGTCATATTTTGGCGAAGAGGGTGCAAAAGAGGGCGGCGAAATATTGGACAGGTGTCTGAACCAACCTTTAAGAAACATCGAGTGCTGCGTGAAAGGAGAAGGTCAAAAGATATGTGAACGTGTAAAATTAAAATTAGGTGATGAAACTACCGAAGATGAAACTTCCGGTGATGAAATTTGCAAGAAAATCGAAAGGCTGATTGATGAAACACTAGAAGCCGGTGAAGCTCTATTTATGTTTGGGTGTCTTGACACGGAAAACGTTGAACCATCGAAATGCGCCAAAGACTTATGTATGCCATTTTGTGAAAAAGACTGTGAGGATGAGGCTTGCAATTGTGACGAAGAATGTGGCTATTTCGGAAGTTTTCTGGAAGAAGAAGAAGAAAAAGAAGAAGAAGAGAAATCCAAAAAAAACTTTCAACTTAATCGTCTTCGTTCCCTGTTGAAAATTAGAAATTTCAAAAACATCGTCAAGAGGAAGTAAATACCACCATCAATCAAAAATCCACACTCAACACAACCGACAGCTACCTAACAATAACATATCGTTACATTTTGAAATTAACTTATAAATAAATAAATATTTGCATTCTTTCTGTCTTTATTTTATTTCCTATTCTACAATTCATCATTTACGTGAATATCTTTTTTTCAGAATACATCAATATAATTCCCGCATACCCAAAGATTAATTTATCGTTATTGTTTTTCATCTCGACCATTAAAAAAGGTGATTTTTTAACAGTATTTTTTTTATGAAAAAAAGTAATTCTCATAAGGAACAATCAACTTACAGAAAAATAATTTCCCCTACATTAGGAGCAAGGGCCATTCCAGTTAATTTCTGATAAAGGGGGATGGATGGTCCTTTCTGAGGGATGTGCAATTTATACATCTTGTAATTTGTTTTGGTTTTTTTCATCTGACAAACATATGCAAAAAACTTCAAAGAAGTAAATAGTTTACAAGGTAAAACAATTACATCTTAGGGGATACAAAAATGTCTATGTCAGATCTTAGGGGTGCTGCTTTGGTATCTATATAATGTATATAGACAGTTTCGTTTTATACATTATCTGGTATTATATTTATGACTGAATTGAATTTTGTCCACAATTCAATGGATATTGATACAAAATTCTGATTGGTACAACCCTTGCAGAAAAAAATCTGATAGGTCAATTTTCCCCTTGATAACCCATCCACCCAAAATGAACAGAAACTCTTCATCTAATAGGTCTTAATTTTAAGTAAGGTAGTTTTTCATTATGTTTTTTCTGATAAAAAAAAATCTCCAAATCCATCCCCACCTGTCAGAAATTAACTGGAATGGCCCAATATACCAACTTCACTTGCATATGGGATATGTATTTCCCAACTTAGCCGACATTCAAGAGCTTGTAGCTGCTACCCAGACTTTGTAAAACGTAACAAGTGTCTGAGTAGAAAGTTGATATACCAGGGTATGTCAAAGAACGTCTCGTCCTTTTTCTAAAAGAGTTCATAGGAAGGTACAAAGACCTTGTTGATAAATATTCCGTATGAAAATTATACCCTTAAATGGTCTAGAAGTATAGATTTTTTGTACTAAAGTTGTTTATCATCATTATATCTACATAAGAAAATGCCTGTACCAATTCAGAAATATGACGGTTGTTATCATTTCGATTGATGTGTTTGAGCTTTTGATTTTGCCATTCGATTACAGACTTTCCGTTTTGAATTCGCCTCGGGGTTCGGTACTTTTGTTATTTTACTCTTTTGTACCAACTGATGGTAATATGATCTAATATGTATTAATTGCCATGGAATTCAATCTATTGAAACGCCTCAAAGGTTTTTACAATAGCTGGAATACAGACTATATATGCTGTAAGACAGCGGTCTCGATGTAGCGTGTTTGCCTCTTGTGCTGAAGGTCGTGTGTTCAAACCCCAACCCGGTGAAATCAAAGATTTTAAAATTGGAATTTGCTGCTTCTCTTTTAAATTTTTGGCATTAAGTAATTGACGTTGGACGTTTATCAGCAGTTTATCATCTGTTAGGAGTCGGACTAGCTTAGTCTGCCGATTTACCTCCTAAATATAAATACCAAAACTTAGCTTCAGATTGGTGTGTTTTCATTGATTTTACAAGTTTTAGATAATCATGCGTCTAATTTCAGAGGGGAACATTTGTTGTCGATTTGAGCGTTATGAATTGGTGATTTGGTTTTTTTTGACGATTATATTCAATTTTAGTAATGAATCCGATCAGAACCAAATAGAATCTTTTAAATGCCAAAATTCAATTGCAAGGTTGGCTTTTTTTAAGTGTTGACCTAGGAGTTCAAAAGATAAATAGGGTTTTAATTTGTACCATACATCACCAATGCATCAAGTTGAATTCAAAGTTAATTATAAATCCGATCGGAACCAAACTGAATCTCGTAGGATGCTCACGGAAAATAATTGAATTAACTTGAATTAAAAAATTACAGACATTCTATCCTCACTCTCTGCCAAAATTCAACAATACAAATATTTCGGACCTAATTTCTATTTTAAAAAAACCAACAGCAGACATTATCTGTTAACTAAGCTCTGTTTTTTTACCTGTAAACAAATTACATAAATTTTAGAGGATTGCAACACAGTTTCATATTGCAATCTTAATTATGAAATCGTTCAAATTAAAATGGCATATTATTATTCTAAACTCTTTCCCAAAATTAATCGCTCAGAAGATCACAAAAAACAAGAAAAGCTGACAAGAAATCTCTGGACTCTTTTTTTAAATCAGTAATGGACATAGTTGATATACGTATACAACATTTTAAAGAACATTTTACCCTTAACAACAACCATAAAAACCCTGTTTCGCATCAAACATAAACTAAAAGAACTCGCCAAGGATTTTTTGTTTTAGTCTGTTTCTGTATTGTTATGAGTTACAATTGATGACTATAATCAGCAAAGACCCATCGAAACAACATCTGATACAAAATTCTAACAATACTTTTAGATATTTGGATGATGTATTGGCTCTCAATAATGACGACTTCATTATGTATAATACTAAAGATATTTATCTAGTTGAACTAACTTTCAATAAAGAAATTAATACGCATAATGAACACTACCCTTTCCTCGATCTTGATATATATCATAAACAATCTCAATACCAAAATTAAGGATAAAAGAGATGATTTTTCCTTTCTTATCGTTAATTATTAGGGATGTCAACTCGGTGAAGATTTACTAATCGATTACTCGTTGGATTTATCGAGCGATACTCGAGTACTCGCTCGGTAAACATTAAATTTACAAAATTGAAACACAAAAATTACACCCGTTTTATGTATTATGGGCCATTTTCTTATGACCGTTAAACCTTCAACATTATTTCCTAAGATTAGATAAATAGTCCAAGGAATTTTATAACGTAATTAATATCTCATTTACTACATGTAATAATTATGTAAATTGGGAGACAAGTAATTAAATAATATATTTAGAAAAATTATTGCTCAAACAACAGTCCTTGGGAGGGCACAGGACGTTTGCGCTTTTTTTTTTTACCTGTATAACGATAGGACATTTGCGCTTCAAATACTATGGACATTTGCGCTTTTAATGTTGATTCACCTGTATTAATTTGACCGGACATTTGCGCTTTTTACCTATAGTCGTCTACCTGTAATTTTAATGAGAAGTAATCATCACGTTAATAAATTTAACTTATATTTGTTATTAGTACAACAAATGGTCCAGAAACCTTCAATGCCCACTATATTGAACAGTTGTATTCGACTTATCCTGCTAAATTTTTATCTTTTTGACAATCAGTCGGTGAGTTACATTAAGATTCGTTATATTGATGAACAGCATCCCAGTAAAGAATTGAGAAAGAGAAATTTGATTATTTATTTGAAATTTGGGCGAAATAACAGTCTGAACAGATAACAATAGCTAAATGTGTTCACTCCTTAGGCGCTTCAGTTATCAAGCTAAACTGACATGTGATGACTTGACGTGTTTTTTTGTCTTTAGAATGTTTACTTTTAGCTTTATATGTTATAGATATTTCATATCTTTTGGACAGTTTTGTGGTGTTTCGTAAATTATACCATAGCTTTTGTTGAAACCCCACTAATTACCAATTACCTCACGAGACGAGGTCGATGAATTGCTTCCTGGAAGCAAGCAATTAAATATAAGTAAACTTCTTCTAAATGTGGAAAAATGAAAAAAGATTCCTCAGAAAAAAAGTATATGTACATAAGTTGTATAATGAAAACTATCCATTTAGTGATAAAAAAAAACATATGCATATTTTTTTTTTTAATTTGAGGTTTCTTATGACTTTAAATGTTCGAAATATTTAAATTTTTATTTTATAATTCTGTGGAAATTTGAATCTCAAGAATCTTTTAGTGAGTTTGGATGAATAATTCCACGTTTTGATTTGTACCAGAAGCCCAAGTCACGCATTAATTAAAAGGGATTTCAAAATGTCCACGATTAAAATCGCATGTGATGTATATTCTAGATAATTTAAACAAAATGTTCAGCTTCATTTAAAGAAACCTATGTTCAGCTTCATTTAAAGAAACCTATCTATTTTTAATTCTCAAAACATAATTGTTATTACTTAAGCAACCTCGTTAACAGTTTAGATTTATATCAAATCGATGAGTATCCAGGATTTTTAAAGGGGGAGGGGTCTAGCAAAAAAAAGGACTACGCATCAACCATACATGAAGCTCCTTGAAAAGGGCGTGCCTTCCGCTCCCTTCTACCCCAAAAAAATCTGCCTCGGCAATTTTAAAACCTTTACCCAATATATTCATGTAGCTGTACAGTGGAGGCTATGGGACTACAATCTAAGTAGACATCTGAATCACCGAAAATCAACTTATATTTTCATGTATAATTTGATAATTAAATTTTAACACATTTATCTCTTTTTTTAAATTTGTTCTTGACAATTTTTTGTTCATTTAAAAATATAGGGACAACGGAGTTGGTGTACGTGGGTTCGATTCCCACCCTAGGCATTCATTTATATCGGCTGGTGCAAAGCGGGCAGTTTAGCTTAGTGGCCCCACATTGACTCTGTTGTTCATATGTCAATTAAAAAATTCAGGCGGCCTCGTTCAGGTCTTGCCATCTTTGTTTTTCTTTTCGAAAATCATACACAACAAAACCATGGTATAATTGTGAAAATTATACCATAGATAGCTATGGTATAATTTTCGGTTATTGAGATTTATACTCTTGTTGCATTCCCATAGGTTACATTGTACAGCTATAGGTTAAAAACTTTTAAAACATATATCAACGTGCTTTGAAATTAGCTATGACACTATTTTTTAAGACTTTTTATCATATTAAAAGAACACTATGACTTTAACTCTTCAAGGTCAAACCTGCCGGTCCCTAGCCCGGATAAAAGGGGAGGGTAGTCATACCAATCAAATATTGCAAAAGCGCAAATGTCCCATGTAAAAAGCGGAAATGTCTTTTTTTAAAGCGCAAATGTCCTATGATTTGAAGCGCAAGTGTCCAAAATAAAAAGCGCAAATGTCCTATGAAAAAGCGCAAAGGTCCCGTGCCGCCTTGGGAACCGTAAAAAAACACATTAAGTGATCAACAAAGGGGTGATGATTAGAACTTACTGATGCCTTCAATCATTTATTGAGGGTCAGCACAGGGTGCAACGATTTTTTTCTTATTTAAAAATATTATCGTGACAACTTCTTCTGGGACGTAAGGCTTTCTCAAATTTATTAGGGAATTAATCGTCCTGCCGATGAAAATATATGCTCTGACGGTACAGAGGTGGAGGAGTGACTAAGATGAGCTTAATGTGTAATGCGGGGTTCACACATTGCCGATTATTGCTCCCGTTTGAGATCAGACAGCGATACGACACGAAAAGTGAAAAAGTCGGATTAGTATCCTCAATTATCTGGAATGTCCAATTATTGTCTGAACGCAGTCGTTTTAGTTCGTAACAGATTCCTACTGGTCGGGAAGGGTCCGAATAGTT
Source organism: Mytilus edulis (assembly GCA_019925275.1). Taxonomy (NCBI): domain Eukaryota; kingdom Metazoa; phylum Mollusca; class Bivalvia; order Mytilida; family Mytilidae; genus Mytilus; species Mytilus edulis. Next base: position 67,312,679 of record CM034362.1, read on the forward strand.
TGGCAAAGCACCCCGACAATTAGATGCGTCCCGTAACATTCGGGGAAACTCAGCCGATTTTGTCTAGTCGGATTACAATCGTGCCTATGTCGTGACAGATTCTGCTGTATCGGATCGAATTCCTAACAATGTTCTGTGTATTCGGGACGGTGTCCTGTGGAACGGGAATGATCTGGAGAAATTTTTCATTGCTGTTTTTCTGCCGATTGAGTCCAGATTGCATCCATATCTTGTCGATTGCGAACCGTTTTTGCCGAAACCGTTCCGAAACAGTCCCGTTATTAATTCTAAATTCGTCAATGATACCCACGTCAGAGTCCCGACAATTACAGAATACAATACGACTGAGACCAGACAAAGCCGTTTGCAATGCGATAGAGCGGACCGTGATATGATTACGTTCCGACAGTTTTCGAACGGAAAACTTCCGTCAGCGTCTGTTCACTGTCTTGTCACTATCTGATCTCTGTCGGATTACATTCGGTAGAATCGGGACGCAGTCGTGACAGACTTGGTCGAATTTTACCTGGCGAAAGATACAAATCGGATTAGAAACGGATTTAGAACGGGATTATCGGGATAAATTCGCTTGGAAACGGTTGAATATCGACGCTTCCTGAACAATATCTGATTGTTGTCGTGATTAAAAAAAAAATTTACAAATTTTAATTAAAGTTTGAATTTCCATCCACGATTCATAGGATCTTGATCAGACTTTTAATAAATTTTAATCGGGAATGGTCCTGTCAAGGACGGCAGTAAAAATCGTGTATGTGTGACCCAGCTTAAGCCTTAGACAAATGTTCATGTACTTATATATCTACATGTGCCTCTGTTTAGCGGAATTTTTAATGACACTTAAAACGCACACATTCAAATCGTATTTTAATTTTTATGAATTTTGATTAATTTATAATTTTAGAATACTTTTAGATATTTAGATGATGTGTTGGCTATCAATAATTACGACTTCATTATGTATAATACTAAAGATACTTATCCAGTTAAACTAACTTCCAATAAAGCTAATACGCACAATGAACACTGCCCTTTCCTCGATCTTGATATAAATATTATTAACAGGAATCTCAATACCAAAATTAAGGATAAAAGAGATGATGTTTCCTTTCCTATCGTTAATTAATAATTATCCATTTTTAGTTGGTGACTTTCCATTGTCACAATCTTATGGTGTTTATATATCTCAACTTGTAAGATTCGCTCGTGTAAGTAACAACATAATAGATTTTAACGAGAGAAATTTGTGTTTTACTGAAAAATTATTACACCATGGTTTTCAATATCACAATCTAGTCAAAACATTTACTAAATCGTATCATCGGTGCAAGGACATCATTCATCTATATAATTTAACATGTAGACACCTTAATATACGTTCAGATATTTTCACATCCAATTTTTTACAAAGCACACAAATGTCGGCATTCACCTCAAAAGCTAACAAAACCTTTAAACAGACTCATTAAGAAGGGATATAATTACGATCCTGTTGTCATGTCATAAATGATTGCATATTTTGGGTTTAATATTGATTCACTTATAGGGTCTTTACATCGGAAATAAACACGTTTATTCTAAAACCAGTTGTTGGTATGATACGGGTTATGTTCCTCTCATATATTGTATGATGGTATAATACTAAACTCCTAACGAGAGGGATTGTACTTGATATTCATATGATGAAGACATAATCTTTCAATCAGTTCAATTAAGGTCAGGAGCTGGCATGTCAGTAACAGCTAGTAGTCGTTTGTTAATTTATGTATCATTGTCATTTTGTTTAGTTTCATTTGTTACCTTTTCTGACATCGAACTCGGACTTCTTTTAAACTGAGTTTTACTGTGCGTATTGTTGTGTTTTTGTTTTTCTACATTGGCTAGAAGTGTAGGGGTAGGGTTGATATCTCACAAAATCTGTTTAACCCCGACGCATGTTTGCGCCTGTCGCAAGTCTCTGCCCTTTGTTAGTCTTGTACATGTTGTATGATTTTTAATTTTACTTTCTTGTGTATATTTCGGAGTTTAGTATGAAATCCATTATCACTGAACTAGTATACATTTTTGTTAACAGGCCAGCTGAAGCACACATCCGGGAGCGAGAGTTTCTCGCTGCATTGAGAACCCATTAATGGCATTCGGATGTTTTCTGCTCTTTGGTCGGGTTATTGTCTCTTTGGCTCATTCCCCATTGATATTCCCAATGTTATTCTCTACCTTAATTCAATTGCAAGGCAGGTATTTTAAGTGTTGACTTAGGAGTTCAAAAGATGTATAGGGTTTTCTTTATTCTTCTATACTAGTATATCTTATATATATATATATTACAACTCGTCTAAACATCAACCCAACAATGTTAGATCTGTAAGTTTGCTTTCGCCGGGATTTAAACCCATGCTACTGAAATATCGTGACACAATCGTTTACTATAGATAATTAAGCTGATCTGTAAAAAATAAGATCTCCATGCCTTATATATCATGTACTGTAGTACGACGCCAGATTAAAACTGACGTGGACAGGTAGCACCCGGCCACCGAAAGCTTCATGTTTAATGAAGCCCAGGTGGTCGTGTGGTCTAGCGGGACGGCTACAGTGCAGGCGATTTGGTGTCACGATATCTCAGTAGCATGGGTTCGAATCCCGGCGAGGGAAGAACAAAAAATCTAACATTGTTGGGTTGATGTTTAGACGAGTTGTATATACATAATGTACACAGCCATGTATCACCATCACTGCTGGTGATCCGATGGATAAATCTGTTGTAGAGTTGTCACTGGCTCAGACGTATTTTTATATATATTATATATCCTATATATTCTATCCTAAGTCAGGAATCGGATGTTCAATAGTTGTTGTTTATTGATGTGGTTCCTAAGAGTTTCTCGTTTCGCGTTTTTTATATAGATTATACCGTTGATTTTTCTGTTTGAATGGTTTTACACTAGTAAATTTTTGGTCCCTTTATAGCTTGCTGTTTGGTGTAAGCTCCGTGTTGGAGGCCGTACTTTGACCTATAATGTTTACTTTTATTAATTGTGACTTGTATGGATATCACATCTTCTTATATCTTTTTGTAAGTTCTACTATGGAAAACGTAATTGTAACGACAAAAATTGTCGTTTCATAAACAAAAGGATTTTAGATAATTTCATTGTTCGTACTCCAAAATGAAAACTTCATTGTTTATATATAATTTTATTTCTACCATACACCACCAATGCATCCATAAGTGCAACACAATAGACATGATATGTAAATCTTTAAAACTAGTCAAATTAATGATATTTTTCAAACGAATGATGTTTTCCTATGCCAAATCAGGAATATGACAGTAATTGTCCATTCGTTTGTTATGATTCAGCTTTGATTTTTACAGTATTTTGGGGATTTTTTTTCCAAGAATCGTCTCTTAAATTTTAGGGCTAAATTCTTTTGAAAAATAGGTTGATGATTGGAAGACCTTCAGGTATATACTTACATTAGTAAAACGGCGAATGCATGCTGAAGATTTAGGTATGTACTCACATGAGTAACACGCCGAGTGTCACATGATGAACCTTAAGGTATGTACCTACATGAGTCACACGACGCCACATGGTGAGCAGGATCTGCTTACATCATCCAAACATGTATGATCACCCATTGGTTTTTCGTAGGGTTCGTGATGCTCTGTCATTAATGTTATATGTTGTGTTTTTTATATTGTTGTTTGTCATTTGATACTTTTTTGTGTTTTGTTTTGCCATGGAACTTAATTGTCAGTTTGTTTATCTCATTATCATGCTAGTTATTAAGTTAAATTTGTCAATATTTTACCCATTTGACCGCGACGTTTTTTTTTATTATGATTGTAAATCCAGAAAAGCGCTTCAGCACAGGGTTGATACCTCTGCTTGCATGTGGACTATCAGTCTCCGCGTGTATCATTAGATAAGTAGTCAGTACTTAAGTTTGGCATGATTTACAGCAAACATATTTCAATGTATTTAAAGTTGTCAATTTATATTAAAAAAAATGAAATCATTAAGAAATTAAGGTTTCAACTCCCTCAGACAAAGTTGACATTAAACATGTAAAATAGATTAGGTATTTGTTTTACTTTCTCGTTAGATATAACGCTCTTCACCTGTTTCGGTATTATTGCTTCTTTGGCTTTTAAATATTCGGCTGTGAGCATTCCTGATGAAGGTAAGCGCTTTGGACGCATGCAACCAAAAACTTCTTCTTTTAATTTGTTTGTGTCGTTCGAAGTATATTTTTTTTGGGTTGAAACTTCTGAAAACGTCGTCAAACTGCATTTTCTGACGTCATATTCGTCATTTTGATGCCATTCCGTTATCTATTTGAATTTTGAAAATACAAAAAAAGAAATATTTATAACATGAATAAAAAAAATACAAGTTTTTAATTCATCTTCAGTCTGTTGATAAAGGTTTCCTTTAAACATATTTATTTATAGTGGATTGGGAAACAAGTTTTGCAACTTATATTAATCCCTTTCCACTTTGCGGGTGCGAGTGCTGCATTAGCCTGCTCTTTTTCGATCTCAAGGGTGTCTTTTACGTGCAAGAGATATGGCTCTCTCTTAACACGGGTCAGCCATTTATCGTCCCCTTCCGACGGACTATCATCGTTTCCTCGAGACCATACTCGCAAATGGTGTCAAGGGAGAGCCGAAAATTCAGTTTCTGAAATTTTCATCCAAGACGGGAATCGAACCAGGAACCTTTGTGTTAGTAGTCCGATGCACTAACCACTACACCACGGCTCTTCTTGATAAAGGTTTCCTAGTTATTGTCTCACGAGGGATATAATTGTCCCTTTTGCAGTCATATATTTCCATAGAAGAGGGACGAAAGATACCAGAGGGACAGTCAAACTCATAAATGGAAAATAAACTGACAACGCCTAGCTAAAAATGAAAGAAGACAAACAGACGAAAAATAGAACACATAGCGTGGTCGAAGGATGATTAACTCTCTGACCATACTAGGGACATTCGTGTACCTCGTAAGACAATGACAGAATATATTTATGTCCCATTTATGGGGTTATATTTTCTGGTCTTTGCGTCCGTTCGTCCGTCAGTTCGCCTGTCCTGCTTCAGGTTAAAGTTTTTGGTCGAGGTAGTTTTTGATGAAGTTGAAGTCCAATCAACTTGAAACTTAGTACACATGTTGCTTATGATATGATCTTTCCAATTTTTATGGCATATTACAGATTTTGCCACATTTTTACGGTCAACTGAACATAAATAATGATAGAGCGGGTGGGGCATCCTTGTACTATGGAGTATAGACATATTCTTGTTTTTAAAATAAACTACAGAATACTAACTAACTCGAGTACCAACTGCTTTTGTTGATAACTAAAATGTAAACGTATAACTTTAAAGCGTCATTATGACATATATAACATAGTAAGATATAGTTTGAAGACGTTTTCTAAAGTTCTTTACGGAAGGTAAATGTAAATACCGCGTAAATTCATTCTACAAATATCGCGATAAAAACTATGCTTTTGCAAAATATCGCATATTTTTAAACATTTAAGATGAATTAGTCAAATGAAATAGAGAATGAAAACATGAAATGTGGCAAAGAAACAACTACCCAACCAAGAGCAGAAAACAACTCAAGTGCAATAATGGGCATTCAGCGTAGTGAACCAATCCCGTACTCGGAAGCAGGCGCAGTAGGACCTTAACAATTATGTATACTAGTTCAGAAAAATGGACGCTATATTTAACTCAGAAACATTCAAATATACCAAAACTTGAAGAACACAACACGTTTCCAAAGGGTAGAGGTTTTAACTAGGGACAGGCGCAAACATGTCGTGGGTTCAAACATTTTTTTGTGAAATGTCAACCCTCCCACGTATACCTCTACCCAATGTGGAATAAACAAACACACAGCAAAATATAATGTTATTTTTTTAGAATTTACTATGTATTTCATAATAAGGGTTTTAAAACTCATCAAAAGTGATGAATATATTCTTCAATGAATAACAGCCATGCTAAAACCTGTCCAGACGCGGATCCCGTCATTTTGAAATGTGGCGCCGCGGGGTTCCAACCCCTGAAACACTATGAAATGTTCACATAATTAAAAAAAAAAACGAAAGGGGAAAGTTTCCAACCCCTGGAACACCCCACCCTTTATCCAACGTATATGTCAATAATAGCCAGCTTGGAAAACTATTTGAAATTAACTGGTTGTTAATTATGACGGCAATATGTGACATCATATGTACACTAATGCAGTGGGAAATCCACCTTCCATATGACGTAACGGACATGAATTCAAGGGCGACAATTGCGATTTTTACATAGACGGCGACAGTATCGCACCATTGTTGTTAATGGTGACGTTAATATGTGACATCGTATGAATACTTAAATGCAATTGACAATAATAAAGTATGATCTAAATGAAGGCAACAGTAGTATACCGCTGTTCGATAGTCATAATTCGATTACGCTAAAACAAATTTGTGTAACAAACTAAAACCGAGGGAAACATTGATTATAGAGGAAAACAACAGAATAACAAGCAAGCACGAACATAAAAATACTAAAATACTACAAACTGGAATAAAAAAAAACCATAATGAATGCAAATATTTATGAATTAAAAAGCTTTTCTAAACATTACAAACTATTCATTGCAAGGTTGTTGTCCTTTCTGAGTTATTGTCTATGTGGGCTTTTTGATTAATGGTGGCTTCTACTTTCTCTTGATCAGATTTCCGAAGTATCTTTTGTTCAACACAGAACGGAAAATGTTAAGTTTTCTGAGCTTATTTAAACGTGTTGACCTCTCTTCTTCTTTACTCTCGAGTTCTTCTACTGCACTTTCTAGATCTTTTTCTTCAACCTTGCAACATTCTTGGCAATCGCATTCTTCTGCGGTTTCCTCTAAATCATCACAAACATTATCGCATATCGCCATACATTTACCTTGGAGACACGGCCCGATATCAGCATCTTCAACCTCCTTAGCAAGGCACCCACTTTCCAGTAGATGTTTACCTACAGCGATCGTGAACATTATGTGGTCTTCGATTCTTTTGCATTGATCATCTTCTCCTTCTTCACAAAGGCGTTTACCCGCATCTAGCATGCACTCTCCGATCTCTTCATCTGGTTTTTCTAGACAATTTCCAAGTATTTTGTCAGCTTCTTCAGCACCTTTTTCGCCGAATTCCTCTTTTGCCATTTCGATACCAGCGTGTGTTAAAATTAACTTTTCCCTGTCTCCAAGATATTTGGATTTCTCAGTACGCTTGAAACTGTATCCATTCACAACCACAATACAGACCAATGCTAAAACTGTATACTTCATTTCGCTAAAGAAAAAAATTATCTTATGAATTTTTTGCAACATTTTAAAACCAAATAGATATAAGAATATGTGGTATGAGTGTCAATCAGACAACTCTCCACCCAAGTCACAATTTTTAAAAGTGAACCATTATAGGTCAAAGTACGATCTTTAACACGGAGCCTTGTATGTGGGTTACAGTTGAAAGATGAAAGTCAAAACTCAACAAGAAATAAATAATTTCATACACTCAAAAGAATCTTCAGTTTTTTAAGTTTGCTTTAAGATAAAAAAAAAAAAAAAAAAAAAAAAAAAAAAAAAATTATAACATGTATAAACCTCGTTAAATCAACTAACTTAACTGTCCAATTTTGTGTTATCTTTCAAAGTAATTGCGTGACAAATTTTATTTTCAAATCAATTCAGAAATCGGTTTTGCAAACTAACATTAAAATTTAGCAGATCCACAGTCTATTTCATGTATATGTATTTATAGATTATCGTTGGTCATCTCAACGAGATTGATTTTCTCGCTTGAGCCGGTACGCCGAAAGTGAGAAAAAGCAATCGAGTTGAGACGACGTTGTCAATTTTATGTCAATTTCATTAGCAACGCAACGTGTCTCCTTAGTTTCTATCGATAATTTCCCATCTCAAGCGAGTAGTATGAAATGACAAATTATCACAAAAAATGATCAAAGGAAAAATGCACAAAAGACCGATAAACATGATTTATACAATACTTTCTACTACGTACTTTAATTTAACCTAACTAATTTTAGTAGACACTATTCTATTTAATATATATCACAGTGATTTCTTTACAATTAAAGTGTTGTTTTTTATAATAAATGCGGTATCAAAATAAAGTCAAATTGAAATTGAAATAACCAACATGAATAAAAATAAAATATCTAATATGAATTAAAAAAAATGTACACGAATTTACCTTTGCAATGTCTTTTCCTTGATTAAATTGTTCTGTGTAAGCTTTTGGTAATACTGTCGATGGGCTGTGTGCAAGCTTATATATCATGCAGGCACTTACTAATTTGCATAATTTGTCTGTATCTACCCGATTTTTGTGGCATGAAATAGGACGTTAAAATGATTGACATAAACAAGAATCTATTACTAGATTTATTTCACTTGACTGGGCGGAGTTTAAGACCAGTCCATTTATAGACAGGAGTTTTGGGATAAACTCATCGATGAAGTGTCCAGTTATTCGCCCCAAATCATACAATCAGTTCCTTTGTATATAAGTTTAGCGACACTGATAGGTGAAAAGAATTCAATATTAATTATAACGGCAATCATCCTTATCACACACATCTTCAAATAAATTGTCCTTATGTAAATTAAAAAATAAGCTCCACCGATCAATTAAAATAACATTGGTATTTTTAAATACTAGTACAAATGATTAAATAGAAATGTAATTGTATATGCAGTATCAGTACTCTAAAATTTGCATTTCTAAATAAAGAATGATTGAAAAAAATGATCGATTTTATTGGGGTAAAGAAAGAGGTGTGTTGTGAAGTTATAAAGAAAGTATGCGATTTTAGAGTGATACTAAATAATACATGAGTTCTATTAGAATTGTAGTTATTGTTCACAAGTTGTTCATTCATATCATTTACCAAAAGGCTGGAAAAAAAACGAATCACTAGGATACATAAAAAAAATCAATTACCTTTTTTTCCTTTCAGGAGGAAGAGTTTCAGCTTAAATCATCCACCGTTTTGTTGTGGGGATGTTTAAGCACCCTGCCTCGTCCACGATGTTTTTTTGCTTTGTATCGATCTGACGAGTTAATCCCTTTTCAAATGATTTTTATATATATAAAAGAAGATGTGGTATGATTGCCAATTAGACAACTGTTGACAAGAAACTAATTGACATCAAACTGTGGTGTCCAAATGGGCCCGGATCCCAGAAAAATATTTAGGTGGAGAATAGTTCGCTCATTCCCAATACCTTTGAAATTAGTCAGATCTGGTTCGAAACTTTGCCGTAGGGACCTGCCGAGGAGTACCAAATGTGTGGTTGGTATGAAAAAAAACCCGTTAAGGTGCAACTTTGAACACCTGCGGTTTCCAGACGGACCCAGATTCCAGCCAAAAACATTAAAGTTGCGAATAACCTCGGTTAACACCTTTGAAATGACCTAGGTCTGTTTCGGAACTCTGCTGTAGAGATATACGGAGGAGTACCGAACGTGTGTTTTTTTATGAAAAAAAGTGAAGAAGCAACTTTGAAACCCTGTAGTGTCAAGACGGGCCCGGATCCAAGAAAAATATTTGAGTGGCGAATAGCCTCGGTCAACACTTTTAAAATGAGTTCGGAACTCTGCTGTAGAGATATGCCTACATTTTTTCTGTACCTCCTAATTATAAAGAATTCGAAAACGAGTAAAAGAACGGAAAAAACGACTAAAATAACGAGGTCCAATTTGTTAGCCGACATGGGATAAAAACGACGGATTAAATAATTCAACTTTTTATGTTACTCATATAGGACAATGAGGTTGATTTAAATTTACACCATTCCATGACCTTTTGCTATCCACATACTTAAGGATGTATTCTTCTGAGTTTTCAGTCTCGTTCAGTCTCGTTGAAATCTCGTTCTTGAATTATTTCCAAAACATGTGATACAAGTGGAAAATATCAATGAATTTTTAAAATATTATAATCAAACATAACTCTGTGAAAAAATTGAATATTTACAATGAACAGTTTTAGAGTAATCCAGTTTTCAAATTTTACGACCAATCAAGTCAGTATTTTAGCCAAAATTTTGAGAAAATGGGTAAGGGATACAAAAAATCATTTTACAAGAATCATGTACATCCCATATCATTTTGGTCTTTTCAAATTTCTTAGATATGTATTTTTTCAATCATTTATAACAAAAAAGTTGAAATGATATGCATTTTGTCCTTAAACATGTTAAAACTGAGAAAAATCACAAAAATAGAAAATTGACAGCATGGTAAATTTTACACAAAAAAGTGTCAAAATATTATAAAACTTTCTTATATTAACACCTACCTATAGTTTTTTTCAGTAAAATTTATTCAGATTGGTCCACTTCATCTTTATAGAAAATATGAAAAAAAGTTTAATTGTGAAACTGTGATTTTTTTTACGATAATAGCCCAAAAGTAGGTAAAAATCGATGAAAAATGGGAAAATCATCAAAATTGGGCATTTTCAAAGGGCCGTAGCAAAAAAGAGGTGCACCACCATGTGATTTTTTCTTCACCAATTATTTTATTACAGTCTTATAAACCCAAAAATCAGGTTAAGAAAAAAAGTTTAATTGAAGAAATTTTTGGCTCCTCAGAGGTGTACATCCTTAATTAATATTACCAATAATTAACAGGTGCGGGTCGAATCCGATATCGATACAAATAGTATACCTGTTACTTTACCTAATATGTACGCTCCACAAAAGGGGTATTTGGGATTTGCTATATACATGTTTTTGTCGTGTACATTTTATTATTTTGTACAGGTTACTACTTGTACAAAATTTTCATACAAGTAATTACTCGTATGATGCCATCATACAGGTTATTACTTGTATAAATATAATTGTACAAGTAATAACCTGTACAAATTTTGTGGAGAAAAAGATAATAGCTTGTACAACTCACTATCTTTCGTATTTTTTAAATTTATATTGTGTTTGTTTTTTTGTTCTTATTTTCAAGTGTTTATCAGTATTATTTTTGAAATGTTAGAAGTTTACAGACGAACGAAGGACGCAAAGTAATAACATAAGCTAACGTGACACCTTGTGCAAATTTAGCTAAACAGCTAGATGCCACGTAAATACGGACTTCTGGTACAAAGTGACATGGTCGTTAAAAACAAAAATAAATTGGTACCTTTCATTCATTTATTTTTAAACATACATCATATTGAAAAAATGCATACATAATATCATACATTGGAAATAAAAGTCAAGCCTAATGAATTGAAAAACCTATTTGTTTGCACAAGACAAGGAAGCATGGCATCTTGAATTACACAATAAGTTCATTTTTTTGCATTTACATTTGCCTGTTTTACAGCCACCCCGACAGCTGCAATACACATGACCTTGGCCACCACTTAAAGAAAGCAATTGTACTGCTTTTCTGACGTTAACCTCTGTGTTCTCTGGTATGTCCAATATGGTCAATTCCTTTCTCTGAAACTTTTCAATTTGATTACGACTCATGAAACTAATCATGATTCCAACTTTTGTACCAATTTTATATCCATTTTCTGCAATATCAAGCACAACACCTTTGATGTTTTTACAGTCCATCGGCCCACGGTTTACTCTTTATACTGGTATTATGACATTGTCTCCAATTTCTAAATCTTTTAATCTTTTTTTCGAAGAAGACAACATCTCATCAGCCTGTATGTGTTGGACTGACAGGGCTCGTTTTCTCGCACTTATTATTTTGAAATTTGTGTCTGTGTCAACATCAGTTTCAGTGCTCGTACTAGTTAAAACATTCATTTCAGTGTTTTTGTCCAGATTAATTTCGGTTTCAGTGTTGTGTCCAGATTTGTTTCAGTTTCAGTCTTTGTGTCTATATCGGTTTCCATTTCAGTTTTTATCGCCAGATCAGTTTCCATTTCAATTTTTGTGTCAAGATCAGTTTCTGTCTCAATGTTTGTTTTGACATTGTCGTCACTAGTAGCTGTTGTCAATGCAATTAAATCTTCTTCAATTTCTATAGTATTAAATAATTCTTTTGGAAAGGCTGATGATGACAAGCCAACTGTAGGGTCACTCCCGAATAAAGCTTTATACAGCGACTGATCAATTGTTCTATGGTGTGACCTGCGGATTTATTTTTTTTAAAACATGGAATTATTTTGAAAATAATCAGGGAATGCCCATAGTTCAATATCAAACATAAACAACAACCACTACAACAACAACTTGAATCATTAATGTTAGTTAGTTTAAACATATTTTCTGCTTAAGTCAGTTTGGTATGAAGTTGCCCTCACATCATTGCATATCTATTTGACGACTATTTTTGAGACCCTGTATGAGCCAGTGACTGAATTTATTAGTAAATTACAATGTAGACTTTACTGCTTAAGTTATTTTGATATGTACTACTTGTAATTACCGACCAGTGATATTGTGTATGGAGTTGCAATACAATCAGAACATCTCAGATAATTTCAAGCCACTGTCAACGAAATTATTGTCTAGCAACATTGTACATGTATTAATAAGCAAAGATGCTGTCCATCAGATTCCCTTTCTTAATTTTAGGTGAACAGGTGAAACATATCTCTTTGTCAACAATTTATTTAGAAATAATCTATATTATTTTTAAATGTTTGTTTTTTGGGGTGGTTTTTTTTCTTCTTTTTATTTTACATGATTAAACAAAAATTTAAATTTGAATTTTTTTAATCATTTCTTTTAAAAAATATATACCTGTTTTAATGGAATTGCACAAATCTTAATCTCTCCGACCAGTGTGTGTCGTTGTTTTGGTGTGTCCAAGAAATCATCATACTCTTTATGTCAGCATTTGCTCTTTCGACAGACCCTTGACTTTGAGGGTGACGTGGTCTACCATGTACCAATTTAAGCTCTGGCCAAAGGAGTTTAAGTTCTGTAATTACATTAGCCGTAAATTCCCTTCCATTATCACTTTGCAGTATATGTTGAGCTCCCAAAAGCAGAAAAAGATCAGTGAGTTGGTAAGCCACTTCAGCTGCTCTTTTTGTCTTTAAAGGGCGCAGAACACTGAATTTGGTTAAGTGGTCCTGGTAGTGCATGATCCACTTGTATTCTCCATCTGGACATGATTGATAGTCAACAAGGTCTACTTGACAACTGGAACTAAAGTCTGTAGAAGTGACAGGACGAACAACTAATTTTGTGGTTTCATTACGATTTTTCTTCAAAATACACTGTTCACACATCTGAATGAAAATTCTGATAATTTCTCTGCTGATATTGGCAAATTGTATTTCTTTACTCCTTATATGTCTTGTGGATGCCCCATGGCCAACTCCAGAATGTGCAGTTCTAAACGGATAAAGTTAATCTACTGTACAATAGTAAAACATTTCGTCCCCTTTGCGAATGAGTTTTTCAATGCCTGCTACACTCAAAACATAATATTGCCTTAAGAAATATCGTTGAAGAGCAGTCTTTTTGGAACTTAATTTTGCTTCCTTTACATTCCCAATAGTCTCTCTGTATCTTTCACGTGTAAATATTGAATTATTAGAAGACTTATTGTCATCACACAGTTTAATTATTTCATCATGAAATTTCTTTTCTTTACTGTTTTCCATCTTTTAAAACACTTTAGTTTTGACTTCTTAAATGAACAGTTTTGTTCATATATTTGATATATTAAATGAACTCACATATTGAGATTTTATACCTTTAGGCAAAGTAATGAATTATATGTTAAAAGGAAACAATTTGTTGTAAACTTCAAATAGGCCAAGGTAAAATAATGATTATTATCTTTTCCTCCACAAAATTTGTACAGGTTATTACTTGTACAATTATATTTATACAAGTGTTAACCTGTATGATGGCATCATACAAGTAATTACTTGTATGAAAATTTTGTACAAGTAATAATCTGTACAAAATGATAACATGTACACGGAATATACACAGGTCATGTGCGCACTACGTTTGTGTGCAGCTTTTGATTACATTTGCGCGCATTCATTTTACAGGTAATCTCAGGTAAAAATATAAATAAAAATTAAATTAAATGATAAATGACTAATTTTTTTTTGTATTTTCATAACGGATATGACTATAAATTATTAATTTCAAAAAAAGGTTGTTAGTTCAAATTATATATTGTTCATATTGAATTCTAAAACCAAGTATAAATTCTGTTATAGCTTTAGATCAAGTTACTATAAATTGGCTTTGCCACAGATTTTCTTAAAATTTTGCATACACCTTTGACCTGTTGAATTGTAACTAAAACTCGAAAAACATATGCAGCTTTATCTTTTTTTTTCTATAATCACACCTGAATTTCGTCAGTATACAGGATTGACACTAAAAATTCAATCATGAGTCACATCGTTTCCGGTTGTAGTATTTTAATATAAAGCATGACTTTATAAGATGACAATAAAAATACTAAAAAAAAAACAGACTCAGAAGAAGGCGTTGGTACAGTTTCCAATTTGTAAGCCGTAAGGTACGGGGCGCCGAATGGGAATTGTTGTTTTGTACAAAATTCAATTCTGTCATAACAAAACCATGTGATACAGGCTTGTTTTATGAGAAATTCAATTATGTGATGCGTAATTCATTTTTGTAGACGAAATTCATTTTTTTGTAGACAAAATCCATTTTTGTAGACAAAATCCATTTTTGTAGACAAAATCCATTTTTGTAGACACAATCCATTTTTGTAGACAAAATTCCATTTTTGTAGACAAAATCCATTTTTGTAGACAAAATCCATTTTTGTCAATTTTGTCTCACAAAAGTCAATTTTGTCTCACTAAAGTCAATGTTGTCTCACAAAAGTCACTTTTGTCTCACAAATTCAATTTTGTGACGACAAAATTCAATTTTGGGACGACAAAATTCGTTTTTGTGACGACACAATTCAATTTTGTCAATTTTGTCTCACAACAGTCAATTTTGTCTCACAAAAGTCAATTGTTCGTGTTGTTTTTTCTTTAGTTTTTTATGTTGTGTCATGTGTACTATTGTTTTTCTGTTTGTCTTTTTCATTTTTAGCCATGGCGTTGTCAGTTTGTTTAAGATTTATGAGTTTGACTGTCCCTTTGGTATCTTTCGTCCCTCTTTTATATAGATTAGACCGTTAGTCTTTCTGTTTGAATTGTTTACACATGTCATTTTTTTACCCTTTATAGCTTGCTATTAGGTGTGAGCAAAGGCTCAATGTCGAAGGCCGTACTTTGACCTAAATTGTTAACTTTGTTTACATTGTGACGTAGATGGAGAGTTGTCTCATTAGCAGTCATACCACAACTTCTTGTCTATATAGGCGTCATTAATTATTTCCGTGCAGCCAACCAGATGCTCTTCTTTATCATGGGTTAATTGTGTTTAGGATGGGAGGTCATTGAGATATACATTACAAAACTCAAGAAATAAGTACCTGTATTATTTTTGTAAATAAATCTGTTTGGGTTGCTTACACAGTTTTGTTATTATTGCGGTACTATAAACAACTGTCATTCAAGATAGCTATACAACCAGGTTTAACCCACCATTTTCTCTGAAAAATGCCTGTTCCAAGTCAGAAATATAACAATTGCTTTCCATTTGTTCTTTATGTTGATATTTGTTTGTTCAATTTAATGGATATAGTTTGTCACAGTTTGTGCACGAAGATTGAGGATTGTACAATTCAAAATTTAAAAAAAGACATAATGAATGCAAATTTTATCAATTCAAAAGTTATTTAAACATTTAAAAAACAGATTGTTAGGTTCTGTCTATTTGGTCGTTTTGTCTGTCGATTATCAATTAAAAACAGCTCTTATTTTCTCTTGGAAAGATTTCTGAATTTTCTACTTTTAAACATGGAACGGATACGGTTAAGCCGGGCACTTCTGTCATCCTCTTTCAAAAGACCTCCTATTGCGCTACATCCTTCATCGCAATAGCAGTTCTCCTCGTCACACGTATCTTCACAGATCGGTACGCATTCGTCGTGGGCACATTTAGGTGGATTTTCTGCATTCAGACATCCTGAGTCATATACATGTCCACCTATGACAATCATTTCTTCCACCAAATCTTCAATTTGTTTGCATGTCTCTTTATCATTATTATCAGCTATGCATTCTTCAATACTTTCTTTTGCATTATCTCTCATGCAATCTTCTACTTCCTCTAATTTAGGTTTTTTCAGACAAATTTCAAGTGCATGGCCACCTTTTTCTGCCCCCTCTTCGCCAAAATACCATCTTGCCATTCCAACTCCAAGTTTTTGCAGGAGCATCCTTTCATTCTCGTTAAGATCATCATCAGAACGTTTTTTGAAGCTGAATCCATTCACACTTAGAATGCAGATCACAGCCAGTGATAACAGTATATACTTCATCTTTCTGAAGAAAAATAATTATTAACTCAAGATGAAACTTTATTTTTGAACGGATTTCTGAACCATTTTCAATCAAATATGATTGTTAATACATATATGTAAGGTTTATGTACAACAAATACCTCTTTTGACATTGCCGAATTGCCTGTCGTCAAATCAGTTCAAAAAGCCAGGATCTCGTTAATCTAATTAAAAATCTTGCATTCACGACCAAAAGTCCACCAGGTTATAAATTCAACGGTCTATTAAGTTATGGTCTGCATGACCGTTTTCTGACAATTACGTAACCTCAGACTGTCAAACAGGAAATTTGACTGCTGTACCCCTATTTTTGACATTTTTACCTATTATGTCTGGTTCTTTTTGTCATACATCGTTGTCAATATAATGATATTTGATGCGGCTGTCATACAATTAAGAGGTTTAGCTAGCTATAAAACCATGTTAAATCCACCATCTACATAAGAAAAATCCTGCACTAAGTCAGGAACATGACAGTTTTTATCCATTCGTTTGATGTGTTTAAGCTTTTAAATTTGCCAATTGATAATGGACAATTGTAATTTTCCTCGGAGTTCAGTATTTTTGTGATTTAAGGTCAAGGATCAGTAAATGACCAGTCCATAGATTTTTCTTAAATTTACAACTCAATTAGATATTGAAAATATACATCATGAAAATGTAAAAAAAAAGTATATGTCACCAACTTGGTTTTCGAGAAAAGGCCATTTAACAAATAGTCCGATAGGTACTAAATTACATTGAATATATAGAGAAAATCAATATTTTTCTTCAACAATTTTTGGTTTACTGAATAAATCACGTGAACCACTCCATAGAATCTTTTTAGAAATGAATATGTTATTCCTCTTTGTCTAACAAATTAGATGATGTTAAAAAAAATTATGGTCAGGAACATGTCAGTTTTATCCATTCGTTTGAAGTGTTTAAGCCTTTGATTTTGCCATTTGATACTAACTTGCTACGCTATGTTGAATTTAACAATACTAGTAGTTAAGCGAAGCAACGTCACCACTGGTTTGGAGTTGGGTGGTTTTCGGTTGGTTTTAAAGCCAATTTGTTGGACAGTACAAGAAATATAGTTCTAGGTTATAAAACTTCGATTTTCTTGATGTTTCCTTAAATATCAAAAATGTTTGTTTAAATCTGAGGAAAATGCTTAAAAACTGGAATGTATAGTACGCAATTGGCATCATATTTTCGGAAGATTTTGGCCTAATATTCAAGCCATATGTGTAATAATAAAAAAAAAATAACCGTGAAAATGACACCTTCCAGGCTTTTTTTGTATGCGAATAAACCATTAAAAACATCTTGTCTTACTTTTAGAATTTTGAATCTTGCTTTAATATATGAATTTATTGTTTTCTCAGAGCAATTATACAACGGTAACGCTTTTAATTTTCAAACTAAATAGGCCGAAAGAAGTTGACAATGCTCATAAGTACATGTATGGACGACTATAAAACATGTTCAATTCACTTCTATATACGAAAAAAAATCTAGTGAGAAACTTAAGAATTTATAAAAAAAAAAAGAAGATGTGGTATGATTGCCAATGAGACAACTATCCACAAAAGACCAAAATGACACAGACATTAACAACTATAGGTCACCGTACGGCCTTCAACAATGAGCAAAGCCCATACCGCATAGTCAGCCATAAAAGGCCCTGATAAGACAATGTAAAACAATTCAAACGAGAAAACTAACGGTTGCATATTTGTGATAGGGATGTTATCTTATTACAATGGCTGTCTTGATGGTAAGGTAATATGGTCACTATGCAAATTAAATCACAAAAGTACTCAAAATTGTGTCATGTGTCCCTCCCCCCCTAATGTTCGGTTTCTAACATATCTACATTTCATCACTTCATAGGTTTCTATATTTTTAAAGAATCGTAGACTAACTTTTAAAAAAAAAATCATTGTTTGCTTAATGAGTGTGATCTTTCTATGTTACATCGTTGGTCATGGTCACTTTTCTTGACGTCAAGATATAGCAAACCAATAAGAGCATTTGACGTCCTTATCGAAATTTGTCCAAATATGTACTGCGATCAATTATTTTCTACATTGCTTAATCAGTATGGATGTGTTAATTGGCCAAGAATTATAGAAATTTATTTGTGTGTTGTATACAATACTTTTTATTGGGTATTTTTATCGTCCACCTAAGATAATTTAGTAAACACACCTCTATTATCACACATCTTTGTCAATATAAAGGAATGTATACGACTGTCATACAAGTGAGAGGTTTAGCTAGCTATAAAACCCGGTTTAATGCACCATTTTCTACATTCGAAAATGCCTGAACCAATTTAGGAATATGACAGTTGTTTTCCATTCGTTTGATGTGTTTCAGCTTTTGATTTTGCCATTTGATGACGGACTTTGTGTTTTGAAATTTCATCGGAGTTCAGTATTTTTGTGATTCTACGTTTTACCAACATGATTATTTTGATAGAATAAGGTTTTGTGTGTTAACAAATTTCTTTTCATTGATAATTGCATCTCTTATTTAACTTATTCCCGACTATAATGAAATAAACGTTTCAAAAATTTATATTAAGAAACAATTACTAGATCTTACCTTGTGATTTTTTTGTTCAGTTTAAAGACGTCTGTGATAGAAACTTTGATAACACTGTAAATGGACTTTGTGCAAGCTTTTATACCAAGTAAGAAGAAATAATGCACTGATTTGCATAATCTATATAATGGAATCTCAAATTTCATGTCACGCGATAGGACTTTTAAATGATTGGCATATGCAGGTAATAATTACATAAAGAAGTATTTGGACATGCAGTATGAATACTCTCCAATTGGCTACAATGAATAATGTTTTAAGTAATTATAATCGATAACAATTATTAGGTAAAAGACAGGTGTTTTGAAGATAATATTAGTGGTTCCACATTTTAATTAGATGTGTTCAATGCAAGAGTGGTAAAGACTTATAACTAAGTTTTATTCGAGTTCTAAAGATAATTTTCTTCGACTGATTTATTCATTTCATGTACACATTAGCTGAGAGAAAATAATCAATTTAATTAAAAATATAACACATTTTGTATCGAGAGTGTAAGCACCATCTCATATAAAAATTCTCATCTATGTAAATACGAATCATCGTAATGTATTCCTACACAGGGATTGTGCCTGATATTCACATGATGAAGACATAATCTTTCTATCAGTTTAATTGACATCCGGAGCTGGAATGTCAGTAACTGCTAGTAGTTCTTTGTTAATTTATGTATTCATCGGACTCGGACTTCTTTTTAACTTTTAAAATTTGACTGTGCGTACCGCTGTGTATTTGTTTTTTCTACATTGGCTTGAGGGATAAGGGAGAGTTGAGATTTAAAGAAACATGTTTAACCCCACCACAATTTTGCGCCTGTCCAAAGTCGGGAGCCCCAGGCCTTTGTTAGTCTTGTATGAATTTTAATTTAAGTGAATTTATATATTTCGGATTGTAATTTGATGTTCATTATCACTGAACTAGTACATATTTTTGTTAAGGAGCCAATTGAAGTATACCTCCGGGTGCGGGATTTTCTCACTGTGTTGAAGAACCCATCGGTGGCTTTTGACTGTTTTCTGCTCTTTAGTCGGGTTGTGGTCTCTTTGACACATTCCCCATTTGCATTGTTAGTTTTACAATAAAAAAATATTATTTCATTTGATATAAAGCTAATGCGCTCGTACACAAATATATAATGAATAGAATTTGTAAAGTAGTTGCCAAGGAGAAAAATCTCCAACGGATACTAAATGATTTCTGACAATCCACCAGCAGACATATACACACAGTTGTAGATAATGGTGTCTATTTTATTGCATCATATTATCATTTTGACAAAACAAATAAATTTCTAATTTTTATATTTAAGTTAAAGAGCTGATAAAACAAAAATGAACAAAAGAATTGTCAAAACTGAAAATCACAAACAATACTAAACTCAAAAAAAAATTTAAAAAAGAAAGTCTCTAATCAAATGGCAAAATCAAAAGCTCAAACAGCAAAAAATGGACAACAACTGTCATGTTCAGGACCAAGCTCCGTACAGTGCTTGTTTCCTTTCTGTATACTCAGTACATTGCAATACAATGTCATATTAAGGTAGCACTCCATAGTTAGGTGAGTAGTTTCGAATTTTGGCCCCTGTGGATTTTTCAAATATGAGAGGTAGTGTGCAATAAAACTTATTTTTGGATAGCTGAGTACTAAAATAGCCTTCGTATTGGGTTTATATGAACATCAAGATTATGTTATGTAAGTAATAGAGGCTGTTTTCTGTATAACAGTCTTTATCTGCATGTTCATACCACACATTGGTCCGGCAATTATTGTAATGGTTTTTTCCAACGTTTTGTCGCACGAACTTTGTGATTAGATTTTACGAAAAAATGAGGCGAAAGACACCCATTTTTTATTTGATCATTAGAAAGATTAATGTCAACAGTTTCTTCTAAAAAGGTAGCACTCAAAGGCATTGCAATTCTAGTGTGATCCAAATTTTGGGGGGGATATGTGATATGTTCACACCCCTTTTTGCAATATTTTATGGTAGATAAATGCAGAATGTTGACATGGATACACAAAAAAGGAATTATTTTTCACCCTTTTAACTTTTGCAAATCAAATCTATGGATGATACTGCATGATTACATACATATGCACATGTGCAACACAAACAGTTAGGTTAATGTATTAGAAATCCAGGAATAGGAGATGATTAAACATTTTGTGGCTCATTTTTAATTTTGTTTTCTAACTGTAAAGTGCTACCTAAGTATTGATACGAAGTAAGTACGGACGGATGTGAACTCTGCGCCAGAGATTGATTCAGGACAAGGAGTATCGATCATCAGTGATGAATGTCAATGTAACATTCCACTTGTTAACCTTTCGTACCGTATACGTTAAATATAATGCTCAATAGACATTGACAGTGCGACGAGTGCAAATAAAACTTATTTACAATGAATGAAAGTAGCTATTGGTTTTTCATCAGTACACGTGATATAGCAAGACAATAACAATCAAAACCAAGGAGTCAACAAAGACTCACAAAACCAAAAGACATTTACATCAACAGTTATAAATTATAAATAAGTAACAACACGAACTCAACATTAACAACAAATGGACGTTTTAACGACCTTGACTGGTTATACAACCCTTGCACGGTCGGTATTAAAAGCAACGCAAGTACACCATTAGCCAAGAAGTAGCAAGAGATCACTCAAAGGGTATGCCACATAACCGAATGAGATTCAGGATTTGGGAAATACTATTTAATGTAAAACTAATACTATACATCCCTCAATTTTTAACTGTCTCGAGAAATATCGTAGCACACTTGTTACAGTGATGGAATCTATATACAATTATACTATACTAAACAACAAAATATAAAGAATATCTATGTTAATAATAAATCGTATCATATTTTTGAAAAAAAATTATACATAGATTCGACCACTGGTTTTCCTGTTTGAATGGTTTTACACTAGTAATTTTGGGGCCCTTTATAGTTTGTTGTTTGGTGTGAGGCAAGGCTCTGTGTTAAAGACCGTACATTGACCTACATGTATAATGGTTTACTTTTATAAATTTTTATTTAGATGAAGATTTGTCTCATTGGCACTCATACCACATCTTCCTATATCAACATAGCGCACGGCATAATTTGAGCAGTTTCTGAATGAGAGTTCAAAGTACTTATAACAACCAGTAAATGTAAAATCATGCCGTGATTTACTCTCAGAGTTGTTGCTTCACTTCATAAAAGATCGCATATCTTTTCAAGGTGTTAATTTTCTTAACTAAACTTGTCAAAACCTTTTGATGTTGTGAATTCTCATTGCTCGCCAACTTCGTGTTTCCTTTGGATTGTTTTTTTTAATTATTGTATTCAAGTGGCATTGATGAATCTTTTGTAGACATCTGGCGTACAATACCATGTATCTATGACGATTTTGAATCGCATATTGGCCACATATGGAGCAAGATCTGATTACCATTCCGGAGCACCTGAGATCACCCCTAGTTTTTTGGTGGTGTTCGTGTTGTTTATTATTTATTTTTCTATGTTGTGTCATGTGTACTATTGTCTGTCTGTTTGTCTTTTTTATTTTTGGCCATGGCGTTGTCAGTTTTATTTTCGATTAATGAGTCCCTCTGGTATCTTTCGACCCTCTTTTTGAACATCATGAGTAAGGAGCATTACATTAGTTATTGAAAAACTACGAAGATTTTCTATGCAGTAAAACACAGGAAACATGTAAGGATAACATCACAATCAAAGAATGGAAGGTTAACAATATGAGAAGGAAAATTGATTCACCTGTAATTAATTGTCAAAATAGAAAATTAAAGACTCAGCAACATATAATGCAAATTGTGATATCAGATACACTCTAAATGCAAAAGTATATCAAAACCAAAATCTCAAATATTACATCGGTTAAATTCTGTCAAAACAAGTTCAGATGGATCAATTTCATAGTAGTTTTCAAAGGTACCAGGTATATAATATAGTACGCCAGACGCGCGTTTCGTCTACATAGTAAGACTCATCAGTGACGCTCATATCAAAATATTTATAAAGCCAAACAAGTACAAAGTTTAAGAGCATTGATGATCCAAAACTCCAAAAAGTTGTGCCAAATACGGCTAAGGAAATCTATGCATGGGATAAGAAAATCCTTAGTTTTTCGAAAAATTCAAAGTTTTGTAAACAGGAATTTATAAAAATGACCACATTATTGATATTCATGTCAACACCGAAGTGTTGACTACTGGACTGGTGATACCCTCGGGGACGAAGCGTCCACCAGCAGTGGCATCGACCAAGTGGTGTAAATAGTTATCACAGGTACACACCAGGATTATAATTTAGTACGCCAGACGCGCGTTTCGTCTACATAAGACTCATCAGTGACGATCGAAGAATCGACACCACATTATCCTGTTTTGTTAATGATAAACGTGCATAAAAATAATAAGAAAAAAAATACGTCAGAAATTGTCTCCGTTCTACTAATTTTCCATTTTTAAAGACAGAATATCTGAACTTTTCAATTCTTTCAAATAAGCCGACGTAGACATATTTAATGCTCAAATTACAAAATATAAATTAACTGTCAGAAAGAAATACAAACACGTTGTAAGCCTTTTTAAAATCATAGTCTGAAAACAAATATGACAAAAGTATCATAAAAGATCTTGAAATCTAATCTGATTTGTCAGATTACTGTCAAGTACTGAACAATAAAATCATATAGCTTCTTCGTCACTGACTGAAATGAAATACCGCCTAGTGTGTTAATTTACGTTTTTAGATTGGGTTAAGCCTTCAATTAATATTTTATCGTGTTTTTATATGCTGTGATATTTAACTGTTGTTTCAGAAAAAGGGAGAAGGTTTGGTACCATTAAAACGTTTAATCCGGCTGCAAATGTTTGCTCCTGTCCTAAGTCAGGAATCTGATGTACACTAGTTGTCGTTTGTTTATGTGATTTATACTTGTTTCTCGTTTTTTTATATAGATTCTACCGTTGGTTTTCCCGTTTGAATTGTTTTACACTAGTAATTTTGGGGGCCCGTAATAGCTTGTTGTTCGGTGTGACCCAAGGCTCCGTGTTGAAGGCCGTACATTGACCTATAATTTTTTTTTATTTTATAAATTGATATTTGGATGGAGAGTTGTCTCATTGGCACTCATGCCACATCTTCATATATCTATATAGCCTGCTAGACATTGATCAATATATCTCATTCGAGACCCAACTCAAGGATAAATCAGCACACAAATAATGTTTCTATCCGCACCTGCATGTATATTTTAATCACCTGTACATATGATTTTAAAAGAGAACACTCTTTGAACATTGGATGACACCATATAACGGTTTACTTTTACTAGTTTTGACTTAGATGGAGATTTGTCTCATTGGCACTCATAACACATCTTCGTATATATAATTTGAATTATTGTAATTATTCTACTCATATAATATTGTTTTGAAATTACATGTAAGTAACCCAGTCTTAACTTATCGAGAGGCACTGACATAACATATTCATTTAATTATAATATACAAATTATAACTAGTGCTATAATATATATTAAGACAGCTATCAAACAAAGTCTACAAGGCAAGTGGGTCAACGGACAGTATTCAACAATGAACAATTGCAGCATATATACAGTAAGGTACAAATGTAATCTGCATGAGAAAAAAAATATGAAACTAGTCGAAGGAGAAAAACATCAACCTGATGATTTTAAACCAAATTTGGCACACAGCGACCCATGACAACTAGTTTAGTGCATGCTTCTGACTCTAAAAGTAACAAGATCAATGTTGAATGATTAAACATGAGTGTTTAATTCTCCATCTTGGACAATGGTGTAACAGCACAACACATGACCAAACTGTAAAAAAAAAAAATCAACTTTAAATATTTTATTTTAATACTGGTTGTGAACAATGTCCCTTAGCGCTACACCAATTACGCTAAGGTTTCTCCCTGTATTATTAATTGCCAATGATACCAGGGGATTTGATTAGCCAAATATATCTGATATTCATATCTTGTGGTAGTTGCATTTTACAAAGTATTCATACGAGCACACAATACTATACAAATATAGCCTTTGTATGAGGTCGATACAAGGATATATTGACATGAAAGAAGTATATTGACTGAGGACGAAGTCCGAGGTCAATATACTTCTTTGGCTCGAAATATCCTGTATTGACATAGATCGTGTTCGTCAGGACTAAAATATCAGTCAATACACATATCATACTGTACATAGATTAAATAATATTGAAAGACTTTTGATGAGAATTATTTCATGGAACATAAATCTGGTCTCCTTGTGACAATTTATTAAAATAAAGGCAACAGTAGTAATCCGCTGTTCAAAAATCATAAAATCGTTTAAGAGAAATCAAATCCGGGTTACAAACTAAAACCAAGGGAAACACATAAACTATAAGAGTAAACCAACGGGACAACAGAAACACTAAACTGCAACAAAAACAACACCAACAAACTATAAATAGAAACGGACCATGTGATAACTACTGCCATATTCCTGACCTGGTACAGGACATTATAAAGACCAGTGATGGGTTGAACCTGGCTTATGGCTAGCTATACCTCCCGTTTATGTAGCAATCTTAAAAAATATCGTTGCAACTCCAAGTGACAGTAAAAAGTACAAACAAACGCAAGAACATTCAGCACAAAATAAATAATATAATAGTACAGTACAACACTTAAACCGCAAAATACCAAAGCACATCTCCCGTGAATAAACGACAGCACATGACACCACAAACTGTGCATCACATGAATGGATCAACGGCATAAAACTTAACTTATATCTGAGACGAAATTATTAAAGGTAATCTGGCAATTCATAAATATATTTTCACAATGCTAGTCAAACTAATTTTCATGACTATGACATTCTTGTAAGGCTATTTTAAATTAATACTATGACGACGTCATAATTAGTAGGACTTACACAATACTTTACAAATAGAAAATAGAAATTAACTCGACTATACTGATAAATGTGAATTCTACACTCTGCACAGGTCATTTTCGGGAAAATGTGACGTTCGGTACTTTGCAGACTAGACGACGTAGATGGCAAACAACAATATAAGACGTGGTAAAAATGTCGTTAGTTAGTTTAGACATAGACACATCGTAAATATCAACCAATTCGGAAATAGTGTTCATAACAGTTGTCAAAGGTACCAGGATTCTAATTTAGTACGCCAAACGCTGGTCTACATAAGACTCATCAGTGACGCTCATATCAAAATATTTATCAATCCAAACAAGTACAAAGTTGAAGAACATTGAGGATTCAAAGGTCCATAAAGTTGTGCCAAATACGACTAAGGTATTCTATACCTGGGATAAGAAAATCCTTAGTTTTTCGAAAAAATCAAAGTTTTGTAAACAGGAAATTTATAAAAATGACCACATTATTGATATTCATGTCAAATATAGGCAACAGTAGTATTATATACCGCTGTGTTGACTACTGGGCTATCTATGAAGTGTTATTTTTAATCTGTTTACCTCATTACTCTGTTGGAGCAGCTTCTGCATAAGAAGCACACTCCTATACGAAATCTGCATTGTATGAACATGCACGAGCATAACGTATCAATTGAAATATGTAAGCGACATACGACGGTCGGGAGTAGAGGGTATGTAACATCTTTTTAAAGTGTTGACTACTATTCTTTCTACAGTAAAAGACGGCCTTCAAAATATTGTGAATGAGATATAATCAATCAGTGGCGTCAATCAGATATAGATTCTCAAAAATTCTAAAGATCCACAGCTAATTCTCAGATCCAAATACCTACAATTTTGCAGCAACTTTGAGACCTACCCATGCTTTACACTGCTATTCCCTATGAAATATTGAAAGATCGACTTCACCATCACATTAAACAGAGCTTTTTCAATAAAGATCGGAATCGTAGATCAAAAATTCTCGTTTTGGGCTATAATAATTCTTATTTTGTGAACATTCTCACTGGTGAAATAATCAAAATGCTGGACTTTTTAATCGTGAGTTTGGAGGATTCATATTCCAACAGACAGTCGGTATTCAAATTAATAAAAACTGTGTATTCCTTCTTGCAGATTTGATTTTGTACTCGTATGAAGCAGAATTTTTCAGAACCTTTTAAAACATAAAAATTCTTTAATTTTACTTTCAGATACATTGATGATGTCATATCACTGAATAACTCATATTTCAGTTAGTATTTGCATATCATATACCCCAGTGGACTTGGAAATTAAGGATATTACTGATACAAGAAAGACTGTTGCATACCTCAATATTGAAACAGATGGACGACTCCACACTAAAATCTATGACAACGGGATGATTTTAACTTCCCAATTATCATATTTTTCATCATTTAAAAGTAAATGAACAAAAATATCGAACTCCGTGGAATATTCGAAACGGAAAGTCCATAGTCAAAGGCGAAATAATAAGCTCAAACACATCTAACGAATGGTTAACTGCTATCATATTCCTGACTTTGTACAGACATATTTTCTTATGTATAGCATACCCTCTGCTCCGTCGCATAGTGTTTATATATCTCATTTGATATGTTATGCTCGTGCATGTTCACACTATACGGATTTCATATACAGGAGTGCGCGCTTTACACTGAAACTGCTCCAACAGAGAAAAGTTTTAAAATGACACTTAGTAAATTTTATTGACACCATTACGAATTGGTATAAATAAACGATGTCTATGTGTCTTAACTAAGTAATGGCATTTTACCACGTCTTAAATTGTTGTTAAACATCGTCTGTATGCGTTTGTCTGCTATCGAACTTGACCTATTCAAGAATATGACTTTTATACCGATTGTGAGTTTGCAATTTCTATACGACGTGTCTCGCTGTTTTGTGCATCAAACATTCATGAATAATTTATTTTTGATGTTTCTGTTATGGTTTCGGTTGAATAATGTGATTAGCGCAAATACAAAATATCAATCATGATATCTGTGATGAGTTTTTTACAACCACTTGGTGTATGCCACTGGTAGTGGAGTTTTTCTTCACAAAGGGTATCATCAGCCCAGTAGTAAGCATTACGGTGTTGATATGAATTACCATTGATATGGTCATGTCAGGATTTAGCTGTTTACAAAATTTTACATTTTTGAAATACTAAGGCTTTTCTACCTCAGGAATATATTACCTAATAGATGTACCTGTATTTGGCAAATCTTTTGGGAATTTTTTGTCGTCAATATTCTTTAACTTTGTACTTTATTTGACCAATTCACTTTTTTTTATTCGAGCGTCACTGATGAGTCTTTTGTAGACAAAAACGTTCGTCTGGTGCAAATACACAATTTCAATCCTGATATTTATGATCAGTTTATTTCTCTAGTATTGCCCAATTAATTATAAGATTGCCTTTTAATTCCACCATTGGCTTATCTCGAATATGAATATTATACCAAGTGTGAATTTGCATTACTGTACGACGTGTCTCGGTAATTTGTACATTCAACATGCATGTATTTATACTTGATGTTTCTATTATGGATGGTTGGATGATATGTTTTGTCTTATCGTTTGTAGTCCAAAAATCTATAAATAAAGGCAACAGTAGTATACCGCTGTTCGAAACTCATAAATCGATAGAAAAAAAATCCGGGTTACAAACTAAAACTGAGGGAAACGCATTAAATATAAGAGGAGAACAATCACACAACATTAAAATGAAACACACAGAGAAACGAACTAAGCATTATACAAAATCCGATGAGAATAACAAATATAACATCAAAACTAAATATATGAATTTGGGATAGAAAAGTACCGTGACACGTCTTATAGCAATGCAAATTCACACTCAAATATAAGAGGAAACAAACGACACAACAGAAGCACAACGTTAAATTATAGCATGCACAGAAACGAATTGCCGTTCCATAACATCACTGTCAAGAGTATTGTTTAAATAATCACTGTGATGAATGTTCTTGCGTATGTTTGAGCTGTATTTCGGTCACGTAGAGTTGTCATTTTAGCTGTATATTTTAATATTGTATTAGCGAGAGGTTATGATAGCCATCAAACCAAGTTCAATCCACATTTTTTCTTAAAATGTCCGATATCAAGTCAAGTATATGACAGTTGTTATCAAATAGTTCATAAATATAAGAGCATAATTTCGCAGCGGTTATAAGGCTAGTAATTTTGCCACTGTTTCTTTATTAAAGATTGACTAAATGAGACAAAATCCAGCAGTGATATTTATATAGATTGCTGGCTGGTATCAAACTTTTATTAGATATATGGTAGGGTTTTTTTTCATTTAAAAATGTTCCTGTGAAGATTGTTAATAACGAGAACGTATTAGTTTAATGTTGCCGGGTTTGCCAGTGGTAATTCTTCGCCGCTAACTCGTTATAATATAATAGATTCGAAAAAATACACAGGTTCGTATGATCTGAAAATTGTATTGACTGCTATAAAAACTATAAAATTTCTAAGATAGTTTTTTGTGATTTTTTTCGACTTTGTGTTACCTTTTTATCAGAACATTTCTGGCAAGCTAATTGTAATATTATCAGTTCAGCCATCGAGGAGAACGTTAAAACTGTTGAATTCTAATTCACAGGGTTTGCAAAATGTATTTTGTTTTGCCACTGATCCGTTGAACTAGATTGACTAAAAATATGTAACAAAAAGAGACACAATACGATGATATGATCTGAAAGTTATATGGTTAGCTATCAAATATTGAACTTTAATGGGGTCATATGATTCTATTTACAGTTTAAAGAATTGATATTTTTTACTATTATATTTCTTTTGTTGATTTATAAAGAACCGGTATGAAATACAATCTGCATTATTATCAAGTAGACCAAGGTAGTTTTCAAAATCACGATTTTCACAAAAGAGTTGATATATATATATAGTCACCGAGGAGAAAAGGTCTAGTGTTTGAAAATTTGTAAAATTTGAAATAATCTCAATGACGGCATTTAATTTTTTTTCCTATTTTGTATTGATTGAATAGACGTTGGATGATTCTTGTAATTTGTTAATTGTTAGATTGTATACCATGATTAAACTTACAGCTAATTTCCAAAAGCATGTACAAAAAGACTTTAGTAAGCTTGCTTGCTTTGTTTTTATATTGTACAATCATTAGGATAACACCCAATTAAATTCAAATATCATATATACAGGTTAAACTATGCCTATATATATTGTTTAAAGATGTCAATCTTATTTACCAAGCTTCAAAACAATTATACAAACAAAGCAAGCAAGCCAACCAACGTTTTGCTTTACATGCATTAGGAAATTAGCTGTAAAGAAGAATTATACTTGTACTGATCGTTCTTTCCTAATGACGTTCACTGGTGGGACAAGGTCTCAAAATAAAAAACATAAACATTTAAAATAGGTGTCCTTAGACATAATGTCGCTTATTTTAGTCGTTCGGTTATATAAATGACGTGGCGTGCATCATAGTAATGCAATTATGACGCGTTGCTGCATTTTTTAAAACGTGTTATTATTTCGTAATATCATGAATTATGTACTTTCTACGAACTGTAGAAGGGCTAGGACATAGTTGCAATATAAACGGAAACATAGAAACTGCAAATAAATTTAATATTATATTTGATCCGATGGAGAACGTCTTGTAAGGTATCTTTGACAAGGTGCTTGTCTCCCATTTGACGAAAGCTGATGAAAGCGAGACATCTGTGATGCTCTTCCAGTGTCTTTGGCGGCAATACAGAGGATTCGTCAACCATTGGTGGATCCAAGGGGGGGGGGGGGGGGGGGGGGGGTTCCGGGTGTAGCAACCCCCCTTTTTTTTGGCCGATCAATGCATTTGAATGGGGACATATAGTTGGACCCCCCCCCCCCTTTGTCCTGGGTTGGGAACCCCCCTTACTAAAATGGCTGGATCCGCCCCTGTCAACAATTGTCAAATGTGATCTGCTTAAATCAGTTTTATAGAAATTACTGGTACTAAGATATGTTCTTTATTTCTTGTTTACAAAAGTATGAATGTTTCGAAATACTAAGGCATAGATTGCCTTGGCCGTATTTGGCACAACGTTTTAGATATTTGGTCCTCAAAGCACTGCAACTTTGTACTTGTTTGGCTTTATAACTATTTTGATGTGTGCGTCTCTGATGAGTCTCATGAAGACGAAACGCGCGACTGGCGTATTAGATTATAAGTCTGCTTCCTTTGATAACTATAAAGACACATTTATATCAGTTCATATCCATTTGACGACTATTCCGAGGCCCTGCCCGCTAGGTCATGGTCCAGAAACTTTGTAATACCTAGCAATTTTGCTGTCCTCCTCAAAATTCATCATTCAAATTTGTTTAGTATGTAAATTCACACAAAATGGCGTATAGACCGGAGTGCACCAGACGTACAGAAAAAATTGACAAAGTCCGGATACGTTAGTAACGCTACAGATAAGATTGAGACACGTTTAGGGCACGTTGTATACGCTTCAAGATCGTTGGACTAAAACGTATGCGGGTATGTTTGTAACAAACACCCCTAAAATAAACGTCCCAGACACGTCGAAAGCACGGATTATCGTCCCAGATACGACCGGGACGCGTCTCAAATACGTTCAAGAGACTTTTTCCCTTCGTAGCGTGCATTCCATCTACGTTAGGCAAACGCTAGACATACGCCTACATACGTTACTTGAACGCCCGATAAACGCTTAGGTACGTTTCTCGTACGTCCAATACACGTTTAAAGCTCGTTGTGCAGACGATACAGATATGATTGACAGGTTGAATGCATCCAAAATTACTAGCGTATTGGCAGCGTACATGATTTTTAACCACATCCGGCATACGTTGGAGCTATACGCTAATGTGTGACGCCGGTATTACTTATTTATTATTTTATAGATCTGAAGTACCTGATTTAGTACATCGGAAGTTCCGGGAACCAGTTCTTTCTTATATGCCATTAAAGGTATGCTGATTTTTTCAGTACAAGACACATTAAGTGTTGCTTTGACATGCAATGATTGTCACTTTATTTGTACTTAAAAATAAAGAGGTTTGCCTGCTGGAAATGGAGGAATTTAACATAGAAAGCAATGGGCCCTGAATTAGTGGTGTATTTCCTATATGTGAGACAACACAACATTACAACAAACTGTAAAAATCTGTTTTATCTGTAATTGCAAATCAGATTGGTTTAAACACAAAAACACGCAAGTAAAAGGCCCAAATTATCATGATAGGCATACTGGCAGTTACTGTAAGCTAACATAAACATATTTAGATGTTTTCACTGTTTCAAAACGTACACAGAAAAAGTGTTAAGATACGTGAAATATGTATATGGCAATTGTTATCCATTCGTTTGATGTGTTTGAGCTTTTATTTTTGCCTTCTGATCTTTTATTTTTGCCGTCTGATTAATGACTTTCCGTTTTCCTTCAGAGTTCGGTATTTTTGTTATTTTACTTTTTTCAGTCCAATTCCAACAGAGTTACTGTAACGAGATCATTTAACAATCTGAAAATGCACGACCTTGTACAATGCTTCATAAGTACTGATTAGTATGAAGGACAATTAAGTGGCTGCATGGCATTGCATGTTAATTCATTATCTGCAATAGGTAGATTACCATGCTGTCTGTAAGTTTAAAATCCCTTGCGCCAACACTTTAAACAATTTATTTTATTTGTTGAAAGGCGACAATTGTATCCAACATGCCCTCGTTTTTGTCTGAGGTCCCATTAAAATTGTATGGTCAAGCTA
The DNA here is from genome assembly GCA_019925275.1 of Mytilus edulis. NCBI lineage: Eukaryota > Metazoa > Mollusca > Bivalvia > Mytilida > Mytilidae > Mytilus > Mytilus edulis. The sequence continues at coordinate 67,345,551 of CM034362.1, forward strand.
AATTGGCAGACTTATGTTGGTCATAATTACTATGTTGGTCTTGAGGATGCATTTTACTAATTAACGTTGGGATCGCGAAAGGGAAATTGATCATGTGTAATCAGATTGTAAACTTTCAACAGTATCTTCAAACGTTGTATATCTTGCCATAAAACTCGGTAAAATAAGTTGAGGTAGTCACACAGATAAGCATATGTTGGTGTTTCGTAAACTTTTTTTTTTTACACCTTGGGAGCGTATATTTTAACAGCCTAATTTTCGCGATAAACTTCGTCCAAGATAAAATTCTGAAAGGGCTTCATACTGAATCAGTCCTATCTCATTGGCTTATATCACACATTTATATTCATTTATACAGCGTGGAATATTTACATACAACTTTGATGATATTAAAGTGCCGGCATAAATGAGATTTTGCATTCTAAGGGAAGTAACTCGAACTATTTCATGACGACATTTCCTAAGGAACATTGAGTGTAAGTGCATAAAGAAAAGTAACATTCATGTTTAAACATAACGGTTTTTATTATAATTGTTTATTTTAGGTCTTTAGACAAACATCCGGCTGTCGTAATTTTCGGAAACATGTTAGTTGAGTGCTGAAATTGTTGTTGATACTCAAGGATTTTTGTATTAATGTGAGTGACAAAACGTCAGTCTCATTTTTCTTGTTTTCTTTTTTTTAAATTGGGACGGGTCGAAATTCTCGTTCTGTAACTGAGTTTGAAAACAGAAATTTCCTTCAAAATTCGGTTTAAACTCATCATGTTCAACTTGTGGTTTTTGTATGAACTATAGTTCTGACCGTGGGCATTTTATTACTGCATAGTAAGGTCAACTCCTAACACAAATACATTCTCTCAGGTTCTCGTTCTTATTCCAGCATAGACAAAGGCTACGTAATGAAAAAAAATCCAAGAGTAGACTGAGAATTTTCCACATCAGAACTCCGTTAATGAATTATATTTTTCGTCAGTTTAGGATTTTAATTAAACAGTATTTCAAAATTTTGTTTTATTCCATGTTTCTTGAAAGATATCTACTATTCACAAAAAATACTGAAAAATAATTACTTCTTTGAATTTAAATCATACAGTTAATTCATAAAATAGTTTGCATCTTATTCCATCGAAAAAAAAGTCCGCCCCCTCCCCCGGTAAAAACTCAGTAATGCTCCCTATATATACCCGCACTTGAGCAACTTGTCCCTTGTTTGTGGTCTGTTAACTTTATCAAAACATGTATTCCATGTAACTGCAAATTTAGAAAAAAATCTTCATTAGAGTATCTGGTTTTAAAAATTTTGCCCGATGAATCCGCAGGTCAACAAACATGACAACAATGAGTTAAAAAAAGAACAAATAAAATGGAGAAGTTGCAAGTATTGTTCGATGTCATAAAAACTTCAATAGATAGAGAAAACCTGGCTGTGGCAAAAATGTCCAGAAGGTAAACATTTGCCTTCTGTTCTATTACTCCTTATAACGGTGATTAATTGTAACCATTTAAGATGAAGAAAAAAATATGTTCTACTATCATACCAGAAAGAAACTTTTAACCAGTAGGATATGATCTTTACAAGTAGGCCAATATGAGTTATTTCCCTTTAATGATTTTGCAGTTGTCTTTGTTTTTGTTTTTTGGTATTACGTTGAAAACTATAGAGAGAAACTTTAAAAAAAGAACAACAAAAAACTGATCAATACACATAATTTCAATTAATAAGAGAAGAGGCCAAATTTGCTATATTACTTCTTAGAAGATTAATATAGCCTTTATATGATATTTTTGTACATTTGGATATTATTTTGAAAACTATAATAGACGGAATACGCAGTCTTATCAGCAAATCCGTAAACATGGCCGAAATCGTTAGCCGTCTTCTTACACGAATTATTGCCCATGATTTCCATGAATATTTTACCATTTGTATGGTATAGTAGTCAGAAAAATATCTTTAATGTGGTAAAATTTTGACGATTTTCCTATTTGTGCGTTATAGTTGACAGACAAATATCTTTAACAAGGCAAACTTTTAAGATTTTTGTTTTGTAGTGCAGATTAATTTGAGGTAGCCCATACCTGCTGGATCAGTCTTATCTTAGTATCGCCAGATTTATCTGAAGTAGCCCATACCTGCAGGAGCATTCTCTTATCTTAGAATCGGCAGATTTATCTGAAGTAGACCATACCTGCAGGAGCATTCTCTTATCTTAGAATCGGAAGATTTATCGGAAGTAGATCATACCTGCAGGAGCATTCTCTTATCTTAGAATCGGTATTACTAATAGAAGAGAGTTGTAAATCAGAAACTGAAACCATGTGTTGGATAGAGAGTCATTATCATACTGTCCTAGTCATGGCCATGTTTTCATAAACGTTACTGCTTTGCGCATCATTTAATCTAAAATTAAAGAGATGAAGGAAGACTGGAAATGAAGCACTATCCACCAGAGTTCAAAGGCATGTATGGAAGCAACTATGCGGTATGGGCTTTGCTCATTGTTGAAGGCCGTACGATGACCTATACTTTTTAAGTTCTGTGTCATTTGGTCTCTTGTAGAGAGCTGTCTTATTGGCAATCATACCACATAGTCTTTTTTATATTAGGTCACCGTAAGGACTTTTACAATGAGCAAACCCATATACCATATATTCAGCTGTGAAAGGCCTCACAACAGTCGTTATCCATTCGTTTGATGTGTTTGAGCTTTTGATTTTACCTTTTAATTAGGGACTTTCCGTTTTGAATTTTCCCTGGAGTTCGGTTTTTTTTTAAGCTAAATAAAAGATTGATTGATTGATTGGTTGTGTTTAAACACCACTTTTAACACTTCAAGTTGTTGTGCTATTTCATGGTGGTAAGCTTATACTGTTGGCCTATGGGGGAAGCCAGAGTGTCCGGCGGAGAGAACCACCGACTTTCAGTAGGAAAGCTGACAGTCTGATTGGTCAATAAATTGGAGTCGAGTGCACCTACCACGTGCTTAATTCGAACTTCAATTCAATGTTGACTGGCTAGTGATACACTACTTATACCACTCGGCCACTGAGGCCGCTAAAACAACAAGAATTATGAACGAATGCAAAAAAAATATAACAAAGGTTGTTACCAAATGAATCACAGGCCTCTTCCTTGGGACCTTAATAAGATGTCATGTATATCACAGCATAAGAACAAACTGAAAAAGCAGTCGGGAATGGGTTTACTCATCAGATCCGGTACCAAACACAAACAAAAAAAAACTTAAGAAAAGACGATAATTACATTTAAAAAAACTAAGGAGTACTTCATTTATAACTGAATACAGTCAACGAATAAATTATATTTTCACAGGTTAGAATATCAATCAAAACACTTCCAAAGGATTTAGTATAATACAACATACATGCTAAAGTACTAAACCAAAAAATGATTTAAAACAGACAATGATTACAATAAAAAAAAACTCAGGAGTAGTTCATAGCTGAATACAGCTAACGAATAAATTATATTTTCCCAGGTTGAAATATCAATTAATACACTGCGAAAGGATTTCGTATAATAAAACATGCATGCTAAAGTACAAAATCAAAACAATACTTAAAAAATACAATAATTTAAACAAAAAATAAATAAGGAGTACTGACCGAAAACAAACAAACAACGGGTGAACTAATATACTCTAAAACGAGCTAAACAGGCAGGATTAAAACAATAAGAACATTAAATATTTATAACAAAATCTTTATCTAATTTGATCACACGAATTCCAGGAGATCTTTATCTAATTTGATCACAAGAATTCCAGAAGATCCTTATCTAATTTGGTCACACGAATTCCAGAAAATCTTTTATCTAATTTGGTACACACGAATTCCATAAAATCTGTCAATACTACTTTACAATCCCCCGTGAGTTATCGGTCATTTCTCTATTATAATCTTAAGTTAGTTTGGTCAAATGAATTCCAGAAAATCTTTATCTAATTTGGTTTCACGAATTCCAGAAAATATCTATCTAATTTGGTCACACGAATTCCAGAAAATCGTTATCTAATTTGGTCACACGAATTCCAGAAAATATTTATCTAATTTGGTCACACGAATTCCAGAAAATCTTTATCTTCTTTGGTTACACGAATTCCATAAAATCATTATCTAATTTGGTCACACAAATTCCATAAAATAGTTATCTAATTTGGTCACACGAATTTCATAAAATCTTCAACTAATTTGGTCACAGAAATTCCAGAAAATCTTTATCTTCTTTGGTTACACGAATTCCATAAAATCATTATCTAATTTGGTCACACAAATTCCATAAAATAGTTATCTAATTTGGTCACACGAATTCCAGAAAATCTTTATCTTATTTGGTCACACGAATTCCAGAAAATAAATATCTATCTAAGTTGATCACACGAATTCCATAAAATCGTTATCTAATTTGGTCACACGAATTTCATAAAATCTTCAACTTATTTGGTCACAGGAATTCCAGAAAATCTTTATCTAATTTGGTCATACGAATTCCAGAAAATATTTATCTAATTTGGTCACACGAATTCCAGAAAATATCCATCTAACTTGGTGACACGAATTCCTGAAAGTATTTATCTAATTTGGTCAAACGATTTATATTAAATCTTCATCTAGTTTGGTCAAACTAATTCCAGAAAATATTAAACTTATTTGGTCACACGAATTCCAGAAAATCGTTATCTAATTTGGTCACACGAATTTCATAAAATTTTCAACTTATTTGGTCACAGGAATTCAAGAAAATCTTTATCTAAATTGATCACACGAATTCCAGAAAGGATTTTTCTAATTGGTCAAACGATTTCCAGAAAATATTTATCTAATTTGGTCATACGAATTCCAGAAAATATTTATCTAATTTGGTCACACAGAATTCTACAAAAATATCTATCTAATTTGATCACACGAATTCCAGAAAATCTTTATCTAATTTGATCACACGAATTCCAGAAAATCTTTATCTTCTTTGGTAACAGGAATTCCATAAAATCGTTACCTAATTTGGTCACACGAATTTTATAAAATCTTCAACTAGTTTGGTCACACGAATTCCAGAAAATATTTATCTCATTTGGTCACACGGATTCCATAAAATCTTTATCTTATTTGGTCACACGAATTCCATAAAATCTTTATCTTATTTGGTCACACGAATTCCATAAAATCTTTATCTAATTTGGTCACACGAATTCCATAAAATCTTTATCTAATTTGGTCACACGAATTCCATAAAGTCTGTCAATACTACTTTACAATCTCCCGGACAGAGTTATCAGTCCTTTCTCTTTAGAGAGAGAAAGAATCGATAACTCTGCATGGGAGATTGTGCTACTTTATTGTATGACAGTGTTTTTTTTTATTTATCATGATATCATATGTATTTCTGGCTGTCTGTCTAGATCTATTATAAAAAAAGAAGATGTGGTATAATTGCCAATGAGACAAGTCTCCACAAGATACCAAATGACACAGAAATTAACCACTATAGGTCACCGTACGGCCTTCAACAATAAACAAAGCCCATATCACATAGCCAACTATTTAAGGCCCCGACATGACAAATGTAAACCAATTCAACGAGACAACTAACGGCCTAATCTATGTACAAAAAAAAATAACAACAAAAAAACGAATATGTAGCACATCAACAAACGACAACCACTGAATTACAGGCTCCTGATTTGGGACAGTCACATTACATACAGAATGTGGCGGGGTTAAGTTCACGCTATTTCTTACATAGTACAGTGAAATCTGGCTAAACCGAATCCTGCATAAACCGAAAACCTGCATAAACCAACTGACAAAACCAAACAAAATCTTGGGCCAATTTATTGCAATCAAACTAGGTTTAGTTTCAAACTAGTTTATTAAACTGTTCGTTTATTTTTAAAAACCGGTTTAAACTGGTTTGAAACTGAAACTGGTTTTCTTGTTTATCTCGTGTAAACTAAAATAAGTTCTTGATTTTGAGCAAACTGCTCTTGGTGCAGTTTGATAGTTCAGTTTCTGCTACAAACATGGCGACGTGAATTAGAAGATACATAAAACGTGCAGTGGATATGCGACCAACACAATAAAGGTTGGTGGATTACCTATTTTCATGATGATATAAACCAGACATAAAAAGCTTTGTATTATATGTCTCTGTATGAACATAAGGTGATGTGAAATGATTGCCAATGAGATATATATATATATATATATATATAAGTACGTCTGAGTCAGTGACAACCCTACAACAGATGTATCCATCGGATCGCCATCAATGATGGTGATACATGGCTGTGTACATAATGTATATACAACTCGTCTAAACATCAACCCAACAATGTTAGATCTGTAAATTTGCTTTCGCAAATTTTTGGGTCTTCCCTCTCCGGGATTCGAACCCATGCTACTGTGATATCGTGACACCAAATCGCCTGCACTGCAACAATAACATCTTCATGCCTTATATATCATGTACTGTAGTACGCCGCTAGATTAAAACTGACGTGGAAAGGTAACACATGGCCAGCGAAAGCTCTTTTTTTGAGAGCCCAGGTGGTCGTGTGGTCTAGCGGGACGGCTGCAGTGCAGGCGATTTGGTGTCACGATATCACAGTAGCATGGGTTCGAATCCCGGAGAGGGAAGACCCAAAAATTTGCGAAAGCAAATTTACAGATCTAACATTGTTGGGTTGATGTTTAGACGAGTTGTATATATATATATATATATATAAACGTCTGAGTCAGTGACAACCCTACAACAGATGTATCCATCGGATCGCCATCAATGATGGTGATACATGGCTGTGTACATAATGTATATACAACTCGTCTAAACATCAACCCAACAATGTTAGATCTGTAAATTTGCTTTCGCAAATTTTTGGTTCTTCCCTCGCCGGGATTCGAACCCATGCGACTGTGATATCGTGACACCAAATCGCCTGCACTGCAGCCGTCCCGCTAGACCACACGACCACCTGGGCTCTCAAAAAAAGAGCTTTCGCTGGCCGTGTGTTACCTTTCCACGTCAGTTTTAATCTAGCGGCGTACTGCAGTACATGATATATAAGGCATGAAGATGTTATTGTTACAGATCAGCTAAATTATCTATAGTAAAGGATCCTACAAATGAATGTAAGATACAGTCACAGAAAATAATTATATTTATAAGTACGTCTGAGTCAGTGACAACCCTACAACAGATGTATCCATCGGATCGCCATCAATGATGGTGATACATGGCTGTGTACATAATGTATATACAACTCGTCTAAACATCAACCCAACAATGTTAGATCTGTAAATTTGCTTTCGCAAATTTTTGGTTCTTCCCTCGCCGGGATTCGAACCCATGCGACTGTGATATCGTGACACCAAATCGCCTGCACTGCAGCCGTCCCGCTAGACCACACGACCACCTGGGCTCTCAAAAAAAGAGCTTTCTCTGGCCGTGTGTTACCTTTCCACGTCAGTGTTAATCTAGCGGCGTACTGCAGTACATGATGGATACATCTGTTGTAGGGTTGTCACTGACTCAGACGTACTTATAAATATAATTATTTTCTGTGACTGTATCTTACATTAATTTGTAGGATCCTTTACTATAGATAATTTAGCTGATCTGTAACAATAACATCTTCATGCCTTATATATATCATGTACTGCAGTACGCCGCTAGATTAAAACTGACGTGGAAAGGTAACACACGGCCAGCGAAAGCTCTTTTTTTGAGAGCCCAGGTGGTCGTGTGGTCTAGCGGGACGGCTGCAGTGCAGGCGATTTGGTGTCACGATATCACAGTAGCATGGGTTCGAATCCCGGCGAGGGAAGAACCAAAAATTTGCGAAAGCAAATTTACAGATCTAACATTGTTGGGTTGATGTTTAGACGAGTTGTATATACATTATGTACACAGCCATGTATCACCATCATTGATGGCGATCCGATGGATACATCTGTTGTAGGGTTGTCACTGACTCAGACGTACTTATATATAATATATATAGACAAAAGAGTTGAAACGAAGTGGCTGTAATTAAAAATGTGTCATGATGATCGACAAGAAGTAATTAAATCAGGTCACTTGGGTACATAAACACAAACCCAGCTTAACATATATAAATTTTCAACTTTCGAAACATAAACGCATACACTATAAACTAATAGACCACTTTCGAGTTTATCCGTCACCGGAAAAAACTCGTCAATTATACGCGCCTTTATGACGTCATTTACCAGATAGAGGGGGTCGCCTGTATCCCTGCACTATTAACGTTCATCAAGCGTCTTAGTGATCGCCATTGTGCAGGTTAAACTAGAAATAATTGTTGTTACGTAGGTACTTAATGACAATTCCCTAACGAGAGCAGTGCTGATTGTCAATTTTGAGAATTCAATTTGCCGAATAATTCGAACAATATAGAATTATAGTTTTTCAACTACTCGCTCAACATTGAAATGGAAGTGACGACGCCCCTAAACGCACAAATCACGTTCACTAAAACCAGAGTTTTTGACGGAAATGCATCGAACTCGAAAGTTGTCTATTGGAAAATGCATTGCATAATTATTTACCAAAACTGAACACATACACCATAAACTAATTCAAATGGCTTAAACGTTGGTAAAATACATTGCATAATTATTTAACTAAACTGAAAACATACACTTATGGCTAAAACATTGGGAAAATGCATTGCATAATTATTTACCGAAAAATACCCCCACAAAATAGAACTAATTCAAATTGCTAAAACATTCCCAACCTTTTTTAACATACAATATACTATTGATCCAAATAGAAACAATAAAATTGGGAACTAGTTTCACAAAGTAATCCCAGAAAAAAAGGAGTGCTTTCATAAATAATATCTTCAGTTGCAGATTGATTTGTCCTACGCTGTTTCGTAAAAGAAGACAAACCGATCAACGTTTTTAGTCAACGGTATTCGACAAATAATATAAAAAAAAGATGTGGTATGAATGCCAATGAGACAACTCATCATCCAAAACACAGTAAAAGTAAGCAATTAAAGGTAACAGTAACACGAAGTACATTTTTTATACAAAAAAAGAATGAGTTCTGTTTATTAGTTTTATTTATATTTATATATGCATAGTGGAAAAAGAATGGACTACAAAGAACAATGTTGCTGTTCATGGAGACTATGCACGAAGAATTCAACCAAGAACAACATTGGTTTTTGTCCGAGCTTAAACAGAAACACCAGAACAAAATAAAGATAAAGAAAAAAAAAATGGAACATATATTTGGGATTGTTTCCCTTTTGAAAATGTGACATTATTGATTCATCAATACATATATCTAGGAATGTAATATTTTGTATGTTTTATTTATTGATTTTATTATTAACAGAAAAGAAACGTAACCTTTATCATCATGTCAATGCACTTAATTAAGATGCCTGCATCTACCATTTAGTGGCCTGAATGCCCTTTCAATACACATTCTTTTTGCAATGTGTAAGATGGTAGCGATTCTGGTCAACGGTTAGGTTCCCAAAATCTTTGAAAGGTCTCAAAAGCCACTCAGTTAATCCATATCCGGAATGTCCGATTAAATGTTTGTCAAGTGTCTGCGGGGAAGAGTTCATAAAATTGAGAATGGAAATGGGGAATGTGTCAAAGAAATAGCAACCCAACCAAAGAGCAGAAAACAGAAGACTACTTTGGTTCCTTTGGCAAATGAGATTTTTACAATTTGTTCTGCTGTATCTAATTTGCAACCACCTTTAGTAAAGTCTTCAATACAGCGGGAAAATTTATCCTTACATTCAAATGCTTTGCCATAAACAGGCAAGTTTATCAAAACCCTAGAATCAAGAACTGAACCCGGCCATTTACATAAAACATCCAGAAAATGTAAATTCTGGTCACATTGATTATGCTTGCAGTACTGTACGATAGATGGAATTATTTTTGCTGGTAATAATATTGTTCAGCCTCAACTGTAGGTATTTTAATAGGTATATGGAGCCATTCATAGCACATATGTCACCAGGAAAACGTTTGTGCTGGAAAATAAAAACTGTTAACAGTTTCTTAAACTTTTTATCCGTTAGTCCATTTAAACAAATCGGGTAGCATATTAGAACAAATAATTGACTGTGCTCTTTGGACAACAATAGTTTATTTACCTCTCACCATTAATACACTGGACACTGGCATAAATAGCACCATCACATACGCCAAAGTTATTAACTATTTCTCTCAGTCTATGTTGGGAAGAGGTATATCTAATGAATATTAACAACTTTTTCTCTAGATCTATAGACAGACACTTTCATAATACCTCACTTATTTCCAACATTTAGTATATGGGATAAATGAATGACTACTCAGTTAAATGTGGATCTGCTCATCCTGAAATGTTGTCTAAAGTCATCTGATGGAATACAATGGAAGTACATTTTCACCATAGTCTTTCATTCTAGCTATCTTTCTACATTTCTATACATGTATACGACAGCCAACATAAATGTGAACTGACATTGTCTGTGTGAAATAGTGATTAATTTGACTTAACCAAGTATCTGCCCTCTTATTCTCTCTTCAAAACGTTGTGCTAACCAATCTATCACCATAAGAAGATCAGCCATATAAAAAAGAAGATGTGGTATGATTGCCAATGAGACAACTCTCCAGAAGAGACCATTCAAATGACACAAACATTAACAAATATAGGTCACCGTACAACCTTCAACAATGAGCAAAACCCATACCGTATGCATAATCAGCTATAAAAAGCCCCAAAATCACAAATGTAAAACAATTTAAACGATCACTAATGGCATTAATGTACAAAAATATTGAACAAAAAACAAAACATGTTTAAAAGTAATGAAACCATATGTTCAGCGAAATGAAGGAAACCATGGTGTAGTTACAAACTGTTGTTTCTAAACCCTTAACTGGTTTTCTAAACCCTAAACCCAAACTCAAACTAGTTTGACTTGCAATAAATTCGCTCCTTTATGTCCCGAAGAGGTTCGGTTTAGCCAGCTTCACTGTTTACTGGAATTTCTCCATTCTTCGAGACTTCTCTATGGTCATTGCTTAATCGTAATTCGTGACATAGCAAGACGTTCGGTTTGAGTAGTTGTTCTATACAAATATTACTGTCCCTTTTTGTAATATTTCTGTTACTCACAAACTGCACAAGCATATTATACACTGGGGCGTCACAAAAGTGTATATGCTGCTGCATTCACAGGTTTAGTATACAATCGTTCATGTTTGGCAATGTCTTTTTTTTATATACATACCGGGCCAGTGACGAACAAACATTTGCGCGCAGATCTACAGCAGATTTCATTGAGTGTGTATTCAAAGGTAATATCGTTGGTTAGCTTGCTTGTTAGCTGAACCGTGAAGTCATTGTTAGGTCAGGTAAACTATCCTCCTTTAAGAGTAGACTAGTCCGGCAGATAACCAATCTATCTGTCTGTTGGACTAGGCTACTTCGAAAGAAGGGTAGTATACCTGACCTGATAATGAATTCACGGTTCAGCTAACAAGCAAGCTAACCAAAGATACTACCTTTGGATACATACTCAATGAAATCTGCTGTAACATAAAATACTTTGTTGGACTATTATTTAGACGAACAATATATTCTGAATGCATTTTCAGTCTTGTATCACAATCCTCAAAGCTCGGTAGATTTGTTGTTTTACATTTTAGAGAATGCATTCGATTTCCAATATACCTGTTATTCCTTTTAAGTATTTTTTAAAAATAAGAAAAAAATTAGTACAAGGAATACTCGAGGTATATTTATAGATAAAATGTATGTAAAACCAGAGTTTTTTGTTTTTTTTACAGTATATTCAAATCCCGTTTTTCAGTAAATACTTTGAATATAGTCCAAGGAACACTGTGAATGTGCAATATCAAAGATTTGTATAATTCTGTGGAGCAGGATCTGCTCACCCTTCACCTGTTCACATGAGATCACCCCCAGATTTTGGTGGGGTTCGTGTTGCTGAGTCTTTAGTTTTCTACATATATAAGGGGGCAAGGGGGCCCAATAACAGCAAAACAGCAAATATATGTGGCTTATAACAGATAACAAGGAATTAAAATGGACAAAAACAGATAACAGTAAATGAAATATTAAAATAAGTCGGGACCTTGACAAATCCAGTATTTCTTATTACGGATATAACCCTTTGTAATGAATTCCATTTTCTATGAACATTTTTTTTAAATTATGTATCTAGAATGTGTTTTCTACTCAATATAGTGTTATACTCTCGTTATAACAGGACGTATTATGGAATACTGTTGTCCGTCTGTCGTCAACATGTCGAATATTAACTCCAACACTCTTGAACCAATTTGCATAAAACTTTTGGAAATTATTTATATCTATTGACGTGAGCTCCCCTTTCTATTTCATAAATTTCAGATTTTAAGTTTCTGAGTAATGGGGTTTTATTCAATAACAAGAATGTGTCCATAGTACACGGATGACCCACTAGCACTATCATTTTCTATGTTCAGTGGACCGTGAAATTGGGGTCAAAATTATAATTTGGCATTATAATTAGAAAGATCATATCATAGGGAACATGTGTACTAAGTTTCAAGTTGATGTAACGTTAACTTCATCAAAAACTACCTTGACCAAAAACTTTAACCTGAACTTCGCACTATCATTTTCTATGTTCAGTGGACTATGAAATTGGGGTCAAAACTATAATTTAGCATTAGAATTAGAAAGATCATATCATGGGGAACATGTGTACTAAGTTTCAAGTTGACTGGACTTCAACTTCTTCAAAAACTACCTTGACCAAAAACTTTAACCTGAACTTCGCACTATCATTTTCTATGTTCAGTGGACCATGAAATTGGGGTCAAAACTATAATTTAGCATTAAAATTAGAAAGATCATATCATGGGAAACATGTGTACTAAGTTTCAAGTTGATTGGACTTCAACTTCTTCAAAAACTACCTTGACCAAAAACTTTAACCTGAACTTCGCACTATCATTTTCTATGTTCAGTGGACCATGAAATTGGGGTCAAAACTATAATTTGGCATTAAAATTAGAAAGATCATATCATGGGGAACATGTGTACTAAGTTTCAAATTGATTGGACTTCAACTTCTTCAAAAACTACCTTGACCAAAAACTTTAACCTGAAGCGAACGGACGGACGGACGCACAGACGGACGGACGCACGGACGAACGGAGGCACAGACCAGAAAACATAAAAATGGTGGTTTTTTTCAGTTTTCTGATAATATCTCAAAAAACCTTTCACAAATTTGCAAGGAATTTTGGTGAATTGTTACTATCTATTGACATGAGCTCCCTTTCAATTTTTATAAAGTTTAGATTTTACGTTTCCGAGTTAAGGGGTTTTGTTAATTAAAAAGGGGGAATTTTCCAGTTTTCGGACATTAACACAAAAACGCTTTCAGTAGTTCTCATGAAACTTTGCTGAATTGTTTATAGCTATTGTTGTAAGCGCCCTTTCTATTTTCATTAATTTTAAATTTTATGTTATTGAGTTAAGGGGTTTTATTCATAAAAAAAGGTGGTACTTTCCAGTTTGCGGTCAATAACTCAAAAAAAAATTCAGCCGTTTCGTATGAAACTTTGGTGTATTGTTTATATATATTGACTGAAGCTCCCTTTCAATTTTTATAAATATCTGATATGACATAAAGAAGTTATCGAATATTTCAAAAAGGGCGACGGGCGTGTCATGCGCTCATGGTGTAGCTGTTTATTTGTTATAGATTACTTTTTTTCAGCATTTATTTTTATACAGTATAGAAACTCACACATGCTTGTAATTTAAATATTGTGTAATAAAATTGAGAAGGGAAATGAGGAATATGTCAAAGAGACAAAAATGATATCTAGTAAAAATTCAAGGGCTGTTATGGTATTCAATTCACATAGATCTTGTGTTTGTTGCTTCTAAAAAATGACCTAAAAGAGTTTGAATATATATAATCGCATTCTGACATTTTCTAAATGCCCGTTTAATGAGGTGTGTGAATTTTTCTTAATAAGACTATGAGGCAAAGTGGTCAGTATATAGGGTAGAAAAATCAAAAGCACCAATTATAAGCATGCAATTTATCAAGTAACTCGAACCAATTTTGACACTCCAAAAGTAATTTATTCCATTATTTTTCAAAGGCTCAATTTGAACATTTTTTTATCAGGCTATTGATTGGACCAAGTGTACTAGTAAGTAGAATACATAGTTTAGTAGGGGAGCAATGGCTTGAAGACGAAATAAATCTTTGTTTGTAATGAGCTATGTGATGCTTCGGGACCCAGTACATGGTTGGAACTTTCATTGTACAATGTGTTTGGTTCTGCTTTGAAAAGAATCACAGAGCTGAGTCATTGACCATATTAAATAAAAGGTTAACTGGTTGTAAGGACCTAGTTCTTAATTGAGATTCTTGTCAGATATTCCTGGCCATATGTTTTCCTTTTTGTCATATTAATAATTGTTCTGATTTAATATGTTGGTACTCATACAAAAATATATGATAATTCTAAATACATGTTCCAAAAAAAATGGAATTTATTACAAAGGATAATCATAAGATATACTGCAATTGTCCTGGACCTCACTTCTGTAATGGGTATATGTTAATGGAATCCTTCTCCGAATACATGACCAACATATTACTAGTGGTAGACCCCAATGTCCAATGATCTTTAATTTCTACCGAATATTGGCTGTCAAAAAATGCTAACATTTCAATTTTCCAATAACAGTTAACAGCAAATACATTATCACAATAACAGATAACAAAAAAGCTAAAAACCCAATAACAGCTAACAATGAATAAGACAATAACAGCTAACAGCAAATATATTTTCAGAATAACAGATAACAAAGAATTTAATTGCCCCATAACAGTTAAACCCCTTGCCCCCCCCCCCCCCCTCCATATATATGTTGTGTCTTTTGTACTATTATTTGTTTGTTGGTCTTTTTCATCTTTAGCCATGGCGTTGTCAGTTTATTTTATATCTATGAGTTTGACTATCCCTCTGATATCTTTCGCCCCTCTATTATAAGGTTTTCACAAGCAGTTTGATTTATCAACTTCCTAGCGGAATGTAATTTGCAATCATAATTCGGTCGTTCATTTCTTTTTTTTCTTTTTTTTTTTCTTCGAAATTTTCAATAAATTATCTCGGGCTATTTTGTTTGCTTTGAGGTATGGGAAGCTCATTGTTGAAGTTCCTACGGTGATCTTAAAGTGTTAAGTACCTTGTCTTTTTTTTTTTTTTTTTTGTCGATAGCTACATTTAATTGACAAACATGTTAGGACTACAAGTTTTCACATAAACTTTTGTATACTGAGCTATAACAGTTAATTAGTATCGGGGATTCAAACAAATCGAAGTCTATACAAGTATTGATGAAAAATGCATCTACGAAAGAAAGCTGAAAAATTAAACAACTGCTGTATCCGTTTACGATGCCATTACCGTATACGAATTATTACAAACTAATTTTATCAAGTTTATGTCTTAACGATGACTTATAAGAACAATAACGAGAATTACGGCAGCTAATTACCTATTCAAAAAACATCTCTGCGGGTATGTTTCGTGGTTCATTTATGGTATATTGTAAAACCACAAAAGAGCTACAAATGATATAGTAAACTTTTCCCAAGGCTAACAGCCTGTATTTTCATAGCTCTTCGATTTTTGCTTCTGAAACTGCTCCCTATTGAATTAAACTCTTGCTTTTATTCAACACCTTTTATTCGACAGCAAACATCTACAATGAGACGTATTACTGAATGGTGTTTTGGGATAACAGTTCAATGGGTCGAATCGATAAACATAACACGGCCAAACATAAAAGTGTGATCTTGTTAATAATGGATTGTTAGGGATAATGGCGCTGATTGAATCAAAGATTTTAAGTAAACAAGTAATTCAATTTACAAACCTTCTGTAATTGTTTTACCTACCGGACAAATGTCCGGACTTCCTGAACGTTAGATGGACCGGCAGATGTGGGCTATCGTCTACAGACAAATATTTATGGTGGAGATTTACTTTAATACATGGAATGGCTAACAGCACTTCGAAATCATTTCATACCAATCTTTTATATTTGAATACTAACAACTCTGTAAATAATGTTTTAAAGTGTAATAGACAATCTATTGATTACATAAGTAATTTTATAACCAAAATTATTTGAAGTATGAACTTTTAACCCATCTAATAAATAAAAGACGTCATAAAGGCGGATCCAGGGGGCTGGGGAAAAATTTGATTGATTATATAGGGAATCACTGAAGCATGACTGGAGCGGGTCCCCCTTAGGAAAAGTTCTGGATCCGCCACTGGATGTCAAAAAACAATTTTCATATTTGACGTTCCTACAATGCAGATGCGTACATGTAAATAAACTTATCATAGATACCAGGATTAAGTTTTATATTACGCCAGACGTGCGTTTCGTCTACAAAAGACTTATCAGTGACGCTCGAATCAAAAAATGTTTAAAAGGCCAAATAAAGTACGTACGAAGTTGAAGAGCATTGAAGACAAAAATTTCCTAAAAGTGTATTTACTTTGTAATGTAAATGCATGCCATTGAATTCATCAAAAAAAGTAATTGTCCAATGTTTATTTATTACTTAATTATAGAATTAAAAGAAAATAATTATAATATTCCATAGATAGCAGAGATTATGCCTTGAATGTAAAATATAAGAAGATGGAAACATGCTTTTTCTTATTATATTTTGTGAATTGTATAGGGAACTTAACACAAAATATTTTGATTATTTAGAAAGAAACATTGAAGAAAATATTAAATAAAATGTGAAAGTTATACTCAATCCATGAAGTAAATAAAATGAGCCTATTCGTATATACGGCCCAGCACTCCTCCTGCAGGTGTGGGATTTTCTTGCTGTATTAAAGACCCATTGGTGGCTTTCGACTGATTTCCGGTCTTTAGTCGGGTTTTTGTCTCTTCGACACATTCCCCGTTCCCATTATCAAATGTATGTGAATTTTCCTTTATATATACACTTATTTCTAAACTGTCACACACTCATAAACTCGTTGCTATACGTGTATAAGATGACTTCTTCAAAGTGTTCCCCAGGGTAACTTAGTCTTGTTTAAAAAAAAATCAAATGATTGTTTTATATAAAACTGCGAGTCACTTAGGTTTAAAAGTATATTGTGTTCACAAGTGTCGAGATGATTTTACTCAAGTGTAACGTCCTTTTTTATGTATAGTTTTATATGATCTAACTATAAATTTATAACAGAACGGTGTTTTAACATTATTAAGAAAAGTCTCTTTCTATTTACAATGTTTCAGTGTATAATGCTTTCAGTATGGCTCATTATTGAAGGCCGTACGGAGACCTATAGTTGCTAATGTCTGTGTCATTTTGGTTTTTTGTGGATAGTTGTCTCATTGGCAATCATACCACATCTTCTTTTTTATATTACAATGACGGATGTTTTATAGTGCAATCAAACACTGTGTTTTAAAGTTATTATTAAAAGTCGCTTTTGAATAAAACTATTTTTATACTACTTTCCTGTTTTAGCTGTATTTTTGGCGCTATGAAATGATTTTTTTCGGTGCTAATGAAATACTGTTTGTGACGCAAATGAAAAAAAATATTTTGGCGCAAAATGGAAAGGCAATTGGCGCAAAAGCAAGGCACAACAAAATTCTGCTGTGTATATACGTTGTTTACTCAATAACTATTCGTTTATTTGGTATTAATTAAATTAGATTTGTTTTTTTACAAAAAATCACATGCACAGTAGTGGAACGTTTGTGGGAGAAAGTTAAAACTAAATATCCCAAGCATCACCTGCAAATTTAAATCTTTCTTTTAATCTCAAACTTTATGAGGCCACAAACAGGGTTTTAGCTATTAAATATGATTGTTCTGGAATATGCAAAGTAGGAGTATAAGATTTTTTTTCTATTTCATAATAATTTAGGAAAAAAGAAAGAATGAAGGTGAAGAATGCCGTATTTGTCTGAATTGACAATGCGATATGTAATTTTTTTTCATATATCCCTTCTTAATAAACCGTTAGATTTCAGATTATCCTAAATAAAAGATGTTTAAGTAACACATAATAAGTTATGATGAGATTTATTAAATATTGAAAGGACTAAGCTGTTTATGAAATTCCAAAAGATATAAGTACATTAACAAATTAATTAACTTTGTATAGACTCGGTAAACTTCAATAAGGCGCGAGGATTTACGAATAACGGTCACCCCGACGTCTCCTTAACATTTCTCCTGTAATTCAAAATATTACATGGATTCCTTCGGTCGTTATGTAGATGTATAACGTATATCCTTGTTTCTCCCATTGGTGATTAATCCTGCTGGAACGAATTTAAAAAAAGAAATGTAATTTTCACATGTGAAATTACCCCAACGAATTTTAAATTGATAAAGAAAAATATGGGATAATCATTTGAAACTTGTTTTTATCGAAAGGCATGGATGACCATTATCGAAATAACCTTAAAACAAATGTGGTGTACACTTTAAAATAACCCTCTACGTTATAGTATGCCGGTTTTCAGTGTGCACTACGTGTTTTAATGTTTTTTCTTCATAGACAGAAAAACTATGACAGTAATTCTTTAAATAATTCATACAACACAATATTAGTATGATGGCTTTTATGTGGACCTAAAACAAATAATAATATTAATTACCGTAAAACATACAGAAATTACGACACACAATATACATGTATTAACCAAATTTATAAATTAAGATTATCAAAAGACCCTTGTCCTCAGGTTCATTGTCCGTTTTATAAAGGAACCAAGACCTTGTACCTGTTAAAGTTATGTAACACTTGTTCTGACTCGTTTCTTGTCTTATTAGCCTTTTTACGTAGCCTTCGTGTCTTTAGCAAAATCTATGGCGTTATGAACCTAAAATATCCATATTTGGATATAAACAATCATGCAAAATTATTATTCTTCTTTTTCGTTCCAAAAGATATTTTGTTATCGTGGTATATAGACATAGTTTGGATTTTGTTTGTTTGTTTGTTTGTTACTTTTTTTTATGGTGGGTTTAGTTTGTGTGTATTTTTTCCTTGGTAAATTAGCTTTTGAAATTCACTTCCGTGACATCCAATTTTTGTTCTCAAAATTAGTAAGAGAAAACCATAAACTGTACATTTCAAAATAAATAAAATTAATTACGATTATTGTTTGAACTTATTTGTTTTCCAATTATTATTTGAAATTATTTGTTTTTCGAAAAGTATTATTATAAAATCTTAATCTGCCGATAGAGCTGACGATATAGAATATACTTTATAAGCTTATTCGGGAAAGTGAACTTCTGGTTTTAAGCTAATTTAGCTGTGCCCGGACAATTTAGATTTTCCCACGAATACACAAAAGACCCAGATTAGAAATGTGACCTATGTATTAGATTATGAGTTTATTTTCTGCATCTCTTTAGTGTATTCGCCCGTTAATCCAGCTTAATCGCTGCAGTAATCCAAATCTTGTTACGCGGTCGTTTTGAAACTTAACTTACATATCCCTTAGAATATTTGTGGTACAACAAGCTTTCTTTGAAGTGCCAAAATTTAAAGAGATTTAATTCTTGATCCTTTAATTTCGAAGTTTGATTTCAAATTATTTAAAAATCGATGTGAAACATGGACGTATTAGATTCTCAAAAGAATAAGAACTCTTTAATGATATCAGGCTTAATTTTTTGATATATTGGGGCCTTTTATAGCTGACTATAATATTTGGTCCTAGATTTACTCACTGTTGAAGGCCATACGGTGACCTATAGTTGATAATTTTTGTGTCATTTTTAGACTTTTATTGAGATTTGTCTCATTTGCAATCATACCTCATCTTTTTTTTTATTATATTAAAATACTTCAAGATGTCGTTTTAATATAATAACGGTATCATATTAAGGATTTTAAAAGTGTATTGTAAAGCTTGTATGGAGCTGAATTGTTGGTAAAGATTTTGGTTCTATTTGGGAAGCTTGAAAATAAAATTGCAATATATAGATAGATACATTTTATTTCCAATAGTGGATCCATTATTCCATTATATATCCTTTCGGAGCACCTGCGATCACCCCTAGTTTTTGGCGGGGTTCGTGTTGTTTATTTTTTAGTTTTCTATGTTGTGTCATGTGTACTATTGTTTGACTTTTTCATTTTTAGCCATGGCATTGTCAGTTTATTTTCGATTTATGAGTTTGACTGTCCCTCTGGCAGCTTTCGTCCCTCTTTTATAGGCATAATCAGTACATTGATTTTTTATCACACAATTGCAAAAGACAATACACAATAAAATAAAAATAGAAATACACTTGACAAAAAACATGAAATATAAATTGAGTTAATAATACAAATATATAAGATATACTTTTTGATTGATACAGTCAAATCACAATCTTGACTTGGTTCAAAACAAAAAAATAAAATGCAGTTCATATTTTTATTAGGTTCCAACTAAAGCCCGCCTCCAGATGCAGGATTATCTCGCTGTGTTGAAGACACATTGGGGAATTCGGCTCTTTTCTGCTATTTGGTTGGGTTGTCGTTTCTTTGACACATTCCCCGTTTCCATTCTCAATTTTATTGTGTGAACCTGTTCCAATGTCTTTCTGACATGGCATTGTCTGCTATCTTTCATTTATGTCCCTTTAGAAGTTTCCCCTCTTTTCTCTAATTGATATTTAATAATATTCAAGGCATTTAACGATAAATCAAAGATGGTCTGCAAAGTTGATCGACTGGGTAGAATGAGAGAAAATTTAGACTACGTGTAGAAAAAGAAGGAATATTTGATAGGAACATATATATATATATATATATATAACAAGTCAAAAAGGGTACAACATCACCATTAAATAACTATAAAATACACAAATATTAGATATTTCGGATAACAGATATCCTTCTTCGGTAATTGCACAATGACAAATGAATCATGTCAATTCAAATTGAGACTCTATCAAAATCTTGATTTATACAATTTAAGCGAACGCTGGAACAATTTTAAAATTTCCAAACACGCCGCAAAGACTACAGAAATATGCCAAAAATAAAAATAGTTATTTACGATGTGAAATGGCACAACTCTAGATTTCCAAAGGTTGTGACAGTTGAGATGTTATAACTGCATTGAGGGCAATCCTCAAACAAAAAAATCAAAAATGTCCTAACCGATCAAGGATGGTATAAATTAGACAACGGTAGGGCAATTACAACAGAAACTACATATTTAAGCCTCCCAAACGAATATCAGTATAATACTGATTGAAAAAATAAGTATTGTATAATGAGGTAAAATAATTGAACGTGGCAACGTACTTATACATCATCCCGAATCAATGAAAACCTGTAATTTAAACTGTTATTTTAAAAATAATTTCGAACTGTAAAGCCAGTACTAAATCCGGCGTTGTTTGAAACAGGTAGTCACAGGAAAATGAGGGACTCGTTCTATGTTTTTTCATTTATACCCTCTGGGGAGACTGTCCGTAACTTTCTTATCCAAAATCTTTCCCGAGCGACTCTGTCGACCTTCGACCAACCCTCGTTGTGGTCTATGATCGTGATGGTAAGGTTTTTGAGATCAGCTTGTGTGTGTCCAGGTGATCTCAAATGACGACTTACGGGTAGGTCGGGCTTGCAAGTGTAGTCACTTCGATGACCATTCATGCGTTTGTTAAATGGCTGCTCTGTCTCGCCAACATACTGCATGCCACATCGACATTGAAGGAGGTATACAACATTCTGGGTTTTGCAAGTTACATTGCAATATATAGTGTACACAGACCCAGTCGAGTGGCAAGTGAATGTTTGAGTATTCAGTATTTGTTGACAAGTCAGGCAACGTCTGTTACCACATGACTTGCACCATCCTGCAATTGAACAGCTTTTATTTGAGGAGACGTCAGCTCTAACAAATAAGTCTTTCAGACTTGCTGGTCTACGAAAAGCTAAGACAGGAGGATTGGGAAAGATCTTGGATAATTTAGGGTGTTTGGCAATAGTTTGCCAATTGGCACGGATCAAACGTGAAAGGTTATTAAAGGCTGGATTGTATGTAAGAACAAACGGGACTATTTTGCTGCGCCTCTTCCGTTTGTACTGTAAGAGGTCATTGCGGCTGTTATTGTTAGCGCGCGCAAACCCCTTATCTATGTCCAATTTCTTATAACCTCGTTTTGTCAAAAATCCGCGAAGTTCCTGTAACCGTTTCGTGACAGCCTCCTCAGA
Organism: Mytilus edulis; assembly: GCA_019925275.1. Classification (NCBI taxonomy): domain Eukaryota; kingdom Metazoa; phylum Mollusca; class Bivalvia; order Mytilida; family Mytilidae; genus Mytilus; species Mytilus edulis. The sequence continues at coordinate 67,367,886 of CM034362.1, forward strand.
GGAGCAAATCCGCTTGACTCTGAGAGCTTGACTGTACGGGATACTTTTTGTACAGTGTTTGGGGTGACAGCTTTGGGGAGAAAGGTATTGATGTTTATCTGTGGGTTTACAATAAAGGTCTGTTGATATGACACCGTCCTTTATAGATGTGGTTGTGTCTAAGAAAGATATCTTAGAGTCGGAAATTTCATACGTAAATTTAATTGAATGGTGGGCGTTGTTTGCATGTCTGATGAAATCATCCAGTTTTTGTTGAGATTCAATCCATTTCATGTCAACATCATCAATGAAACGGAACCAAGACAAAGGTTTGGATAAAGATGTTGCAATAATTTGTTTTTCTAATTTGCCCATGAAAATATTGGCGTAAGACGGTGCCATTTTCGTCCCCATCGCTGTCCCGTTAATTTGAAGGTAATGCTCACCATTAAAGGTGAAATTGTTGCATTTCAGGACCAGAGTAAGCAGCTGGACTAAACATTCAGTAGGTGGTTCTAAAATGTTGCGCGAGTCCCATATTTCCCTACAAGATTGTATGCCGTCATCATGAGGTATGTTGGTATACAATGAGGTGACATCTAAAGTGACAAGGAGGGTTTGAAACTTAACTTACTAATCCCTTAGAACATTTGTGGTACAACAAGCTTTCTTTGAAGTGCCAAATTTAAAGAGATTTAATTCTTGATCCTTTAATTTCGAAGTTTGATTTCAAATTATTAAAAATCGATGTGAAACATGGGTACGTATTAGATTCTCAAAAGAAAAGAACTCTTTTAAATGATATCAGGCTTAATTTTTGATATATTGGGGCCTTTTATAGTGACTATAAATATTTGGTCCTAGATTTACTACTTTAGCTGTGCCCGGACAATTTAGATTTCCCACGAATACACAAAAGACCCAGATTAGAAATGTGACCTATGTATTAGATTATGAGTTTATTTTCTGCATCTCTTTAGTGTATTCGCCCGTTAATCCAGCTTAATCGCTGCAGTAATCCAAATCTTGTTACGCGTCGTTTTGAAACTTAACTTACATATCCCTTAGAATATTTGTGTACAACAAGCTTTCTTTGAAGTGCCAAAATTTAAAGAGATTTAATTCTTGATCCTTTAATTTCGAAGTTTGATTTCAAATTATTTAAAAATCGATGTGAAACATGGACGTATTAGATTCTCAAAAGAATAAGAACTCTTTAATGATATCAGGCTTAATTTTTTGATATATTGGGGCCTTTTATAGCTGACTATAATATTTGGTCCTAGATTTACTCACTGTTGAAGGCCATACGGTGACCTATAGTTGATAATTTTTGTGGTCATTTTTAGACTTTTATTGAGATTTGTCTCATTTGCAATCATACCTCATCTTTTTTTTTATTATATTAAAATACTTCAAGATGTCGTTTTAATATAATAACGGTATCATATTAAGGATTTTAAAAGTGTATGTAAAGCTTGTATGGAGCTGAATTGTTGGTAAAGATTTTGGTTCTATTTGGAAGCTTGAAAATAAAATTGCAATATATAGATAGATACATTTTATTTCCAATAGTGGATCCATTATTCCATTATATATCCTTTCGGAGCACCTGCGATCACCCCTAGTTTTTGGCGGGTTCGTGTTGTTTATTTTTTAGTTTTCTATGTTGTGTCATGTGTACTATTGTTTGACTTTTTCATTTTTAGCCATGGCATTGTCAGTTTATTTTCGATTTATGAGTTTGACTGTCCCTCTGGCAGCTTTCGTCCCTCTTTTATAGGCATAATCAGTACATTGATTTTTTATCACACAATTGCAAAAGACAATACACAATAAAATAAAAATAGAAATACACTTGACAAAAAACATGAAATATAAATTGAGTTAATAATACAAATATATAAGATATACTTTTTGATTGATACAGTCAAATCACAATCTTGACTTGGTTCAAAACAAAAAAATAAAATGCAGTTCATATTTTTATTAGGTTCCAACTAAAGCCCGCCTCCAGATGCAGGATTATCTCGCTGTGTTGAAGACACATTGGGGAATTCGGCTCTTTTCTGCTATTTGGTTGGGTTGTCGTTTCTTTGACACATTCCCCGTTTCCATTCTCAATTTTATTGTGTGAACCTGTTCCAATGTCTTTCTGACATGGCATTGTCTGCTATCTTTCATTTATGTCCCTTTAGAAGTTTCCCCTCTTTTCTCTAATTGATATTTAATAATATTCAAGCATTTAACGATAAATCAAAGATGGTCTGCAAAGTTGATCGACTGGTAGAATGAGAGAAAATTTAGACTACGTGTAGAAAAAGAAGGAATATTTGATAGGAACATATATATATATATATATATATAACAAGTCAAAAAGGGTACAACATCACCATTAAATAACTATAAAATACACAAATATTAGATATTTCGGATAACAGATATCCTTCTTCGGTAATTGCACAATGACAAATGAATCATGTCAATTCAAATTGAGACTCTATCAAAATCTTGATTTATACAATTTAAGCGAACGCTGGAACAATTTTAAAATTTCCAAACACGCCGCAAAGACTACAGAAATATGCCAAAAATAAAAATAGTTATTTACGATGTGAAATGGCACAACTCTAGATTTCCAAAGGTTGTGACAGTTGAGATGTTATAACTGCATTGAGGGCAATCCTCAAACAAAAAAATCAAAAATGTCCTAACCGATCAAGGATGGTATAAATTAGACAACGGTAGGGCAATTACAACAGAAACTACATATTTAAGCCTCCCAAACGAATATCAGTATAATACTGATTGAAAAAATAAGTATTGTATAATGAGGTAAAATAATTGAACGTGGCAACGTACTTATACATCATCCCGAATCAATGAAAACCTGTAATTTAAACTGTTATTTTAAAAATAATTTCGAACTGTAAAGCCAGTACTAAATCCGGCGTTGTTTGAAACAGGTAGTCACAGGAAAATGAGGGACTCGTTCTATGTTTTTTCATTTATACCCTCTGGGGGAGACTGTCCGTAACTTTCTTATCCAAAATCTTTCCCGAGCGACTCTGTCGACCTTCGACCAACCCTCGTTGTGGTCTATGATCGTGATGGTAAGGTTTTTGAGATCAGCTTGTGTGTGTCCAGGTGATCTCAAATGACGACTTACGGGTAGGTCGGGCTTGCAAGTGTAGTCACTTCGATGACCATTCATGCGTTTGTTAAATGGCTGCTCTGTCTCGCCAACATACTGCATGCCACATCGACATTGAAGGAGGTATACAACATTCTGGGTTTTGCAAGTTACATTGCAATATATAGTGTACACAGACCCAGTCGAGTGGCAAGTGAATGTTTGAGTATTCAGTATTTGTTGACAAGTCAGGCAACGTCTGTTACCACATGACTTGCACCATCCTGCAATTGAACAGCTTTTATTTGAGGAGACGTCAGCTCTAACAAATAAGTCTTTCAGACTTGCTGGTCTACGAAAAGCTAAGACAGGAGGATTGGGAAAGATCTTGGATAATTTAGGGTGTTTGGCAATAGTTTGCCAATTGGCACGGATCAAACGTGAAAGGTTATTAAAGGCTGGATTGTATGTAAGAACAAACGGGACTATTTTGCTGCGCCTCTTCCGTTTGTACTGTAAGAGGTCATTGCGGCTGTTATTGTTAGCGCGCGCAAACCCCTTATCTATGTCCAATTTCTTATAACCTCGTTTTGTCAAAAATCCGCGAAGTTCCTGTAACCGTTTCGTGACAGCCTCCTCAGAGGAGCAAATCCGCTTGACTCTGAGAGCTTGACTGTACGGGATACTTTTTGTACAGTGTTTGGGGTGACAGCTTTGGGGAGAAAGGTATTGATGTTTATCTGTGGGTTTACAATAAAGGTCTGTTGATATGACACCGTCCTTTATAGATGTGGTTGTGTCTAAGAAAGATATCTTAGAGTCGGAAATTTCATACGTAAATTTAATTGAATGGTGGGCGTTGTTTGCATGTCTGATGAAATCATCCAGTTTTTGTTGAGATTCAATCCATTTCATGTCAACATCATCAATGAAACGGAACCAAGACAAAGGTTTGGATAAAGATGTTGCAATAATTTGTTTTTCTAATTTGCCCATGAAAATATTGGCGTAAGACGGTGCCATTTTCGTCCCCATCGCTGTCCCGTTAATTTGAAGGTAATGCTCACCATTAAAGGTGAAATTGTTGCATTTCAGGACCAGAGTAAGCAGCTGGACTAAACATTCAGTAGGTGGTTCTAAAATGTTGCGCGAGTCCCATATTTCCCTACAAGATTGTATGCCGTCATCATGAGGTATGTTGGTATACAATGAGGTGACATCTAAAGTGACAAGGAGGGTTTCCGGAGGAAGAGGGTTCATGGATTCCATTTTACGAAGATAATCTGTAGTGTCTTGAATGTGGGAAGGAAGATTTTCTACATGAGATCTTAAATGAAAATCGACGAATTCCGAGATTTTCTCAGTCGGATGGCCGTTTGCGGATACAATGGGTCTACCAGGGTTGTTAACCTTGTGTATTTTGGGAAGAAGATACAATCGACCAGGCTTGACATTCTCTGGCTTTAAATAACCAATTGTATCCTCATCTATGTGACCGTCATTGTACATGGTTTGTACCGCAGTGATAATTTTGGAGCTAAACTCGGAAGTAGGGTCATAGTCTAGCTTTTTATAAAATCTCTCATCAGAGAGCTGACGCACTGCTTCCGCGATGTAGTTAGCTTTGTCCATTATCACAACGGCACTGCCCTTGTCTGCTGGTTTTATCACAATATCATCTCGGTTTCTTAGCGATTGTATGGCTTTTTTCTCGTCAGGAGAGGTGTTGTAAAATGACGAGTACTTGTTGCTAGCTAGATGAACAACATCCGATTTGATTTTGTCGATAACATCTTCCAGTGTAGCAGATTTACTAGGTTTTGGAATCCATGAACTCTTCTTTTTAAAATGCGGAATTATGATTTCTTCCTCCGAGTCGGACGTGTCTGTGTCTTTCTCATTATCCACCTCTTTATCCTTGTTACCAAAATATTCTTTGATTCTGAGGGTTCTAGCAAAGTTATCAAGGTCATCTCCCAGTTTCATATCATCTATTTTATTGGGAGTAGGGCAAAAATTCAAACCCTTGGACAAGACTTTAGTTTCGTCCTCAGATAAAGAGACTGAGGATAAATTGACAACCGTGTTGTTGGGATCCATCGGAACTCGAATTTTTCTTATAAATCTACGATTTCGAGGCTTTTTCTTAGATTTTGTAGAGGGTCTAATTGAAGGGTGGTTAATTTGCACACCATCACGTTTAAATTTGTTGATCTGTTTGACGTGGAGCTTATGTGATTCAATATGGTTGATATCACCAAGACGTACTTGAATTTCGTCAAGTTCAGGATCAGACAAATGTTCACGGGATCGGCAGTGCAAATTATCACGTAGTTTATAAAAATAATTAACTTGATGAATTGCTTCTTGGCGTAAGAGATCCATCAGACGAAAAGAACTGTTGTATAAAATGTTGTTCCATCTGTGAAAAAATCTGTTCGACTTTTCTCCGGTTGTAAGTGGGGAGGCCTTTAAAATAAGTCCTTTCGGAATAATTTCTTGATTAATGTAGGTTTCTAAATTTGAAATGTGATGTTCTGTTTTGATAATTTTGATAGTAGAAGATCTTAATTTCTTAAAATAAAATTGAAAATGCATGATGGAATATGCAGTAAGAAAATCGGATCGGGTGAACACACTCGATACAGACTACCAAAAAGGTAAAAATATTAAATGACTGAATAAATAGTCAACGATCAATCTTACAGGGCGATGGATCATGTAATATGATTCTGTACACTACAAAATATAATATATAACAAGTCAAAAAGGGTACAACATCACCATTAAATAACTATAAAATACACAAATATTAGATATTTCGGATAACAGATATCCTTCTTCGGTAATTGCACAATGACAAATGAATCATGTCAATTCAAATTGAGACTCTATCAAAATCTTGATTTATACAATTTAAGCGAACGCTGGAACAATTTTAAAATTTCCAAACACGCCGCAAAGACTACAGAAATATGCCAAAAATAAAAATAGTTATTTACGATGTGAAATGGCACAACTCTAGATTTCCAAAGGTTGTGACAGTTGAGATGTTATAACTGCATTGAGGGCAATCCTCAAACAAAAAAATCAAAAATGTCCTAACCGATCAAGGATGGTATAAATTAGACAACGGTAGGGCAATTACAACAGAAACTACATATTTAAGCCTCCCAAACGAATATCAGTATAATACTGATTGAAAAAATAAGTATTGTATAATGAGGTAAAATAATTGAACGTGGCAACGTACTTATACATCATCCCGAATCAATGAAAACCTGTAATTTAAACTGTTATTTTAAAAATAATTTCGAACTGTAAAGCCAGTACTAAATCCGGCGTTGTTTGAAACAGGTAGTCACAGGAAAATGAGGGACTCGTTCTATGTTTTTTCATTTATACCCTCTGGGGAGACTGTCCGTAACTTTCTTATCCAAAATCTTTCCCGAGCGACTCTGTCGACCTTCGACAAACTATATATATATATATATATATATATAACTCGTCTAAACATCAACCCAACAATGTTAGATCTGTAAATTTGCTTTCGCAAATTTTTGGTTCTTCCCTCGCCGGGATTCGAACCCATGCTACTGTGATATCGTGACACCAAATCGCCTGCACTGCAGCCGTCCCGCTAGACCACATATATATATATATATAATTGTCTTACGACCTACCACTTACGGACCTGAGTGGATCGGACCCGACCGGTTGAGCTGCGTAACTTTATGTCCTGAACAATGGTTATACTGTCGAAAAGGAAAAGTCAAGGTCAATGTTTATTATATTTCACAAAACATAGTCTACCCTTTGGGTTTTATAATTTAAAAAAAAATAAGTCACTTTATTAATAAGCAATGTGGAAATGTAAACACCAGCATGCGACAACGAACCGAAAAACTACAATATCAACAGGCTTGACGACGAAATGACAAGACAAACATGGTAAAAGGACCGTATATACTCAAGAATAGTTTATAACTTAATGTGACAGCAACCGAACTACAAAGGCATCCATAAACATGTGCCAAATTCTTAAAATAACCATTTAATAAACCTATTTATACTGCACTCGTTCTATTTGAGCAGTCAAAATGCGTTGACCGTATATTTCTATGTCATATACAGTCACTGACATGATATTACTTTTCCTCATGAATATTTACCAAGAAATTGCCGAAATTATAACCAATTATTCATACGCCCTATTAAACCCTGTTCTTGTTTTCAATGTATACAACGACTCAAACTTATTTCTTTTGCATTTTCCTATCAAAAACATATTTCACTTGTTAATATTTTGGTCTGCAAACTATAAATCATTATATTTTATGCTAATTGTTGATATCTTAGTTAAATTGTTAAACAAATTCGTTCACCATCGATTGTGAATTTCAACAGGTAATGTACATTTCATCGTGTTGTATATTTCTCCGTCTGCATGCTATGAGGCCTTTTTATAAAAGGGTGAAGTTTCCCAATATTTAAATCAAATGATAACATTAACACATTAAACAACAATTTATTATATGAAAATTATTTTTTTTTAGATTGCAGTATAAAGACAATAATAGTGCATTGACTTGACACATCAACGATATAAGGATTCGGCCCGAAACGGGGAAAAAGCTCGGCAGAGCCTCGCATTTCCCCTTTTCTAAGCCTCGTCCTTATATGGTTGATATGTCAAGTCAATGCTTTATTATTGTCTACATATGTAAAGTTGTATAATTGATGTAAGTGACGATAAGTATGATCCTATTTGCAACATTTTATATACCTAGGGTCTGATGTCATTTTATTCAACAGCAGTTTGTTTGTATCACTTCCTTAAATGTCTTAAATACAGTTCTTTGATTGGTTGTTCAGAATTCTCCGAAATTGTACTTGTCAATCTAAGAGGTGGATTTCAGAATAATGGAGATGAGCACTTTTTAAAACAAATATGGAACCTTTGTTTTTCTTCTTTTAAACGATTTGATATCGTCACTCTTATCCAGTGTTTGATGTCTCAATCAATCAATCATGATTCAATCTATCAATCGATCAATCAATCGTGATTCAATCTATCAATCAATCAGCCATGATTCAACCCATCAATAAATCAATCATGATTCAATCTATTTAACAATCAATCATGATTCAATCTATTCATTAATCAATCATGATTCAATCTATTTATCAATTAATCAGTCATGATTCAACCTATCAATAAATCAATCATGATTCAATCTATTTAACAATCAATCATGATTCAATCTATCAATCAATCAATCAATCATGATTCAATATATCAATCAATCATGATTTCAAACCAATCAGTCAATCAAAGCATTTATTGGGACTTGACAACAAATTCATGAGAAATGAACAGCAACAGACAGATTAAACTAATTATTTTCTCTCATTTAAGATTTAAAAATAAAATACAAAAGTTCTGGAGGGGAAATGACTGTTTGGTACTATATATAACTTTCAGTACTCATAATTGTCAAAGTATGGTCATGGCGGCCTTCCTCTGAAGTTGACTTTAAATTATTAAGGGATAATCTAAACTAAAACTGCAATACACCTCTGGTTAAAGTGACTTACAATGAATCATTGCGGTCATATTCTAATATTTAAATGTTAGTAAACGTAAAAGTTACACCATTTTAAAATTGTAAACTTTGGCAGCTAGTATCAACAGAAAGAGAGAAACATGATTTGGAAGTTGAATGACCACGAGAGGATCTTTCAGAAGGTAAATATGATAATTATTAAGTATAAATTAAACAAAATGTGTTTATCAAACAGAAGGAATTGATTGCCGAATATTTTTAGTATTTTCTTAGCTGTGTAATGACCTTTTTAAAGCTCATATTTAGTTTTTGAACATTTAATATACTGTACTGAATATCATAAATTATCGTACGGTTGTTTTATCATTTAAAATATTCCAAAGTTGTCGGTCATTCATTTTTTCTATGACTTGCGTCTTGTTGAAGATTACTTGGACAAGTTATTGACACGAACGAGTTTCAAATAAAGCAAGTTGAATCTGCCAATTAAGATGTTTCGGCTCTGATTGAATTTGTTTATTTTAGTATTTTTTTGTATACTCTTAGAAGTTTTCCTTTTATAAGGACAAATAAGCGTTCATTTGAAAGCTGCTGTAAGTTCTCTTTGTCATACAAGAGCACAAACATTTTTCAATATAAAATTATTTTTTTTTACCTGTATTGTATTGTATTGTATTGTTTAGAAACATTGTCTTAAAAGAAAGAGCGTCAAACATATATCAACATCATTTAATGATTATTTGCAAATCTGTAAGAAAGAATACAAAATGTTATCTAGTTCCAAAAAAGTTAGACATAATTTAGGCTTTCAGTTAAATATGTGGGCAATATTTGTATTTTCAAAATATAGCTTTATTTGCAACCCTTTGTAGACATCTGCGCACCCTTTATTGGTTTATTCGATATCTTAAGTAGTTTCTTCGAATGTTTGTGTGATGCTGTTAGTCAGCTCGATTAAGGAGAGGGGTGGGTCATGGTGGTCTGTGTTATTTGAAATTTTGTTGTAAACCTTGAATTCTGTCCTGTTTTATGTTTGTCAAAAAGTCGTCCATGCGAATCAATTAAATAAAAACCGATTTTATGAAAATAAAAATAAAACGACGATAATACTTTAAATCAAAGCACAATGATCTTTTTTAAGTTAACGGTAAAGCATCTTCTGTATTTCTGTGGTAATTAAATCGTTTTTTATAAGGTTTTTAGCCCTTTTTTACTAAATTAAAAAAAGGAATAGTCTTAAAATTAATTTTTGAAAAGTTTATTTTTTTTCAATGCGGCACCAGTCTGGTCAACTCTCAATACAAGTAAATTGCATTACACATAGTTCAAGAGGATAAATATTAAAAATTGAACTGCTTAAAACTTCCGAAACGCGGTTACCTTTTAGAAGTTTATTAATCAATTAATGTAAATTATCAAATAATAATATATGTTTAATTATCAATCTGTTTTAAACTGCTGAAAACTTCCGAAACGCGGTAACCTTCTAGAAGTTTATTAATCAATTAATGTAAATTATTAAATAATAATATAGTTTAAATTATCAATCTGTTTTGGTATACATGTGATTAAGTTGCTTGTTGACAAATCACATTATTGTGTTAATCTATTATGGTCAGTCGTGTGGCGGACAGTATGTTCACAAATAAGTGTGAAAATCTCACCTGTGCTCGGTAACGCCTCAATATTCCGGATCAGCACCTTATTTGTCCCCATACGATTTCATAGTTAGATACGCCACATGAATCACAAGACGACGATTGATCTCACAACGGGGTCTTTTTGTATTTCATGTTTTAATTTCTCAAGAAACCAAACTTTAAACACTTTCGTTGAAATTGTTGATCACAAATAACTATCGTGTAAAAACTGAAGAAAAAAAACCTTATAGGTATAACACATGCAGATATAATTTAATTAAAAAGGGGAAATTAAAAAATAAATGTCTTATTTCTATATTGCATAATTTAAAAAAAAACAAAAACAGTAAACATATAAAATGATTTGATTTTAAACATATTTTATTCATTGAGATATGATTGGGCAACAGGCACAGCCTATAAAAGCTCTCTCCATAATACATGTACAAGGTATAATTCAATTATAACAACTGTATTTAAAATAATGCAAAATAATCAATAAATAATGCAATATATATAGTGGAACATGCATGCTACTTGTGAGCACACACGAGCATATAAAATGATGACTTTTCTTCAAACTTATGAATACAACTTGTACACTGTTCTTTGGTAGCATTCATGTGTCAGTTTTGTAGTGTTTTTGTTGCATTGAAATATTGTTTATTGAAATGAGTTTGCTAGTATTTTTTAAACAACTGTTTATCAGTTTTACTACACAGCCGCTTCTTTAATTCGTGGATTTCAAACCTTGTATCTTTGAAATTATTGTTTTCAGAAGTCTGATTTTCTTGAATTTTCTTTGGCATGAAAATATCCTTTTCTTTCTCGAGATAGGTCGTTATCTGTAATTCCTGTGTTTTTTTTCGGTTTGGAGGTTTTACAATTTTTTCTTAAATGGCACTGTAAATTTACATCTATTATGTTGCATCATTCACAGATTTTATAGTTTTCAAATAATGTTATAATTAAATTATTTCTTTCTGTCTAATTTCTTAAAGCGACGTATAATATTATCTTAATAAAAAAAATAATGGAGTGTAAGTAATAAGTTTTATAAATTGAATCGTCTAAAATACAAGTTGTAGAGTATATTAATTTTTTTTTTGGTATATTATTTTGTGTTATATTAAATGAAAAATGTTAATATCTTGACTTGGCAGAAAGTAAGGCATTTTCCTTGTACATGTAAACGAAATTCTAATAGCCAATCAAAGCTCGCCTATCGAATGACCTTTTACTTAAGTTCCAGGTGATTCGCCAATTGAAAAATACAATAAAATAATCCAATTTATCCTATTGTAATATTTATCTTTACATAAAGGTAGAACTTAAAAGCTACTTATTATTTTAATCACAGTTTTTTTGGTGAGGAAATGTCGGACACGGCAGAATATCCAATGGATGACAAAATGTTACAGGAAGATTCGGAAAATTCATGCAGCTCAGGTATTAGTTTTATCATATTTTAATTGTATATTTTTAGTTTTAGCCTCTTCTACATAAAATATATATACGTATTTGTGACTCGTCTAAAAAAAAAATATATTTGAAATGAAATGAAATAAAAGTCTTATTCTGTTGAAGAAAAGTTTGAAAGGAAAAAATAAAAAAAAAAATAAAGAAAAAAAAAAATGATATCATAAAACAAAATAGAAAAGTCAGAAATACAGTTGTATTTTGTGAGTTTGTAAATGCGTAAAAAAATATCATACAAATTTGGAACAAATAATAAATGCAAAGAAATTGAATACAGAAATGGAAACGAATAATAAGCAATCGAGTTCAACACTTTTGAAATATGATAGTAGTCAAAAATAAAGCACAATATGTTTATAAATTTTTTAATTTCATTTTTTTAAGATTCTGGCATGGAGGAGTGTGGAACAAGTCCGATATCAAATGTTTCTTCGAACGGAACAACTTCACCAACATCATCTACGAAATGGACCTTCCGAAATCCTTCATACCATTCCGACCTCAAATCATAACACCTTCCGAAAGTTCAGCATTTAGTAAGATACGTAAATTAGCAAGTTCGACTCAACATTCAGCAGCGTTTCCAACAATACCCTTTGGTGCACCCCCTCCGTTTGGATACTTTCCAGGCTTATTACATACCACCATGGACAACTGAAACAACCGATTACCAAGCTCTCTTGGCTCAAAGCAAATCAAATTTGACTACTGAAGACCAAAAAGACAGTGAACTCACAACGAACGCGTTTACTGAAGTGAACACGTCCATACCTTTTACAAATTATTTCCAGAACTTAACAAGGCTTTTTAAAAAGACTGAGAGTACAGAAACCCGACACGAAAATGACGAAGTTAACAATGAACCTGGTGAAATAACGCACAGAAACAAATCGAACAGATCAGAGTTATACAAAGAAACACTTTCCTCAAGCAGACATTACACAGAAGATTGCAAAAATGAAACACCAAATAACACTAACATGGCTATTCCACCGGCACCATTTTTCCCGAATGGACAAGTTTTAGCAATGTCTCATCTACTCGGTTCTTCTCCGTATTTACCAACACCTGCAACACAAGTTCCGCAATTATCACCAAACGCACAGATGATGCAGTATTTCGGGGGTATTCAGCCTCATTCCGGTTTACTTCACCCAGCATTACTCCACATGGCGGGGCTAAGAAGTAGACGGATCAATGCTGAGAAACCTCCACCAATCAAAAAGTACAAATGTGATGTATGTGGAAAAGCATTTTCTAGAAGCAATACTTTAGTAACACACAAGGTAAGAGTCTTGGTTTTTTTAATAACTTCTATGCTTCGTATGTTGTGCTGTTACACCACTGTTCCAGGTTAGGGGAGGGTTGATCGCTCACAAACATGCTTTACCCAGCCACATTCTGTATATGACTGTCATAAGTCAGTAACCTGAAGTTCAGTGTTTGTCGTTGGTTCATTGTTTTTCATATTTGTTTTTTGTAAATTGTTTTGTTAAAAATTAGGTCGTTATTTTTCTCAATTGAATTGTAATATTTTTCATGTCGAATTTTTTTATATCAGACAATATGGTATACGTTTTCTTCAATATTGAAGGCCGTACTGTTGGCTATAATTGCTTACATCCAATTTATTTGAAGTTTGGTGGATAGCTGTCTTATTGACGATCATATCAAATCTCTTAATTTTATATTGTTGGTCAAGTATAGGTGGTAAAAACATTATTTCAGATGATTCTTTGATTTCCCCACTTTCATTTTTATAACACCATTATTCTTATTTATTTTGGGTTTTGTTTGTCGCCCATGTATCTCTATTTTTTGCCTGTTATTCTCTATATTGTTAGTCTCATTTATAGACTCTCAACCATTGCAAATATGTTTACCAACCAGTAAATATACTATTAATACAATATCATTTCATCAAATATTTATTTTTGACATAAGAATATATTTTATTTCGATTAAGGACCGGCTACATTTTAAAGTCCTCTGTGAATGACACATATAATACCAGCACAGTTATTTGCACCGAGTGCGCAATTACATAGATATAAGATGTAGTATGAGTGCCAATGAGAAACCTCTCCATCCAAGTCACACGTGTACTATTCTTTAGGCCAAGACATTTGGATTTTTAGAAGGCAAACAAATATTTTCAAACATTGAAATTATACCTGAAACCATTATTTTTTTTATTTTCCCCTTATTATCTAGAATTATCTTGCTTTTTACTTTTTATCTAAAGGATACTTGAATGAAATAGTATAATACTTTTTTGAAATGCTGATGCGGGTTTTGTGTTTGAGCTTTTAATATTGTTCTTTGAATAGTGACTTTCCCTTTTTGAATTTCCTCGAAGTTCAGTATTTTTTTTATTTTACTTTTTTTTACATTGTATTGCTTAATATTGAAACACTTTTGAATATCAACAAATATTTCGAAAAACGAAACCATTGAAAACATAACTTGACCAAAAAAAGAAACTTTGGGATATTTTATTGCCATTAGCTAACATTCAAATACTGTCGCCAACAGCATTTGTGTCTGTTAGATGTATAGAAAAATAAATAAAGAATTCCGAACTAGTAGTAGAAATATGTATTTTTATGAAGGATAATAAAATAAAATATTATGGGTCTATATGTAATTTTAATCTGGATTTTGAAAATGATTAATTATAAATTGAAAGATTTTTTAGAATACCATGAGAAAACATCTTTAGATTAATCTGGTTTAACGTGAACTAATAAGATGATCGGCTTATATTTAATTCAATTAATAATTTAGAAAATCTTGATACTTTATAAGTCTACTTTTTAGAATGTTTAACGTTTTGTTCCCGAGTTGTCATTTTTGACAGTTTGTGTTTATAACCGAGACTGATTTTATTTCCAAGTTCTGACAAGCAGCATTCCAATTTTTGTTGAATATGACCAAACTGGTTTCCTTTTTTTTATTATTATGATTTTCTGCGAATATTGTAACCAGTGTACGCTAACGTTTTATCCGTCTAGCTTAAAAGAAAGGAAGGGAGGATAATAAAAAAAACGTTTCTTTTTTTCAGCATTATTTTCCCATTAATGTCATACATATACTAGTATACGAGAATAAATACATTTTAAAATTAAACAGATAGTGTTTATTAAAAGATCTGTATGGAGTACAGTTAAAAACTAAATCGTCTTCAGTATTTGATAAGTTGAAAAAACTTGTGTCTTATTTTGAAAAAAAAAGATTCACAGAAAGAGTCAGACAACTCTTTTTTGTTTATTTGCATGACTGTTCATAGCGAAATTTCATACACTTGTAATGGGAGAGATCCGTTTGCGCCAAAAATGCGTCCTTTAGCGCCACAATTTTTTTTGTCCAATGCTACGTTTGCGCCACCTGTTTTAAAATTACATGGTATCATTTGCGCCAAAAATAAAACATACGATTGCGCCATTTATGGAAGAAAAATCACTTCCCTCCTCCTTTATTCGGACTTGGAACCGGCAGTTTACACGGCAAATATTTCCTTTTTTGAAACATACTTTCTTCTTACCGCCTTACTACTTCCCAATTTAATGTATGTAGTAGCTTGTAACTTCACCTTATTGTCCAAAAAGACAAACATTTAAAGATGAAATACATAAAACAGTTCATAATAATTCCTGTGGAATACTTCTGTTCTATTACTGATAGATAGAGTTTCAGCCCAAACGGATGGTGGGATCACAGCACTGTGTCATCAACATATGTGCATGGCTAAAAAAATTATCAACAAAAGCTTCTATTTTCTTCTCTTTTTTTGGCATATCTTGTATTAAATATTCAGCAAAGCAATAATGTTTCTTCTCTCTCTGTACATAGACTGTCTAATGCACTTCAAGTCTCCAGAAAGCTCATTTTCATGGTGAAATATATCTCCGAACATATAATACTTTTTAAGCCAAACATAAGAATAAATATTAATCAATAATATTTATGATATACATGTGTACAGGTAAAGTGGCGCAAATGAGTTCCGAATATTGGCGCAATTGATACATTTGGAAAACAAAATTTTGGCGCAAATGATACCCCTGAAAAACGGTAATTGGCGCAAAAGGAATGTTGCCCTTATAATGGTAATGATGCTATTCTTTCGTGTTACCTCAGTAAAATGTTTAAGAATTGAATGCTCTTTTTTGTAACTTTATTGGGATGTAAAAGCGTTGACCGAAGTACATTTTGTACTAAAAATGTGCGCACGGTCAACGCTTTTACTACCCTATAAAGTTACAAAAAAAAGCATTCAATACTTATAATTACATTTTTACCTATAGGATCATGAAATCACGCCTTTTATCAAGTTTTTATTTCATTTACCTGTGCACTTTATTGTGGGACCTCGTGTCATCATGAATGAAAAGTTGCATTGTGTAATGCAATTGATTAAGGAATATCACGGGATTGCTAGTTAGCCAATCAGAATAACGTATTATAATGAAACAAACATCTAATGTAATTATTCTTAAATAATTTGGAAGACATTACTTTCAAATTTTGAATATTTGAAATTCCAAAACCGTCCACAGTGCTATACCCAACTTTATGACTTTTAGAACCGTCTTACCCTTTTTCCTTAAGATATCACGGTCCTGATATACAGTTTACAGTTTTTGAACCCCTTTAACGTTTTAACCCCGTATATTTACTTATAAATTCTATAATAGTTAAGCAATTAATTCAAATATTTATTTTAGAATTAGTTTCAAAATGTACTGAAATACAAATTAAATTTGTAAATTCAGATCACATCCCTTTTACAATTAAATGCGCTGTACTTCCAATAATTGTCACAAAGTTTAGATACCTTTTTATTATTTTAAAAGATTTTCACCTCTTCAAATTGTTGACAAAGGTAATTACCAAACAAATAGCGGACCATTCGAAACACTTGCTAGTTCCGGACACGCGACCTTTGTTAACAAATCTAATTTAGTGTCAATATTATCACTGTTTTATATCAATATTGTGTTGAACAATTTAAATCACATTAGAATACACCTGCTTTTCACAGCCATCTTCCAATCATTCAATAAAATCAAATTTATATCAATTATACAAGGATTAAAAATTATTGTCGCCATATGCGGTACTGGGACAGTTTTTGTTACAACAATTGTTAGGGCAAACACAAGACAAATTGTTCGAAATTATTTCAGAAGAGTATAAATACTCATTGAAACATAAACTTATAATATTGACTAGTCCTATAATACTAAAATAAAGTTAACTAATTGACTTCAAACAATATCTTTACTAGTCGATGAAATGCTAAAAATTAAAAAATAATAAATAAATAAATAAATAAGAAATTATTTATTAAAGTAAATAATTATATCAGATTACAAATTAGTTTTCACATCGAAAACTTTTGAAATGTTGACTTTTGAAATAATTTTAAAAGACAAAGAAAAGTAGTTTTCATGAATATATTATGAGGCAACAAACAAGCTAAAAGACAAAAGAAACTCCCGAACAAAAACAAAATCCAACCTTTAATACGGGAAAGAATAAATAACTATTATATGTATATAGTTAATTGAGTTAAGTCTGCCAATTGATATTTTATCGTATGTTTTTCTTTGTTGTGATGTTATGCTATTGTTTCAGAAAAAGGGAGAAGGTTTGGATCCATTAAAACGTTTAATCCCGCTGCAAATGTTTGCACCTGTCCTAAGTCAGGAATCTGATGTACAGTAGTTGTCGTTTGTTTATGTAATATATACGTGTTTCTCGTTTCTCGTTTTGTTTATATAGATTAGACCGTTGGTTTTCCCGTTTGAATGGTTTTACACTAGTAATTTTGGGGCCCTTTATAGCTTGTTGTTCGGTGTGAGCCAAGGCTCCGTGTTGAAGGCCGTACTTTAACCTATAATGGTTTACTTTTTAAATTGTTATTTGTATGGAGAGTTGTCTCATTGGCACTCACACCACATCTTCCTATATCTATATACAAATAAGCACAAAACCGTATTCATATTCAAGGCGTCTCATGATCACAATTGATAATGAACAAGACCAAATCAGATTTTTTTTATGAAGAATCGAGGAAGATTTCAATGGTAGAACATAGTGACGTGTCCAAAACAGTTATCATAATCGAATCTAAACCCAATTTTTTTTTTTTTACAGCGAATCCATACAGGAGACAAACCATTCAAGTGTGAAGTATGTGGACGAGCTTTCAGACAACCGGGAAATCTCACGAGACATCGTCTGACTCATACGACAGTCAAACCATATGTCTGCCCAACATGCAACAAAGCTTTCAACAGAGCATCTAATTTACATACGCATATGCGCACTCATACCAACTTTAAACCATTTACCTGTCCGTATTGTGGAAAAGGTTTTCATCAAAAGATTGACATGAAAATTCATTGCTACACCCATACTGGTAGGTTCATATTTTTTTTATATCTTTTCTGTTATATTGTATGAAACCAGTTTGTCCAGTAAAATTTTTCCAATAAGTATAAAGTTCGTTCCGAGCGGTTTAGTTGTCAGACTTCCACAAAGAAATATTATGCTTTTCTTGCTGATCTTTATCAGCAAATTTTGACGAGAAAGGATTATGCATGCCACATCTTTTGGAAATATAAGTGGCCACTTGCATGATCACCAGAGTTATGAATGTTTTGTTTCTTGTGTGTTATTTGTTTGTCATAATTTCTTATTTAGTTTGTGTTTGTCTATTGTAGGTGAAAGACCACATAGATGCGATATCTGCGGTAAAGGGTTCACTTTAATCAGTACCCTCAATGCACATCGACGAATACATACAGAACAAATGCCGGTACCTGAATAGATTTCTTGGACCAATTGTAAATTATTTTCAGAAGATGCGGGTCCTCAACACTGCATGGACTAATGGACTATTGATGCATTATTCAGAGTTTAAAACTTACATAGCATGGAAAACAGCGACCAGATAAAATGTTGTTTTCTTCAAGTTTTATCTGAAACCTGACTAAACCGAATCCTGCATGAACCGAAAACCTGTCTAAACCAAACATGTTTGTAAGCACTGTCTTATCAAATGGCATGCGTTCTGAACCTGACAAAACCGAACATCGTCCAAAACCAAACAAAATCTTAAGTCCTGAAGAGGTTTGGTTTAAACAGGTTTCACTGTATATTGCTCTGAAGTGACTAGTCAACATAAGAGAACCCATTTAACAGCTACGAAATTGTATCATTCATAATTTTATTATGTACATGTTGTTGTAAAAAAAAGGAAAGAGTGATCCTTATCTTGATCATTTTATTTATTCAGTAAAAGTTGTATAAAATATGAAATCCATGGACATATCGTGACATAAAAGTACAAATTGATATACAGTCTGTCATAAGTTATAAGAAGTTGATTAACTTCTTTGCTTAGTGGATATTGGGCTCTCGTGTTTCAAACGTGAATTTAATATTTTTCAGCCTCAAAAACAAATTACTGGTAGTATTTATTGTTAAGTTTATTTTTTTAATTTTGTGTGCGTAATTTATGGTATTGTGCAATGTTATTGTTAAGTTGTATATTGAATAAATGTGCTATTACAATTTGATTTTTACTTTTACTGCAAACTTGGGAGGAGTGTATAACCATATAGAGAAATTGGAGGTTGGTTGAAAGCGTATTATTCAATATGTTAATTTTTAAACAATGAAGAAACAAAAAAGACGTTTGAAAAAATTACAAAAATTAAATTCACCTTATGTAACACTCGACGGAAGTGTCCTTAACCGTTTTGGATCTGGATTTTTGTACAAATTGGCGTGTTATTCATGATGTCAAAGCAAACCAAACTTGAATGCATTTATCAGATATCGGATAGACGTTACACTATATATAAAATTCTGTTTCGAAAAAAAGACATTTAAAATTTGAAATTCAGTCGAGAAGAGATCATCAGAAATATCAATAACCATAGCTGAAATATAGCTGTTTGGATACATGTCCTTTTTCAAGAACTTTGAAAATATACAATAACAATATATAACAATATTGATGGTGATCAATGCAACCATAAGAATTTGTCAAATAACTAGCTACACTTTCCACCAAAGACCAAATGACGTAGAAGGTTGGCAACTGAAGGTCAACGCGTGCGGCCTTCTTAAATGAACAAAACGTATAGCTTTTTTAAAATTGATGATACTTTTAACACAAGGGAAGTTTTATCAATGTCTGAACCAAAAACCTGAAAATAAATATCCTCCACTTGCTCGACGTGTAGGAGTCGGAGCAAAAACTGGACGGACCGCAGTCAATATATGTGCATGTCCATTTAGTGCCATTTTTTCATATAGAATGTACATTTAGACCTACACTTAGCACTTTAAAATCCGGCCGAGCGAATCAGTTTGGAACAAAACAAATTAAAGATCATATACATATATTTATAACCCTTCGCCAATAAATGCCACTGGAAGTTAACCACCTGTATGTTAGTCCACTGCATAATTTGAAATTACCTAATTCTTATTTTTAATTCTTTGATTTTCAAAAACTATCATTGTCGGACTCGTGTCTACACGAGCAGTGATATAATTAAATCTTTACGATTGTTAAACAAGTCGACGGATTGAGTAAAATGTTGTTGGTCTCTGCTTTTACGACGATGGTGTCGCCTGCTACCAATTCAACAGATCCCATTCCAGATCCAGATGTTTCAGCAAGCAATGGGGATGTCAGAGTGCCACTACTCGTATACAAAGCAGAAATCATCTGGGAGTTTCTGAATATTTTAATAAAAGCGGAGGTCGTAACAGTTATCAAATTCATGAATACAACGTACAGTCCACTTTCTCTGCATGTGAAAACTCCCGTTGCTGTAAAAGCTGTCAAGTTCTGTATTCCTTCGTGAAACAAAACACGTGGAAACTTGATTACATCCGGTTTGCTCATTGATTGAAATGCAGTCGCTGAAGTACAAGATGTCAATGCAACTGAAAAGAAAAAAATAATAGGTGCAATCGATATGTTGAATTCGGTATAACGAATTTATTTGTGTTTGTGAAACTAGTTTTGTAAATTCGAAATTGCGAATGTGTAACTGCTTCAGTACCACTGTGAACTCAGACATTGTGAATAACCTTATTTACCCCGGATGTGGTCGAAATGACAAATTTAAAACAATTCAATTAAAAAAACTTACAGCCTGATTCATGGAAGAGACAACATACGAAATACAAATATAATAAACAGCAACAAAATCGCGAAGTCGAAAACTCAAAAACATGAAATGCTTTCACTGCTCGTTTTCGTCTTCGTATTTTGCGTTTTCGACCTGTAGAATATGAAAGGTAAAAAGGGAAAAAGTGGGAGCGCTTCATTTAAACAATGTGCGCACGGTCAACGCTTTTACAATCCCATGAAGTTACAAAAAGAAGCATTCAATACTCATAATTACATTTTTTAGCTAGGATCATGAAAACACAGATTTCTATCAAGTTTTTATTTAATTTACATGTGCACTTTATTGTGGGACATCGTGTCATCATGAATGATAAATTTTATTGTGTGATGAAGTTGGTTAAGGAATAACGCGAGATTGCAGTGAAGCTAATCAGAATAACGTAATATAACGAAACATACATCTAATGTATTTATAAAAATTCGACTGCTGACAACAATCGAATTAAAAGAATTCCAAAATGAGTTTTTATTTCAAATAAAATGAAACATTCCTGACAGCACGTGCTTCCGGTGACGTCACAAAAATACATACAAAACACTTGATGTTACACGTTATTTCATGCGTGTTAGTCATGTATACATATGATTTCTTTTTATTTTAGTTCATCTAGCTATATGTTTTGAAGTTTGATAAGGCCTCCATTATCACTGAACTAGTACAAATTTTTGTTAAGAGGCCATCTGAAGCACGCCTCATGTGTGGTATTTTCCCGCTGTATTGAAGACCCATTGGCGGCCTTCGGCTGTTTTCTGCTCTTTGGTCGGGTTCTTGTATCTTTGACACATTCCTCGTTTCCATTCTCAATTTTACTTTGTTTATACTTTTCTTTTCTTTGTATATATATGTATACTAGACTATTGTTGTTTCTTTTTGTTATTGTCTTATTAAGGGGGTACCCAACACTATACCCCAAAACAATTCCTGGCGTTTAATTTTTCTTAATTTTTTTTCATTGATAAACTAGGCCAACCTAAACATGTTGTAAAAATTTTAAAAGATTTGAACCATTGGTTTAAAAGATTTGGCAACTCAAATATAGCATCTTTTACATACTAGTATCGGCCAAAATGAGAAGTTTCTGAAATATGGGTATGGGGTTAAATATGTTAAAATTTTTAAAACTTAATCCTAAATTGACAATAGCATAGCTAATAATGATAGCTGAGGTGAATACAAGTTCAATGATACCCTTTTCTTGTAAGTTTTTTTTTATTTTAGATTTAAATTTTTGCCCGAATGTAAATAGGGGATGCCAGAATCAGCCCCGAAAAGTGAATGCTGTGCTTCTTGTATTTGAAGAAGAATTGTTTTTTTGGAAAAAAATGTGTCGTTTAATTTTTTCAAAAAACTAAGCATTTGGAGTGCTATACTAGTCGGTTGTTCTTGATAAATTTTTTTAAACATTTAACCGTTAGATTTTTTGGTATTTAAGTTTAAAGTACCCCCCACCCTCAATTTAAATTGGTTCATTAAATAAGGGTAAAATCTATTCAAAAAGAACATAATGGACATATTTTTTTTCGTCTCTTGAACTAGGCCTTAGATATTTGGCATGTGGATGTATCATCACGGGGTTAAGTTTCTTGCATCATGATGACCTTATTGTGACCTTCAAATGTGACCTCAAGGTCAACTTTATGTTGTTTTTTTCATGAAAAACACAACCATGTAGGCCATAACTTCTCCGCCCTTGACCTAGGTCTTACATATTTGACATGTGGATGTATCATCATAAGGTAGTGTGCCTTCTTAAAATTTTGACCTTTATGTGACCTTGAAGGTTGACCCCAATGATGATAATTGTGTTTTTTTTGTAAGAAACACTTGTACGGGCCATGACTTTTACGTAGTTATGAATTCATATTTATTTTTAAAAATCGTATTACACAAGCTTTAATCGACCATACAACAATATATAGACACATTTTATGACATGTCAATCCATTCCATGAACACGGAATACATAATGGACATGTAGTCACATAAAATTGTTTGAAAAAGGAATTATAGTTTCTATTGAAGCGCGCACTGTACGTACTTAACTACTCAACAGACACCAAGGTGAAAACTTCCTAGGAATCAAACAGAAGGAGGAGTTATGCCAAATATATACCAATAATGGGACGGATGGAAGGACAGACGGACAGGGGTAAAACAATACCCCCCCCCCCCCCCCCCCCCCCCACCGGCATTCTGTTGCAGGGGCAAAAAAAGGATGTAACTGATTTTTGATTTGACACATCAAAAAACCTATGATACATAGGGAAAAGCTTTAAAGTTGGCAGATGCTTTACATGATCAAGATTTTCAATTTATTGGTCTACAGATTCAAAAATATATAATTCAAAACTTAAGAACAAAACTATTCGTGCAAAGAATGACGGCTCATTGAGAGATGAAATAGAGCTGACTGTGCAAAATCCTTATACTGTGAAATCAAGTTCGTTAAACATCGAACTTTTTAGTATTTCTGCAGAGGTTATGAAAATAAGATACAACTGATTTTAGTTAAAAGCACGGCAGTTACAAGTTTTACATTATTTTTTGGGCCCCTTGTTATTATAGAGAACGATTACTCTATTCAGTAATAATCTTGAATTTAGACTTGAGAAGAAAAAAATTCACTTGTCAGTTGCAATATAACACCACACTTTCCTTTTTATATTTATTTCAAAATTACATTTGATAAAAAAAATTCGGAACGCTACACAAACATGACAATAGCACAATAAAAGAAAAAATAACAAATTTTGCTATACCTTCGAACTTCAAATTGATAATGCAAAAATAACATGTTCTATTTATATCATACATGTGTAGTTTCAGTTTCAACCACAATTCAAAATATAGACTTTTCTTTCCCTAAAATTGCAGACAGAATAGAAGACACCTTTTATTTTCTACACCTGTCAGGATAAAGGTTGAAAAAAGATACTAGAAAGATGTAGTATTTTTTTTATTCAGATGAACATGAAAGTGCATACATGTGTGTATTGTCTTGTGGACTGAATCGGATGTTTTTTTCTTCTTCTTGTCTTTGTTCCATGACATGTAAATGATGCACTGGTGGTTGTTAATCCCCCTCGGTATCTTCTTACTTTTTACATGATTATAAATCATGTAATAAAATATTCAATTGCACTTCAGAAATATATGCCAGAAATTTTAAAATTATAAATTATTCATAACCTATTTAACATTACTACGTATATTAATTATTAAGCCGATATTTCATTAAAAACTACATGTATGGTTTTAAAAAAAATATTGTTGAGTCCATTCAGTTTTGATTTTAATCAATTTTGTGCGAAGATCTACGAACAGAAGCATTGTATAATTGTCCATGGTTTATTTATTTATTTAGTTAACATTTTATTGTCAGAGGCTTGGATGAAATTTGAAAAAAGGCAAAACACGCATTTGAGCAAACAAAGACAGCAACAGTAATTTGGCATAACAAGCAGATTACAATCTATGTAAACAATTTCAGGATAAACTAATGAAAATTGCAGGTCCCTAAAGAATGAAAAATTAAAATTCAGGACAATGATGTCAGATGAGGGAGGGTAGAAGGGGTCCTGATCCCGAAATCCCGAGTTTAAATAAATTTAAATCTCGCTATTCCGAAGTTCGAAAAAAGAATTCCCTTATCCCGAGCTTAAAAAAACAGATCCTTGTGCAATTCCCACCTTTCCAATGATTCAAAAATGCAGGACAACATTTTTAATTCTAGCCCTCCCCCCCCCCCCCCCCCATAGAATCAAATGGTAGCATCCTTTTACTTTTGACTTTTTGTTCTTTATTTTATTTTATGCAAGACCTAGGCATTGGCAAGTAATAAAACGAAAACAGTTATGGTCCTTTTTGTTTCCCTACTTTTCTAACGTCCTGGTTTTCTTTTGGTAATTTTTTGCACTCTGAAATTTCCCTTTTATGTCTCTTTGAAGATTAATTTATTGAAAATGAGTAACTTTAAATGGATTAAAAGATTAAATGAATAACAATAGGTGTACAGCTGCTCATAGCAATAATGTAAACATTCTGATCATGATCTTTTAAAAGCTTGCATATTGCACAAGATTTTAAAACGTAGCAATGAATCAGACTATGAGTAAGAGTTATCTTATCTTAGGTGTTATGTACCCCCTTAATGTCATATATTTTATTATGTTTCTTGTGAGCCCATTTAATGGATATAAACCATCGTCTTCTATACTCGACCGAACGACTTACCTTTAGATGCCATTGTTTTAAACTTCTGTTGCAGGGATTCCTGTGTCATGTTAATACGCTTAAAGCTTTGATTAACATTTTCTTCATTAGCATTACTTTTCCTAAGAAATGCGATAAAGTCCTGCTTCCGAGCGATACTATCTAACTTCAAGTCATTTACGTCACCCTTCAAAATGTGAAGCTCATGTGTTAACTGAGAACAATCCGAGGTTGAATTATTGATTAGCTTCAATTCCGAAAAACTGTTTACATTTTTTAGTGCGTTTATATCTCTTTCTACTGCAAGTGTCCTTTTTGAATAATCAATTTGTTCTTTTAAAACAACTTCATAATTGACAGCCAACAAATCGGTTTCATTTTTTTAAGTTTTGAAGGATTATGTCAGAACAAGCATATGTTTTGTTCTCTAATAAATTGATTTTTGCTTTCATAATTAAGTTTTCCTGTTCGACATCAAACATTCGCTCATGTATCTTCGTAACGTACTGTTCCAAACGTAACCTGGATTGTCGTTCTTGGTATATCATATCCATTAATGTATTGTAGTGACTGTCGGTTAAAAAGGCTCCATTGTAAGTCCCAGGTCTCGTTGTTTTATCATTCAACAAAAAAGAACACGAAAAGTCAAACACCAAGGCAAAAAACACAAGTGATTTAAAACCTTTCATTATCGTTTCTGTTCTTTAATGAACTGATATCTGTGTTAAAAAGAGTATTAATGTAAACTTCCTTGTCGGTTTAAAATTCTTCTGTTTCTATGTATATGTCAACTATTTTGTGGATTTTTACTGATAAAGATACATGTATTGATAATTGCACTTCGAATTTACCATAAACGTACATATGTTTATATATATACTATATAAAAGTAAATAGTTATTCTGCGTCACTTGTTCACTGTTGGAAAATTGTCTAATTGGCAATCATAGTGTAACGGTTATTGGTTCGGGATTTTATACTAGTTTTTATGGTGTTCGTACTATCAATAAAGTTTGAGAACTGCAGACGTCTTTTTTCACAGCCAAGCTTTTGTTGATATCTGCTATTTGTGGTGACGAAGGAAGTGCTTTAGGCATCACACTGGTATCAAAAGTAGTAATTATTGTGAATTTATTTGACTGAGAAGCTTGAAAATTCATCTGAAAGTTTCCAAGTCGGAAAACCACGTGAGTCGACGATTGGGAAATCCAGTAGCGGATCCACGTCAAACACAACCCAAACATAAATATTGTATAATTTTATACTTTGAATACTAAAAATTGCTTAAATTTTACAAAAAATTTAGCTGACGAAATTTTGCATTTGAAAAAAATATAGTTCCGGTTGCTCCGACCTCGTCACCAAATTACCGGACATACAAAATTTTTTAACATTTAAAAAAAATGTTTAGTAAAAATTTGCATTTTATATAATAATAATTTGCATAGTATTGGACTGTTTCATGTGATACTTGTTTTTTAAGTATAAAGAATTTCACAGTCCAAAGGGTACATCGACAAGAGGTACAAAAAATTAGGAAAAGCTACTGACAAAATATTAATCCAGTTCAATAGAATTAAAGACTTTGGTTTTTCAAAAACAAGGAACTATAAAATTTATTTGCATTCCCCCATATTCTGCGTCAATCTTTAATCAAGAAAGAGGTCATAAAAACAGATACTTTTTTGGAAACAGACGAGTTCATCAAACAGGAAGCTTTTGAACACAAAAATTGAACAGTTAAACACATCTCTTTGGAGGAATACGCTTAAATTTCAGACAGATACTAGTATTTTTAAAACAAGACCACACAACAGACAGCATATTAATTTTCACCTAAGAGACGGGCTATATCCTTAAAGAATATTGACACAAAAGTGGTTAGGAAGGTTACAACTTGCCGTATGTCAAGAGTGTTGGTCAGAAAGGGAATCATTTTCAGTACACGTCGATCCACAGGAATTACAATCTTTATGCAATTAAATAACAGACATGAATGCGATACAGTAATCGAGACGGGTAATGATAGAAGAGTCAGCGAAGATTACCAGTCCAATGGTGATCAGTTAGGCATAAAAATGCTTAACGTGTAAAAAAGAATGGATAATGACAAGGGAACTATTTATTTGCAGTATATCAGATCTTGGATTCGTATATGATATTTCCAATTTAGACAATCTCCGAAAAACAATACGACACCAGCGTTCTTAATTTTCCATTTAAAATGGCGTTATGGAATTATATACTGGCAATCATGACTAATATGTTTAGAAAACAGGATGTGGTTTCTGCCAATACAATGCAACTAGCTCTACCAACAAAGTAGAACTTTAGAAGAGTTAAATAAAAAATCAATAAAATTGAGAAAGGAAATGGGGAATGTGTCAAAGCGACAACAACCCAACCATAGAGCAGACAACAGCCGAAGGCCACAAAATACCTTTTTGCAGAACCGGGAGACATTAAAATAGGATCATAAGAGCACATGAACAAACACTTCCAGTTACACAGACGATGATTTCTCTGGATCTTCTATATGTGCAAAGTATAGATTATCTAATGCAAATGCTGAACACTTAGACCCTAAATTATGTGAAAACAAACCAGTTGACAGTTTCCAGAATGATCAAGGGAACAGTCCCAGACCATCTCTGTCCGATCAAGATAGCAAGCCGACATTAGATTTACAGTTCAGTCGTAGGAACAGTCCCAGACCACCTTTATTCAATTTAGATGATGACAGACACACCGGGAGTTTGCAGTTTGGTCGCGGGAACAGTCCCAGGCCAACTGCGAATTAACGAATGAATAAGTTGCTGTAGAAGTAAGGCGATTATTTTCTAGAACATACTTAACAAGTAGTATCGAGCTACAAGAGGAACTAGCAGCGGAACACTTTTTGAAGGACCAGAAGAACCCCAAAATAGCATATGAAGCTTTAAATCGTCGACCTAATATAAAAAAAGAAGATGTGGTATGATTGCCAATGAGATAACTATCCACAAAAGACCAAAATGACACAGACATTAACAACTATAGGTCACCGTTCGGCCTTCAACAATGAGCAAAGCCAATACCGCATAGTCAGCTATAAAAGGCCCCGATAAGACAATGCAAAACAATTCAAACGAGAAAACTAACGGCCTTATTTATGTAAAAAAATGAACGAAAAACAAATATTTAACATATAAACAAACGACAACCACTGAATTACAGGCTCCTGACTTTGGACAGGCACATACATAAATAATGTGGCGAGGTTAAGACTGTATCTTCAGCACTAGATATTGTAGTACAACTACAACACAATTACCATGCTACGTTGGGAAGAGATGTTGATTTGAATACAAAACAACGGTCCAGACGCGTTACCTGGAAAGACGAGAATGACGTAGATGAAAACAGTTATTACCAATATGAAGAGATGGAATCAGTTAGACAGTTGGCAACTTCATTTCGGAAACCAGATAATCAAAGTTTACAGAATGAAAGCAAAGCACTGAAAGATTTTTAGAAAGGTCCATGCTGAAAGATTCAAAACCAACTTCCTCGACAACACAACCAACGGGATGTTATTCTTGTGGGGATAAAGGCCATTATAAACGTGATTGTCCTAAACGATCACAACTCCCCAGCCCTATCAGCAGACAAGAGACTGGCACTGATCGTGAAAGGAGACCTGTTTATAAGATCGGCAGGGGATAAGGTTTATTTATTCCTATTCAAGTCAATGACAATAAGATCGGTGCTTGTGTTGAGCAAACGTAACGGTACTTTCAAGTTATTTAGGGTTGAGCGGTACTACGGGTATGAAAGCTTGATTGTTGAATGCAGAAAACGGGTAAGAAATGGAGGCTGACATGAATGTGCTTCCAAAGCTTAGACTAGGAAAGACAAAGATCATTTGGCAAGTATGCATTGCGCCGATGAGAAACGATATCTTAATTGGACTGGACTTATTGAAAGAAGTAGATGGTATAATAATGACCAGACAATGTGATCTGCTGATGAAAGATGAGCTTATTCCAGGACTGGTATCGAAAAGAATACCAAATATCTAGAGTTACGGTTGCAATGGAAACCACTTTGTAGCCCATGGCAGAGACAGATGTGATTGGAAGGGTGACGGTTTAAAAGAAAGTGCTGTTGGTGTTTGGGACCCGGCATCTTTACAAAACGGTTGCCACACTGGATCCTTTTACTGGAAATGAAAGAAAAAATTCCAATTAGTGTTATGTATCCAACTCAACAGAAAGCTTGGACATTGACAGTGGGAATCCTAATACCGACAACAGAGACATCAAAATACCTGATTATACAGACAGTTTGCCAGAATATTTATTATGTATTTAGAAATCATCAAAATTTGGTAAGTACATACATTTCAACTTTACGTCATTCTATTCGGTTGAATATGACGATTTTTTGTTTGGTCAATGTTTTAGGGTAGAGAACTATAACTGCGTTAGCAAAATATTTTTAAATTTTTTTTTATCAAATTTTTGGATCAGAATAAAAAAATTTAAGACAACAAAGCGAATGATATAAAAAGTGTCGACTAATAGGATGCATGGTGCCATTTTGTTGGGGTGCAGAACTGACAATACGATTATGGATTCAACAGGAGACAACCTTTTATCTGACAAGAAAAAAAGAGGTTGCAAGACTTTTAATGGAATTCAAAAACATATTTGCTAAGAACGATGAAGATCTTGGTTGCTTTTCTGGTATTCAACATGAAATAAAGACTGGCGAAGCTAATCAAATTCGTCAGCCCCTCAAACGCGTTAGTATTCCAAAGTGAAAAAAAGCACACCTCGATAAGCTACTTCAAAGTAAAACAGTTGTACCGTCTCACTCTGAATGGTCAGCACCAGTTGTTCTTGTAAGGAAAAAAAGATGGAGGTATAAGATGGTACATTGACTATATGAAAATCAACGCAGTAACTAGCAAAGACTCGTATCCTCTTCCGAATATCGAAGAATGTTTAGACACCTTTGCAGGAGCGAGTGTATTTTCGACACTGGACCTTCAGAGTGGGTAGCATCAAATAGAAGTTGCACCCAGGATCGATGCAAAACAGCATTCACAACTCGTTTCGGACTGTTTGAATACACTCAAATGCTGTTTAGGCTATGTGGAACACCAGGAACCTTTCAACGTGTAGTAATAAGTTCTGCGAGGTCTGCAGTGGGAAATGGTTCTTATATACCTTGACGATGTAATAATAGCCAGTCCGGATTTTGGATCTCACATAAGTCACCTTACTCATGTATTTGAAAGAGTTAGTGATCATGGTCTCAAAATCAAACCCATCAAATGTAAACTGTTTCAAAAGAGATTTCTGTTTCTGAGATATTAGGTCAGTGCAAGGGGTATAGAGACCAATTATGGACTTACCGATACTTTTAAAGATTAGTCAGTTCCCTCCAATGTTAAGGAGCTCAAACATTTTTGGGATTCACCAACTACTACTGGCGATTTATTTCAAAATATGCCGATATTGCGGATCCCTTGTTCCGCTTACTACCCAAAGAATGTACGTTTACATGGGGGACAGACCAACAGCTGGTATTCGACTCGCTAAAGACTCTCATAACGTCAAACCTATTTTAGATTATCAGCCTCCGGCACAGACATTTATTCTTGACAAAGACGCATCAAACACTTCAATTGGAGCTGTTCTGTCACAGATACTCGTAAGGAGCTTCTTGCCATGGTATCTTTTACAGAGAAATTCAATCATTATTTACTTGGACAAAGATTCCTTTTGAGGACAGACCATAGCTCCCTAACTTGACTCTACCGTTTCAAGAGCCCGCAGGGTCAACTTGCCCGCTGGCTTGAACAGCTCAGTCAATTTGACATATTATTCCAGCATCGAATTTGAAAAGACCACTGCAACGCTGAGGCACTGTTCCGATATCCAGAGACAAGTCATGTTTGTGACAAAGCAGGAATGGACCCGTTAACATTGCCATGGAATGGCTGCCAACACTGCACACACAATGGGAAAAATTGAAGCAGACGTTGATGATGTCCTTCCAATAGCCACGAGAAGAATTACAGCAACTGATCCAAATGATAACATAAATAGTCATTGTATATGGATAGAGGGCTATTCGCGCATGCAACTTCAAGAGGAACAACTTAAAGATTCAGTAGTTAAGAACTTAATTGAATGGATGAAACACGGACCTCCAGAACTCAACACCATAGTTAAATAATGTCCCGCCTAAGACATTATTGGCTTTGCTTTCAACAACTAAGCATGAGAGATGGAATCGTTTACTAAAAATGCAAAACAATTGATGATGAGAAGGAGCTATTAATCGTTCCGGAGAGTCTAAAGAAGGAAGTTTTAGAAGTATGTCACAAATCAGTACTTGCAGCGCATCCTTGAATTAACTGCACAGTTGAAAAGGTTCGGATACATTTTATTGGTATGGCATGAGAAATGACGTAGCTTCTTATAAATCTTGCAGTCAGCAGTGTGCAGTTAACAAGAAAAGCAAGAAAGCTAGACATGCACCAATGCAAACTTATCAGACTGGAGTACCAATGGACCGCATACAGCTAGATATTCTCGGACCATTCCCAAAATCCAGCCGAGGAAGTAAATATGTCTTGGCTCTTGTGGACTAGTTCGCAAGCGGACAGAGGCCTATCCGTTAGCAGACCAAACAGCCAAAACCGTTGCAGAAACAGTGGTCAGAGAATTTTTTCTCGTTTTGGAATAACGTTAGAGTTCCACACGGATCAAGGTAAAAATTTCGATTGTGGCTTAATGCGACGACCAGGACAACTACTTGGATGGACAAAAACAAGAAAAACACCTTACCACCCTCGTTCAAATGGGCTAGTTGAAAGATTTAACAGGACCTTGTTACAAATGATGAGATGTTTTGTCAGTCAGAGTAAAGATAATTGGGATGAACATCTATTAACAGTGCATATCGGAGTACATCTCACACAAGCACTGGACTGACACCTAACAGACTTACGTTGGGCCGTGAGGTACACCTCCCGCAAGAACTTATTTTTGGAATACAACATAAATCAAATGGTGACTATGAATACTATGTTGATGGAGTGTCCTCTCCTTTACAGAAATGCCACGAATTTGCAAGAAAGTCCTTAAAGAGAACATCGGAAACGACTAAATGAAGCATGTAAACATGAGCATACGTTTGAAACAGGAGATCTTGTCTACGCTATGGATACGGCAAAGAAAATAAAGCTCCAAGCTCAATGGAAAGAACCTTTTGTGGTGAGCAAACGTTTAGATAAAGTTTTATATGAAATCGGTAATCAAAAGAATACAACTGTGTTGCACTATGCTAGACTTAATCAAGCTATGATGTATTCAGTACCTCTTTGGATAACTCGCCAGCGAAGAAAACTTAAAAACATTAAAGCGGATGTGCTTAATATCCCCGAAGTAGAAACTTGCCTACTCGAAATTATTGAAGATAAAGTATCAGACCTTGATGAGGTAAGCGTGAATGATTCAAATGGTCCACTTAGGCCGAGGACACAGGATCCATACTGTGTGACTGTGAATGAGTACGATAGGCAATCACAGGAGTTGGTTGCCGTAATTTCTGTAGGATGCGTTTACCGACGATGAATCTGACAGTTTAAGGAAAGATAATTCAGGATTAGAAGATCAAACCATCGTTTCATTTAAACAGACTATACAGCGTTTGGATTCAGGAGTCAACATAACCGAAAATACACTCAAAGATTCAACAATACAAGATGTTGAAACAGGACAAAAGGAGATTATATCACTTGATTCGGGGTGACTAAGTCCAGTCTCAAGTGGTAGTAAGACAAATGTAAACGTAACCAAGAAGACGGAGTCTCTCAATGATGCATTAAATCCAAAGGTTTCAACTAAGACAGATAACTGTTCAGATTCTAGTGAGTCGAGGACACAGGCTCCATGCTCATATGGGAATCACACGATAAGGGAAGAGCACCCACCTTAAATCAGTAGATATGGAGGCAAAAATAAACCAATCGTTACGTTTTAAAGATGGACAATAAAAATTGTGCAAAAATTAGAGATAATTTTATTGAGAACCTTATTTTTATAAATAAAAAGGGAATAGTGTAACGGTTATTGGGTTCGGGATTGGATACTAGTTTTTATGTTGTTCGTTCTATCAATAAAGTTTGAGTACTGTAGACGTCTGTTTGTCACAGCAAAGTTTTTGTTGATGTCTGCTATTTGTAATGCCAAATAGGACCCACGTTACGAAGGAAGTGCTTTAGGCATCACAATACCACTAAGGCTTTAACAATTATGTATTTTAACACTGTGAAGGACGAATTTGCTATTCCGAAAATTATAATTACTTGAAAGACAAATATATCATCAATTTCAGTTCACTATTAATCATGGTCAAATTGCTGTCGAAATACATTTCAAAAACGGAATTATAAGTTGGACATTTCTTATTGAGATCTAAAAAAAAAACCTAAAGTTACCATTCGAAAGGGAAAGTAAAATGTTGGTTTTAAATACAATAAAACGTTTTCATTAAATCAGGCTACTTCAATGTTATTTTTTCAGTGTAATTTGGAGGGACAAAGAAGGGATATGTATTCACGTTTATTCCCCACACCATATATATTTAGTACATTGAATTAAATTTTAGTATTCTAGCAAAAATGTGTTTGATTTTAAAATTGTTAATATATGTTTTAGAAATAATCAGAACTAGTTTATTAAAGAGATATCGATAATTTCGCTAAATTTCATACACTGACAGTGTAAAATAGAAAATTGCTGAGAATATCTGGCATTATAGAATCTAAATTATATAAATAAAAATTATGTTATCCATAAAATAGAGGACTCAGGTGGTGTTCAGTGCTATACTTTGTTATTAAAGACCTTTTTGATACGTTTCACGAACTTAACATGTTTTGTATAATGTAAACATTTGATTCTTAAAATCTAAATGTTCGACACAAAATATTATAAAATTTCATTTTCAATAACAAATAATTTTCCTGTGTAAACTTAACCAACATGACAACAATCATGTGTTTTATTCAAGAACACTAGTATTGATCTCGAAAGAATGTCCTAGGTCGTATATTTAGCAGGTGCATAAAACTACAGGGAGATAACTCTGTTAAAGTCAGTTTGAATGTTTTATCTATGAATGTGGATTTAATTTGATGTGGGATGATCAAATAATTGCTAAATCTGATAATATTAGTAAGAATGTCAAGAAATGTTTAAGTGATAAATTTATGTTGAACTGGAGTAATAATGTTATGAATTCTGCAAAATGTCTTAATTACAGAATATACAAGTCTCATTTTTGTTTTGAGAAATATTTATCGGTGTTACCATCTGATCTAAGAATGTATTTATGTAAATTCCGTTGCCTTTAGTAATAAATTGCCCATTGAAACGGGCAGATTTTTTTAATATTGATAGATCTGAAAGACATTGTAATCTTTGTAATGCTAATGAACTTGGTGATGAGTTTCATTACTTATTCAAATGTACCTTTTTCAACAATGTAAGAGCTAAATTTTTACCTTTAAATATATGTAAAAACCCAAATGTTTTAAAATTTAAAGAATTTATGAATACATCAGATTTATTTACACTTACTGGAATAGCAAAATTTTGCAAAAGTGTTATTAAAACCTTTTAATACATGTGCTTAATCATGTTACTATAATTTGTACTTCCTGTCAAAATTTGTATTAATTATATATATACTATTATTGCACCTTTGTTAACCATGTTGTTCTAATGTAAATATGTTCACACTTTTATTGTTTGTTAAAAAATGTTGTACTAACATACCCCATGTGGGGGCTTTAGTGAAATAAAATGTTGGATTTGTCCCCCCCTCCCACGCTTCCACCCCTCAGTTGTTCAGAAATGGTACCTCCTTGAACATCACATCACCATATAGGTTGCATTTCTGTAAATACCCACATTACAATTTCCCATAGGAACTTCTTTTACGGCTAAAACTGAACCACTTTTACTATAAAGTTTTGAAAAAAAAACATAGCTAGAATGGAGGCTTCAAATGCACTAGAACTATTTTTTTTAAATGTCAAAATAGATCCATGCCCCTGGCTGTGCGGCATATTTTACAAAGTTTATATGTCAAAAACTTCAAGGAGTTTTATCTTACACTAACATGTTGTACTCCTCTACCTTATGACTTATGTGTTATCTTATCTTATGCATATTTACTGGTAACATTCCCAAGTTATGTCTCTACGAGATGAAACACAGAGATCATAACTGGGAACCAGTACATTAACAAAATAAATTGTCACCCCAAAAGAGGCGTGGTTCGAGAATAAGCTGTGTTTACAAAGTGACACCTATAGTGTGAATTTCAATAACTGTAAAAATATTTAACATAACATTAGCTTTTCGACTGAGGATAATTTATCAAACCGATATAGCACGTTATACTGAGATATAAATTAAATGAGGTTATATCCATTGATGCTAAACAAAATTATCACGTAAACAAATAAAAATAAGAGGATGCGGTATGATTGTCAATTAAACAAATCTCAACAAAGACCAAATGGCGTAGAGTTAATAGGTCGATCACTGTAAGGTCTTCGCCAGTTGTTTTCTTATGAGTATCTGGCAAACGGGGCGACGGAGTGCGAATCTTCTCGAAATTTTCTGGTGCACAGTTTTGGAGTATATAACATATGGTATTGTTACAGATCAGCTGTATTATCTATTTAAAAGGTTGGATTTAAAACAACATTCAAATTATCACAAGGTGTAACAAAATGGATCTCTATATCAATTTTATACCAAGAAGAAAACAATAAACTTGCGGCAAAGATGGTAAACCACAACATGAGGTGCTAATTTTATTTACACCATATCCGGATTTCGACAAAAATGTTTTTTCAGTGATGTTAGGGATCGAAAAGTATTTAGAAGGCCATTTAATTTATCTAAATTTAGGATAGACTCTCGAATTTTAAAGAGTCAAAATAGAATAAACGGATTATATAAACCGGAGGGAAAATATAGTACAAGCCCAAACGAAATAAATATAAACAAGTCTAAATTGAAAACAATTTAAAGTTCAAACCTAAGATTGCGTTCGATAAAAACCGTAATTTTTATACGTGTGTATGTAATAAATTTCGTTGTAGAGGGGTCATAATACAACACAGACAACATTTTCAAAACTAGACCAAAAAAGTGAATTAACATATTTTAACAAACGCATTTGACTAACAGGTCGAACAAATGATGTTCTTAATTATAAACCCTGCTATATATCAGTAATTCGTTTCAAAAGCGACAATCCCATCAACACGGTAAAAATGGTTTGAATTGATGAAATTCTTAACTTGTTTATTTATTTTTTTCCTTTCTCTCCGCTTCGTTGGTACCCAATTTCCTGTGGCGATGCCGATACACAATGTGCAAATACCTATATAGACATCCCGCTACATGTTTAACCCCGCCACATTATTTATGTATGTGCCTGTCCCAAGTCAGGAGCCTGTAATTCAGTGGTTGTCGTTTGTTTATGTGTTACATATTTGTTTTTCGTTCATTTTTTTACATAAATAAGGCCGTTAGTTTTCTCGTTTGAATTGTTTTACATTGTCTTCTCGGGGCCTTTTATAGCTGACTATGCGGTATGGCCGTACGGCGACCTATATTGTTAATGTCTGTGTCATTTTGGTCTTTTGTGATGTTGTCTCATTGGCAATCATACCACATCTTCTTTTTTATATACACATATTTTTTACACGTTTGAATTATAATTGAATGATTTTTTTTAAATGTCAAAACGGTTAGATATTGAAATGTCATATTTATTACAATGCAGCTCTAAAAGCACAATCAAACCGATGATCTTATCTAAAGTATCCGTTTTTAAACTGAAATGTTACTAATCCGTTCCAGCTGGGAATTTATATTCTAGTGATGTCTCGATAATTCATATCGCCATCGACAACATGGATGGTAGGAATTGCAATAATTTTAATTAGTCTGGATTTCTTGACCTTTTTGTACTTTGATTAACAGATAACTGATTCCATCAAATATTGCTCTTTTCTTTCATTGGTTTATTTCCTTGATAACCATGTTATTTGTAACAATTTTATCTTGGTGAGTTTTCTTTAAATGAGGTTATTTTATGGAGCTATTAAATAAAAAGTGAACTGATTATTCTGGAGTTAACGTAGAATGTCAGCGCTAAAATTTCGTCTTAGTAATTGTTATGAATGATTTATTTTAAATCAAGCAATTGCGTTAAATATTAAATCTGTTATTCCTCGGTATTAAATTTAGAAACACATATGAATAATGTTCATTATAACAAATAACAACAAACTGACCTATTGTGGCACCTTAGTCACAATTCATTTAAAGTCACAAATCGCTAAAGTCGCTGTTTAAGAGGTTCTGTGGACTTTAACGTGCAAACTCATAAAGTACACAGAAATTTACACAAAAGTACATCAGTTATTGCGCGACAGAGATTTGATAGACAGGACGCACTAATAACTTTCGTGATACTTAGCGATTTGTCGATATTTGCTTTATTGTGTTTTAGCTCATAAGAGTCCAATACTGAAAACTGGGTTGCGTTCAATATCGTAGCGGCTTTATATAC
This sequence comes from Mytilus edulis, assembly GCA_019925275.1. Taxonomy (NCBI): domain Eukaryota; kingdom Metazoa; phylum Mollusca; class Bivalvia; order Mytilida; family Mytilidae; genus Mytilus; species Mytilus edulis. The sequence goes on from CM034362.1 coordinate 67,405,780, forward strand.
GTAGTGCTACGTAGATTTTGACTATTGAACGTTAGCTATAGGGCTACTGCTACATAAATATGAGTAGCAACTACTAAGCTGTACTAGTAAACTCAACCATGATAGTAATACAAATGTTTATGATACTATTTTTTTATTTACAAATGATTTTACAGAAATAAAGTTGATTTAAAAACAACAAATTTAGTTTTTTTTATGTATGACCTTAAATATAATGTTGTATTCTAAAAAAATAAAATAATTAAGAAAAAATGTGTTCCCAAGGAAAAAAACACATGCACCCCATTAATGCACACACAATTAAAACAACACATACACAATTTAAGATGAATGTTTGTTGCTTATTTTTTTAAGCAAAATAAATAGTGTATGAAAAAATATAGTTCCGTCCTTCTTATTGTGTGGATTTTGTGTGGATTTTGATATTGTAATTACATCAAAGAACAACCTTATAAACTATAATATGTTAATAGAACACGGAAAACTAAATGTAATAGATGTTAGTGTCTCGCTTGATTAATACATTTAGTTGTAATCTTATAAAACACATACGTATGAAACAAAAATACACGGAAAAATAAAATTACACTGATGGTTATTTTACAGATAAACATCATCAATGTTTTATCAATATGTTTATATACCGTTCTACAGAAAAAGTAATTCCGTGGTAATCTGATCTGTACAGTGCATTACTGAACAGCCGTAGATAAAGGTTATAGGCATATTAAACCTGTTGCAGTGCCAACGCGTGTATACATACTGTGCTAATATATACGTTAATTATTTCAAGGTTTGGGATTTATGAGATCTAATTATTGGTCATAAGAGGGACATACGATAGTGATTTTTTTTCGGAATCATTTCGAGAGTTAGATGTGTTTGACCCGCTGCTTTTCGTGACCTCTTAGGAATTTTTTATTGGAATTTAGTAATTTAATATATGGAGTTATGAATGGGATTAATTATTGTTTCCGAAGCATTATTTTGTGTGGTTAATTTTTGTTGACATGGCTGACGTTGAAGAACCAAAAGACAGTCGTTTTGATGACGTTGACCTTGAGAGTATTTTAGCAAGGGTAGAAAGACGAGGACCTTTGACCTTTACTAGGAAGCGATGCTTATACCGAGGTGAGTTAATGAACTAGCTTAAATATAATATTGTGTGAAAATTGAGTCTTGCACTTTAAGTCAAAACATCAGATCTATTTAAAGAACTATAATCCGTATTGATTGAAACAATAGATGTTTAAAGTATGACAAGATGCGGTCCATTTTTTTGGAAAAAAGGGGGGTCAAACTAGGTAACGTATGGAGAAGGACATTACAAAAGTATTTGGTTGAGTCAATATGTAGCTATTAAAGGTAAGGCTAACTCCACCCTTTATCTGCTTTGCATATATTCAATGCAATAAACTCAAATGTCTGTCTTATAAAGAATTTGTTAGGAATTTGCTCAATTCATGCCAGAAACTTTCTAAGTTTCTTAAAACAGTGTTGGCTAATAATAAATAAACATTTCGTCTTGATAATATACCTTAAGTGTTATAAACTACTTATAAAAAGATATTAACTTTCTGTAAATAATTGACTCTTAGATGATCTTTGATGCAGGCGATATTGGTAAATAACTAACTTATATCTATCTATTATTTCTGTGTACATGTATGTTTCATGATGGAAACATTTGCCATGTATACAAGATACACACCTATTCACTCAGAAATGGCATGTTTGTTGTACTTTTGTCGTTCTATAATATAAGTGATAGATGTTAGGTATACGCCTATAAGACAGCAACCTAACGACACGAGATACCAAAATAAACATGGAGCTTTCAACAATAGTCAGGTGTCTTAACAATTACAAATAAACCACAAAGAATGGACAATACAAGTGATGAATAAACATTATAAACGCCAAATCATTTTCCAAATGACATAAACATAATCATGATTATCATATGGTATGATAAGTAATCATGTACAACATTCGCTGTTGGTATCTAAGCAGTCTTTTTTTTTTCATTATATGTATAGAATAAAAATATGGTTGAGAAAAGGGGGATGAGTTTTAAAGTCTTACTGCAGCAAATCATCGTCTGCTTCGTGTAAAGTTATTTAAAAACAATGACATTAACATGACTACAGAGACCTACCATATATCATAAACAACAATCCTAGTAATTGAATTAACAGAATAGTCAATAATAGGACAAAACAGAAAATACAGAATATTAATAATGATAATGGGATGTTAAACACTGTTAAAAGATATATAAAAAAAGTATTGAACATTGGACTGGACATAATATAAGTGAAGAATAGTAAAAAAAAATCGCTAAAAAAGACAGAACACAACAATAAAGACCCCTACCCAGACCAATTTCGACATATCGACAATACAGATCTAACATTGTTGGGTTGATGTTTAGACGAGTTGTATATATATAATGTACACAGCCATTGGCATGTATCACCATCATTGCTGGTGATCCGATGGATAAATCTGTTGTAGAGCTGTCACTGACTCAGACGTACTTATAAATATAATTATTATCTGTGACTGTATCTTGCATTAATTTGTCGGATCCTTTAATAGATAATTGAGCTGATCTGTAACAATAGCATCTCCATGCCTTATATATCATGTACTGTAGTACGACGCTAGATTAAAACTGACGAGGAAAGATAACACACGGCCACCGAAAGCATTATTATTGTGAAGCCCATGCAGGTGGTCGTGTGGTCTAGCGGGACGGCTACAGTGCAGGCGATTTGGTGTCACGATATCTCAGTAGCATGGGTTCGAATCCCGGCGAGGGTAGAACAAAACATTTGCGAAAACAAATTTACAGATCTAACATTGTTATATATATATATACAATTACATTAGATGTATGTTTCATTATGGTACTTTATTCTGATTGGCTAACTGCACATCACGTGTTATTCCGTTAGCAATTGCATTGCTCAATAAAACTTTTCATTCATGATAACATGTTGTCCCGCAATAAAGTGCACAGGTGAATTAAATAAAACAATAATAAAATTCGTGTTTTCATGATCATTGCTAAAAAATGTAATTATAAGTATTGAATGCTTTTTTTTGTAACTTCATAGGGTTGTAAAAGCTTCCGCGCTTCATACAAAATGTACTTCGGTCAACGCTTTTACACCCCAATGAAGTTACAAAAAGAAGCATTCAATTTTTAAAATATACTTTTTTATATATATTTTATAACGCCCCATCATTTTATTTTCTATATTAATGATACCCTGACAAGACATGTTTTCCTTGAAAATAGTCTTTTTTATAGCAGGTTTAACATTGTAAAAAGTAGTACCGATAGCTAGATAAAATTGTTTCGCGAGAATGTAGTCTTACATCATACAAATTACTATTATTCAAAGTTAATTGATAATGATTACGTAAAACTCTATACTGTACGCATATCTATTGGATAGGCCACCTTAATCACATTAGTTGTTTTGTGAACTATTGTCTTCTCAAGACAGTGCACTGGGCTAGGCAAGTGATATTGTTTTCTCTATTTTCATTTTGAGAATGATGAGTGACTTTTATTGTCCACCAGAGACTTTGAAACACCAGGTGCCAGTCTGTAAGAACTCTGTTTTTTTGTCTTATTTAGTTATTTTATAAGTTACCCTACAAAATACGGAAAAGTCATTGGTTGATTATTTTTTTTTGGGGGGGGGGGGGGTAACTCATATGCCATTATGGAAATGTTAGCAAAACAATGTGAAAATGGAAAATTTATCTTAATTATGTAAATTTCTACATGATATAACGCAATCGTGACAGCAAAACGGACATTTCTGTACTTATGTGTCCCTATTTTATCCTTTTGTCCATTTCACACTTTAATATAAAAAACACATACATTTATATAAAAAATCCATAGTTCTACAAAGATTCAATAGGTTTACCATTGTTTTTGGTTTTTTTCATGGACCAGATGGTTGTAAAACCTCGATCCCCTTTCAGCATAAAAGTTTAAGCTCTGAACAGGATGAAACAGGAAATAACTATGGTGTGGCCTCGGATAAAGTTTTTTATGTCAATCAATCATATGGTTCTGATCGAATCCACGTGAAGTTTCGGATTACTAAAGAACTGTCATTTTTTGATCTCTTTATGAAGAATATTGTGCATATGTTTTTAATTAAATAACACACGTAATATCGATTTTTTATTATCTGCAGTAAAAGACGTCACTTCATCATACTTCCGTGTTTAAGAAACTGATTTTCCGTAATGATCAAAATATATATAACTACATTAATTGAGACTCATTTAACTACAAATGTAAACTAGATCTTGTTTATTAGAATCAATTTAAAAAAAACAAAAAAACTCCTTATTAGGCTTAGAAATTGGTGTAGAGCGAAATCACTAGTTGCTAGGGGGGATATATACAGCAATTTACTAACCAATCATTTGACCCAGGTGTAATTTGCTAAAGCCCTCGGGCTTTTACCCTGTGTTAATCATGTTAATACTCAATATCTATTTTACGCCTATCATCTTTTGAAAGAAATTATTCTATTGCACTTGATATGTTTTTATGCCACTTTAAGGGCATAAAGTTTTAAGTTCGTCCCAAAATTGGTTTCCGTTCTCTAACTTTACTTTGCCTCAACCAAATGTTATAAAACGTATACACAATGCTTATTACCACGTAATACAGATCAAGTTTAAAATTGGGTCGTGTCAATTCATCGTTCTTGAGTTATGCCCCTTCATAAACATAAAAATTGTTGAATTTTAGTTTCCGTTCTCAAGCTATTAACTTTAGTTTGTATCTACCAGTTTGTTATGAAACTTATACACAATGCTTATTATTTTTTTGTTTTTTCACTTTTACCTTTCTTGCCTGTTAAACCTTTCTTGAGTTATGCCTGTTTACAAATGGAAAATTTACTGTTTTTTTTTCTGTTCTCTAACTTAAGTTAGTCACCACCAATTAATATGAGACTTATACACAATACTTATTACCACAAAACTCAGATCAAGTACAAATTTGGGCAACTTCAATTTCACTGTTCTTCAGTTATGTCCCTATATAACTTTCTATGATATGCAAGCGGGAGCATCATTTGTGTCCCATGGACATTCCCAATTTATTTGTATATATTTTTTTATAAGGCAATGCATTTTGAGTTTTATTCAAATATATCCTCAAGATGCTTAAAAAGATATTGAAAATACATTATATCAAGGTTAAAGTCCGAGGGGTTTCGTTTGCATACAAGTTAAATACATATAAGAAGATGTGGTATGAATGCAAATGAGACAACTCTCCATCCAAGTCACAATATATAAAAGTAAATTATTATAGGTCAAAGTACGATTTTCAACACGAAGCCTTGGCTCACACCGAACAGTAAGCTATATAGCTATAAATGACAAGTGTAAAACCATTCAAACGAGAATACCAATGGTATAATCTATATAGAAAACGAAAAACGAGAACCACATCAACAAACGACTCAATATCAGTTTCCTGTTCCTTACGTCGTAACTACAATCCCCTTCCCTTTCATGAATGTGACCTACCGAATTAGACTATTTACCGGATTTGTAATCACATAAGCAACACGACAGGTGCCACATGTGGAGCAGGATCTGCTTACCCTTCCGGAGCACCTGAGATCACCCCTAGTTTTTGGTGGGGTTCGTGTTGTTTATTCTTTAGTTTTCTATGTTGTGTCATGTGTACTATTGTTTTTCTGTTTGTCTTTTTCATTTTTAGCCATGGCGTTGTCAGTTTGTTTTAGATTTATGACTTTGACTGTCCCTTTGGTATCTTTCGTCCCTCTTTTCCTGACTTAGCACAGGTGCAAATAATTGCAATGGGTTTTAACGTTATAAAAGGTACCAACCTTCACCCTTATCTGAAATAATAGCGTAACATCACATCATAGAAAGAGACAGTATAAAATATCAATTGAAATGGCTCCACTCAATCAAAAGTTATATTAACACAATTTAACATGCACTGAACGAATAAATTAGATTTATGATACAGTTTTAATACTAAATCAATAAAATAAGAGGGGAATGATTAAAGTAACAGTATTATACTGCGCGGATTATCAGAAGTATGTTTTTTCAGGCATGGATAATATAATTTATATGATATACCATGTATACAGAAGTGAACCGCAAAACGAATTTTTCGCACACTGGATATTTTGATATGATTTCGATTCTTTAATTATTTCACCTCATCTGCTACGTTTAGACTCAAAGTTTAGAGTGCCACGAAATTATAACATGTGTAAACAGAACAATCTAAGTGCAACAGTGACAGATTGAAGATGTATGGGAATAATATGTATGATATTGACATAGGTATAGCTTTTTAACTATCTTGATAAACTCACCCAACATGAAGTCTCTTGGACGAGATACATGGATGTAAATATACAAATACAAAATCGCCTAATCTGGAGGGTTTATGAGATATCTAACAATTGAACAATCATGATATAAACACATTAAATTAGATTACCATTTTAGTTTAAATGTCACCAGGCAAAAATTCCTGTCCCGTCTGGAACATTTTTATCCTCCACAGCGGGAACAGTCCAACTTATCACCTACCATCCCCCTATATTGCCTTCCCTTGTTTTCTATCTCTCCATCCAAGTCACAATTCATAAAAAGTAAACCATTATAGGTCAGAGTACGGTCTTCAACAATGAGCAAAGCCAATACCGCATATACATGTATATAAAGTCAGCTTTATTATATATAAGATGTGGTATGAGTGCCAATGGGACAACTCTCCACCCAAGTCCCAATTTGTAAACCATTATATAGGTCAAAGAACGGCCTTCAACTTGGAGCCTTGGCTTACATCGAACAGAAAGCTTTGTAAAATTGCAATGTGTTTATTACTTCCTAATTCTGTAAAACTCGGGCATTCTGTTTGCACAATAACCAAGTTCCCATGTGGCTATGTAAGTCGGACTATTTCTGAAACGAATGGAGCAATATCGTGTCAGGCTTAATAGACAATAAAAAGGGCGTGTCTATTACTGAGTAAACCAATCACAATTAAGTTTATGAAATTATGATTCAAAAATGATATAAAACAGATCAGTATACATACTTGACTGAAGTAAATACTGTACCAAGTCAAGAATATGACAGCTGATTTCAATTCATTCGATTTTTTTGTGCTTTTGATTTTGCCCTTTTTCTTGAAATTCAGTTTTATGTGTTGTTGTTCTAATCAGCAGTTCTTATTAATTATTGCGACAATGGCAGTCGTGTGTTTTGCGATTTTGCGGTTACTTCTGTGATTTTTTTCCAGTTACTGGTTAACCATGACAACAGTTTATTATGTAATGAGAAAAAAGGGGAACTGTTTTGACATTTTTAGTGATATTTATATATAATATATATATAGTTTAAGTATGTTTGTGTCCTTTAACAGCAACGGTCTAAATTAAACTTGCACAAGGCATCAAGTTGTTCATTTCTGAATTTCCCATACCAAAAATTGGACTTAGCCATTTCTGTTCATATTATGTGGAAACAACAGTCGTAAACCATGTTCCTTGCTTAAAAGACTCATAAAATACTAGATAACATTAAATGTATTCTTTCTTTTTTGCGACATATTTAGAAATGTTGTCAAGCGTAGTAAATTGGAGTGCATAGAATTTGGAGCATTTCCCTATAGCAATTTATTTGTCCCATTTGAATAAAAATGGTTGGTCACTGTAAACATCTAATTTACGTTTTGATTGCGTTGTACATTTCTCGAAGGATAGCCTTGTTGATTTCCATCATGAAGACCTGTACTTTAATTGCATTTTGTCAATGTGAGATCGTAGGTTTTGATTACGAAGTCAAACAGAAAACACTCTGAATATTCCCAGAAGAAACGGAATATATTCCATCTTATTTACCACAATGTATACATATTAGTTCTGACAAGCTTATCTCCCTTGTTGATAACACAAGACAACCGAAACATTGATTGGCATACAAAAAGTTCGTAACAACAACTTTATCAATACTAAATAATTGGTTTCTAATGAGAGGAAACCTGATACAGATAACATCACCAAAACATAATGAAAGCTATTCCATGCTAACTGTCAGTCAATGATCTTCAATTTCTATGCAACACGCCATGATATACCTGCCGTACTTTTGTATAGATGTATGTCAAGGTTACGTTCGGGATCAGAGTTTACTCGCTGTGGTTTGCCAAGCTTCACCAAAACAACATGTAGATTTTTTTATACGTTAAAGACTCAAACACGTTTTCGAACTGCATTGATGGCAATGTATTCATGGTATTGATATTCTGTCATTCTTTTCCTGTTGTTGCATTTCCTGTTACGAAATTAAAGAATAAGAAAATGACAACAGCACTTTTATAAATCTAGTACGTCAGTGACAATGACAAACATTTTTTTTAATTACTTTTTGCTAATTTTAGTGCCAGTCTGCCTAAGAATCAGGCAGTGGTGAAAACATGACAAAAAAAAACCCACCCTATTTGACATTGATTTCAGTTCATAATATGTAGTTATGCACAAAAATAACATTCATTTCCATTTTCTGTTCTGGTAATAGAAGATACATTAATTTGGTTGAAATGCACTAGAAATTAAAGAATAAGGGGAAATAACTCTGCAATTTGCTATCATTCTAACCAATTTTCCAACCAAGTTATTTGATATTACCAGACACACACAAACGAAAGACTAATACTTTTTAACTCAGGATGATGGTTAGTATTAAATAGCATGATTAACTCGGTGGGTTTTTTCTAATCATGTTTTAATTTTTACCTAAATTGCCTGATTCTTACAAAGACTGGCACTTAAGCATTGATTGTTGAACTCGATCTACAATGAGTTTTTTTATTTTCTTAACCACGCCAACAACGTCCAGCGACAAGCATTTTCAGAACAATACCAACTTAATGGATGAATCAAATATTTCAATTTCTGCATCATGCGCAAAGCGATTGACAATTAGGGGTTGGTATAAAATGTTACTTTATATATTGCGTGAGTGAGGGTATTGGTTGGTGTCCTATATTCTTTTTTCCGGCATTTATTTCTATTCTTTGTATCTTAGCACACCATATTTCTATAATCTTTAATTTTAGCCTAGTTTTCTGTATTTCTTATTATTTGGGTCCTTTATTTTGCACTTTTATCCATACTCTTTATTCTGTAAAGTAAAATTTCATCAAGACTCTCAGGAGTAGGGTTAAACATGTTGCATTTCATCATGAAACCCACTGCAGAGTCGATAGAAGTGTTCTTTTAAGTTGAACATGAAACCCACGACAGAGTCGATAGAAGTGTTCTTTTAAGTTGACTATGAAACCCACGACAAAGTCGATAGAACTGTTCTTTTAAGTTGACAATGAAACCCACGAGAATCGATAGAACGGTTCTTTTAAGTTGAAACTTTGCAGCATCCCAACGGAGAATTTGTATGTCACATAAAAAAAAGAAAAAGATGTGGTATGATTGCCAATGAGACAACTCTCCACAAGAGACCAAATGACACAGAAATTAACAATATATGTCATCGTACGGCCTTCTCAACAATGAGCAATCAATGCATTTGAACGTACATGTACTTGTAAATGGTACGGGGCTTATGTAACATTATCACGCAAGTTGCATGGTGGCCATACTTCTATCATCAAGACGAAAATGACAATTTCTAATTAACTAGCTGGCAACTCGTGAACAATGGCAGCAGCAAACAGATTATTATATAATACTTAAAATCGGTAAATAGGAGCCAACTTCTTCAATAAAATCTAAATAGTTTATTATTCCATGAAACAGATAATTTCCTGTGCGATGTAATATGTAATTGCTTCTACAAGAAGGAGTGAGAAATAAATTAGGTTGTCAAACAACCTGTTATTCTATTTTCACCTTCAAACATACCAAACTATGTGCTGTATGCGTTGTCATAGTAACGTATGTTTTATAAAACAAACTGACGGTAATTAGCGATGTTAACAATGTTGCATTAACAGGTTTGCCAAAATGTCAGTACCCTAGAGAATGGCTGTCTGGTTTAAGTATTAACCACAACCTTGGCTACCCTTTTTTTTCTATATCAAAGAGAGTCATGTTTTTGCTTTTTACTTCTTCATCTTCTTAATCACACTATGTTTACCTTAGATAAGGTTTAATAACTTATGTACACATTGAAAACAAGCATTCGAAGTTTTACTACTTTTAGTTCACCCAAGTCTGCATAGACCATGCAAGCTATTGTTATCACGTGCCCTCTGTCGTCGTCCGTCGTCCGAAACTCTCCTTTGAAAAGACAATACTTATTACAAACTTAGGGTGAATGAACCTTATGATATCATGTACACATTGTGTGTTTCTTGTACGTTAAGAAACATGACCGCCATGGCTACAAACAAAACATGAAGGTCAAATGCATCCATCGTCTTAGAAACTTTAATAGATATAGAGACAATCTAATTAAAATATAGAACTCGTATTTCTTTATACTTCACCTCGTATGAAGTATAACGAAATCCGAGTTCTATATTTTAATTAGATTGAGAGAAAAATTAGACTGGGAAAATAATCAAAATGTGACGTCAATGACTACCTATACTTCCTGAGTTCAACAACATTATCAGATGACTCTTTAAGGAGTGATTTTCTTTAAAATAATGACTTTTGACAATTTTTTGTGTTTTATCCTATTATCTCAAAAAAGCTTTCGAAAAACTATTGCTTCTGTTTTGTACAAAGAAAGATACAGGTACAATCTGCACTACAAAAATAAACCTGTCATGACCGAGAATGGCTGTTCATATTATTGGTTAAAGTATTTTCTTGTTTTGTTTGTTGGTGCAGTTTCTGGGCGAGTGCCTGTATACTTTGTGTAGATTGCGGTGTTATTCAATTCATGCAACGATTCCTTATATACATTTCCGTAAGATTAAAAACCTGTATTTAACCCTTTTAAGTGACGCAGAGTGGATAAGCGACCAAGAGAGAGTTAGCGATCAATACACTGTGGTCAATCAGTAATAGTTATCCCATGAGGACGCGATGTGCCCGTGTAAGATCATCCCGATGACCGTAGGTAAATCTCGCACCCCTACACAAAATGTGTACAAGCGAACTACATTTTTGTGTTATCAGATGAAAAAAAAACTACAACGTTTTGTTAATAAAGGCTTTTTTTCTGAGAAGATTTCAGCCTTAAGGCTCATTCATCATAAGGAATTGAAAAATATGGCCGTGTTTACACCCCAAAATTTACTATGAGTACAGACAAACTGGTACATCTAGGAAAGTTTTAAGGCATGACAGGAACTAGATACATAAAAGATATATGTAGTATACGTTTCAGAAAATTAAAAACTTACCTGGATTTTGATGTCTAGTTTTTATACGACCGCAAAAATTGAAAATGTTTTGGTCGTATATTGGTATCACGTTGGCGTCGTCGTCTGCGTCGTCGTCGTCGTCTGCGTCGTCGTCGTCGTCGTCCGAATACTTTTAGTTTTCGCACTCTAACTTTAGTAAAAGTGAATAGAAATCTATGAAATTTTAATACAAGGTTTATGACCACAAAACGAAGGTTGTGATTGATTTTGGAAGTTTTGGTCCCAACATTTTAGGAATCAGGGGCCAAAAGGGGGCCCAAATAAGCATTATTCTTGGTTTTCGCACAATAACTTTAGTATAAGTTAATAGAAATCAATGAAATTTAAACACAAGGTTTATGACCACAAAAAAAAAGGTTGGGATTGATTTTGGGAGTTGAGGTCCCAACAGTTTAGGAATTAGGGGCCAAAAAAGGGACCCAAATAAGCATTATTCTTGGTTTTCGCACCATAACTTTAGTATAAGTAAATAGAAATCTATGAAATTTAAACACAAGGTTTATGACCATAAAAGGAAGGTTGGGTTTGATTTTTGGAGTTTTGGTCTTAACAGTTTAGAAATAAGGGGCCCAAAGGGTCCAAAATTGAACTTAGTTTGATTTTAACAAAAAATGAATCCTTGGGGTTCTTTGATATGCTGAATCTAAAAATGTACTTAGATTTTTGATTATTGGCCTAGTTTTCAAGTTGGTTCAAATCAGGATCCAAAATTATCATAATAAGTATTGTGCAATAGCAAGAAATTTTCAATTGCACAGTATTGCGCAATAGCAAGAAATCTTCAATTGCACAGTATTGTGCAATAGCAAATATTTTCAATTGCACAGTATAGGGCAATAGCAAGAAATATCTAATTGCACAATATTGTGCAATAGCAAGAAATTTTTAATTTGAGTTATCTTTCTTTGTCCAGAATAGTAGTTCAATCAACTTAAATCATTGTTTTATACAATATACAATGTACATTCACTTTTACTACCAACTGATAAATTAAAACAATCTTTACCATTCAGTGATAACAAGCACTTTATTTTACATTTTAATATTTTATGATGTATTTAAATGAGTAGTTATTGTTGCAAACTCCATTAGAAATTTGAATTGAGATCAGTTTTGGAAAAAGGGAAAGAGGGATGTGAAAAAAAATTGGGGGGGGGGGGGGGTAAATTTTTCTCATTTCAGATTTCATAAATAAAAAGAAAATTTCTTCAAACATTTTTTGAGAGGATTCAACAGCATAGTGAATTGCTCAAAGGCAAAAAGATATTTTAAGTTCATTAGACCACATTCATTCTGTGTCAGAAACCTATGCTGTGTCAACTATTTAATCACAATCCAAATTTAGAGCTGAATCCAGCTTGAATGTTGTGTCCATTCTTGCCCCAACCGTTCAGGGTTCAACCTTTGTGGTCGTATAAAGCTGCGCCCTGCGGAGCATCTGGTTTCAGTCTGCAGAAGAAAGCAAAATAAACAAACACCCGAGTTTTATTTGATACGGTCCACCCAGTTACACAGTTTAAATCACCTATTGTCTGCATATGTCTTTTGTCCATCTATTGTCCATTTAAATCAATACTACTCACAACATGTATTATATGAGGGGAGATTCTCAAACCTCTTTCCCGACTTAGTTTATTTTGGCACCTTCTGCAGGAACGAAAAAAAAAACTGGATAGAAAAATCTAGTAAAGTTTATAATTTTCTAAAACATAAAATGCATTTAAAATTTATATATATAGTTCCTGCCATCCCATAAAACTTTTGCAGGTGCATAGGTTTGTCTGTACTCAGAGTAAACTTTGTGGTGTAAATACGGCCATATTAGCCAAAAGGTTATGATGAACCTTAATACTATAATTTAGCGTTGCATGAAAATGATCACAGAGAAGTTTTTCTTGTAATCTCCTCTAACCTGTGGTTTTAAATTCGTAAATAAACCATGAAATCCACCAGGATCTCAATTTTCAGAAGAAAAATAAATTGTTTTATAATATCATGTAGTTTTTATGCTGTTCACTGTACTTAATTAAGAAAAGAAATCTAAAAATATATATTTTCCTTACAAAACAATCATCTTTATTTCTATACCAGATATAACAAAACAAAAAAAACCAACATCGGCACATAATCAAAGTGTTTTGGCTACTGCTGCAGTAAATTGACCACCCTGATAATTTGCAATGGTCAAAGGTTATCAACAAATATGTATAACTGCGAGTACGCTCAGATCAGTACTTAGTGGTTTTTTTGTTGTTATTGGGATATACAAGTACCCGGCCACATCCACTCTGTGTTTTTTGTTAGAGGTATTTCTATGTCTATCAATATGATTAGTAAAGCCTTTCCAACTGATTTTTATGGTTCGTTCTTATGTTGTTATGTTATCACTCATCAGTGACGCTCATATCAAAATATTTATAAAGCCAAACAAGTACAAAGTTGAAGAGCATTGAGTATCCAAAATTCCCAAAAGTTGTGCCAAATACAGCTAAGGTAATCTTTGTCTTGGATAAGAAAATCCTTAGTTTTTCGAAATATTTAAAGTTTTGTAAACAGGAATTTATAAAAATGACCACACTATTGATATTTATGTCAACACCGAAGTGTTGACTACTGGGTTGGTGATACCCTCGGGGACGATACGTCCACCAGCAGTGGCATCAATCCAGTGGTGTGAATAGTTATCAAAGGTACCAGGATTATAATTTAGTACGCCAGACGCGCGTAAGACTCATCAGTGACACTCATATCAAAATATTTATAGTAAATTAGGCCGTTAATTTTCTCATTTGAATTATTTTAAATTTGTCATTTTGGGGCCTTTTATTGCCGATTATACAGTATGGGCTTTGCTCATTTTGAAGGCCGTACGGTGACATACAATTGGTCTATTGTGGAGAGTCGGCAATTGCCATCATACCACATATATACACACATTTTTAATATATATTATAGTTACAACTGTGTAACACCTGTTTGTGTAAAGTTTTCATTAAAATGTAGTTAAAATCATAAAATTTTATAACGATAACTTAACTGTGGTCAATCTTAACTAATTTCTGGCGTTTTTCATTGCAGCTCCTGAATTCGTCAAAAAGTTACCAAAAGAGGAGACAGTCGAGGAAGGTTCAACAGTAAAGTTTGAATGTAAAGCAGTTGGCTTTCCTAAACCTACGTTAAACTGGACTAAAGATTTAGAAATATTACCAGATAATCCAAGAATTACATTCCAATATGGAGAATTAGGTGAGGCATCTATAGAGATACAGAAGATTAAAAAATCGGAAGAAGGTAGTTACCGATGTAAAGCGGAAAATGCCGAAGGTTCAGCCTCGTCTTCAATATATATCTCGATCAAAGGTATCCCTCGTTGTATGTAGATGTGTTGTTTGCTGGTGTGCTTTATTATTTGCGAGTTGTGTTTTATATTTACTGCATCCTAGTTGTCTCTTTTATTTTATTAATCGACTAGTTTTCTTTTCGTCCAATTGAATGTACAGCTTCTCTGTGTTCTTTTCTGCCTTTTTTGCAAATACATCAACGCTTCTGCGCATAACAAATATTTTACTTGCTAAATTCAGATTTATTGCAATAGATATCAATGTTTATATTGTACTTAAATTTGAAAGAACCCGTACTTGTTGTTACTATTAAGATGATACTAGCAGTGACTGTAGATGTTATTTCAGATGTTCTTTATCATGCAGCTTCTGTTATATAACATATTTTGAATTCACGAAGAAAGATATATGTCAAAAGGTCTATACTTTAATTCCGCAAATAATTGTTACTTGACAATATATACTGCTGTATTACACAATACCTTGCTTAGTGCGATATAACTATCGCATCTGAAATAATTCAACTTGTTCTTATCGGAATTTCACATTTCAGCCTTGCTTGACAATAGCTTAGGCGTAAACAATTTTGTAATCCTAGAACAAACCGGGAGGTGATAATGCCAGAAAAAAAGTCTTTTAAAAGTCAATGTTTGTCAACAAATATTTTAAAGGCTATATGCATTTTCGACTATTCAAACTATATGCAAATGGTTGTGTACTGGCTGGCTTAGCTGCTCATCCATACCACAAGATGATTGCAGGGACCCCCCTTTCCAGTGGCAGATCCAGAATTTTTCATAAGGGGCCGCTGACTGACCTAAAAAGGGGGGGGGGGCGTTCCAGTCATGGTTTAGTGATTCCCTATATAATCAATGGTATTTGTCCACGAAAGGAGGATACCGGGCGCCCTAGGGCCCTAGATTCGCATATGCCCCCTTCCCGGAAGAATGTAACACAAATTAAGGCAAAGATATTTGTAACTTTGTACCATTTAGAATGTCTTCACCTTAATTTTCAAGTCTTCAAAGCGAAACGGGTAAGCAAACGACATCTAAAGGACAGTGGGTAATTTAGCTCATTGTTCGTACACCAAAATGAAAGTAGCGTTACGTCATTGGATGGATTTTCATTATTTAAAGCGTTTTTAACCAATCGCAACGTTTTGGTTTACGTTCATGAAAATATTACTAAGAATGCATTAGAGTATAGATTCTAAAACGGTAAATAGTTACTCCCAATTAGGTTGAACGAAATATGTGTCACCCAGTGTCTAAGACCTGATGCTGGTTTGTTAATCTATTGAAATAAGGAGATTTGGTACGATTGTCAATGAGACAACTATCCACCAAAGACCTAATAACTACTAAGTTAAAGTTAACAAGTATAGGTCTACGATAGTCGTAACCTAATTGTTGTCCGTAGAATTTGAATTCTTTTATTTTTCCATCTATCAGTATTCGAAATAAAACAAAATTTCAGTTTTCCTCATCTACATTTTCATTGCGGTTTTCTGTACAAAATTTCTATTCTCCTCTCTCTACATTTTGATTGCGGTTTTCTGTGATTGGTTTTTAAGTAAACAATAAAGTGTTCAAGACGGTAAGCTGATAAACATTAGTTGGATTGATTGATGTTCTGATTTAGACAGATAAGTAAAATCACATGCTGGTAAGATAGAATTACATATGCTACTAAGTGTGAGTTGTTCTATACTTGCACTATAACAAGGATATTAGATCGGTATGGTACTGAAGTAGTATTGCTAATGTGACTTCATCGATTTTAGTAAGACGCGTGCATCAGCCATGTGTCGGAGAGAAAGACCTTGGAATTTTATACAAGGTTTTTTTTCAAGAGTATGTTCAAGGCGGTTAAATTATTTTCCTACATGTGCAACATTGAGTAAGATAATAAAGAAGTTTGCAAACATAAAATTCCTAAATGGTACAAACTAAGGCCGTCATGCCCCACTACTTCACACTTTGACATTGGTTTGTTGAACTGCATAATCTGGATAAAACTCCTCGTTTGGCATATATTTGTACAAATGTTATGCAATCATAATAATGTAATGATTCTAGCTGATATGACCACGAATTCATTAAAAAATTACGTTTAACAAAACTGTAACTTATCATAAACCAATACTTCGGTTATTAGACGAACGGATGGACGGATGGACAGAAAACCCTGTTTTCTCAAATTATTATTGATAGATCACTGATATCCGCAGGAATGTGTACGCGCCCACAAACCTGTTTAACCTCGCCATATTCTGTATTTGCCTGTCCCAAGGTATGTACAAGTTATTCAGTGGTTGTCGTTTAGCGCTGGTTATCACACTTTTCGTTTGTTATTTTGTTCATTAATTAGTCCAGTGATTTCTCCTTGAATATGTTTTGCTATATCGGACTTTTTAAATTCATGATCAATATGTGATAAAAATCTTTTATAAAAAAAACTTTGATCACAGATAACGTTTATATTACCCGTAGAGTTGCATTAATTACCAGACCTTCGTAAAGCCACGATGTCTCTGCGGCGGTTTACTTTGGGTCATGGTGCTCTGACTTTGATGATGTCTCAGACTCTGCGGCGGTTTACTTTGGGTCATGGTGCTCTGACTTTGATAGTCAACCTTCAATCTCAATCTCATCTGTTTTAATCATTACTATGATGTCTTGTTTTCAATGGGGATTGATTCTACCTCCCATAAACCATTAATTGCGAATATAGATATGCAGTCCACGTCCATCTGATCAGTTAAGTCGTTTTTAATTGATTTTTATAGCTTGTTCTTATGTTGTACTGTTACACCACTGTCCAAGGTTAGCGGCGCCCGCTAACATGTTTAACCCCGCCACATTATGTGCCTGTTCCAAGTCAGGAATCTGTAATTGAGATGTTGTTTGTTGCTGTTGATCTTATGTGTTGTTTGTTTATTGTTTTGTTCAGCTGTTGGATAGTTCTGTTGCACCACTATCCCAGGTTTAGGCTTCTTAAGGTTTATAACCCCTTCTGTGGCCTGTGAATTATGAACTTTTCAAACTGCTATAGTATCAAATCAGCAAAGATAATGAATAATAGAGATGGATCCTTTTATACATATACCTAGAGGAAACTTCGTGCAAAGCATAATTATTCATAATTTCATTGCATTTAATAGAAAAAGGGAATTAGGTGAAAATTAAATCAAGAATTTTGTAGAAAATCCATACACCGTTTAATACAGAGATTTTTGTTATAAAATTTGAAACATAGTTTACTCAGTTTCTATGATCAGCTAGCGTTTATTGTTTACAAAAAGTCCTAAACAACCTTTAAATTTCAAAACACCTCGTGCTAAGTCACTTAAGGTTCATGTGGACCCTTTGGCTAAAATGTTTGTCTCAACGGTACTCAGAGTAAAATTTGAGGTGAAAATGCAGCCATTTTAGCCATAGGGTCCAAATGAACCTTAAGTCGAGCGTACCCTATAAGGTGTACTTTGATTGGTCCATATTTATATTCATTTTAACCAATACGGAAATCATTGCTTGCACTGCATGCAATAATCCTCAGTCTATCTATCATGTACCGAATTGCCAAATATGAGAGTACAACTGGAAAGGCTGTGGATGTTCTATAAAATTTCCGTTTGTTTAGCATTGAAGCAACAAAAGGGTACATAATCCTTAATTTGTTTCCTAAAAGAATAATGGTTAATGAAAGAGAAATTTTCAAAGTGAAAGTACAAGGTCAGAAATAAGCCCTCGACATGCAGAGCTCTTGACAATAAAACTGAAACTACGATGATTGCTTGTATATTTTGATAGAATATTAACATTCTCTAAGCAGGCGTCATCATTTCATGATTGACTCGTAATATATATTTTATTCAATTTGACTTTTAAAAAGAAAGAAAAAAAAACCACTATCAAAATATTTGTACATGCTGCATGCATATGGTGACTATTAACAATGTACTTTTGTGTTAAGGGAGCTACCATTTGATTTTTATGGGGGGGGGGGGGGGGGGGGGGGGGGCTAGGATGAAAAATGTTGTCTTGCATTTGTTTTAGCTGTAATCTCTGTCCTGCCTTTTTATTTTTCACTCTGTTCGGTCCTGCTTTTTTTTTTAGGTTATCCTGATTTTTTTTTACCTAAATTGTCGTCCTGACTTTTTTGTTTTTTGCAAGTGTCTCATCCTGCCTTTTTTTTTTACTCAAAACTCCTGTCCTGCCTATTTTTTCAAATTTCATCCTAGCCCCCTCCCCCCCCCCCCTCAAAATCAAATGGAAGCTCACTAACCTATCTACTCAAGTGAAAATACTATATACTGACAATGAACTACAGTTGTACTAACTATTAGAAAAGGAAACGCTATACTCAAAATAATATTTTTTTTAATGAAATCTGTCCAAATAAAGAATATCAATTATCAAAAAAACAATCTAACTCGAAAAGTAAGAATAAATAATTTTAAAAGTACCATTTTAATTTAAAGCACAAGATTTACATTTCAATAATAAATATCTCTTCAAAGGATAGAGGCAAATCAATTGTACAGAAAAACAAAAATAAAACTTACATATAAATTTACATTACAGCAAAACCTAACTCACCTAAGAGGTCACAAGAGCGGGTCACTTTCAAGTCAACCTTTAACCCTATTCCAGAGAGGATAGACGAAGAGGAGAGAGAGGCAGAGGAAATCAGAAAACAACCAAAGTCACCACTCACATACTTATATGATGGGGTCACCATCAAGGCACAATCATGGCCGGATTTTCTTGGCAACTGGGCTTTCCTAGCATCAGGTAATCGTATTAGTTAAATGATATAGAAATGAAACGTAAGAAATATTTGTGTTAATTTAGTTTTCCCTACGTAGTTTTTAGTATATACCTAGCAAAATGTTTTATTGCCAATTTTGTGGGCTGTTTTGCATCAGTCAGATTACATTTAATCAATAATAAAAATTCTAGAAAACGTGAAAACGGTGTGGTTTGGTGAAATATTTATTTGAAAACATGCACATTTTGAATCTTAATATAATTAAGTGACTTTATCTTAAGGTGGTACCAAACACCCTGACTAAAATTAATTTCGATCGTTTGATTTTCATAAAATTAAAAAGAAAATTGAACCACATTCTTTCTAAATAAAAATAAAATTTCATTTGATATAAAGTTTGACAAACACTAATTCAATCATTGAGAGGCTTTTAAATATTTCCTAAAAAATAGAATGAGATTAAAACGTTCAGTTGATTTTAACTGGGTTATCTCCCTGTATATTGTATCATGTAATACCTTGAATGATCTGAAATCTAAATCTGGCATGAAGATTTCACCTTTTCTTACTTTCCTAAATATTAACAACGTTATGCACTTTTCTGAACTTTCACTTTTAGAAACACAGTAGACACTCTATGAAGATTGAATTCATCTATACTCTTTCGTAAGGTCTGAGCCTGGTTTTGTTAAATGCTACTTGTGAATTTTGAACTCTAACCTATTAGTTTTAAACTCGCAGCATTTGCAGATCGCCTCGGTATGATTCTTTGCTCAGTGAAACCTGTTGTCTTGCTATTAGTTTAGTAAGTTAAAGATACTAAGATGTCCAACTTTTCAGAAATAGATATGATTGTTAATTAGGACATCATTGTTTATTGTTACAAAATAATTAGCTATTGTAAAAATAAAGCTCTATACATTTATACTGTAGATTATGTCTGAGCTATATAGAGGATAGTCCGAGGTTGCTCGGACATCTGACGGGTCTTTTTCGAACTTGCTGGAGCTGTTGGGATCTATCAGTTCTACATAGTTAAATAATCTACATGCAAGGGGAGATAAACAAGACATGTTTCACTGCTTATATGTAGTAACAGGAGCGCAATTATTTGAAATGCATTTTCCATAGGGTACCAGTGGTGTTTCATGTTTTATTTATTGAAAAATAAAAAAAGTAGAAAAAATCGGTTGCAGTTCTGTTTACTTTAGTTGTAAGGGATGTATTGCAGCCAATAAAGTAAAACTGAGATCATTGGGAAACAGTTAACTTTAAATGCAGTTAAAATAAATTATTGGGAAAGGCAATTTATTAAAGTCTGCTTAGTAAATACTTTGAATAAATATTTTTTCTGCACTTGGTTTAATATGAATTCACTTTTCCGAATTTTCATGTATAAGCTTTTAACTTGGCATATTTCAATCTCTGTATCATTCAGGAATCGCACATGATTTTATTCTCAGTAGCAGTTGCCTGTAAAATGTAAGCAAATATTTGCGCTCTTGTAACCTTATGTTAATGTTTCGACTGTTGAAGTTTGTTATTGATAAGGGCTTGACTATTATTGCCAGGTTTGCATGGTGTTAAAGTTTGACAGCTTTAAGGCGAAGTGTTCGAAATAAATTGCTCCACAGCCTTTTAAATTCCATGTATGAATAGTGATTTTAAAAATAAACCAGAAAAGTAACAAAATAGAGGTGCGATAAAAGGGAGTAGGATGAGTGGGATGTGGGTGTGTGTGTGTGTGACTTTAATTATTACACAATTTCAAGAGTACTAGTATTCAATTAATAAGAAAATATAAATTTTATACAAACAAATTTCTACGAATTATCTTTAAAATGAAATATATACACTAAAAGAAATCGACAATTGGCCTTACAAATAATGTAAGCGAAAGCAAGTTGCTTATTTGCATGTAGCATAAATTTCAAGATATTGAGCAGAATCTCGATTACATTTTATCCGAATAATTCTATTCATTATATTTAGGCTATCTCCGATTGCTCCAACCTATGACCACAAGGAGGCGCAAAATGACTTAAGTAATCTTCATCCGTAACTTCTTTTACTTGTTACACACGTATAAAAGCTTGCTTTTTTTCTAAAACGTATTTGCATGAAATGGGAATAAAGTCATTAAATATGACACCCAAATGAAATAGGTCTTCATACGTATTATTTTTTCAAATTTCATAATCTGTTTTTAAATACAAGTATGTGAGACAAAAGGCTGTGTAAACTATAAGTTTTTGTTGAAATAGCAAATGAATGCATTCATAGGCTGAACATCAGTTTCAACACCTCGCCTGTTGTAACACTGGTTAAGTATGGACAATTTTGATAAACAACCCGAAGTAATTTTTCGTTTGCCTGTTCATGGCAATATCCTCGAGTAAGGAAGATCACTCGCCAAGCTTTTACCTGTCAATAGAGTGGTTCAATTCCGTACCCTTCGCCTTAAAAATACTTTTTTGTGCTTTTGCTATTATTGTCCAATACCTTTTATAACTTTGATCAGTTCAAACAGATTTAATCAGTTCTTTCTGATGTAGTATCAAATACGCAAATGAACAAAGCAGTTATATTGTATTTGGTACTATTGTGCAATAAAAAGTCGTACAAAGAAGAAGAAAAAACAGAAATTTACTTCCTAGTACCAATTATCAATTCAATTAGTTACTAGTACTTGCAAAAGAAAATATACTTCGCATATCTCACTTTGACATAACGTCACAATTAAGTTTCAGTGGGATTTTTAAACGCCACGTAATGATTGTTTCAGTTGCTGAGATGTGCTCTTGCCGTTCTTTTAAATCAATGAATCTATGGTACCCTTAAAATTTTAAATTGTTGTACATATATATATATATATATAAGACCGTTCTATTTGATCAAGATTTTCATTGTTCATGTTTTGTAACTTGTACCTTGATCATTGTACAATTTTATTTATAGATACCAGCAATATATACGACAACTTGGACTACATCGACGATGAAGACGTATTTTTACCTGGACTGGTAGAAAATTCAGACAACGACATTTACAACTGCGGCATGGAAATGGATTCCGACAAGGAAAATGTTTTCGGAAATGATCTTAAAAATTCCCCAATTCCGAATCTGGTTTTCGAAAATAAAAATTTGACAAACATGAAAGCAGATAAAAACTTGAACAGTTCTATTAAATTGTGTGAAGGTTTAGTCAAAGATGAAAATGCAAACCATCGGTTATTGGTCGTCTGCGAGTCAAGCGATCAACACTCGAACGATAATCAAGGGAATATAGGTACCGACTCAGAATTAGGTTTTCTAGATAATGGGCATACGTCAAAGTTAAAATGCTCTGTCAAACTTACAGAGATTTCAAGAAATAATAAACAGATCAAAACAGATTTATCAAACGGAAGTTCAAAAGGATCTGGAACAGAGAAAACCGAGTCGATTAACGATAATCAAAATCATTCCAACTGCAGTTCAAATAAGTCAAAAAGCGCATGCTCGTCAGCACGTGACACAATGTCGTCGTCTGTATCGTCGTCTCAAAAACGTCCACTAATGTCGAAACAAGCATCATCACCTCAGAGGCCTTTATCAGCAACGAAAAATGTGTTAAGCAACAATTCAACAAATAATTGTGAACATGTGTACACTCTAAATTTAATGTTGTTTTGTTTACTTATTTCCGGTATAACATTTGCAGGATTATGCGCAGATGTTGCTCCATTGAACTTTGTAATTTTAATTTTTGCTGGACAGCTAATTTATATGTTGCTGAAATACCTTTGTAACTACTCGTAATTGTACACAAATGCATCATATGTAAGGGTATGAGTTACCATTTGAAGGTCTTTGTTTTTTGTATGCTACACATGCTACAAAAAGTCATATCTCAATCCAAAACTACAACAAGTATAAAAATACCATTAAAATGGATTTATAATCTTCATACTAGTATGTAGATAAACTCATTGTATACGTGGGAGTTTCTATTGTTTATTGTTACGAGACTCGATAGAATATCCATCAATTACATTTGCAAACTCATCCAGTGTTTTCGTATAGAAAGATTGTCGAAAAGGTATTGTACTTTCAATTGTATTTTAAGACGCTGTGCAACAAAGTAAGTCAAGGGTCGATATGTAATTGCATTTTAAACATATTGTGGTTAAAATCTTTCAGTTGAAGCACACCATAATCGTGATAAAAAATTGTTGAATGTATAAAAAAAATGAGGTGTTTACCGTTTTGTGTGTAATATTTCGTGTGATATTTTTATACATGTCACAGCATTATTTTCATAGCAAAACTATAATTTATAGGTGTTCATCAGGTTGAATGATAATAATAAATTATCCAAATGCGTTTTCAATTATTTCAATTGTTTATTGCCTCTTTAGAATAAAGTAACCTTAATCTATATTACATGTATGTATGAATAATGGAGATCTAGAGAAAGTAGCAATAAAACAGTAACCAAGCAACAAAACTAGCCAAATGACTAAGAGATCACTAAAGGGCAACATTACAGTCTTTAACAATAGAAAGGTGTCCAAAAATATACCAAATTATTATTCGTCAGGAGTGTAGTAAAATTATGAATATATATGAATTTAGCCTCCAATTGAACACAAATCATTATATATAAGACAGCTAGGTTAAGTTTTCTGACCTGGAACAATCTTTTACACCAAATATAGTGGTCCTATTGTTTTTGGTATCTTCTAAATAAACCAAATCACAAATAAGTTAACATTGTTCAATGAACCATGAACAAAATGTCAAGGTCAGATGACATCTGCCAGACAGACCTGTACACATTTAAAAACTCATACCATAACCAAATACAGCTGACATATTGTTTACAGTATTTACGAAACAGACCTCACCACAAAAAACTCAACACTTACCAATGAACTATAAAAATAATGTCAGTATCAGATGACAGACGTGCATGAGGGTATGGAAGGGGTCCTTCGTGTGTCTGTACTTTTCGGCGCGGGACGTTTGCGCTTTTAGTTTTGGACACTTGCGCTTCAAATCATAGGACAGTTGCGCTTTTTAAAAATGGACATTTGCGCTTTTTACATAGGATATTTGCGCTTTTGCAATATTTGATTTTTATGACTATCCTCCTCTTTTATCCGGGCTTGGGACCGGCAGTTTTGACCAGCTGGCAGAGTTAAAAGTTTAAATTTCATTGCATAGCACATTTCTTAGCACATTGATATACAGTATGTTAAAAAGTTTATATACAGCTAAAACTAGTAAAAGAAAACATTCTAAAGACATGAAAACACGCTTTATATCTGAAGCCCATGCAAGGACTGAAAAAAATAGCTCTTGTTATCTGTTCTGACTGGTATTTGGCCTATATTTCAAGTAAATAATAATGTTTCTCAATTCAGGGGTGCCTGTTCATCAATGTAGCAAATCGTAATGTAATTCACCGACTGTTGTTAAATGATACTCTTCAAAAAGATTTTTTTTGCGAAATGAGTGAGTAGAACAGTTACTGTTCATTAAAATAGGCATGAAAGGATTCTGCACCATAATATAAGTTAAATTCATCTACGTAATATTACTTCTCATTAAAATGACAGGTGGACGACTATAGGTAAAAAGCGCAAATGTCCGGTCAATTTAATACAGGTGATTCAAAATTTAAAGCGCAAATGTCCATAGTATTTGAAGGGCAAATGTCCTATCGTTTTACAGCTAAAAAAGCGCAAACGTCCTGTGCCCGTATTCTTTAGGTAATTTTTAGTCCATTCTGTATTTTCTCCCCATTTATTCGGCACATTTTGCCTATAATTCTGTTTTCTGAAAACCCAATCCAGCCCCTCATGCATACTTAACAATTGATTTAAACATATTTAGTTATTGTGGATAGGAAAATAGGATTTTTGTGGGTAAAATCCTTGTTCATGAAATATTTACACTTACCTGCCTCCTTAACTAATTGCAATTTCCCTCTACTTCCCCATACGTTCGTCGAGTTTTTTAATATAAATACGGTAACACCTCCAGTTATCTCCCTTGCGTAACTCTTCAGTTTCTCGAGACCAATATAAAGTAATTCCTCGAGAGGGGAGGAGGGCGGGTGAGGCAGGTAAGTGTAAATATTTCATGAACAAGGATTTTACCCACAAAAATCCTAGTTCACTTCAATATTTCCACTTACCTGCCTCCTTAACTAATTGCAAAAGAATTTGCAGCCCTACGTACTAAAGGAGGTGGGAAAGGAATTAAATAAGGAATTAAAAAATTATATTCACCTATTTCTGTCTTCCTCTCTTCAAAGAATCCAAAATTGCTGACTTGGCAAAAATGGACTGGTGGTCTGGAACATCCTTCAAATAGAATGAAGTGTAGTTTCAGATGTCCAGTGAGCTGCTTTTAAAATTTCTTCAGCTGATACACCACAAAATAAAGCCCATGAAGTAGAGAGTCTTCTTGTATCATGTGCTCTTACTGTTTTTAAAGTGTCTTTATCTGCATTTTCATATGCATATCGCACTGTATTAACAATCCATCTTGCAATAGAATCCTTTGAAGCTTCTTTATGATGGTTTTGTGATAAGTAACAAACAGTCTGTTTGATTTCCTTATAGATTTTGTTCTATTTATGTAAATCCTTAATGCACGGCAAGAGCATAGTTTCAAATCCTCAGAATCAGTTGCATAAGAATTAAATGAAGGAATGAATAATGGCTCCCAGAACTGTTTGAAATTTCTAATCCATTATTATGAATCAAAGCTATGGCTGACTTGTAACCTGTCATAGTCTGTGGTTTGCATTTTCTTACAGTAGAAAGATATAACAAAAATTCTGCTACTTCTGGTATAGTTGAAGAAGTGGAATTGATATTTAGTTCTTTACACCAACTGTCATATATTCTGAGTCTTGCATCATACACTGTTTGAGTAGATGTTTTTCTGGCATTTTCCATAATTTCTGCAGTTTTTTCAGAAAATCCTTTTGACTTATGGCGCAATTTGATAATTTCCATGCCACAAGATTTAATGTTTCTGGACTCTGATGAAATATTTGTATTCGATTGTGAATTTGTGAAAGCAGATCTGGCAGAAGTGGTAGTTTTATTGGAATATCTATCAGTAGATCCAACATCTGAGGATAACAAGATTGTCTTGGCCACATTGGTGCTATTAGAAGAACAACTGTCTTTTCTTCTCGAATCTTTTGTAATATCCGAGGAACAAGGATTGGAGGAGGAAATGCATATGCATACATGCCGCTCCCATTTACAGTTAGAGCAACTATTTGAAATGTTGCTATGTCTGGAACCGGAGAGCAATAAACTGCTAACTTTTTGTTCTGAGCTGTTGCAAACAGATCTACACTTGGCGTTCCCAGTCTCTGAAATATCATATTTACTATCATATTGTTGAGTGTCCACTCTGTCATCTTGAAAAGATTTTTCCCCCTCAAAAGAGCATCTGCTAGTAGATTTATCTTTCCCGGAATGTGAACTCAGGCACGGATAGTTACTTTGTTCTGAATACACCATTGGTAAAGGTCCCAAGTTAGGTAACACAGTTTTAGCGAATGGGTTCCATCTGCTTGTTGATATAATTATCACTGTTGTATTGTCCGACCTTATCAAAATATTCATGTCTTTCACGATCTCTACAGCTTCTTGAAGAGCTAACTGTACAGCCTTCAATTCCAACTAATTTATATGTTTTAGTTGATAAGACTTTGGCCATATTCCTGATGTCTGCCAAGTTCCTAGATGAGCTCCCCATCCTAGTTCTGAGGCATCTGTGATCAATGTCAACTGAATTGTCGGCTCCTGTAAAGGCATTCCTTTGAAAATATTTGTCCGATTTGTCCATCATCTTAAATGTACTGTCAAGCTCATTCGTACAGGAATGAACTGATTCAATGGTTGGATGTTTGGCCTCCATAGTGTTAACAAATAAAGTTGGATTGGCCTCATATGTAATCTTCCCATGGGTATTAGGTAAATGCATGAAGCCATCAGACCTAGTAATTTTAAAATTACTACTGCTTGAATCTGTTGACTGTTTAGTAATGCATGTATTATTTCCAAAATACTTTGAAATCTTGTCTCTGTTGGTGTTACTATCCCTTTCTCTAGATTGAAAAGGGCTCCAAAGTATTCTATATGTTGGGTTGGTATTAAGTTTGACTTTTTCTGATTTACTATAAGTCCCAAATCTTGAACTAGACGGAGTACAAAATGCATTTGCTTTACAAGAGCTGTTCTGTCTGAATTGCTGATCAGCCAATCGTCTAGATACATGAATATCTGAATCATTAACTTTCGTAGGTATGCTGCTAATACAGCCATGATCTTTGTGAACACTCTTGGGGCAGATTTGAGCCCGAATGGCATTGCTCGAAATTGGTAGCTGTGACCTAGAAATCGGAATCTCAGGAATTGTTTGTAATCTGTGTGAATTGGGATATGAAAATATGCATCTTCTAAATCCAAAGTTACTGCATAGTCTCCCTTTTTTAAAGCTTTCATAATTGAACGGAGTGTTTCCATCTTGAAATGATGAGGCACTACTATTTGGTTTAGAGGTTTCAATTTGAGAATCGGTCGCAAACCTCCTTATCGTTTTGGAACTACGAAAACTGTGCTGAAAAAAAATTCCTTTTCTTGAAAAATTTCCTGGACGAAAATTGTCTTTGTTGGAGTAAGTGTTGGTTCTGGCAACTTTAGC
Organism: Mytilus edulis; assembly: GCA_019925275.1. Taxonomy (NCBI): domain Eukaryota; kingdom Metazoa; phylum Mollusca; class Bivalvia; order Mytilida; family Mytilidae; genus Mytilus; species Mytilus edulis. The sequence continues at coordinate 67,434,057 of CM034362.1, forward strand.
TCCACTTTCAGAATTTTCAGAATAGTCACCTTTCCTCTTTCTGTTAAAGTCATTTACCGGAGTGCGATCATTTCTAGACTTGTTAAAGTTCTTGCTATAACTACCAGTATTATTATAAACATTCTGGGTTTCTCTAGCATCCCGTAAATTTTCTGCTGATGTATGCAGTGTGTCAAAGTATTTTCCATTAAAAAGTTGACTGCTAAAAACGTCCTTCAATTCTATCATCTTCACAAGTTGCCTCATCCAAAAAGGCAGAAATCATAGTACCATATGAAACGGCTCTACAAAGTGCCCTGGCAGAATTGTCCATACGACGAAAATCATTATCTAATTCTATGTGAAAAGGCGGAATATTAACTCCAGATTTAAAAGAATTGCCTTTATGACCAATAGGTAGCCCTTCCTCAATAGTGTCATCTAACTTAGGAGGACTACAGAAAGCATTAAAATCATCTTTCTTAACCATGAAAACCTTATCATCCCTGCCACGAACAGCTCTGTTTTTCAAATGACCAGAGATAGCTTCCTTTTCTACAGATTTTACCATGTCAATAATTGTATTGTTCCTTCCAAAGGTAATTTAATTGCTGATTTTTTATCATTCTTGTCGGGTTTTATTCTTGCCGAAACAAAAGAAGGACGTTCCTGATGAGTCTCTGAAGCTTCAGGCTCTATATTTAGAACAGTTGCCATTTTATTAATGAAAGAAATCCACTCAGTTGATCAGAAGCACCAGGTGCCCCTTGTGGTACTTCCACTGGGGTGCAAGTATACATTTGACTAGATCGTGGCGATGCAGACCCATCAATCTTTTCTTCTGGATCAAGATAAGAAACTTGATCTTGATCAACATTTGTCATTAAAGACATCTGATCGTCATAGCATTTGAATTTGTCAAAATGTGGCCTTTGGTTTTGCAAAATTACAGAACTAGGCTTTCCAGGAGGTTGAACATCAAGAACATTAGCATTGATATCAATCAATTTCTTTTTGAACAAGTTTTGTATTTGTAATTGTACCTGTTCTTGTACAATGGCCGAAATATCGACCATACAAGTGCTGTTGTCAGGTGTATTTTCAGTGACAGTGTCGTCATTTGAATCTCCGACTGCCGCCTCCACAGGTGGACTTATGTCTTTGAAATCTGTCAACCCATCTACACAGACGGGTTGAGACAGTTTATTCAATTTAATTGCCTTCTGAACACTTTTTTCAATCATTTTCATGACCAAACTCCGATGTTCCTTTGACCAATTTTTTTGCAAATTTTGCATGGGAATGACTCTTTACAAATACGATGTTTGTAACATTCATCGTGCTCATCCAGAGTATTCATCCTGTCCGGACATTTTACACACTTCTTAAACTTATCTTCCTGTTTTTCCATCTTACGATACAACTTCTTATAATCCAAATAAACGTACAGGGAAAGCAACGCATGTGCTTTAATGGCTGCCGCCGAGAGAAACTGAAGAGTTACGCAAGGGAGATAACTGGAGGTGTTACCGTATTTATATGAAAAAAAACCTCGACGAACGTATGGGGAAGTAGAGGGAAATTGCAATTAGTTAAGGAGGCAGGTAAGTGGAAATATTGAAGTGAACAAGGATTTTACCCACAAAAATCCTATTTTCCTATCCACAATAACTAAATATGTTTAAATCAATTGTTAAGTATGCATGAGGGGCTGGATTGGGTTTTCAGAAAACAGAATTATAGGCAAAATGTGCCGAATAAATGGGGAGAAAATACAGAATGGACTAAAAATTACCTAAAGAATACGGGCACAGGACGTTTGCGCTTTTTTAGCTGTAAAACGATAGGACATTATTACAACTTATAACAATCCCTTTCCACGTTGCTGGTGCAAGTGCTGCCTTGTTAGCCTGCTCTTTTTCGATTAGCAAGGGTGTCTTTTAAGTGCAAGATGTATTGCTCTCTCTTAACACGGGTCAGCCATGCAATTATTTCCTCCGCCAAATATGTACCGATTATCAGGTTGTGTGCGTATTTATACAATGTAAAATATCAGCTGCGAGTCAAAATGATGAAGCTTTTTGTCGAGTATTTTGCAATGGGGTTTATAAAGTTTTATTTATGCAATGTTTACTTATAGCGATATTTTCGGGTGCGCAAAAAAAATATGCTTGCCAATGAGACAAATTATCCTAAAGGACACCCAATTTAAATTTCCTACAGAGATCTTGAGTTGCGGTATCATCAGACGAAACTGTAGATAAGTATTTAAAGCTATTAGATTCTACTGTTTGACAAACTGGACAGCATACCAAAGAACCACCAGAATTTAATTTTTGTTAAAATCAAACTGAGGTTTATTTTGGACACTTTGTACCTTAATGTAGATCAATTTGAAAACGCGACCAAAAATTGGAAATCTAAATACACGGTTTGATTCGGCATATCAAAGAACCCAAATAATTCATTTTTTTAAATGTTATTAAACAAAGTTTAATTTTGGACCTTTTGGACCTAAATGTAAACCAATTTAAAAACGGGACCAAAAATTGAAAATCTAAATACACGGTTAGATTCGGCATATCAAAGAACCCCAATAATTCAATTTTTGTTGATATCAAACAGAGTTTTAATTTTGTACCCCGATTTGGACCACCTTGAAAACTGGGCCCATAATCAAAAATCTAAATACATGTTTAGATTCAGCATAACAAAGAACCCCATGAATTCAATTAAGATTAATTTTGGACCCTAATGTAGACCAATTTTAAAAAAGGACCAAAAACAAAAAAAATCTAAATACACGGTTAGATTCGGCATATCAAAGAACCCCAAAAATTTAATTAAGATTAATTTTGGACCCTAATGTTGACCGATTTTAAAAAAGGACCAAAAACAAAAAAAATCTTAATACACGGTTAGATTCGGCATATCAAAGAACCCCAAAAATTCAATGTTTGATGGAATCAAAGACATTTTAATTTGGAACCCTTTGGACTTCAATGTGGACCAATTTAAAAACGGGGCCAAAAATCCGCATATTAAAGAACCCAAAGAATTCAAGAATAAAACCGCATTGAAATTGGTCAAGAAATAAGCAATTTATAAAATACAAAGTAGTAGAAAAGTCTTGTTTTTGGCCTCTAATTCCTAAACAGTCAGGGCAATAATCCCCAAAATCAAAAAAATTGCTATCAGTAAATTGAACGAATTATCTTAAAAAAATTTAAGTTTCATTTGCCACAAAATCCCCTTTTTTCTATTAAATGCAATGAAAAAATAAATGACGTTTGGTACTAAGTTTCCCCTTGGTATATGTACATGTACAAAATGACCCATCTCTCCTAATTCATCACCGTGACCGTTTTGATATGCGATTGCAGTATAAAAATTTCGCAATTCACATGGCTACAGAAGGTGTCATAACCCTTCATATAATTGTTATATACATATGCAAATTCATGGCTCAAAAATATGTTGATATCTGCATCTTTGCATTGTACAAGGTTATTATACGACCGCAAAAATTGAAAATTTTTTGGTTACGTTGGCGTCGTCGTGATCCGAAGACTTTTGGTTTTCGCACTATAACTTTAGTATGAGTGAATAGAAATCTATGAAAGGAGAAGGTCCGGTAAGACCCCTTTTTGGCCCCAAAATATAACAGTTTTACAAAATTGTTAAAATGTAAACTTTTTGTTATTTATTGGACAGTTGAATGCTTCTGCTACATAAATATGGGCTGTTTTTGACAATACAATGCACAAATATCGAGTTGTAGCACCATTAAGTCATGCTAAATTACTGAAATCTTCAAAATTCTAGCATTTTAGGTAAATTTTAGACGGTTTCCGTGTAAAACGAAAGTGGCCGCATTCGTGTTCATCCTTAATATTGAAATGTAAGTTGTATTTTATGATAATGCATAACATATATAAAGGTTGTGGATGAACACGGATGCGGCCACTTTCATTTTTGACAAAAACCATCTGTAAAGTGACATTTTTCAGCATATTTGGTAGATTTTTCATATTTGAGCTTGAATCGGATCGTTTTTAATGACTAAATCAGTTAAAATCTTTCACATTAACTAATTGAATCAAGTGAAATAGACACTTAAATGTCTAAAAAGTGGTCAAAATCTTTCGTCAGATGAAACTGAAATTTGAGGCCAAAATGAGTGCTTACCGGACCTACTCCTTTAAACATTTATGACCATAAAAGGAAAGTTGGGATTGATTTTGGAAGTTTTCGTCCCAACAGTTTGGGAATTAGGGGCCAAAAAGGGCCCAAATAAGCATTTTCTTGGTTTTCGCACTATAACTTTAGTTTAAGTAAATAGAAATCTATGAAATTTTGACACAAGGTTTATGACCACTAAAGGAAGGTTGGGATTGATTTTGGGAGTTTTGGTCCCAACAGTTTAGGAATTAGGGGCAAAAAAAAAAATGCCCAAATAAGCATTAGTATAAGTAAATAGAAATCAATGAAATTTAAACACAAGGTTTATGCACACAAAAGGAAGGTTGGGATTGATTTTGGGAGTTTAGGTCCCAACAGTTTAGGAATTAGGGGCCAAAAAGGGCCCAAATAAGCATTTGTTCTTGGGTTTCGCACCATAACTTAAGTATAAATAAATAGAAATCTATGAAATTTAAACACAAGGTTTATGACCATAAAAGGAAGGTTGGGATTGATTTTAGGAGTTTTGGTCCCAACAGTTTAGGAATAAGGGGCCCAAAGGGTCCAAAATTAAACTATGTTTGAATTCATAAAAAATTGAATAATTGGGGTTCTTTGATATGCCGAATCTAACTGTGTATGTAGATTCTTAATTTTTGGTCCCATTTTCAAATTGGTCTACATTAAGGTCCAAAATTAAACTAAGTTTGATTTTAACAAAAATTGAATTCTTGGGGTTCTTTGATATGCTGAATCTAAACATGTACTTGAATTTTTGATTATTGGCCTAGTTTTCAACTTGGTCCAAATTGGGTTCCAAAATTAAAGTTTGTTTGATTTCAACAAAAATTGAATTCTTGGTTTTTTTTTATATGCTGAATCTAAACATGTGCTTAGATTTTTTTTATTATGGGCCCAGTTTTCAAGTTGGTCCAAAATTAAACTTTGTTTGATTTCAACAAAAATAGAATCCTTGGGGTTCTTTGATATGCTGAATCTAAACATGTACTTATAATATTTATTATGAGCCCAGTTTTCAGGTTTGTCAAAATCGTGGTCCAAATTAAACTTTGTTTGATATCAACAAAAATTGAATCCTTCGGGTTCTTTGATATGCTGAGTCTAAAACTGTAGTTAGATTTTTGATTATAGGCCCAGTTTTCAAGTTGGTCCAAATTGCAGTCCAAAATTAAACTTTTGTTTGATTTCAACAAAAATTGTATATATGTGGTTCTTTGATATATGCTTAATCTAACTATGTGTTTAGATTTTTGATGTTTTGGCCCAGTTATCAGATTAGTCCACATTGAGGTCTAAAGGGTCCAAAATTGAACTTTATTTGATTTCATCAAAAATTGAATTCTTGGGGTTCTTTGATATGCTGAATCTAACCATGTATTTAGATTTTGGATATTGGACCATAATAGGTAATGCCCAATTTAAAATTTAAAGTTTTTAAGTTTAAGTTCTTAGACCACATTTATTTTGTGTCAGAAACCTGTGTTGTGTCCACTATTTAATCACAATCCAAATTCAGAGCTGTATCAAGCTTGAATGTTGTGTTCATACTTGCTCCAATGTTCAGGGTTCGAACTCTGCAGTCGTATAAAGCTGCGCCCTGCGGAGCATCTGTTTTTTTTTATCGGACTGTTGATGACGTCTTTACACTAAATCGATTGGATAAAATTGAGAATAGAAATGGGGAATGTGTCAAAGAGACAACAACCCGATCATCGAGCAGACAACAGCCGAGGGCTACCAATGCAGCGAAAAACTTCCGCACCCGGAAGTCCTTCAGCTGGGCCCTAAAGTATACTTGTTCAGTGCTAATGGACGTCATACTAAACTCCGAATTATACACAAGAAACTTAAATTCATACAAGACTAACAAAGGCCAGATGCTCCACTTTGGACAGTCACAAAAATGCGGAGGGGTAAAACATGTTTTTTTGATATCTCAACACTCCCCAATGAATACTGATTAATAATTTAGTCTTAAATGCAAGATGCTTTTATTATTTGTTATTGGCTTTGAACTAGCGGTCAGTACTCGAGCGTCTTTTGGTTGTTGGGTTTGTACGAGTATCCGGCCACGTCCACTCTTGTTTTTATTATATGGATTCCATCTGATGAGTCGAGCCTTTTTTCAACTGATTTTAAGTTCATGTTGTACTGCTACCCTTATATCCAAGGTAAGGTGACCACTAACTATGATTAACCCTGTGTCTATATGTGCTGGATCCAGAAAATTTCAGAAGAGAGGGGGGACCCTGAAAAAACCTCCAAATCCGCCTGCTGGTCCCGAGTCAGGAGCCTGTAATTGAGAAGTTGTTGATCACATGTGTTGTCCGTTTTGTTCAGCATCTTCACTAAAGAATGAGGAGACTGGATCGTAATCCATGACTAGCGAAGATGATTGTTCTGTTGCACCAATGCCCTAATATTACGAGTGTTAGCAATAGGCGCCCGCTACAATGTGAAAACCAGTCATATTCAGTGGTTGTCGTTTTGTTGCCATGTTAATTTGTTTTTTGTTCACTATTTAGGCCATTTGTTTTCTCGATTGAATCGTTTTACATGTCATTTCGAGGCTTCTATATCAGACGAAATGTAGTATAGGCTTTGCTCATTACTGAAGGCTGAACACTAGTTGTTAATTTGGTCTCTTGGCAAGAGATGTCTCATTTGCTATCATACCACAATAAACAGCAATGCGAATTATGTATAGAATATGATACTGGCTGGCTGAAAATGATTCAAACTTATTGAACCCTCTTAGACCGACTTGTGCACCTGGCTATCATTTCATACCTTAAATACAGTTGACCTAGGCTACTACTTACATCATCTATAGGAGGAAACTGATCATGCCACTTTCAAACAGACCTTGTAAGAACACATCACATACTAGAATACTACATATATTTATCCTTTTAACCAGTGTAGTATCACCATCAGATAAAGTTTGGTTTTGTTCTACGTTTTGTGATTCCGATTTTTAGTATAGTAATGTATCTACAATTTAACAGTGGCAGATCCGGAATTTTTCACAAGTGGGGGCCCGTTCCAGTCATGCATGCGATTCCCTATATAATCGACCTATTTTTTTCGGGAAAAGCCCCCCCCTTCTGCTGATTAAGGGCCAATATGATCCTTCTCTTCAGATTGTAAGAATCAGGTATGGGTGGGTACCAGTTTTATCTACTAGTACTCATTTTTAGGTTGACAGAATTAGCTATTGCTTTCTCAGAGAAATTCCTGTAAAGCAGATTTACTGTACAAGAAATAGAATAGATACTTTGGCCATCGTTGTTTCTTTGCTTCAGAGGTACCTATTTTCAGGGGTGATGCTACAAAGCGAGAAATTCACAGGAAACTTTTTGTGAAGTGCAGATAGTGCACATGGATAATAGGGGGAGGACAATGGCCATATAACATAAGGCATCAGTATACAAGATTTGAAGCTTCCAGGTCTTCTCCCCTCTGAAATGTAAGCTTCAGAGGTTGTTGTTTGTTGATGTGTTACATATATTTGTTTTTCGTTATTTTTTTTTTTTATATAAATAAGGCAGTTAGTTTTCTCATTTGAATTGTTAAACATTGTCTTATCGGGGCCTTTTATAGCGGACTATTAGGTATGGGCTTAGCTCATTGTTGAAGGCTGTACATAGACCTATAGTTGTTAGTGTCTGTCATTTTGGTCTCTTGTGAACAGTTGTCTCATTGACAATCATACCACATCTTCTTTTTTATATTCATGCCACCACAGGATTGTAATTCCTAAATTTTGCATTCTGCAACAGAAGTCACATGCAAGTCAAGAATTGTAGTAGTATGCCAATAATAAACATATTTGCATTATAATTTTGTTTAGAATAAATGTATGCCCCACAAATTGTAAATTTTCGTCAAAATTAGCAATTTTCCCAAGGGACACAACCTGAGAACATCCAATGTAACTGCACCAAAATCTGTACTGGCCGCAGATCATAATCAACGACCTGTTTTGCGTTGTCCACAAATATAGTTCCTTGTACATGTCTTTGTTTCTATATTTTTGTTTGGTGGAAATGAAACAGAAAGTCAAATAAATTTTCAGGTGCATTATTTTAACTGCTGTTGATTCATTTTTATTCCTTGTATACCAATTTTCGAGGATTTGGTGGTTATACATGTAGGTAAACCATAAACAAGATATTCAACAAATGATAAATTTCCTATAGATTTGTATGCTGACCTGCAAAACCAGGAACAAGCAAGTTTTCCTTCATACAGAAAATGAATGAATCTACAGTATCCAGTGGTGGTAATAAATAATAAGCCAGTTGTACTAGGTAACGGGGAACTGCGCTAGACTTGACCATACCAGTATTGATAGGTTTTGACCAACTTAATTACCTGCACAAAAGGGATTTTCCTAAAAGTTGGGTATGTGAGACTTGTACTGTACATTAAACATACAATGATTTGGCATGGTTAATCTTCTTTTCCCCCCCAATGTGAAATAAAATGCTTAACCAATCACAGCCGCACTCCACTGCAGAGGTAGAACCTGAACAATTAGAGCAAGTTTGGACACAATATTCAAGCTTGAAACTGAATTTGAATTATTACGATAACTGAAATTATTGTTCAGAAACTAAATGTGTCTTCAGACTACGACAATATCATAGCTAATCTTTGGGTAGTTTTAAGTAATGAAGATTAATCGAATTGCTTGTGGTCTTGATTGTGGTATAAGATGTGTATGTACAGTTCAAAATTTGGTAGAGATAAATTGTAAGAAAGAATAATTAGATGAAAAGATCAGGATAAACTTGCCCATTGTAGAGAATGGCAAAGTGATGAAATCGCTGAGAAATGCAGTAGTTATTCTCTTCAAACAAAAGTGTCCTAAACACGGATCATCAGCACTATATTTCTATGGTGACAAATAATGGGTAAAACTTATTTGGCTGTTAGAAAGATTAATACAGAAACAGTGTACTAAGTTTCAGTGAGGACTTGTCAAGAAGATATACTTGACTCCTGACCAACATTGTAGACAGAGACAAAGTGAACCAGAAAATATGCCCTAAAAACATACTCCTTTTTTATCATCAGCACTATCATTTTCTATGTTCAGTGGACCATAAAAATGGGGTAAAAACTCTAATTTGGCATGACATTAGAAAGATTATATCACAGAGAACATGTGTACTAAGTTTCAAGTTGATTGGACTTGTCAAGAACTATCTTGACCAACTGACCAACTTTGCTTGACAGACGGACAAATGCAGACCAGAAAACATAATGCCCATAAAAAATACTCCTTTTTTTATAACAGCACCTGTCAGACTTATCTTCCACGCTCCATTTTTGACAATTGATTTTTTTCATTAACAATAGCATAATCAGGAGGCAATGCACTGACAAAAAATATCCTGATCACAGCCAGGTTTTATTTTTTTTAATTTCTAGTCCTTTATTTTCCAGGCAGAATAATTCCATCATACTGAAAAGAGAAAAATAAAACAACATAAATTTTCAAGTTTGTAAAGATCTAATGTGATTGAAAATAATACATATTAAAAGCAACTAGCTGAGACAATCAGGTTTGCTCCAAGCTGAAAAAGTTATTATACATATTTCAAATTCTATTGGCATAAATTTTCAGTTTACATTCTTTCTTAAAGTTGATTTTTCTAGTAATTTTTTTTCTAGATATATATATCATTGGATACATAATGTAATTTCAAAGTCAATTATACACTTATTCACTAGTAGAAATCCTACTGTTGTAATTATTCTATAGTTTCAATAACAATTAATATATTGTTTAAAACTTTTTTTTATAAACTGTCCCATATTCATTAGTATCCAAAACTACCAGATAAGATAGTTCAGAGTTGCAAGCATGGTATTGATATAGCACAAAGTAAGTCAGGCGACAGAAACTGTTCTGTAACCCGTGCCAGTGTGCAGAGCATCTAACATCTTGCATTTGTTGAGACTAGAGCTTGATAGATATTTTTTTTTTATTACTGTATGAAAACAGAACATATCAAAATATGAAAAGTAATTCAATAGATAGGAAAGCTGATTTAAAGATGGAGGTATATCATCAAATTGGAATATTGTTTCATTCTTTCATCAGATTTATTTAATACAAATTAAACAGGATTTTTCTTCTAAAATGACAAAATCCCAATAATAAATACATGCAATAATTTCTAAATTTACAGTATTAAAAGCAACTAGCTAAGGGAGACAACCAGGTTTGCTCCAAGCCATAAAAGTTATACATATTTTAAATTCTATTGGCTTAGAAGTTTGCTATTCACATTCCTTGTAACAGTTTGATTTTTCTATTTAAATTTTCTAGATATATCATTGGATACATAATGTTATGTCAAAGTCAATTATACACTTACTCACTAGTAGAAATCATACTGTTGTAATTGTTTTATGGTTTCAATAACGATTCAGATTTTTTAAAAACTTTATTTATAAACTGTCCCATATTCATTAGTATCCAAAACTACCAGATAAGATAGTTCAGAGTTGCAAGCATGGTATTGATATAGCACAAAGTAAGTCAGGCGACAGAAACTGTTCTGTAACCCGTGCCAGTGTGCAGAGCATCTAACATCTTGCAAGACTAGGAGCTTGGGCAGTAGTTTTCTCATTTTTTGCCTACTGTATATGAATACAGAACAAATCAAATATGGAAAGCAATTCAATCATGTCAATAGTTTGAATTGGAAAGCTGACTTAAACTTTACTTAAAGATAGGGGTATATTTTCAAATTGAGTATATTATGTTTATTTCTTTGCTAGATTTGAAAAGAGTACGTTTTATACTACGTCACCAGTATTTTGTTGGCATATTATTTTATAAAATTTTAGTAAAAGATTATTGTTTATATTGAAGATACCAAATAGTATCAGAATTTTCATCCGAGGAAAGCCACCCCCCTCCAAACCCCGGCATAAGTCATAGGTCAGCAACTTATATTTATATTATTTGATAGGCAAACCGGAAAAAATAGCCATAACCTGTTTATTGAATCATATCTGGTATTGCATCAACCAAAATTTTTAGTATTTAAGTGAACTTTTGTTGAATTGTTTTTATCAATCATACTTTTACTTGGTTCTCAACAATATCATTTGGCATTCAGCTTGCAGTTGAACATGAACAGGAAGATGACTGAAAATATCATTTAAGGTAGATCATAAGTAAATATTTTTTGAGACAGAATTTTCTTATACTTAGCCAGAATGAAGATTTTAATATGCTCTTTTCAAATATATAATAAAAAGGAGTGGTCACCGTGCTATTTTTCAAGCTATGAGTCGTTGAAAATTGCCTAAATTTGGTTAGATTGTTCATGGGAAAACACATTTGTGTGCATAAAAAAAAATCTATGAGATAGAATTTTGAAAAAAAATTGTGAAAAGATAGGTTTTGTAATATGTTTTTAGAAAATAAAAAGAAAAAATGGTGTCACCGAACTTGTTTTCTTGCTACAAGTAAAAAGAAAAAATTCCCTATCTGTCCAGTATAAATTTTTTACTAAAAGAGTTATCTTCCCTTAAATGGCTCGTTTGAAAAAAATGATTCTAAAAGCAAGAAAAATTATATTTGTTTAAATATTTTGGATTAAACAATAAATTGCCAAGTTTTCTTTATATTATTAAACAGTCTAACCATTAAATTGCAAATTTGTCTTCAAATTTGCAGATTTAGGCAAATAACTAGACCGATTTTTTACTGTGATTGTTCAATCCAAGATGGCGGTATACCATGAATCTACCTTAAACGATTTTCAGTGTAAAAGGGGTTATGCAAGGTTTTTTGGGAAAATATGCGTCATTTTTATCAAATTGGGAAATTTATAATAATCCATGAATTTGTTTAAAACTTCAATTTTCAGACCCCATTTCAAGAGTAAAACCCTGCTTTAAAATAAGACCCTTTATTGTCAGTGATAATGCATATATAGACCCTCAAATCTTCACATTTAGTCATTTTAAGCATGAAAAATGTATAAATGAGTGTTTTTTTCAGGTTGTATTCATGCACAATTACTACTGAGACTGCACTGTTTGGGAAAAATGTTGTCCAAGCTCAGGACAAAGGTGGGGTTCAAACTATATGTCCCCATTCAAATGCATTGATCAGCCAAAATAAAAAAAGGGGGGGTGGGGGCGGTGTTCCAAACCCCAGAACCCCCTCCCCCCCGGATCCGCCAATGAAATATCCATGAAAATGCAAGTTTTCCTCAATCCACGAAAATAAATGAATCCACAGTAGCTCCTAAATGAACTTTTACCTTTTGTTGGAACCATTTCATTGATTCTTCTTTATAAACTTTATGGGTTGGTCCAATCTTACTCTTCCTTCTACGTCTCTGTGCGATGTTGAAACCTAAAAAATGAGAAATTACTGTAAGCAGACTTAATTTTCTTGGACCTAAATTGGGCTGTTATTTTTCTCATTTGAATTGTCATTCTGGGGCCTTTTATACAGACTATGTGATGTGGGTTTTGCTCATTGTAAAAGGCAGTATGGTGACCTATAGTTGTTGATTTCTCTGTCATTTGGTCTCATATAGAGAGTTGTCTCATTCGCAATCAAACCACATCTTCTTTTTTTATATTCATATAATGTAACATTGATGTGCCTATACTAACAACCAGTTAAGGCCAGATTCTTAACAAATTGAATGTTCCCTTCCTTGATTATTCCTAACTTTAACAATCAGAATGATAATCAGTTTGATATATTACTGTAAATTCTCAAATAATTGCTAGTTTTTTCATGGTAATGCAAATGGGAGTTGCAATAATGAAAACTTGCATTGTGACTTTAGTGTGATTGCACTAAAAAGCTAATTTAATGTGTAATTACATAAGGTGTTCCATTAATTTAGTATCCAAATCTAGAACATCATATAGATCTGAGTTGCAAACGTGGTTTTAATATTGCACAAAGTAAGTCAGGCGACAGAAACTATTCTGTAACCCGTGCCAGTGTGCTAATTATTTTAAAAAGGAAAGGTCATAAAAATATTTAAGTTAACTTTGAGACATGTGAAAGTTGTGATGAGTTTGCAAGTAAATTGATTCAGGTTGACATGTTAATACAAATTGGCAATTATTGCAATCAAAGAGCAGAATGCTCTGAGGGATACAATTGCCATAGTTTTCATCGATATATATAGCAGTTCTGCCAACTTTTCATTAAGCAAATGCGTGAGATTTGGCCAAAATTTAAAAGATCAAAGAGGAAAAAAATAGATCCAAGGATACTGCTGCAAAAAAGCATGAACATGCGTGAGTCTCACGCATTTTTGGCAGCCCTGGTACAGCTGGATAGTATTATTTATTTTCAAAACTAATTCAACTGCACATGCAAAATGTAATAATCAGAATAGTCACTCAACTTTAAAAATGGCCAATCCCGGATACAATACCATACGTATGAGCAACGTACTTATTGTGTTTTATTTTTGTACTATCAATTCCAAGTTAACTTTCCACAGCAGTCACTGAGAATGAGAGAAGGTATTTCACTTCGTATCTTATCACCGTTCATTCTAGGAGGAACCCCATTTCTAACTCTTTAAATATTAATTTCCTTTGGGTCAGTGGGCATGACTCCTTTCAGTACACACTCCTCTGTTTAAATTGAGATCGTTCTTAATATTATACGACGTTTATCAACATCTAACGAGTTGATTTTTCTTGACGAGTCGTACTGTATTTCAATTTTGACGGAAAATACTTCCGGAAGGGAGACAACTCGAAACGATAATATGGAAGACTCCAATTCGGCTGAAGGGATGTTATAGGTAAACCCGTTACGATGTGGACATTTATTTTTATAATTTAAATGATGCATAGGATTTAAAATTATGCAACAACAATAACCCTAAATAGCAGACAGACATAGAAATAATCCCACGAGTTTCAAATTAATCAATTAAGGGGGTTCGCGGGTCTAAATCATTTATATAGGATTTCTCTATATTTTTCTATAAATGAACTTTATCTTATAGTTAATAGAAAAATAAAATAAAAAAATGGGGTCACCGTTCATTTGCGCTCACAGTCTGCCTTCGAAAGAAGCATACATCTTTGTAAAAGTGTTTTTTTTCTGTTGAACTAGTAGGAGAAATTAAAGTAATATCGAAATAAAAAAAAGAAATTTATTACAGAAAACGCTCAAATTTTACAATAATTTAGTTTAAGTACAGCATATATCGAAATTATATTAAAAACTATAGGTCACCGATGAGTTAAAAGAGATATTTCAATTTTAAAGCCAAACAAGAGGCTGTCACAACGACAGCAAACCGGATTTATTTACATTTATTTGTGTCCTGGCAATATCACAAGAACCATTACTGATGAATGGTGAAAGTGAAAATCATCAATATCAAATTTGACCTCCATTTTGTCATCAGTATCAACATTTTGAAATAATAATATTTGAAAAGCTTAGATTGAATGGTTCATGAGTAAATGCAACAACGTGAATGGAAACGTCATTTTACGATCTTTCAAGAACCATAACTCCTGAACAGTAAAAGTCAAAATCGTCATTATGGAACTTGACCTCTATTTTGTCATCAGTAACAACATATTAAAATTTCAAAAGCTTTGGTTGAATGGTTCATGAGAAAATGCATGGACACGACGGGAAACACCATTTTTCAATCTTTCAAGAACCATAACTCCTGAACGGTAAAAGTCAAAATCGTCATTATTGAACTTGACCTCCATTTTGTCATCAGTAACAGCATATTATAATTTCGTAAGCTTTGGTAGAACAGTTCATGCATAAATGCACAGACACGACTGGAAACTCCATTTTTCAATCTTTCAAGAACCATAACTCCTGAACGGTAAAAGTCAAAATCGTCATTATTGAACTTGACCTCCATTCTGTCATCAGTAACAACATATTAAAATTTGAGAAGCTTTGGTAGAACAGTTCATGAGTAAATGCACGGACACGACTGAAAACTCCATTTTTCAATCTTTCAAGAACCATAACTCCTGAACGGTAAAAGTCAAAATCGCCATTATTGAACTTGACCTTCATTTAGTTGTCAGTAACAACATATTAAAATTTTAAAAGCTTTGGTTGAACGGTTCATGAGTTAATGCACGGACAACATTTGATTGCCGCCTTTCAAGAACCATAACTCCTGAACGGTAAAAGTCAAAATCGCCATTATTGAACTTGACCTTCGTATAGTTGTCAGTAATAACATATTAAAATTTTAAAAGCTTTGGTTGAAGGGTTCATGAGTTAATGCACGGACAACATTTGATTGCCGCCCGCCCGCCGTACATCCCCAAATCAATAACCGACATTTTTGTCACAAAAATCCGGTTAAAAATGGCATTTTTCCACCAAAGGAAGATAATTTGGAATTTTTTCAATGATGTTTTCATTTTAAGTCATCTGGGGCCAACACGAATTAATTGTTTTGAATGTTTTTTGTACCATATGATAAATTAACAACTACAAAAGGTAATAAATAAAATTTGTAATGAAAAACAAATGTTTAATTTTTTTCTGAAATTTTTATACCCTCGAGCCTCCTTAAGTGGGGAATCCAGAGCAACCACTCAATCTGATACCCCTTGAAATCAAGAAAACTATACGCATGAGCATTAATACATAAACAAACCCGCGATTTGGAACAAAAACGTTTATTAAATATGATGAATGGTTCTCCATTTCTTTATGAGAGTCAGACATGGGGTAATTGAAATATGTAATTGTAATTGACTGTAATTAATTACAATTTATCATGTAATTGAATGTAATGTGTAATTGAGCATTTTTTTCAATTACATGTAATTGAATGTAATTAATTACATAGCCAAAATTGCCTGTAATTGACAATTACTTTTCAATTACAAGTCAATTACATTTGAAATTTTGGATCAAAAGATTAAATCTTGTGTTTTCTCAAAAAATTATTAAAAGCAATAATCTTAACAAATGTTGTAAGCTGACAAAGAAAAGCCTTCACAGTATACTTTCTGTATTAACACAACCATGGTAGATTCTTCATTTTGTATTGAATGATAAAAAAAATGTAGACACATGCCATAATTTTAAAAGAAACCACTAGGAAGTCACTGTCTTGACCTTAATTAGTAGATTTAGATAGATATTTTAAGACATTGATTTAACATAATTAACTTTATTCAAGGACTTAAATAACCAATAAATATAACCTCTGGCTATTTGTTTTATTACAAACTATATAATGACTGTTTTTATAACAGTTATGTTAAACAGATATAAGGCTAATTAGAGAGAGATAAATATACCCCTAGGGCCTATAGGTACATGTTTAAATTCTTGAAGGGATAATGCATATGACAAAATCTCACTTGCAAAATTTGTTCACTATATATATGAATGTTGAAAGAAAACATTTTATCAGATTTAAAAATGAGCTCCAAGAGTGTACTGGAACATTTTACTGTTCCTGATGACTTCCAAAATGGAAATACTTTCAAAGGAAAATGTATGCATTGTGGCACCCTCATTAGTGGAAGTTATAAAGTTACATCCAACTTTGTTACACATATGAAGGTAATACTATATAAGAATTTAAAAAATTAATAAATTCATAATGCTTCTTTTTCATTTCTAACCAGATTTCATTTATCACATTTAAATTTGGAAAATATTTTGTTTATTAAATTAATTAGTTGTGATTAAAACTAAAGTTTATTTTTGTTTTAAGAAGTCAGATTTCTAAATCACTTATTTAAGATAAATAATTTGAATAAGCTGGGATAAAAATGAAAATCATTTCAAAAAATAAAAAATAGTGCTCTTTTTTTGTATCATTTACAATCAAATAAATTTAAATAAATGTAAAATTTCAATAGGTAAATTAAAACAATTTAATATTTTCAAGATATT
The DNA here is from genome assembly GCA_019925275.1 of Mytilus edulis. NCBI lineage: Eukaryota > Metazoa > Mollusca > Bivalvia > Mytilida > Mytilidae > Mytilus > Mytilus edulis. Next base: position 67,451,164 of record CM034362.1, read on the forward strand.
AAATAAGGCCTTTTGTAATTTTCAGAGAAAACACAGAGATTTGTACATTCTGCATTCTGAGAATAAAGAAATTCAACCAACATTGACACAATGCATAAAAAAAAGTGTAAAATATTCACCGTCTGATCCAAAACAGTTAGAAATGACAAATGCTCTTATAATGTTCATAGCTGGGGATCTTTTACCACTCTCTATTGTCGAAAGTGAAGAATTTAAAAACTTGATGGAAAAAGCTGACACTAAGTATCAAGTGCCTAGCAGAAAGCATTTATCTTCGAAACTTCTACATGAAAAATCGGTTGAAATAAAAAATAACCTTGTAAATACTCTTAAAAGAGCTGAAAGTGTGTGTTTAACCATTGATCTCTCGTCTAGCTAAGTTAGCAGTGCAATATTTAGCTATTCCAGCCACATCTGCACCAGTTGAACGCTTATTTAGCACTGCTGGAAAAACATTTAGGCCGGAAAGGTGCAGACTGGCTGATGGAACATTTGAAAAGCTGATGATGGTCAAATGTAATGGGAAAATGCTTAAATAAGTTATATGACACAATACAAAAATGTATATACTAGTTGAACACTGTCTAATTGTTATAACTATAGAGCAATGTATAATACTTATGTACATATCATAGAATAAATGCATGTTTTCAATGTTTTATCTTAATTTTCCTTTCAAATGTAATTGAAGTAATTAATTACATTTGCCAAGTAATTGGAATGTAATTAATTACATTGGTAAAAAAAGTCAAATGTAATGTGTAATTTAATTGAAGATTTTGTAATTGTAATTGAATGTAATTAATTACTTTCAAATGTAATTGACCCCATGTCTGATGAGAGTACAGTATCAAATATCAGTTTCATAACAGCAAAATATAGAAAAACTCCACTTCAGTTCTTATATGACAGAAATAGAATTATCGGAATTCAGAGAACTCTCGCATTTATCAAAACTGGGGAATTCCCTCTGACGTGTTTCTAAATTTATAAAAACACTAAATATAAATACTGCTTAATTCTGATTTTCCGTGTTGTTAAAACACGCATATAAGTCAAGGGAAATATCAAACATGAAGATTATGAGAAGAACATTACAGGAAAGGTGTTTATGTTCAATCCTTTTGCTTGTTTTTACCTTTTAAAGCAAGACAACCATAAGAATCTGAGATGTTGCTGAATGTTTAGAATAAAACGGTTGACGTGAGGGAATGCAGCTTTGAGTCAACGGTAAAAGTCTACAGATTGCTTGAAAGCAATCGTATCCCAATAATAAAACTCGCATTCTGATAATTCATATTGATTGATAAAATTTCGAATCAAGTTTTAAGTTCAGCTCAAAAGAAGCTTACGTGAGAACAATCAGGTGGAGACAATCCCTAATGGCACAAAACCTAGTAAAAATTTACGGAAATTTCTGTTTTCCCGATAATCTTCAAAAAATATCTAAAAGTTAAAACCTTGAAAAAATTTGCTGTATATTTCATGTTTTGCAAGCTTAACTTTATATAATACGTCTTTTTCTGTTTATTTATACCTGCTCTTCCTAGCACGATGTAGAAATCCATACCATAGATACCAATTCCAGGATCATACTTAATTCCTAAATCAATGTGTTCCTGAATACCAAAACCAAAGTTGCCAGTTTGGGAAAAGTTATTTTTCCTCAACTCGTATTCTCTAACCTGCAATAGAAAGATGATTTCCAGTGTAAGTTCATGTATGATGAATGAAAAAAAAATTTATTGAAAATAATTTGAATTTTTTATGTTGGAAAAATATAGTAAAAATAAGTGTTTTTCCAATATATGTTCCAGTAAATTTTGTATTCAAATCTACTTTATAAGATAAGAATCGAGTGTAAACAGGGTTTTTATATAGCACAAAGTAAGTCAGGCAACAGAAACTTTTCTATAACCCGTGCCAGTGTGCATTATGCTTCAAAAAGCTTTTTAAAAACTTCAATCAGTTTATTCAAGCAACACAAGAGTGAAAGACTTGTCAATTTGGTTGAACTCACAAATGACAAGTTTATATCAAAACTGTTAACTAGAGTATTTCAAGAAAATATAAACAAGGCAAATTCTGAGGGACAAGCAGGTTTATGGATTAACATTAAAATTGACCATCTGTCAAAATGAGGTGATTCAAATAAAAGTACCTCATGCCGCTGTCAAAGCATTTGAATAACTAAGAACCATGTTTTTGCTTGCGAATTTGGTGATAGGACTTTTAGATAAAAACCTTATTAAAACAAGAGTGCACACGCTGAAATGTCTCGCCTTCTATACTAATCATTGATATTATGTTGATAGTCCTAAGTAAAAAGCTAAGCTTTAAAACAACTGTACCATAAACTTAACATTAACCAAGATAACTAAACAAAGACCAATGAACCTTGAAAATGAGGTCAAGGTCAGATGAACCATGCCAGGCAGACATGTACAGCTAACAATGCTTCTATACAACATATATAGTTGACCTATTACATATAGTTTGGAAAAATAGACCAAAACACAAAAACTTAACACTGTGCAATGAACCGTGAAAATGAGGTCACGGTCAAATAAAACCTGCGCGACTGACATAAAGATCATTAAATATTTCCATACACCAAATATAGTTGACCTATGGCATATAGTATTAGATAAAAAGACCAAAACTCAAAAACTTAACTTTGACCACTGAACCATGAAAATGAGTTCAAGGTCACATGACATCTGCCCGCTAGACATGTACACCTTACAATCATTCCATACAACAAATATAGTAGACCTATTGCATATAGTATGAGAACAACAGACCAAAACACAAAAATTGAACTATAACCACTGAACCATGAAAATGAGGTCAAGGTCAGATGACACCTGCCAGTTAGACATGTACACCTTACAGTCCTTCCATACACCGAATATACTAGCCCTATTGCTTATAGTATCTGAGATATGGACTTGACCACCAAAACTTAACCTTGTTCACTGATCCATGAAATGAGGTCGAGGTCAAGTGAAAACTGTCTGACAGACATGAGGACCTTGCAAGGTACGCACATATCAAATATAGTTATCCTATTACTTATAATAAGAGAGAATTCAACATTACAAAAAATTTGAACTTTTTTTTCAAGTGGTCACTGAACCATGAAAATGAGGTCAAGGACATTGGACATGTGACTGACGGAAACTTCGTAACATGAGGCATCTATATACAAAGTATGAAGCATCCAGGTCTTCCATCTTCTAAAATATAAAGCTTTTAAGAAGTTAGCTAACGCCGCCGCCGTAGCCGCCGCCGGATCACTATCCCTATGTCGAGCTTTCTGCAACAAAAGTTGCAGGCTCGACAAAAACTTCTTGTAAAAAGTCAGTTCAAATTATAATAAAAATATGTTCCATTAATTTAGTATCTGAATCTATTATTTAAATAGATCTGAGTTGCAAACATGGTTTTAATATTGCAAAAAGTAAGTCAGGCGACAGAAACTGTTCTGCAACCCGTGCCAGTGTGCTTATTTGAATCAGGTTCAGGACATCTATGAAAGTTCAAATAAGTTTGTGAGCGAATTGATTCAGGTTAATACGAAATATTGTCCATTTTGATTTCCCCATTTACTTTTCACCCTTTCAAATAAAATTATTTCCATACCGATTCCAGTGGTAGAGGAAAGTCGTCTGGTGAACACTGCATTGTCATAAAGGTATTTGTTATTTTAAAACATTAACTGCTATTTGTACATTTTTGTTGTTTTTACTTTCTAGTTCAATTCTAGTCCACTATTCATTTAGACCAAATGACTTACAAAGCTTATCCCCAATATTAGGACTTATCTTTTACAGTTTTTGAGTTATCAGTATCCACATACAAGTCATTATTAAATACAGGTAGAAATTAAATTAAGATTAAGACTTAACGCTACAAAAATCTTTCATTGACAAAGATCGTAATTTATAATATGGCAAGAACAGAAACCAGGAGAATTCAAGATTTTGCTGATTAAAAAAATTATCTCGACATGGCCAACATTTCGAAATTTTAATAGACACTTCTTGAAACAAATGTACCAGTTAATTTAGTATCCAAATCTACATAATTAGATAAGAATCGAGTGTTAACAGAGATTTTATATAGCACAAAGTAAGTCAGGCGACAGAAACTTTTCTATAACCCGTGCCAGTGTGCATATTGTTTTCATTAAAAATACTTAATATCTGAACATCTGACAAATTTGTCATGTCATGCTATCAACATTCTTTTGGGAAATCCTATATCAAATCTTTGGTAGACAGTCGCTTTCTTTTCCTATTGTGGTGACCCCTCCTATCATATAATTTCAAATACATCTTGGTACTTAATTTACACTGTGGAACTGTAGGTGTATACCACCATTGATTTTTCCCGATTAGTCTTTGTTAAATTTGCACTTTTCAAAAATGTGTGCAGAATTTATCTTTGTTTCAGATAAAACCAGATGCTCCGCAGGGCGTAGCTTTATACGATCGCAGAGGTTGAACCCTGAACGGTTGGGGCAAGTATGGACACAACATTCAAGCTGGATTCAGCTCTAAATTTGGATTGTGATTAAATAGTTGACACAGCATAGGTTTCTGACACAGAATGAATGTGTTCTAATGAACTTAAAATTTTTGTTTTCTCTTAGAGCAATTCACTATGCTGTTGAATATTAATCCTCTCAAAAAAATGTTTGAAGAAATTTTCTTTTTTATTTATGAAATTTCAAATGAGAAAAATTGAACCCAATTTTTTTAATCACATCCCCCTTTCCCTTATTCCAAAACTAATCTCAATTAAAATTTCTAATGGAGTTTGCAACAATAACTACTCATTTAAATACATCATAAAATATTAAGATGTAAAAAAAACTGCTTGTTATCACTGAATGGTAAAGATTATTTTAATTTATCAGTTGGTAGTAAAAAGTGAATATACATTGTATATTGTATATAACAAAGATTTAAGTTGATTCTGGACAAAGAAAGATAACTCCAATTAAAAAAAATTCTTGCTATTGCACAATATTTTGCAATTAGATATTTCTTGCTTACTATTCTGGACAAAGAAAGATAACTTTAATTAAAAAAAAATTTGCTATTTCACAATATTGTGCAATTAGATATTTCTTGCCATTGCGCAATACTGTGCAATTGAAAAGACTTGCTATTGCACAATACTTAATATAATAATTTTAGATCCTGATTTGGACCAACTTGAAAACTGGGCCTATAATAAAAAATCTAAGTACATTTTTGGATTCAGCCTATCAAAGAACCCCAAGATTTCAATTTTTGTTAAAATCAGACTAAGTTTAATTTTGGACCCTTTGGACTTTAGTGTAGACCAATTTGAAAACAGGACCAAAAATGAAGAATCTACATACACAGTTAGATTTGGTATATCAAAGAACCCCATTTATTCAATTTTTGATGAAATCAAACAAAGTTTAATTTTGGACCCCGATTTGGACCAACTTGAAAACTGGGCCAATAATCAAGAATCTAAGTACATTTTTAGATTCAGCATATCAAAGAACCTAACTGATTCATTTTTTGTCAAAATCAAACTAAGTTTAATTTTGGACCCTTTGGACCTTAATGTAGACCAATTTGAAAACGGGACCAAAAGTTAAGAATCAGGGGTTAAAACATTTTGTTACAGCTAGCTAGCCCAGGACTTATTGGCAGCAGGATTTTACTAGCCCTGTTGGAAGAACTGCTAGTCCATCAAAACTGACCTGCTAGCCCTAGTATGCCTTAAAAATTAAGAGTTTGCTGCATAATACAAAGTAGGCGCCCTTTGTTTTGAAGGAGACATTATACACTATTCAATTTTTTTTGTTGATCTGTTATTATTCTTTTGGTGCTTAACCTAACTAAGTTGTTCCCACATTCAAAGCAGACTTTTTATTGACGTGTTTGGGGCAACTAACGGCAATATTCACAGAGCATTGTCTGTTTTTTTTCATCAGCAACAGCCAACCTTGCCAGGGTAATCATTGTGTCCCAGTTCTGCCAACTTTCAGGAAGTGAATGCGTGATTTGTTGGACAAATTGTTAAGATCAAAGAGAAAAAACAATAGATCAAAGGAATATGCCGCCAAATAAGCATGAACATGTGCGAGTCTCGCGCTAAAGACTTGACAGCCCTGCTGTCCTGGACACTATTATTTTTTTCCGCGGTTTTTCCCTGTCGTATTTGGCATTTTGGGGGGATGAATTTTCAGCCTCGTTACTCCATTCATCTACAGTTTTTCGTTTTGAAACTGACAAAGTTCCTGGGGTTCCCGTACTAAAATACTAAGAAATATTTTGTTGCATAGTTTCGTGCTCAAGAGCTGTGCAACAAGACATGTCAATACCAATCAATACATCATACCCCCAAATAACGTTAATTGAAAATCTCGGCACGATAAGCAATGTACAATACCTCAATCCATGGTATGAGAAATCGATATTTAAAGTACGAGAATCAACACATGATACCAGGCTACCCAGACATGCCAGAGTTATTTGTTCTATGTTTAAAATATGTACAACAGGACCTGTACAAACCAGTTCAAATTCTTGGAATCCCGGATGACTTAATTGAATCGAAATGGCTAACATAGAATAGTGATGAAGGGATTTTTCACTTTCTATTTTGGAAACGTCAAGAATTTTTTTGTTACTAGTCCGTCGGGCATATCGGATTACACATTTTAATTGCCCGAGGCGTAAATGATCTAGTCCCGGGCGTCGGGCTAGTGGATTTTTTAACCCCTGAGAATCTACATACACAGTTAGATTCGGCATATCAAAGAACCCCAATTATTCAATTTTGATGAAATCAAACAAAGTTTAATTTTGGACCCTTTGGGCCCCTTATTCTGTTGGGACCAAAACTCCCAAAATCAATACCAACCTTCCTTTTATGGTCATAAACCTTGTGTTTAAATATCATAGATTTCTATTTACTTATACTAACGTTATGGTGCGAAAACCTAGAAAAATGCTTATTTGGGTCCCTTTTTGGCCTAATTCCTAAACTGTTAGGACCTAAACTCCCAAAATCAATACCAACCTTCCTTTTGTAGTCATTAACATTGTGTTTAAATTTCATTGATTTCTATTTACTTAAACTAAAGTTATTGTGCGAAAACCAAGAATAATGCTTATTTGGGCCCTTTTTTGGCCCCTAATTCCTAAACTGTTGAAACCAAAACTCCCAAAATCAATCCAAACCATTCTTTTGTGGTCATAAACCTTGTGTCAAAATTTCATAGATTTCTATTAACTTAAACTAAAGTTATAGTGCGAAAACCAAGAAAATGCTTATTTGGGCCCTTTTTGGCCCCTAATTCCTAAAATGTTGGGACCAAAACTCCCAAAATCAATATCAACCTTCCTTTTGTGGTCATAAACCTTGTGTTAAAATTTCATAGATTTCCATTCACTTTTACTAAAGTTAGAGTGCGAAAACTAAAAGTATTCGGACGACGACGACGACGCCAACGTGATAGCAATATACGACGAAAATTTTTTCAAATTTTGCGGTCGTATAAAAATACTTGGCATGAGTAAAGTTTTATCCTGTCCAGTACTATAGAAAAAAAATTCACATAACATAACCATTACTGGAAGTTAACCAATCAAGGTTCTCCCCTTATTTAACCTGTGTACAGGCTTTAGTAACCATGTAATCTCAAGTTTACATAATTTTTCATAGAAACCCTTAAAGGGGCACTAGCTGTCAAATTCATGGTCACCGATTTGACTCAAATTTTCATATTTTATTTATAACAATGTAAAACATTTATCCAAACTATCAAAAGTGTGAAATAAACAGTTTACGGAGCATAGGGTCAAGAATATGTAGTTTCGTTTCGTGTGTATTTTAGTCTACTCCATCTAATTAAATATCGAGTTGACCTCAGATGACCATATAAGCGATGTAAACATAAATATACTAATGATTAGATATAAATAGATTAAGCCAACACGTGCATTTGAATTTTTATAGGTCTGTTTAATTTTAATTTTATAGATTAAAATATTTATGTTTCTCTTCGTTTTTACATGTAGAAGAAAGATTTTTAGTGGATTGAATCAGTCATCAAATGATTTACCTTTGTTTCACTTTCAATGTTGACATTCCTTTCTTTTAAATAAAAAAGCATGCGTTGCCCATCTCTAGTTAAGGGGTTAAATTGAAGTTCACATGAATACGGAGTTAATGAGGTCGACTATTTCACTTGCAAGTGAAAACGTCATTATCAATATTATTTAACTTAATTTGACAAAATTGAACCATTTTGGCTGCTTAAAGCGAATTATTATTTCACTATTTCACTTTTATTATTGATTGAACGAAAACAAATCATACGTTAATTTTTTATGCATCTCGTAGCTAGTGCCCCTTTAATAAAAAAATAATGGTGCTTTAAAAAAAATACCTAAGACATATGTTATCATGTTTATGAAACAGAAATGTTTTACTGCAATAAAATGTAGAATTAATTATACATGTACAACTGTCAAATTCAAGGGAATTTTTTTTTCAAACTATTTTTGTATACGACCAGATGTGACATACCATGTTTTGGTTGTATTACACCTGTACGGAGTACTTACATTGCCTTTATAAAATATGCCAGAAGTCTTGTTTTTATTTAGTTTCAGAGCTATAGGCTTACATTTTGCAATTGTTTTTCAATGAAAAAAAAAAACAAACAATATTTAAAACCTTAAAACTACCAGTTATTTTTTTAAAACAAAAGTTGACTTTCCATCTACATGTACAGTAACCATCAAAATAGTCAAAAGTATACAACATATCAAGAACTCTTACTCAGGAAGACCTTGGATAATGTGTCCCCTTTGATCAATATTTGTTTGGAGTTGTGTTCCCTTTCATCAATATATTTATGGAGTTGTACATCACTTAGAAAGTTTGAAGCTGTAGCAGAATGATTGTCTATCAGCAATAAATACTTCTATAGTATATCCTGTCCCATTTAGTTAGTATCCAATCTACTATATTAAATAGACAGGAGTTGCAAATATGGTTTTAATGTTGCACAAAGTTAGTCAGGCAACAGGAACTATCCTGTAACCCGTGCCAATGTGCATATTAATGTCACGTCAAATCTCAACTAGCCAACTTAAAACTTGGAACAATCAAAAACAGTCTTAGTATAATCGAACAAGTAAACACATGTACCTTCAAACCTTTTTCTAAGATCTCTTCTGCCTTAGCGCCTCGTACTGTACAGTGACAGGCAATAGTTTCATTTCTTCTGATACCGAAGGACCTGACGGTATAACGTGCTGAAAGAACAACAGAATATTTAATATAAAAGAGAATATTCAATGTTCAAATCATGTACCCATTATGGCAACAAGACACTTACTTTTAAAACAAACATTATACCAATTTCATAACATGTTCAAATATTTTTACAAAGTATGATGTCCAAATAAATTTAGTATCCAATCTACTATATTGAATAGACAGGAGTTGCAATTATGGTTTTGATGTTGCACAAAGTTAGTCAGGCAACAGGAACTATCCTGTAACCCGTGCCAATGTGCATGATTTATATGTACAAAAGGATTTAAAAGTACATTAAAGATGCACTATAAGAGAATTATGTGTCAACAGCAAACAAAAAGAGGCAAACAAAAATAACAGACAAGGGTCTTCAGATTATCTTTGGCTCCTTCTGCCATAGATAGGCATATTCAGTGTGAAATGAAACTGGTTAATAGTTTTAAAATGTATAAAGAGAACTAGCTATATTGGATGGATAAGTTGATGCAGCTAACTGTATAATTGTTTAGTTCATATTTGTATTTTTGTTGTTGTCCACTGTACTGGTTACAAAATCTTACAATAAGAACAAGTTTCCAAGAGTAAAACTTAGTAATGCAGATTTTTTTTTTGATAATGAATCTGGTTGAACATAAGGCAGCTTTGAGACACCAACAGATCTGGATGAGATATTTATAAATAGGACTATGTACATTTGAAGTGTGTTTGTTATAAATAAAGCATTTAAGAATTATTTGCAATTGATTTAACTGTTAAAAAATCCTACAATACCTTTTGAGAGCACTGGGGTCTGACCAGTTAGCTGTTCAAGCACCTTGGCGGCACGGGTAAGTCGATCACCAGACTCACCAACACAAATATTAATGCAGAGCTTGACGATCCTAAGATCTCGCATAACATTCTTCTTTTTGTCTTTATCCTGAAAAGATATACATAGAAAACATTCGATAAATAAAATTATAGCAAGAACATTTTCATGCACTTTAAAATATTTATATTGACCTTTTGGGACTACATGTTTACACCACAACAACTATACATAGAAATATCTGTGCGACTAGAAAATTATGAATGCAACTTAGTATCTTAAATTTCAAAGCTATTCTAATTTCTTCAATGTTACAATATGATCTTACAAGTTAGTGTGCGTTTGTTAATTTTTACTATCTTCTGCATGGACTCGAATAATTGCACAGCAAATTCCAGTATTTTTAGGGTAGTATTGGGGGTTATGATGTATAACGGTATGACGTGAATAATTTTTGGTGCACAGCGATAAAATGTAGTCTCTTATTATAGACGATATAAAATAGGCCAATTTTAAGGATACATCAAATTTTTTTTCAAAAAATACTAAAATATAATTTGAGGCCTCTGACTTTTCACCATTAAATATGTTGACGAATCACAGGAAATCGTTACCCAATTTAATGTTTACGGAGGCAAATAAACAGTTTGAAGCCTGGCGGTAAAGGTCATTACTACCCTCTAGGACATTTAAAAACTTAAATGAAAAAATCTTCATATCTCTATACAAAACATTAGTGAGAACACACTTAGACTATGCTAGTTCTGTATTGGCACCTTTTAAAAAGAAATCCATTGACAAAATCGAAAATGTACAAAAAAGGGCAACACGACAGATACCAGGATTCAATAAACTGAGCTACCCAGAAAGACTGAAAAAACTTAAGCTGTCAACATTGTCATATAGAAGGGTCCGAGGGGACATGATTGAGACATACAAGATACTAAATGGTAATTACGATCCAGAAACGAGTTCATTCCTTAAATTAATTTCAAGCACTGAAAATAGGGCATAGCACAAGAGTAAACAGTAATAAAATCATTCACCAACGATTCAAAACAAGTCTGAGGAAAAACAGTTTTTCTGTAAGAATAGCCTAATTATGGAACAAGTTACCGTATAAATTAACTAAAGCGCCATCTATAAACTCATTCAAAAATAGACTAGATAAATACTGGGAATACGAAGAAATCTATTATTCTGATTATCGAGCTGAATTAACCGGAAGCAGCATCAGAAATAATGGAGACAATAATCAATTATATGAGTCTGGTGAAGAGGAACCGTGAGGATCCTGTACCGGAAAACACCATTAAGTATCATTAAGTAAGTAGGTATTATTACTGAACCATGGGACAGAAGACAAAAGTGTTTCTATTTCTCAGTTCTTATTAAATAGTTAAGGTGTCAACAACAATCTGACAACTCTGATGTGCACAAATTGTTGTTTTCTCTAATTTTTTAACGATGTTCCCTGTAAATCAAGACTTTTAGTAGTGATGGCTGATGCTGAGTACTTTGAACAAGCCAAGGGGTTTTTATTATCACATTCGCTTGTGTTCACGGTTTGATACGAGTAGCATTCAACATATGCATGCAAAAAATGAATACATTCTAATGGGAGTGTCATTTTAAACAGTCTGCTATTCCTCCTTACCATGTGGCAATACATTAAACATATATTTTTACCATAGTTTAACCCACGTCGACTGTTTTGGATTTGTACACCTTATTTTACAAAATATAAATGGGACAGTTAACTATAACCAAGCTATGATATCTTGTTAAGAGACTTAAAGGTGTGTTTAGCTTTTATTATTAATCAAATAATCAGGATGACGGAAGATTTCATCACATGTAAAATTCGTAGACTAACCGCCATGATGAAAACAACAGGAAAAGGAAGTTGACCTGTTTACCCTTTCGATTCATAGAATTAATTTATAATTTTAAACAATGTAAATTAAAGACTTTTGAGTTAATTTCAAATAGAAAAATACAACTTTGTTATAAAATAAATTAAAATATAGATAAATTAATACCGGAAGTACAACAACACGTGATCAATGGCCGGAACCTTCATAGCAACAATAACAACTAAACGATAGATCTTAAAAATTGTGCCGAAATCATGAGTTCAAATGGGGATTCAGATAATGAAGGGCCATCTGTTGATTCTGAAAATCCGGAGGAGAGAGTTGCAGCCCGAAGATTGCGAATCACACGTAGAATAGAAGCTGCAAAGAGGTTATCATAAGTCTTCAACACATGTCAACATAATTTATGAAATTGTCATAATTCTCAAAACTCATTAATTTTAATAAGTTTAGGCATAAACACAAATTATATCAGTTAAAGATCTTACACAAACATGTCTTAATATACAGCAGGTGCTGTCTGTGACCTCCTGTCTGCTTTTCAACAGTGACAACAATCTTCAAGCATGTTGGCAATTTTTTTGGTAGTGTCTGGGCGACCTTGCATGCAAGGATGTGTAGACATATTCATAGGCTAATAGTACCTGCATCTGGTTTTATTAAAAACTGTGAGGAGAATGAAACTTGAAATGTACATGGAAATTATCGGTAATTGCCGATTTTGTGAATTCAGTGAAGAGAATACACCTTATATTGGTAACTGGGCGACGAATTGGGGTATGAGATATCAACCAGTTAAATGTGGGTCTCATTGGGGTCTAAGCGTGACGCGGGATTGCTGATTTTTTGTAAGCGTGACACATGAAATTCAAATTTTGTGTCGTGAAAACAGGAAATTAAATCTAGTGGCCATGGGACACGGGAAATTACAATAAAAATGAGAATTGCTAACTGACAAGACAGTAAGCGGGATCCAGGATCAGAACCCCCAATGAGACCCCCTTAAATGCAACATGATCTGATGACATAAGTGGCAAGAAGAAAATTACATCTGACATTTAAATATACTCTAAAAAATATGGAACTCCAATTTTTAACATCTATAAAATATCTACGAGTAAACATCACAAATGATCTACACTGGGGAAAGCACATAGAGGAGATATGCAATAAATCTTATAGGACATTTAAGGTTTACTAAAAAGAAATCTGTCCGCATGTCCACTTGAAGTTAAACTCCAGGCATATAAAAGACTGATACGAACTGCAATTACCATCACTTAAAGACTGCCGTACACAAAACAGACTGATCCTTTTCTGCAAAAGTATACACGGTCAAGCAAACTTACCATCTGACCAACTGAAAAAACCATCCCTGACAACCAAGAACATGCACAGCCAACATTTCCTCAGACTTAAAACGAAAACAGAAATACAGTTTCATTCCAAATACCATCAAAGACTGGCCCTACTACCACCAGATATCTTCTAAAACATTTAGTGAAATTGTAAAGGGGGTCCCACTTAAGTAAATTACTTGACATTCGCACAGTGTATTAATATCCTTGGATGTATCACCGTAAACCTATCAAGATCAAGATAGTTATTTGTCCGCCATTACTGGACATCACAAAAGTTCCTGTAAAATTTTGACATCTTAATAGAAAATATCTGATGCAACAATAGAAAAGTGATTGTTGTATGACATCAAAAGTTCAAGCAGAAGAGATTCTCAGATTTCCAAATAACCATAAGGTCACAATTTAGGTGTATGGCAAATAACATTTTTTAATTTGTATACAATTTATTAGTTAAAAATATGTAATAAATATTGCACATTAGATGTACACTATGAGAAAAATGTACAGTCCCTGTAAGAGAAAACATGATAGAAAAATATAAATTAAATATAAATGCACATTAAAAGAATAAGTTTATACTGAATTTGAATAAGTATATGTAAAAAAAACTCTTCTGTTAAAGGATTTTTCTCATGAAATTCAAAACAGAAACAAAATTTCAAAATATTTTAGAACGACTAAATATTCTAGAGCTCTGTTTGATTTTGGAATAGTGCATAATTTTAATGATTGCGTCTTTTTGGCTTGGTCAGGGATTGATATTTGGCTCAACCCAGTTATGACATGTATGACAAGTTCCCATTGTTTTTGTTCTTAGGTCATACAAGTTGAGAACAAAAAACTAACCATGGGCAAATTTGATTATTTTGAGACTTAATGCAAAATTTAATCCAGCTTTATATTTTAGGGCTGAAAGAGGAGAAGATTTAGATGATGCAAAAGAAGCCAAAGAGGAACTCAGTAAGAGCAGAAAACAAATTGAAGCTAGTCGACTTCGTTTAACTAAGTTAATTGAGGATGGTGTTGAACTGGTCACCAATATACGTGTTGGTTGTGATGCCAGGGAGGCAGCCAGGAGAACAGACGAGGAGGTTAAAAAACAGGACAGGTAAAAACAATCAGAAATAATAAACCACATGTGCTTGCAGGTTCAAATCTCATTTTGTATAATAATAAAATGTTACTTCATGTTTCCCAATCGTTTATTTTCTCCATATACAGAAGATATTAATTAAAAGGTTTTCTGGAATAAATTATATTCCTTAAAATAAAAGATGTGTGCCGAATTACATGATAAGAGAACCCATCAGGCCCCTTTATTGATGTCATCGACGTGATCCTATTTGTTCAAATAATGATATCCCCATAATTTCATGATAGTTATTATTAAATAATTTAAAAAAAATATACAGTAATATGAAAATTAGTAATTGTTGCATTTTCTATTAGAATTTGTAACCCAACGAAGGGAAATCTTTAAAGAATTCATGTTTAATTTATTTTCTATTGTGTCAAAAATAATGAAAGATTTTAATTACAGAAATGGTAAACTTAAGCATGAAGGGAAGACAATGGCTGAAAAATTTGAAAATGTAAGATTTTAATTAATTTACGAAATTTAGGAATATTTTTCATATTATATTACTAACACTGTCAATTAAAAAAAAAATTGTGAAATAAAATTCATCAATGTTTTGGTAAACTCTTATCTTAGAGTACTTGAACATTGTTGAAAACATGAAATAGTTTTATATTTAAATATATCAGATAGTAAGGGTTCTATAAAAATAAGAAGATTTATGAATACCAATATGAGACAACTCTTCACTAGAGACCAAATAACACAGAAAATTAACAACTATAGTATGTTTTAGAAATTAAGTAAAACTTTCCACATACATTTCAGTCTTTTATAACCTTTAAATTACATATACAAATATACATGTTAAATAAATGAGGCCGTTAGTTTTCTCGTTTGAATTGTTTTACATTGTCTTATCGGGGCCTTTTATAGCTGACTATGCGGTATGGGCTTTGCTCATTGTTGAAGGCTGTACGGTGATCTATAGTTGTTAATGTCTGTGTCATTTTGGTCTTTTGTGGATACGTTGTCTCATTGGCAATCATACCACATCTTCTTTTTTATATGTAGAGATAAGAGTGTCAGTTAATATATACCAAATATGCATATGTATATAAATAGATATATTGTTAGAAACACACCCTAAGGAAAACTAAATTTGTATGCACTAACTTAACCTTATATGTACTTGTACCGGTTTTTATACTCTTTCAAAAAGCTGCAGCTTAAAAAGTACATAATTTTGTGGATTTCTAATGTGGCACAATGTCAATAATTTTAGAGGTATTTACAATAAATTGTATGGTTTGATTTGTTTTTCAGATTACAAAGAAGTGGGAATCAGCACTACAAAAAGAAATTCCACAATCATTGAGAGCTGTAAGTCTATAACAAAAAAAAATCATTTATCAACTATTTTGTGGCATATATCGTTCCTTATAAAAAAGGATATGTGGAATGATATTAGACGTTGTGATCAACATTAATCGCATCATATAAACATCCTATAAACAGTTATAGATATGAAAGACAAAGCTAAATTCTACGTTTACACCAGTTATAATGAAGGAAAAAAATGTAAATAATAAAATTGAGAAAGGAAATGGGGAATGTGTCAAAGCGACAAAAACTGACCATAGAGCAGACAACAGCCGAAGGCCACCAATGGGCCTCAATGTAGCGAGAAACTCCCGCACCCGGAGGTGTCCTTCAGCTGGCCCCTTAAAAAATATGTATACTAGTTCAGTGATAATAACAATGAATTTCAAGTAGTATTTTATAAAAAAAAAACCTGAACAAACACTGACTAGGTAAGAAAATTGTCTATAGTTGTTTACCTTCGGTTTTGATAATTTTATTGTGATATGAATGTCAAATAATGGGTTAACTTATAATGGTGGATGTTTTGTTATTTTTTACAGGAATTAAAGCAACAGAAAGATTCCTGTGATCAATTGGTATCAGACAAAAATAAAATCATCAATGACTATCAGAAGGTAATGTAGAACAAGGGGTATTACTGTCAGTCAAATTCAACACAAAGTGTTCCACTAGTGAAGTAGAATCTGCTTCTCACTCTGGAGCACCAAAGATCTCTCACAGTATTTGCAGGGTTTTGTGTTGCTCAGTCTTAAGATTTCTGTAAAGAGTTTTGTTAACTTTTTGTCTTTCTGTCATTTTTCTTTTAAGTCTGACATCATTGTGATATAGCCTTTTTGTGCTTATGCCATGTAAATCAATAAATCAATCAATTTTTTTAGCCATGGTATTGCCTGTTTTTCATAGACCCAATTTTTTCTTTAGCTCCTTGGTATCTTTTGCCTTTTTTTCAACTAACTGATTTTGAATATACTTTCCAAATAAAAAGTTTTAGCAATTTCTGTATTTAATTTAATCAAACACACTCTTGATTTTTCAGGTCCTGAAAGAAAAAGATGATTCTCATGTGAAAGATCTGAAGAAACAAGCAGAAGATATAGAACTGATGACCGCGAGAATGGATGAACAGATAGCCTCACTGACTAAGGCTTATAAAGAAGAGTTGAGAGAAATTGAGGTACAGTTATCTCCCATTATTTGTTGACTGTTTTGTAAATAAACCAGTTATGTCTGACTATTTTTCAGCAGCAAATTATTTTATGCAGTGTATTTCAGTAATTTTTATTACACTGCAAATAAAAACATTTTTTGGTTATTCTTTTATAATTATATACAAGACATCATTTTTTTTAAATCACAGCTATATTTTAAGGTTACGATTCATTCCATTTTGTTCAGTTATATCATTTTCAAAGCATAGTCGATTGAAATGGGTTGATCCTTTTAAGACTTTGTAATTATGTTTAAATTCCATATAAAGATTACCAGCAATTCAAATGATAAAATATTTTTAGAAAAAATGATTTCTGATAATTTCAGCTTAAAGGGAGATAATTTGAGTTTTTATTTTAATTTTATTATGTACTGAAATCTAACATTGATATTCATTTTTGTCAAAGAAAACTTTTTGCGGCAGAAGCGGCTTCCTACATTCTGTCTTGAGTATCGTCAACTTCCACAATATTAAGGTTCAGTCTATGTTTAACATTTTTTTTTAGAAATCAATATTAATCTGTTATAGAATTTTATGAAACCTGAACAGAAGCTTTTTTAAATAACCAAGAGCAAAATTTTTATACATTCTCCATTTTTCTGTATTTAACTGACATAAACAAGCACAAAATTTTTGTATATTTCAGAACGCATTTACAGCAGAAAGAAATGAATTGTTGGAACTTCAAAAAAAGAAATGGGAAGACAAGATGGAAGGAAGGAGACAGAAGGAAATAGAATACATGAAGGGTCGCGAAAAACGTGTCGAGGATTTTGAAAATTCAATTCATGAAACCAGAATTAAAGATTCAGAAGAATATAATGATATAAAAATAAGCCTGGAAACAAATATTCAGGTATACACATCTTCCAACTTTGTTAATTCAATATTTTGTGTAGTTACTACACAAAATATTGAATTAACAGACAAAGTTTAATGATGCGGTAAAATGTCTTGACTACTTTTTGTCTATTTTATTCTATTAAAATTAATTATGTTGGTGATCTGCTGTTTACTTCTATGCTGATAAAATAAATTAGGAAATGTAACCTCGCACATCTGTTTTTCATTGGAAATCATGAAATTATACCTCCTGAAAATTAATCACTTTACCCTATTCTAACTTATGATATTTTAATTCCTAGTTTCATTTGATATAAACATCTTAATTTAAACAAAGATCAGTGTAATGTTTTTTATACGCCTGTCAAAATTTTGACGGGACGTATTATGGTATACAAATGTCCGGTGTCCGTCCGTCCGTCTGTCCGGCGTAAACATGTCGCACCGTAACTTGAGAACGACTTATCCAAATTTCATGAAACTTAATAAAGTTGTTTCTTATGATGGTCAAATGATCTGTATACTTTTTGGTGAAAATAAGATTTAAACTTTTTGAGTTACGGCACTTTGTAACTAAAACAGGGGTGTGTTTTTTTTCACATGTCGCACCGTATCTCAAAAACGTTTCTTGATTATTGCTTAAAACTTTACACACTTCTTAGTTATATTAATCTTAATATCTGTATACTTTTTGGTGATGATTCAAAATTTCATTTTTGAGTTTTTGAGTATTTTATAAAAAAGGGGGAGGGTTTTTTTACATGTCACGCCGTATCTCAAAAACGATTTATGATTATTGCTTAAAACTTTACACACTTCTTTGTTATATTAATCTAAAGATCTGTATACTTTTTGGTGATGACTCAAAATTTTATTTTTGAGTTATTGAGTATTTTGTAAATAAGGGGAGGTTTTTTTTTTACATGTCGCGCCGTATCTCAAAATCAATTTATGATTATTGCTTGAAACTGTACACACTCCTTGTTATACTAATTTAAAGATCTGTATACTTTTTGGTTTCATTCAAAATTTTATTTTAGTGATATTTGTAAAAAAAAAAACAGGGTGGGGGGGTTGGTTTCACATGTCCCGCCGTGTCTCAAAAACAATAAATGGTTATTGCATAAAACTTCCACACAAGACGTCGGGCGTATCATGCGCTCATGGCGCAGCTGTTTATTTTACATTAAGAAAATTGGATATTTTGAAAGGACTTATAGATTTCTGAAGTATAGTTATGAAAGTTCAAATAGATATAAGAAGATGTGGTATGAGTCACAATTTGTAAAAGTACACTATTGAAGGTCAAAGTACAGCCTTTTAATTTCAGATTTCCCCACTATTTTCCTTTGTTAAATTAAAACAACAACAAATATGAATTTTGGATTATTTTTCCTATTTCCTTTGCTGAAATACCAATTTATTTCTCCAGATACTTGAACAACAGCTTCAACAGATGAAAGCCACATACCAACTCAATCAGGAAAAATTAGAGTATAATTACCAAGTCTTAAGGAAACGTGAAGACGAAAATAATATAACAAGATCACAACAAAAGAGAAAGATCACTAGACTCTCGGATGTATTGAGTGGACTGAAAATAAAACTAGCAAAACAGGAAAAACAGTACAAGTAAGTAATTAAGCTAAATATTACATACATTTAATGTAACATTTGAGATGTGTCCGATTGAAATCCACCTTATGCAAGTGCACATACACATGTAGATGTACATGTATAAGACTTTGATTATTTTTGGAATATTCAAATAACAAAATAAAAGACAAATTTTGGTCTGTTTTGTTGGGTTCTTATTTCACCTAAATTTTCAAACAATTGCAGACTTTTTATGGGATTTTTCAAATTGAAATAAGTTAACAGATGTATTGATATTCATTTTTCTCTAATTCTTCGTTAATTTATCCCTTTCTGCACCCATGGTATAAATTTTTTTTATCAACGTGTGGTTCGTTTGATCTCAGTTCTTCATTCTAAAATCCGATTATGACGTCAAATTTTCTTGTTTTCCTCTGAATTTCCTATTGTGACGGCATGAAAAAAGGCGAGTATGCCTGATTATGTCACATAGAAAAAACACATCTTTTTACAGATCATTCGAAAAAAGACGGAATAAGTTTCCTGCATAATGTTAGCAAGCCTCGCGTTTTAGATTTGAAAATTTAACTGTCTCGAGTGGATAAATATTGTATTACACTCGGTGCAGTCGTAGAATTTATATGTATATTGTCAAATTCTATCCAACGCAGCTGATATATTATATTTTTGATGTTACACAATAGTAGATTTCTGTGAAATAATTTTTATTTGACTTTTTTTTAGTAGTTTTATTTCTTTTCTGTTTGTCATGTTGGGTTTTGTCCTTTTCTTTGTATATATTTTGTTTCATATATTGTATAGCATTTCATTTCTATAAAAGTGAGTGCTTGAAAAGAATGTATTATTTCTTTTTTCCTTGTAAAATTGTATTTTTAATATCTATATAAAAAAAGATTAAAATAAATAATTTTGTCAATGTGATCTATGACTTAGATTTAAAATTTAAAAGTTCAAATAGTGGCCTTATAGTTTTTTTCTAAATCTTTATATCAATTGAGAAGTTTTAATGCCGCTTATTCTTTTTTGAATTAGAAATTTACAAAGTGTTATGCATCTATCTATGGTTATCCTTTTATATAAGTGTTGGCAAGGCCTCCGGGTGCGGGAATTTCTCGCTTCATTGAAGACCTGTTAGTGACCTTCTGCTGTTGTTTTTTCTATGGTCGGGTTGTTGTCTCTTTGACACATTCCCCATTTCCATTCTCAATTTTATTAGAAGGTTAGAATATATTTATTTGTTTGTACATGAAAGTAGACTCAGTTAAGGTATGGAATTTATAGTTAACCAACTGCCATATCTCCTTGTTTTTTACATCTTAACATGAATAATTTCTTCCGTTTACAGAGATGAGAATACACAACTGAGTGATGACTATAAAAGAATTACAGAACAATTCAGAGATTTACAAAGAAAGTCAAGGTAAATTATAGGAATAAGACAATTGATAACCACATATTTTATTTTTGATTGATTGACTTGTGTTTAACACGATCTTATGTTATTTTGTGGTGGTCATTTTCTTATTAATGGAGGGAGTCTGAGTGCCTAGAGAGAACCACCGACTTTCAGTAGGGAGACAAGCAATCATAGTGCCTAGAGAGAACCACCGACTTTCAGTAGGGAGACAAGCAATCATAGTGCCTAGAGAGAACCACCGACTTTCAGTAGGGAGACAAGCAATCATAGTGCCTAGAGAGAACCACCGACTTTCAGTAGGGAGACAAGCAATCATAGTGCCTAGAGAGAACCGCTGACTTTCAGTAGGGAGACAAGCAATCATAGTGCCTAGAGAGAACCACCGACTTTCAGTAGGGAGACAAGCAATCATAGTGCCTAGAGAGAACCACCGACTTTCAGTAGGGAGACAAGCAAGCCTGAGTGCCTAGAGAGAACCACCGACTTTCAGTAGGGAGACAAGCAATCATAGTGCCTAGAGAGAACCACCGACTTTCAGTAGGGAGACAAGCAATCATAGTGCCTAGAGAGAACCACCGAATTTCAGTAGGGAGACAAGCAAGCCTGAGTGCCTAGAGAGAACCACCGACTTTCAGTAGGGAGACAAGCAATCATAGTGCCTAGAGAGAACCACCGACTTTCAGTAGGGAGACAAGCAATCATAGTGCCTAGAGAGAACCACCTACTTTCAGTAGGGAGACAAGCAATCATAGTGCCTAGAGAGAACCACCGACTTTCAGTAGGGAGACAAGCAATCATAGTGCCTAGAGAGAACCACCGACTTTCAGTAGGGAGACAAACAATCATAGTGCCTAGAGAGAACCACCGACTTTCAGTAGGGAGACAAGCAATCATAGTGCCTAGAGAGAACCACCGACTTTCAGTAGGGAGACAAGCAATCATAGTGCCTAGAGAGAACCACCGACTTTCAGTAGGGAGACAAGCAATCATAGTGC
Organism: Mytilus edulis; assembly: GCA_019925275.1. Lineage (NCBI taxonomy): Eukaryota > Metazoa > Mollusca > Bivalvia > Mytilida > Mytilidae > Mytilus > Mytilus edulis. Next base: position 67,473,080 of record CM034362.1, read on the forward strand.
CTAGACAGAACCACCGACTTTCAGTAGGGAGACAAGCAATCATAGTCGATTTAGATTGTTGTCAAGCCTATATTTTTGGAATTATATTAAATTTTTTGTGACTCCCAAATATATAGGTTACTTTGTTCAATATCACAAAAGTTAAATTCAAATTGCATTAAAACCTAAATTTTCTGTCTCTGATACTACAACTTGTATATTCCTTAGCTAATATTGATTATGATTGTTGATATCTTTGCCTGGTTAAGCACATCCTGTTTGAATATTCAAAATTAGAACCAGTTTTATATGCATTTTTTGTGTCCCACTTTAAGCATTATGATTTTCAGTCTCTGCATCTGTTTGTTTGTTCGGTTATTGTCTGTAACACTTCAGGTTAAAGGTCTTGGTCTAGGTAGTTTTTGATGAAGTTGTAGTCCAATCAACTTGAAAGTTAGTACACATATTCCCTTTGATATAATATTTCAAATTTTAATGCCAAATTAGAGTTTGACCCCAATTTCACTGTCCCCTGAACATAGAAAATAAGAGTAGGCATGGTGGGGCATCTGTGCACCAAGGACACATTCTTATTTTATATTTAATTAAGATACATACCAGTGTCTGTAACAATTTTCCATATTCTACATAGCCTTTTTGCAGCATACACTACAGCTCAGGTGGATTTTGCTTTGTCCACCGGCCCACCATGGGAGTGGGCACTGGGTGGGCAAAATTTCTACCTTGTCCATTCTATGGGTGGGCATGTAATTTCTTTTGTTTAATCTAAAGACTTGCAAGTACAATCACTTGAAAAAAGTAGATAAGCATTTTTAATCATTATTTTTACAAAAAAAGATATTATAGCTAGGGCAGGTGGAAAAAGCAAAATCCACACGGGCTGTTGTGTAAAACAATCACCAATCAAATAATCCAAATTAAAAATTTAAAAAAAATATTCTATTAATTTATTTGTTTTTTTTTACGTGTTATTTCACACCTTGATTTGTTTTATTTTCCAGACACTTCATGCAAGCTGATGCAAAGAAGTTTCACGATGTATGGTGTATGAACGAGGAGGAGTGTAAAGAGTTAGCCCAGGGCGTGTTGGAGGCTGACAGAATTGTATTCGAGCATCAGCTAGGACTCAAATACCAGACTCCTGATGTGTAAGTCAAGCACTGTAAATATAGAAATTATTGCGTGTTTTTATGATTGCAATTTTGTGATTAAAGAATAAAATGTTAATTTAATTTTTGCAGAAAAAACCCTGTTCAATTCATATATATAAAATTCAAAAAAATTTGAGTTTAGATTATTGCAATTATTACCCTGTTGCATTTTTGGCAATAATTAAAACATCGCAATAATTTCTGATTCTAAATGATAAGATATAAGCAGCTATTATAGGTCAATTTACAGCCTTTAACAATGAGCAAAACAAACACCTTATAGTAAGCTATAAAAGGCACTGACATAACAAATGTGAACCAATTAATGATGAGAAAACAAACATACTGATTTAATGACAAAGCAAATAACAAATATTTTGCATAGCAACCAATGAAAACCATTGAATTACTGGGACAGACACATAAAAAATGAGGCAGGATTAAACATGATGGTTTAAACATTTCCAAGTGTCTTAGATATGCCTACCCATCTTGCTTAATTAAATTAAAGCTTGGCAGTTTGTTTTACTATTGATTTGATTGCAAAAGCTGAACCTAATTTGATGGTATTGTATCTGCAATTCTTATAATGATAGAACTGAAATATCATGTCTATATAAAAATAAGAAGATGTGGTATGATTTCCAATGAGACAACTATCCACTAAAGTTCTTGTCCATGTTAGACCATCTAGAGCCCCATTTCCTGTCAGTGATGGTAGCAAAATAACAATATCAACCAAAAATGTAGTTTTAACTAATGGAGGTAAATAAAATTTTCTATACTATATATTTGCTGATTTTCATATTTGACAATGCCTGATAATATTTTTTCCCTATTTTAGAGCATTCTTGGAAAATGTAGGACCCCTTAACATTGATGAGAGTAAAAAGGGTGGTCTGTCAGCTCATCAGCTTGTTCAGGAAATCATGTCACAAACAGGTAGGAATTTAGGGATCTATAGAAAGTATGCAGCCCTCTCCCCCCCCCTCCCTGAAAAAAAAAAGAAAAAAAAAGAATGAAATTGAAAGAAACTTAGAATTATGATATTTATTGAAAGCCAATAAAAAAAGCTATCTATGAATGTCCTAATAATTATTTTTAAATGACTTTTCATGACTTTATTTGTCAATTTTCTTGTCAACGGTTGTGGTTCTCTCTGAGTATCCAATTTTCTCCACCAAATAAAATATAACACATTAGATTTGCTTTATTTAAGAAGGAATTTGTGCACTTTGACCTCCAACATGAAAATAACTCTAATACGCAAATTACATCAATAGAAAACTATCTTACTATAAATATATTGGTAGATTGTGTTAGTGAACATGCACACCTCATTACTGGTAGTAAATAAACTTATCGTCCTTCCCTCTGCCTATATCACCCTGCTCTGTTGCTCCGTAATTCTCGTATCAAGACTTCAAAACGAGACCAGGCATTATCAGCGACGTCACAATGTGAAAGGAGAAGTTGTCAAGCTTGCTTTTGTCAAGCGTAAAACTGTCTTAGGGAGAAAGAATCGACCAGTAATAGAACGATAAAAAGATAATCAGGTTTTCTTCGTATAGATATCGTAAAATATCAGCCGCTCGACACATTGTGAAACTTTTTAGTAGGTCGCTACGCTCACTCGCCAAAAAGGTTCACATTGTGGCTCACGGCTGATATTTTACAATATCAATGTGTAGAAAACCCGATAATCTATACCTACCATCCATTAGTTTAACCTGATAACACATAGTAACTATGATTTTTTTTTTATTTCAGCTGGAAGTCAGGTTGAAGAACCAAAAGAAGAGGATGATGCTGATAGCATACCAGCAGACAGGAAACCAGTCAAAAGTACCCTGTTGTCCAAAATTAATGCCAATGTCATAAAATCAATACTGGAACTGTTATGTGATGAATCGGTAAGATTGTCGATAAGTTATTGCGTAATTTTTATTCAGAGTAATTTAATAGACAACAAAGATAAAAAATAATTCAATTATATTTTGGTCTTACTTTTTTAAAAGCATGACAATTGTCCAAAAATGTTGGAAGTTCTCGGAACACCACAAAAAATGAATTGTACATACATGTAGATCCACAACAAATAAGAAGACCAACAATAACCTTTTATAATAAGTGCCATTTTTGTAATAATCAGAGACTAACAAGCCCAATGGCTTTGCTTAAGAATGGTTTATATGAGTATGGTTTCATGTATTGTTTTGGGTAGTAAGCACATTGTACCATCTGACTAGATTCTATATTGATATGATATAGTACAAAACAAGTGTATTCATCTGAAATTTAACATTTGATTGTCCTCATATTTTGCATGATATATTTGTCGCAGCCCTCTCAGTTGATTGTCTATCTTGTGTCTAATCACTTTTTAATCATCTTTTCTGTTTTACAGGGATATCTAGTGGAACAGAAATTAAACAAATTATTAACACCTCTAGAAAAAGACGAACGATCACTGATGAAACTAGATGCTATATTTACGGTAAGTAGTTTTACTTGAATTGTGCCTTTTAGGATGTACTTATGTGAAATTTATAAAATCAAGAATTTCAAATTGATACTCTTAGTCAGAAGAATCTTAGGGAACAGAATAAGCTTAAAATATTAATAGGTTAAGAAGCTCCTTTCTGGGATAATTGAGTTTAAAAAAATGATGGGGACTCAGACTTTTACCTAAAATTTGCATTGCTATTATTTGGGTCTCAAATAAAAAAAAAAAAAAGAAGTTGAGAATTTCCTGGAAATTTGGTAATAGACCTTTTATCAGCTATTGAAGTCTAAATTGAAAATTATACGAAAAAAACCAAGAAGTCTGAACATCTGACAATAAGTACATCCTTAAGTTATTAGAATTATCTTAACAGAGATGGATAGCTAATATTGTTAAAAAGGATTAACTAAGAAAACATGCTTATCCAGACACTTTTTACCATTAGGCCTTCAACAATGGACAAAACTCACACTTTATAGAAAGCATGTCAAGATGTAAAACAATCCGAATATTAAAAATGACTTTGTGATTTATTTTATGAATTTTATGCTACTTTCATACAAGTGAGAGGTTAAGCTAGTAATAAAACCAGGTTTATTCTACCATTTTCTGCATGAGGAACAGCCTGTACCAAGTCAGGAATATAACCGTTGTATTCCATTCGTTTGATGTGCTTGATGAATAAAAATTAGAATATATATATATATTGAATCCAATTAAAGAGTCTATTCCGAGCATATACATAAAATATTAATTATACAGTAATTTTTAAGATATATTAGGTAACTCTATTATTATAATTTTTTTTTTACGTATATATTAATTTCTTACAGGCTTTAGGAATAGAAACAGAAGAAGACATACATTTATTGTCCAGTTACTTCATGCATGTGAAGGGAGGAAAACCACAACAGACAGAAGAGGTAATTACTTTGTATTTATATCATAAAGAAGATGTGGTATGGTTCCAATGAGACACCTCTCCACAAGAGACCTAAATGACACAGAAATTATTAACAATTATAGGTTACTGTAAGGCCTTCAACAATGAGCAAAGCCCATACCGCATAGTCAGCTATAAGACGCCCTAAAATGACAATGTTAAACAATTCAAACAAGTACTAAAGGCCTTATTTATTTATTATGACGGAGGAATAATGAAATATTGAAAAAAAATTTGTTTAAATGGGGGAGTTTATGGGTCATTTGAATCACAATATAGATGAAGAACTTATAGGGAAAAGAGAGGAAGAAAGAAATGCATGAAAATAGTTGAAATTGTTCAAAATTTTCAAAAAGGGCTGTTTCATAAAAACATACATGAGACCCAGGGAAGGCATACACTCCAGAATCCTAGCTATGGATTGGTATTGAAAACAATTTTTTACAATGAAAATGTAAGAGAAACTTTAAAATTGCCTACAAATTGTTGAAGACCCTGAGCACAATGTATGTTTGTTTTAATGGAACAGCCATTATAATGTTTAAGAAAATGCCCAAATCTTTGACAAATTCTTATCTTTATTCAGTTTGTGAGTGATTCCCCACAAATATTAAAACATTGATGATTACTGAATTATTTTTTTTTCAGAAAGAGACTGATGAATTTGATACCCAAACTGATATGACAGGGGAGGTAATTATCTTTTTATAATTTTTTTTAATTTGATTTTTATGTACTTAAGGAATGACTGTAATATTTTTTCTGTCTGTGAAGAAATAACATAAAAAATTTGGTGCACACTGAATAACGCGCGTAGCGGGTTATTTAACAGTGTGCACCACATTTTTTATGTTATTTCGAATAGACAGAAAAAATATTACAGTCATTTCTTATAATTTAATTCTAAATTCCATTTTAAACCATAGAAAACCATGAAAAAAACGTTGATGACGTCACGGTCACATGACTAAATTATGTCTATGGGCTCATAACAAAATAACGTCAGCCAATCAGAAGACATGTTACATCCAAAATTAAATTATTTGATAAATAAACACATCAATATATTAAAAGTAGTTTTAATGCCACAACATTCTGACCTTTTAACTGTTTGATCACTGTTCACAATTTTTGAAAAGCATTTGTTCAAGTTATAGGCTACATGTATTTTAGGAAAACAACATAAAGCGACATTACCACTTGTAAACAATTCTATATAAATGCTTCTAATTTTGTAAACCGTGAATCAAAAACTGCTGGATCATCCTTTAAAATAAATTTTATTAAATGACCTTATAAAAATCATGAGAATAGATCATTATTTGCATGATCAATAGTCAATTAGCCAGTTGACCTTTTTTATTGTAAATTCATTTGGCTCTTTCAACTTGCATGACCAGCAGTAAAGTTTGTCCAGTTTATAACAAGTCTACAAAGGGAAATAACTGATGTTCAAAAGTGTGTAAAAACCGAATCAAATCAATGTGTGTTATGTCTTGATTAATCAAATTAGTGTTTATTATGTCTTGATTAATCAAATCAATGTTTGTGATTTCTTGATTAATCAAATTAATGTTTGTTATTTTTTTATTAATAAAATCAATGTTTGTTATGTCTTGATTAATAAAATCAATGTTTGTTATTTCTTGATTAATCAAATCAATGTTTGTTATGTCTTGATTAATCAAATCAATGTTTGTTATGTCTTGATTAATCAAGTCAATGTTTGTTATGTCTTGATTATCTTTACAGATGGAGGATATTGATGAAGAGATTCGTAAACTTACCGGCAAAGAAGGTGACAATGTATCCACAAATAGTGAATCTATAGAATTGATTCATCCTAACGAGGTGCTTAAAGGTCTGAGGGCATTTGTAGAGGAAAATAAACAACCTCCAAAGTAATCATAAATGCTTATTCTGTGTATTTATTTATAACAGTTATTCTTTTTATATGAATTTCAACAAATACCCGGTTCTTGAATTTTGTTGGTCCAATACTTTTTTATGCCCCATTTATGGGCATTATGTTTTCTGGTCTTTGCATCTGTTCGTCTGTTCCTTTGTTTGTTTGTCTGTCTGTCCTGCTTCAGGTTAAAGTTTTTGGTCAAGGTAGTTTTTGATAAAGTCGAAACCAATCAACTTGAAACTTAGTTCACATGTTCCCTATGATATGATCTTTCTAATTTTAATGCAAATTAGAGTTTTTTACCCCATTTCCACAGTACACTGAACATAGAAAATGATTGTGCGGATAGGGCATCCCTGTACTTAGTCCAAATAATTATGACGTCTTGAAAGGCTATTATAATTTTTTTCTTTGACGCCTTACATCGACGTCATAACGCCAAACTCATATATTCAGTTGGACTTTGAGAAGGAATTTACTGCTTTATTAAAACATTTAGCTGATTTCTCCTAAAGATGCTTCATTTTAGGTGTATAAAATATATTTTTTAACCAAACTCGGTACATTTTCACCGACCTGAATTTCCGGATAATGTAAAACAATGGTTCCGGAAATTCGGGTTTTACCGAGTTTGGTGTGAAAATTATTTTATAATCTTCTTAAAGGAAATCAGACAAACGTTTTAAAAAATGCAGTCGACATGTTCCCGCCTCGGATGGAATTGTTCCTTATATTATTATTTCTGTAGGGATTAATTGGAAATATTTTGCACAAACAAACACATAAAAGGTAAGAATTTTTGTTTATGCATTGTGTTTTAGCCTTCAATGAAAATTTGATGGCTAAATTGGGTCTCAAAGTTGAGAGCAAAATATGCTCTCAAAGTCCAACCGAAAATGGCGGCTTCAGCATTATGACGACGATGTAAGGCGTCAAAGAAAAAAATTATAATAGCCTTTCAAGACGTCATAATTATTTGGACTACCCTGTACTAGGTTTTTCCTTGATTTACACATTGATTGCTAATGTTACAGAAACTAATTTGGTGTAATAGTAATTTCACTGTGAACAAAAGAAGCTTTGAGACTTGGAAAGGAAATTTTATTCAAGTAAATGAATTTTGTATTTGTAGAGAGAAAGGAAAACAATCTCATTTCAAGATCCAAGCTTTAGAAGAAAGAGACAGTTCACAAGACTCAGAATATTGGTCCAAATATGCTAAACTGATAGATACACCAAAAGAAAGACTATGGGATGCATTGATAGAAGGCCTAGAGAAATATAGGTTTGTATTAACTGTTTTATAATAGGGCTCCTCACGTTTAGTTCGGCCATATTGGATAGGGGGCAGATTTTCATAATAGAGGTAAAAATAGTGCGAAAAATATGGGAACACATCATGCAAATAGAGCAGTTGCTTAGAAACATGCATAGGATTTCCCATACTTTCATACTATTTCCACCTCTTTCAAAAAAATCTGCCCCCTATCCAATATGGCTGAACTAACCGTGAAGAGCCCTATTGTGCCTATTGTGTCTTATTCCTAATTGTGACATTACGACTAGGTGTGAATTGTATGGCATATAATGCTTGTGAGGAGATGCTTAACCTGTCAATGTACCCAGTCTCACTCCTTTCAGAGTTCATACCATCTTCTCAGCTTTTGCTTCCTTGTTCTGTATCGTCTTAGTCTTTTTTAATTGCTTGAACCTACATTTAGATCTTCACTCTAAATAGCCGTTGTAATTAAATTTAGAGAAGATGCAAAAAAATTGGCCTGAAGATTTTAATGATTTAAATTTGGCCAAAACTACAAATTTTATTTTTCTGTTTGAGAAAACCTCTTCAAAAATTTAGAATCAAGGAAGTATGATAATCCTATGGTATACCTTCATTTAGCAACATGTAGTGTACAAAGATAAAGGGAATGGAGAGGGCTGTGTGTGTAAAATGGGGGAAAACCTTTAGTTTATTTTGCCTGTATTAAGTTGAGCTAATTGAACATATTTTTTTTAGTTTTTTTTTAACCTTCATTTTCTTGGAAGAGTTCATTTTAGGTGTTTCTGTGGTCTGTTGTATTTAATAATTAACATATAAAATTTATAAATCTAAATGATAGAAATAATATTTAGAATAAAAATGATATTAAACCAATACAGATATCATGACCGAGACTACCACTAAAGACATTAATTGTCAGAATTGGCATCTGGTGTAGTAAAATTGGTACCTTTACTGTCTTTTACACGAAATACATTTTACATATATTTTTTTTCCTTTTTACAGTGAGACACTGACATCCAGATCAAGCTTGATAAATGAGACCGAGGCTTTAAAACAACAGAATGCAGAACTCAGGATGTTGTTACACCAATACGTTAATTCTAAGGTAAATATAATTATAGTTTATCATTGATCATCTCAACGAGATTGATTTATTTGCTTAAGCCGGTACGGGGAAGTGAGAAAACCAATCGAGTTGAGATGACCAGTGATAATCTGTTTATCGCTATTTTACCTATGACGACGTTGTTAATTTCATGACAACGGGCACATGCAACCTTAGTTGCTAGGGATAATTTTCATATCATTCAACTCCGCTGAAAAATAAAATTATCAGTAAGCAAGATCAAAGGAAAATTTGGTAAAATAGCGCTAACAGCTAAATACGAAGAATTTGATAAAAATTTTCCAATTTTTAATAAAATTGTTAATCATAAGATTTTATGTATAAAGAGGGCTGGTACATAGTAGGATTCCATTTTGCATTTTATTAAAAATTTCATCCTGGTGACAGTTGATAAATAAAATTTTAAATTTAAGTGCCGTGGATATAATTGTTTGAATCTTATATTTGCAGGTGAATGCTGAGTTGGAGATTCCACCCACAAGAGTGTTACAGTTAGAAATGAATCCAATGAGATAGACATTCCAATCGTTGTACAATTATATGATTTAAAAAGTGGCTGTGATATTGTGTACATAATATTTATCTTCTGTATGGAAGCATTTTAATGAAATTTTTAATAAATAAAATACATTTTTGTACTTTATTTCATTATGCCAAACTTTTACCAACCTCAGTAGTGTATTTGTAGTGTGTCACATTGAGTAAAGAAAGATTTTTGGTATTTAATAGATATTAGAAGATGTGGTATAAGTGCCAATGAGACAACTCTACATCCAAGTCACAATTATAAAAAAGGCAATAGTGTAACATCAAAACATAGAAAGACACACTATAAATATCAATTGAAATGGCTTCACTCAATCAAATGACATATTAACAAACATTGAATGAATTAAATTTTATCTATGACGCAATGTAAATACAAAATTAATAACAAATGGGGGTAAGATGTAATATAATATCAGAAAGAATAAATAATTTTGTTGTTCCTAGTATAAGAACAGAAATGAGAATTAATCGTCAAACCAAACACCTTTCAAAGGTGTTTTATGTTAAAAATAGTCGGATGAGAAATAAAACCAAATAAATAAACATATGACAAAAATATATTACAAATTCTATCAACATGTCAAATTAACATGACAGTACGATTTGAGAGTACTCATGTTCTGAAAGCCAGTTAAAAGCCAAAAAACAGTAATTAAAAACTTATGCATCAGAGACAACCATTCTTGGCAATATCATGGAAGGATTGATGACTATTTTAACCTTCCTTTATATGGAGATAGGAGTACATGACCATATCAAAGTAAATTATTCATTTAGCTGACACCTAAAACTCACCTCTCAGGTAATTGTTATGCCCTACTAGTAGAGAGGCATTATGTTTTCTGGTCTGTGGGTCTGTTCGTTCGTTCGTTCGTCCGTCTATTCGTCCCGCTTCAGGTTAAAAGTTTTTGGTCAAGGTAGTTTTTGATGATATTGAAGGCCAATCATCTTGAAACTTAGTACACAAGTTCCCTATGATATGATATTTCTAATTCTAATGCCCCAATTTCACAGTCCACTTAACTTAGAAAATGATAGTGCGAGTGGGGCATCCGTGTACTTGGGACACATTCTTGTTCTTCCTCTGTTTGTAGTTATCAATTCTGATTCATCATTTCAACTTGCAATGTGATTTCAGAAATGTTTGTGATATTTTAGAATGTTTACAAAATAATGTCTTTTTTTAATGAAATTCTTTTTGGTCTATTCCTTAACAGTTTTAATGTCTCGCTTGCAATAAAAGAAAAAAAACAAAAAACAAGACAATGATAACTATCTTTTTTTTGGCGGTATAGGTATAAACTAATTGTTATCAGCAGAGTGTAACATACCCTTATGCCTCATACTTTTTTGAATTTCTGTCTATCATATGTCTAGTGTAATTTACCTCATTTGCGTAGTTCATGGATTGCGTCAAAACATCTTTTTATGTGAATTTCTCACTTATCTTTTTAAGGATAACTAAACTTTGGTATATAGGTGGTTTATATGTTCTTTAAAATGTAAAGATGACAGTCAGACAGGATTAAAATGACCTCAATCTCATATCATGAATCAGTAATTTAAGGTTTAAGTTGTGTCTGTTTCTCAGGTAATATCAACAGTAGTTCACTTATATGTGATGTGTGCATGGAATGTGTTCACGTCAGTCTGGCAGGCTTTATCTTACCTTTACGTAATAGTTATACACCCAGGGATATATGTATCTGGATAATTAACCCCGGAGGTCGGAGAGGTTTCTCATCCAGAAGCGCCATATCCTGAATTGTATAACTAACTTACACCCGATATATTTTAAAAATTGATTATTAAATGAAAAATAACGGATAGGATATTTATTAACAAAATCAAACCATGATTAAGGTGGTACCCAACACTTTCACTAAAATTAATTTGGCTCGTTTAATTTTGTCCAAGTATTTACTTTGATCCTTTAAAAAAATATAAAAATTTCAAAAATTTTGAACCAACCGTTTTGTCAGAAAAATTACACTGGTTATATAGCAGTTTGACAAACACCAATTTTGATCATTGAGAAGCTTAATGTTTCCTTTACAACATAACGTAATTAAAACGTTAAGCTGACTTTACAGAGTTATCTCCCTGTAGTGTTAGGTACCACCTTAATAAGATTTTTAGTTTACATCAAACCCAACTAGTAACCTTACTTTGGCTATTTTCGTTCAAACTTTGACAAGTGTGTAGATTTTACAAATGTCTGCAGATTCCTGATGAATCCGTATGCTAATATGAATCAGAAGGTTAAGCAAGGTTGATTGTTTGGAGTGTTCTTATTACAAAAAAAAAAGACCATGCTCCTTGTATGCAGGGTCTATATGGAAGGTTATAAGACTGACGATATTTTGTTTCAAGTGTTTGATTTGGTAGAAGAGACTCCTTGTATGCAGGGTCTATATGGAAGGTTATAAGACTGACGATATTTTGAGTCAAGTGTTGGATTTGGTAGAAAAGACTCCTTGTATGTAGGGTCTATATGGAAGGTTATAAGACTGACGATATTTTGAGTCAAAGTACTTACATGTATCAATTTAATATAAGAAATAATACATGTATTTTATGTGTCACAGTTTTATATACAAAAAGTCCCCTCCTCTTCTCGAGAATGAACAAACATTCATGTTCTGACATACTGAGGGTGTAGTTATTAGACACCCACTCGACCGGGCTCACTTAACATAAAAATATACAGATTGAATTATTAACTCCATTGTTTTGAATAACAATGGACTGTTTTTCTAGTATGTAGAAGATTGGTTTTCAAGAAACCCTGCTCGTCACACCCTTTGGTTAAAATTATTTGTTATCCGTAGCAATAGATATATTCAATTTGTACTTGTTTCAGAAATAGAAACTATGAAGTATAACAATAGAACTGGGTTGAAGAGGGGCAAAAGATACCAAGGGGACAGTCAAACTCATAAATCGAAAATAAATTGACAACGCCATGGCTAAAGAAGAAAAAGACAAACAGACAAATTATAGTGCACAAGACACAACATAGAAAACTAAAGACTAAGCAACATGATCCCCACCAAAAACTTAGAGTGATCTCAGGTACTCCGGGAGGGTAAGTCATCTTCATAAATATTGTTAATTGTTAAATGTAAAGTTTTTGTGTTTTAAATTGGGTCTGTATTTCAAATATAACAAACAATAGGTCAACTATATTGGTGTATGGAAGGACTGTAATGTGTACACGTATGTCTGCCAACATCTAACATCTGACCCTGACTTCATTTTCATGGTTAATTAGCCAATGTTAAGTTCTCCCTTTTCATTTCTTAGTCACTATAAGTAATAGGTCAACTTTATTTATCAATTATAATTTTTGCAAAAGAGGGACGAAAGATACCAGAAGGAGAGTCAAACTCATAGATAGATAATAAACTGACAACTTCATGGCTAAAAATAAAAAGACAAACAGACAAATAATAGTACAAAAGACACCACATAGAAAACTAAAGACTGAGCAACACGAACCTCACTTAAACTGGGGGTGATCTCAGGTGCTCCGGAAGTGTAAGTAGATTCTGCTCCACATGTGTCACCCGTCGTGTTGCTTATGTATAAGGTGTACATGTCTGTCAGGCTTGTTATATCTTTAGTTATTTTATTTTTATTAAGGAATGACTGTAATATTTTTTCTGTCTATGAAGAAATAACATAAAAAATTGGGTGCACACTGAATAACGCGCGTAGCGGGTTATTTAACAGTGTGCACCACATTTTTTATGTTATTTCGAATACTAGTAGACAGAAAAATATTACAGTCATTTCTTATAATTTAATTCTAAATTCCGTTTTAAACCGTAGAAAACCATGAAAAAAACGTTGATGACGTCACGGTCACATAACTAATTTATGTCTATGGGCTCATAACAAAATAACGTCAGCCAATCAGAAGACGCGTTACATCCAAAATTAAATTATTAGTTTATAGTTTGAAGTAATCTAACGTTCAAGTAGTTAGAATCTAAATTGATTTGCAAAATAAGCTTTGTAAACCAGTGACCTATGCATTAATCATGATGATCACTCTCTAGGATTTGATAGACAGGGGGTGATAAAATATTGAAAACAACACGTTTAATAATTTCTTGCGTCCGACGCGCTTTTCTGGATTTACCATCATCAGGACCGCTCAAAGCCAAAGATTTGAAATCAGAAGATGTATAAGTACCGAACTGTTGAAGAGCTATATGTCAAAAACACCTAAAATAAATAGCAAAAATTATCTAAAGCCAACATTGCCCGAGGGAGTTGAAACCTTAAGTTGCAGAAATGAAGTACACACTTGCATTCTAGCTTCATTCCACAGGACGAAACCTTTTATTGTATGTAAGTGATGATAAATATTTGGTAAACACTAAACCTTCGAAAATTAATATGGACGGACAAACGTTCATCAAAATAGCCATTGCATTATTGCATGGTTTTTATATTTTTTAGTATCCATAGTCACCACAATAAATGCTACTCTTGAAGCTTTCCAAACAGTCACTTCACTTGAATTATTTTTACTATTTTTCTTGTTTCAAACATGTCAATCTTCCTTTGTTCTATATTTTCCCTCAAGATCATTCCCTCTCCGTTTCCCGTAAAAACATATGAAAGACAGGTGCGTACACTTAATTAATAAGTCTCAAATTATCATATCACAATATCAAATTAAAATATATTTTCTTCTACGAACACAAAAAAAAAATAATTTCATTCATATTTTAAGGCAACATTAGTATACCGCTGTTCGAAATTCATAAATCAATCGAGAAAAAAACCAAATGCGGGTTACAAATCCAAACTAAGGGAAACATATCAAATATAAGAGGAGAACTACAACACAACAGAAACACAACATTACAATGTAAGACACACATATCAATTTTTAATCCAATTGTCAATGATTAACTTTGATAGCAGTAATCCCTGTTTTGCGAATGATTGATTATTTCTATCATTTATTAACTTTCAATAGCACATACTACGTTTTTCTCTTGATTATTGGGTTTTGCCATCTGTTGCTAGAGAATATCTTTTTTTTTGTATCTTGTTGTTTGATAAACGTGTTACATTGTCTAAAAACGTTCTTCCATGATAGAAAAAAAAGTTTCTTAACAAACCAATGAAAATAAATTGACAAGAGCTTCCTTCAAATATGACAATCACAAAAATATCGACCATACAGACTACTCTTTACGCCTGATAACTTCATGATGGAAACAAAATATCGATATATTATTATTGATCATACAGACTACTCTTTACGCCTGGTAACTTCATGATGGAAACAAAATATCGATATACTATTATTGACCATACAGACTACTCTTTACGCCTGGTAACTTCATGATGGAAACAAAAATATCGATATATATTATTATTGACCATACAGACTACTCTTTACGCCTGGTAACGTCATGATGGAAACAAAATATCGATATATTGTTATTGACCATACAGACTACTTTTTGCGCCTGGTAACTTCAAGATGGAAACAAAATATCGATATATTAGTATTGACCATACAGACTACTCTTTACGCCTGGTAACTTCAAGATGGAAACAAAATATCGATATACAGTGAAACCTGTTTGAACCGAACCTCTTTGGGAGTTCAGATTTTGTTAGGTTGTTGCCGATTTTCGGTTTTGTCAGGTTCACAACGCACATAATTTTATATGACAGTGCTCAGGAACATGTTTGTTTTAGACAAGTATTCGGTTTATGCAGGATTCGGTTTAGTCAGGTTTAATTGTATTATTAATGACCATATAGACTACTCAAGCTTGTTCACTTCTAAAAAAAATATTTTTATAAATTTTTTTTGAATAGTCAAATCAGGACGCGAAGAATAATAATTCTCGTGAAATAGGATCGTCATTGGGGCCATTCAAATCTGTCATCTCTAATTGTTTAAGCCGTATTTTCCTTTTTTTCAATACAATAAAAAAATGTGCCTGTTATTCTCTGTTCTTTATATTAAGCATCTCATTATTCTCTTGCCTATTTGTCTTCGGTTTGTTTTGTGCATTTCATTCTCCACTTGTTGCTTATTCTAATTACTGTAAACCCAATACCGACCCTGATGAAATTGTTGGGAAATACTTGCCTTAAAAAAATCATATTTGTTGTTGAGTATAACAATAAGGTTGGTTGTATGGTTGCAATGAACCAGAACCAGTGTGGGGATCACAGTACGGCCTCCAATATTGTGTAAAGATTTAAACTCTAATGTAACTAGTTGTTTTTTTAAATACATTTAGAAAAACGCAATGATTGTGGTTGTTAAATTAGATAAATGATTTTAGTGCTTCTTTGTTAAATTTTTGTTTGTATTTGTTCTAATTGAGATTGTGACACAGTGATGACTGCTGTATCCCTATTTTATCAGTATCACATATTATGTCTGTTTTGTTCACGCATCGTTGTAAATACAATGGAATTTGATGCGACTGTCATACAAGTGAGAGGTTTAGCGCTAAAAAACCAGGTTCAATCCTACATTTCTACATTTGAAAATGCCTGCATCAAGTCAGGAATATGACAGTTGTTGTCCTCGGAATTCAATATTTTTGTGTTTTTACTTTTTTTGATTGGCTGAAAGTGTTTTGTCTATCAGCTCATAGACATCATTTTGTCATGCGACCATGACGTCACCAACGTTTTTTTTATGATGAGTTACACTTTATAAATGGAATTTGGAGTAAAACTATAAGGAAGGACTGTAATAGTGTTTATGTCCGTTCAAAATAACATTAACTATTTGGTGCACACTTTGAAATAACTCGACACGTGGGTTAATTAGTGTGCACCGAATTGTTTAGGTTGCTTCTTCATAAACACACAAAATATTACTCTACAGTAATTCCTGAAACATACACATTGTATTTAAACTTTTAAAAGCTAACGAATATTTAAAAGCAAATAAAATAGAACAGAAAGACTAATCATATAAACCAGGTGTAAAATGTTGTACCCCAGACACATGTATCGTCTACGCAAGACTCATCAACAGTTGGAATGCCAAATAAATAAAAAAATGGAAGATCGAAAGTAACTAGATTTTACCCATTAAAAAAAGAAAATCCAAGTTCGCTGAGCATATGATAAGCACACTTTTGTTAGCAAACATAGCCTTTAAAAGAGGGACCAATGATACCAGAGGGACAATCGAACTCATAGATTGAAAATAAACTGACAACGTCACGGCTAAAAATAAAAAGACGAACAGATAAATAAAAGTACAGAAGACACATCATAGAAAACTAAAGACTTAGCAACACGTACCCCACCAAAAACTGGGGATGATCTCAGGTGTTCCGGAAGGGTAAGCAGATCCTGCGCCACATCTAGCACCCGTCGTGTTGCGTATGACGTTGCGCACGATATTGGTGTCACTTTGGAAATATGGGTTAGAAGGCGGGTTATTCAAATCCAAGCTCTTATCCTTTACAATAAATATCCATGTTATGCATATCATTCGAAAGGAAATAAACCACAGAAATCAATAACATAGATGATTTTGTGCTTTGTCTATTTTTTAATGAAAAACTTTGCTCATTTCGATGCCTATAACGTCATTACAAGGGTGTCCCACTGTTACAATTTTGTTTTATGTGAGTCTTTAAAATCCCAGTGCGGATTCATTAGTAATTAGAATTGCTAAAAAATTTGCAATTGTTTTGTATACATTTAATCTAAAATAAAGTAACAGACGTTTTTGATTTTAAGAGAAGGAAGGTCGTCAAAAGAGTTTAAATAAAAAAGAGAAAAAATGTCCCAATTAGCTGCTCAACCCGTAATTTTTTTTCTGTCTTCACTTTCATAAGATATTATGGACGAAAATGGATTTTAATAATATCAGAAAAATTATACATGTTCCGAAGAAGCTATCTGAAGTCATCATTAAGTAACTGCGGTCTTATTTTAAAAACATCGTCATTTTTCCCGTGTCCAATAAAATGTTCCGATGGACAAAATAACACAAAGAATAATTCAGAGGCTTTTTATCAAACGAAATTCTACTATATCTCAATTTTTTAACACCTGTTTACTGATATGAATGGAAAATACATTTAATT